>CM052546.1:26122106-26157883 GCA_028533065.1 Trachops cirrhosus | reverse complement strand
GTGAGCATCCTGATCACCAGTGTTTTGAACTGTGCATCTGATAGGTTGGCTATCTCTTGGTCACTTAAAAGTATTTGTTCTGGAGTTTTGATTTGCACTTCCCTTTGAGCCTTTTTTTTTGGTCTGGTAGCACCTGTTCTATAGTGGGGGACGGAGCTTTAGGTGTTCACCATGGCGGGGCAACCCAGTTGCTGGGTTGTGGTGATGTATGTGGGGGTGAGGTCCAAGAAGGAACAATGCTCCTCTCTCCGTCGGATTTCAGTCACTTCCGCCACTCCCCACAAGCTAACTGGGCCTTTCTGGTGCTGATTCCCGTGTGGGTGGGCTTGTGCAAGTTCTAGGACCCTGTGAGTCTCTCCAATGCACTCTCCTGTGAGGCTGGGAGTCTCTCCCTGCGCCTCAACCCCCTCAGGTGTTTTCTATCAGTATGCCAAGGTTCTATTTCCTGGCACTGGGACCCTGGGTTACACGGTCTGTCTCACTGTCCAATTTCAACTGGTTTATCTGCACACGAATGTGGCCCGGACAGCCAGGTGCCTTGTGCACAGTGCCTCACTTCACAGTCTCTGCCTTGCTGGGTCTGCCAGTGCCTGTGTGCTCGGGATGCCTTACGCGCCTGGGATCCGGTGCCACTGCTTTGTGTGCTGCAACCCCTCTCTGCCCGGCTGCCCAACTCCGCCCCTTCTACCGGTCTGGATGAATGTGTATATTTTAACTCCTTCGTCATCTGACTTCCATACAGTTCAATTTTCTGTCAGGTCTGGTTATTATCTTGTTTCTAAATTGTTGCTGACCTTAGTTTGGTTGTGTGAGGAGGCACAGTGTGTCTACGTACACCTCCATCTTGGCTGGAAGTCTATTTACTTTCTATTTGGAATATATTCTTTAGTCATTCTTTTAGGTAGGTCTGCTGGTGACAAATTCTTTTAATTTTCTTTTGTGTGAGAATGTCTTAATTTCCCTTTCACTCCTGAAAGATATTTTCATTGGCTGTATAATTCTGAGTGGATAGTTTGTTTTTTTTCAGCACTTGAAAAATGTTGTACCACATATTCATCTGGCCTCTGTGGTTTCGGATGAAAAATCCTCTGTCATTCAATCATTGTTCCCTACAGATAATGTTTCTGTCTAGCTGCTTTCAAGAGTTTTTCTGTTTTCAGTTTTAAGAAGGTTGACTTCTTAAAGAAGGTTGTCATGGTATTGATTTCTTTAGTTTAAGGAAAGTTGTCATGGTATTGATTTCTTTGCATTTATGCTATTTAAAATTCGTTCAGCTTCATGAAGCTATGCGTTTATGCCTTTTATCATCTCTGGGAATTTTTCCATCTTTACTTCATTGATTTTTTTTTTCAGCTCCAGATTCTTCTTTCTCTCCTTCTGAAACTCCAGTGACACAAATGTTAGATCTTTTGTTATACAGGAATACCAAGGAGATATAGCAGGCTTGATTTCAGATTACACAATAAAGCAAATATCACAATAAAGTGAGTCACAAATTTTGTGGTTACCCAATGCATATAAAAGTTATGTTTATACTATACTGTAGTCTATCAAGTGTGCATTGGCATTATGTCTGAAAAACAGTGTATATAGCTTAATTTAAAAATACTTCATTGCTAAAAAATGCTAAACATCATCTGAGCCTTCAGTAAGTTGTAATCTTTTTGTTGGTAGAAGGTCTTGCATCAATGTTGGCGAAACACATTATCCACAAAGCGCAATAAAAAGAGGTATGCCTGCAGTCCTATAGGACCCTAATTTATTTTCTTTTAAGAAAGTTTTACCTGTCTTCAAGTTCACTGAAGCTTTTCTCTCTCATCGTTATTTCACTATTATTAAGCCTATCCAGTAATTAAAAAATTTTTTTTGCTATTTTTCAGACGAGATCAAGCACATTCAGGGTGGTATGGCCATAGACTTTTTGCTGTATTTTTCAGTTCTAAATTCCATTTGGTTCTTTTTTATATCTTCTATTTCTTTGCTGAGGTTGTCATTTGTGTCAAGTGTTCATAATTGCTTTTTTATGATAGTTGCTTTAAAATTCTTGTAAGATAATTCCAACTTCTGAGTCATCTAACTGTTGGAATCTTAATTGTCTTTCCTAATTTAAGTTTTGATATTCCTGGTTCTTGGTATGATGAGTGATTTTTTATTGGATCCTGGACATTTTGTTATTAAGACTCTAACTCCTACTGAATCTTCCTTTTCAGTAGGCAGTTACATTGTTTTGGTTCAATATGCTGTTTCTGGCCTTGTTGTATAACTGTGACTACAAAACAATTAAGTTTTCAGAGCCTTTGCAGTGTTATTTTGGTTTGCTTCTTTTGCGTGCTGCCCAGAAACTAATCTAAATACTGGGCAGTATTCCACACTGTAGTTCAGTTCTTAAATCTTTTGCTGTGTTAACCCTGGTCACTTTTTCATGTGGGCCACTAGGAAGTACGCCCAGAACATCATTTGCAAAATCCCTTTTTCTAGCTCCCTTCTCTCCAAAATCCTACCACCATTCTCTAATTGGGAGGAAAAGAACATCACCTACCACCACTGGGCACTGGACATTGGGAGTAGAAGTCCTTCCTTGGCCCTCTACTGACAGCAACTGGTGGGGGATTGAAGCATTGCCTCATATTGCTGATCTAGGGTGGAAATTCAGCCTCCTTACTTACTCCAACTGACACTGCCCCAGAGTGCAAAGCAGAATGCTGCATCATGCTGCCTGACTGCCACCACTAAAGGGTGAAATACAGACTCTCCATTCAGTGCTCCCCTCTCCCTCCCCACATCACCTCAGCTAGAAGTGAAAAACCTCCTTAGTGCTGACAGGCAGTGGACAGACATTCAGGTCTTTTCTTGGCCTCTGCTGATCCCACCCTAACAGGAGATCATGCTACTGCCATGAGGAGGATGAAAAACACTTGGTCTCTATTGGTAGAACACCACCAGTAGGGGAAGCAGAGAATACTCTCCTACCATTGGGTAGAGGGGAGAAATTCTTCTTCAACTCTCTGCTCAACTCTCACTGAAACCACTTTGGACAAGGTAACAGAGCCCAGCTTCACACTCTCTCACTGCCACCAGGAGGGAGTGCAAGTTCAGGCTCCCCACTCAGCTTTTGCTGACACCAATCTGGTGGAGGAATGAGATTACAGTTTGTTATGACCAAATAGGAGGTGAAAATCCAAGTTCTCTATTCAACTTTCATTGGCACTAAGGATGGAGATGAGATCTCCATGGTCTTTGGCTAAAGTGCGATAGGTATTGTCCAAAAGTTGTTTTGTCCTACCAGGCTACCCTTTGCCTGGTCCTTTCTCTAGAAAGAGCAGGCCTTTCTTAGGACTATTTTCTATTTGTACGTATTGGCATTTCCAGGGTGTGGGCTTCTCCAGTGCCCTCTAAAATATATAAAGGTGGAGGGGGGGAGCCCAAGGAACTCACTACCATGTCATTCATCAAGTTCCAAGGTCCCTAGCCAGTCTGCCTTCTTCTTCCCACCTCTTAGGATCGATCTTCTTCTATTTACTTTTAGTATTACATCCAGGGTTTTTAGTTGTCCTTAGAAGGATGAATAAAGAGAAATGAGTCTACTTTATCTTGTCCAGAATCAAAAATTTAAAAAGACCATATTTATTTAAGACTTATTTAGGAAAAAGATCAAAACTATGAACATTAAAATGACAACAAACTCACAACTATCAACAACTGAATCTAAAAAACAAAAAGACAAACTAAGCAAACAACTAGAACAGGAACAGAATCATAGCTATGGAGATCATTTGGAGGGTTATCAGCTGGGTGGGGGAAGGGGGACAGTGGGGGGAAAAGATATAGGGATTTAGAAGCATAATTGGATAGGTACAGAATACACCCAGGGATGTTAAGAACATTACAGGCAGTGGAGAAGTCCAAGAACTAACATGCATAATCCATAGATATGAACTAAGAGGGGGAATTGCTGGAGGGAAGAGGAGAACCCAGCAGAAGGGGGCAAAGAGGGAAACAATGAAATAACTTTAATAGCATAATCAATAAAATATACTTTAAAAGAAAGAAACTCTCCAATCTATATACTTCAAGTCAATTTATTTGCCTGTCCCAGTGCACTGGCAGTGAACAGAGTCAGTCCAAACAGGTTCCAATTGAAAGCAGGAGAAAGGTCCCAGGACTCAGCACCTCAGTGAAGAAGCTAACAACCTGAGTTCCACAGAAGTAAAGAAAGAGTGTGGCAGCTTATCTCAGAAGTTGACTCGATCAGTCAATACAGGGATGGGGATCCTGTACTTGGGTACTGGTATTGGGATCTCCCCTTGCAAAGGGAGAGGATTATTTTTAATTGCAAAACAACTGAAAACTTAATCTCTTGCTTTTACATTTAAAAAATATTTTTATAATATTCATACTTTTCTAACTGAATTACGGGAGAAGAACATCACTAAAGAGAACAAGGACAATAAACAGAGGTGCAGTGAGTCTTCCATCAACAGAGAAGACAAAGAAAAATGCCTGGCTTTTATGTTCCTGTCAGCCCCACGTGAGCCCATGGTGAGGGGATAGTAAGTGGGAATGAGCCCAAACCCTAGCCACAGAACACTAATCTCTCTGTTCCACGCACCTAGGCATGCACTGCTCTCCTCTGTTGGCCTTACCTTCACCAGGTAGGGGATTTGCTTTTTCCCCCCCCATAGTTAATACACATGTGGTAGGATGGAATTTTATGCATTACCTTTTTTCATCTATTGCTGCTGCTACTGCCATCCTGCTAATCACTTTCTCATACCATATACACTCACCATGCTGGGAGATGTGACTTTGGTAAGATTAGTAGACAGAGACTTGGCTTGCATATTAACACATCCTAATTAGGTCCTCCCCCACATCAAAAAAATGGCTCATTTGTCTCAGAAATACTTAGCTCTAAAGAGTATGAGGAACTTAGCCCTCCTCCACTAACATACAAGCTGTCAAGAACCTGATGCTGCCCCTCCAAAATATTGCCAGGATTCTGGTGCAAAGGCAGACAGGTAGAAAAAGCAAAGGAAGGAGACAGACAAAGCAAAGGAGGAGAAAGAAGAGGGAGGGAGAACTTAAAAAGGTCTCCAAGGCAGTTATCCAAGGAGGTTCTTTTAAGGACAGGACTCAACTAGAAATGTAAAAAATTATTTGCTACATTCTCTGGCCATTGCATGAGCTCATGAGATATACCTAACAGTAGGATTTCTTTCTGGTATAGGTCTGTACCTACAAAACCTCCCAGACATTAGGGGCCTAGCCAAAGATCTGCATTTCTGCTTCTTATTCCGCCCCATTCCTGTAGCTTAGTTTATGACTGGTGGAAACCTCGGCTACACTCTTGTCCCAGCCCTGTGTTGTATATTTAAGAAACCTTGAGGCCTGGAAAAAAATACATTTGCTACATGTTCAAAGGACAAGAACCCAGGCCTCTTTCTTCCTGGTCTAGCACCTCTGTCCTTTAAACTTGTAGTAATCCAAGTGTAAGTGAAATCCGAGTTTTAACCTCTATTCTTTTCACTCATGTCTGTGATAATGGAGAGTATGGAGAGTATGGAGACCTGTGCTTTGTGCCTCAATTTCCCCAAACATATAATGGGAAGTTGGATCCTAACCTAACTGATGACAGAAATGCTCCCAGAATTTTTTCAATAGTCTATAAAGGGTTATTTATTTGGCATTAACTGTTCTTTAATTATTTTACAATATTATTGTTATTATTACCCCATGTTTACTGCAAAAGCTTCATGAAAAAGTGATTCCCTTCAAGGCCATCCTCCAGATTTATACGAACTCCCTGGAAAGAATCACATACCTTGTCTTCCTTTGAACTCTCCATCTCTGCCCCTTCCTTGAATTTTGCCAGTGCACTCTTGAGGTCCTGAGATGTATAGGTGTTGGTGTTGATGTCCAGCCTGTCCAATGAGAAGTTGAGAGTTAGGAGGAAAGCGCCATCTTTCCCAAGAAGCCCCCCATGGGTGGCTGGTACTCCAATGCATGTTAAGCCAGGCCAGCTCTAACTCAGAGTACACTTATTCTACCTTTACCTTCAATCAGCCATAAGTCCAACAGGGTGATTTTACCTTAAAGCTAGAGGAGGAAAAACACAGCTTAAGATGGGATCATTTCATGAGACAGGAGGAAATGGCATGCGAGAGGACAGAGTTCCACCATGGACAGAGAGCTCTCAGCCAGCTACTCAGGCAAAAACAAGCCTGGGACGTTTCTGCAATGCTGCTCTCAGCACATGTCAGGGCACTAGAAGGGTACTAGATACAGACAGAGGAAATAACAGACCCCATTTATATTATTTAGGAAAGAAACCAAGAGAGATCTGAGTCTCCCCAAACATGTACCTGATCTGATTTGACAAGCAAGCCTGTCTTCACAAAAACAGGCTGAATAAATTAACATCTTTAAGACCAACACCCAAGCATGGAGTAGATGAAGAAGGTATTCATCAACCTGACAAAGGAATGGATTTAAGATATCAAAGATTAGAATCAAGGTCAGCCATCTTCCACAGTTAGCCTCCAAGAAGAGGGAGGAAAGGAACCAATGTGGATGTAATCTCAGGAACCTGACTGAAGAACGATATCCTCACAAAGACCCCTGGAGCTGACCCAAGCCACAACCATTCATCTTGACTGAAGAGAAGACATTCATGGCAATGGGGGAGGGGTGGAGGCAGGTTTTTCCAACCGCAGCCATTTCAGTTCAGTGAACAGAGGTAGGAACAAGAGTAATATTGACGAAGGGAAGGATGGACTGTGGGCTGTGCTTGACAAGTCTGTCCAAGTGTGTCGGGGGAGGAGGGTTAAGTATAACCCAGGAAATATATCAAGATGGAGGAGGAAGGAGTTAATGGACTGCTCTACTCCAGGCAAGATAAGCACATCAGTCTCATAGTCTAAAATCCTAGCAGGCCTCATGAGAAGGGCATGCTCTCAGAACTTCACACACTCTGTCTTTGATTTGTCCTAGAAACCTTTTAGGGCACTAAGAAAAACACTTGTCTTCTGTAAACTTCAGTCTTCCCAAACAAATTAATAGTTAATCACTCATATTTACTGAGCACTTAACCATGTGTCTGGCACTGTTACTCCTTTAGAAGTAGTATTTCATTCAAATCATTACCACAATCCTACAACAGAGGGGAGAAATTCTTTCCCCTGGCAGAGTATCACTCAATGCCAGCTGCTTGAGGAAGCCCCTTACCTGTAATAAGGATCTAAGTACTTAGGGCCATAGCTTAAACTTATCTTTCACCTCCTCTAAGTCTTGGTCAGGAAGAATCCCTTTGTGTCTCATATCTCTGTTTACTGCTCTTCCAGGCCATAAGGGTGCACATGTATGTCTGCACTCACGCACATACAACCATCCTCAGCTGGTTTTCCCACTTTACTCTTCATGGAGAAAACAGATGTTCAAGAAATCCCTCATCTTCCCAGCATCAGCTCTACACACCAACCTGCACCTAAACCTACACTCTCTGCTTTCCACTCTATTATAATAGATGACAGTGTCCCTGCTCCTATTAAACTTAAGCTCCAGATCCCACTTGCCTTTTCAAAAGTTTCAACTTCCATACTTATACCACTAGCTCCAGTCTGCATCATAAATCTCTCCCTTCGATTGCATTATTCCCATCAGCATATCAACACTATTTTGACTCCACAGTCTTAAATTATCATACTACCTCCCTGCTCCCATTCAGAGTAAAACTACGAACACATTGTCTTCACTCACCATCCTGCTATTTACATTGCCATTGGCTCTAATCTGGATTCTCTTCCTACATCTCTACTAAAACTCAAATTTTGCTCATCAAAATTACTAATAATTGATGACCAAATCCAACAGACTCTTCACAAATGTCCTGTTCCTCAACCACTCAACAGCCTTTACACAGTTTACCCCTCCCTCCTTGAAACACTCTCCTTTCCTGGCTTCTTGTTAAAATGGTCTCCTGGTTCTTCCCCTTCCTCATCTCCTACCTGAATCCTATACATGCTGGAATGCCCCAGACTTCAATTCTGAACAATATCCCCTTCTCTATATCTCTATACTCTCCCCCCTAGTTCTTTTCTTTTTTAAAGGATTTTATTTATTTATTTTTAGAGATGAAGGGACGGAGAAAGGGAGGGAGAAAAACACTGATGTGTGAAAGAAACATAGACTGGATGCCTCTCACATGCCCCCAACTGGGGACCTGGCCCACAACTAAGGCATGTGCCCTGACTGGGAATCACACCAGCAACCTGTTGGTTTTCAGTTCAGTGCTCAACCCACTGAACCACACCAGCCAGGGCTCCCCTAGCTCTTTTCAAATATCCATCAAGCAATGATGCCCAAATTTACATCTCTGCCCCAACCCTCAAACTCCTGTACAGCAACCTGATATATCTTGGACCTTGGGTGTTTAACTGGCACCTCAAATTTATTACATCTAAAACATAGGTCTTGATGATTCTCCCCACAAATCTGACCCTCTCCCAATCTTTTCTATTTCAATACATGGTAACTCCAAGTACTGAGTTGGACAAATCCCAAAATGAGGCTTTGTATAAATCTGTGTCCCTAGCCTTCCTTCAACCCCAACATCTAAATCATAAGCAAGTTCTATCAACCCTACCTCCAAACTGAATCTACAAATCCATCCATTCTATACTATGACACCCTAAACTACTGATCCTCTAAAATGACATCCTAATTATCTCTGCTTCTTTTGTCTACCTCCAATCTGTTTTCCATCCACATATCAACTAGAGTGACCTTGCTACACTACATTATATTAAATCCCTTTACCACCCCAAATCCTCTGGTGACTTTCCATACAATTCTAGTTAAGTGAGGAACACTCAACATGCTCCTCAAAACTCCATATGATCTGGCCCCTTATAGCTCTTTAATCTCATTTTCTAGTAGTCTTCTTCCTTCCCCTCCTCTAGTCACCCTGATCATTTTTGTTTCTTGAACTTGGCAAAGCCTTTCCCTTGACAAAGCCAGGGACTCTTCTTGCTCCCTCTGACTGAAATGCTAAGCCTAAACATATGAAACTAGTCCATTGCATTGACTAAATCCCCATTATTCTTCAGGTCTCATTTCAAACATCATCTTGACAAGGACTTCCCAAACCATCCTATCTAATGTGATCTTACCTAGGGACTTACACATTGTTTATTTCTTCCCTACTATTTATTATAATATGGAATTACCTTACTTGCATGTTTCTTTACCTGTTTTTCTGTCTGTCAGCCACCATAAGGCTGGCATCTTGTCTGTTTTGTTTACTACTATATCCCCAATGCCTGGCACATAAGCACTCAATAGGTCTTTTGAGAAATGAAAGAATGGAGCAAGTAAATGGCCTTGTTCTTGGACCACTCATTTAACTACTATACCATACTGTACCATGGTAAATGCTCAATCCAAGATGGGAAAACTTGGATGTAGTTTGTCCCTCTCCCTGCAAACACAGGAAGATGGTTCAAAGAAGCTGGTTGTTCCAGGCTAAAACCAGCAGAGATGGCAATGCCTAACATAAAAAGCAAGAGGACAACCTGCTGCTAGGAGCAAACAGGCAGTTAGGCAGTGCCAGGAGAGCCCTCTGGGACAAGTGAGTCAGGGAATCAGTCCCAGGCTATAGAGTTACCTGGCTCCAGGCAGCGTATGACTAGGCCCAGCAGGGCTAGTGAAGAGGCCATGGGTTGGGCTGAATTAACTATCCCCAAATCTCTCTAGTTAGTGGTTCTTAACTCTGTATGGTCACCAACTTCTTTGGCAATCTGATGGAAATGGGTGGGCCTTGACCCCTGAAACAGAACATGCAGATAAGTAAAATATTGTAACAATTTTAGAAATTAGCCCTGCCCTTTGGACTCTGTTTCTATTACAGAGCTAAAGAGCCAGGAAGATATTGTGAAGTGGAATTGGAGGAGCACAGGATGAAGTTGACCCCAGGAGAAGGAAGTCACCACCAAGAGCAGCCCAAGACCCAAGTTCACGGCAGTGAACACCCACACCACCACCTTGTCAATGCCTTTTAGCTCCTGTTCAGACAGGTTTGCCACTTGCTATAAATGCTGAGAAGAGAGAGGACATGTCCAGCATGTCCTGGAGGCCATTCCAGGGCAGAGCCCTCAGAAACATTCCAAAGAAGAAAAGTAAAGAGTTGGGAGTGGGGACAAATATTTCTCTCATGATGTGTCTACTACAGACCATTTAGATGGCTCTCCTTTCTATTGTAAAAAGATCTGAACAACAGACAAAACAGTAAGCACTTCTACTGATGATCTACAGTCGGGTACTGGAGAAATAACTTACCAGGGTATTAAAACCAACAAATAAAAGACTCCAAATTAATGCAGTTCCTAATTCAGTATTCTTAAACCAACAAAAAAACAGGCTTTTTATTTAGAAAATACGACTTGGCTTAGATGTGAGAAAAACTTCCTCAAATACTTTGACTCACTGATGTGTATATGTGTGCTGGGGATGGAGGGAAGTTTACAGGGTTACAACAATGAAATCTGATTCTTTCTTAGTTTTGACACGATTCCTTCCTTTCTTAGAAAGGAATCATCGTGTCAACTGGGCCACCCCAGGTATAGGCTTATCTGGAGAGCTGCAGGAAGACAAAGGTCTTCCCCAGTTCGGGGTGACTATAAGGAGGAAAAGTATCTCCTTATCCTATCTATCACAATATAAAGTTGAATTTTCCAACAGTAAAAACTATCCAAATATGAACAGACTGCTTTGTGGGGTTGTGAATGCCACATAACTGGAGGTGCACATGGACAGGCTGAGTGTCTTTTTTATCAGGTATATCAAGGAAAAGACTCATGTAAGAACTGGGTCTCTCAGGTCCCTTCCTGACTCATACCTAACTGCCAAATATTGTTAAAATAATAAATATGCAAGGACTAAGTAACACTAACCCCACTCAATCCATGATTGACTCCCAATACTTAAC
Source organism: Trachops cirrhosus (assembly GCA_028533065.1). Taxonomy (NCBI): domain Eukaryota; kingdom Metazoa; phylum Chordata; class Mammalia; order Chiroptera; family Phyllostomidae; genus Trachops; species Trachops cirrhosus. The sequence goes on along the minus strand of CM052546.1, from coordinate 26,146,902 downwards.
ATGTATTAGAGCAGGGGCAGCAAACTCTCTGTAATGACCAGATAATACTTGAGGCTTTGTGGGCCTTATGGTGATTGTCCCAACTACACAACTCTGCCAGTGTAGCAAGAAAGCAGCCACAGACAATGCATAAATGTGTATAGTTATGTTCCAATAAAACTTTATATGGACACTGAAATCTGAATTTCACACAATTGTCATGAGTCATGAAATATTCTTTTGGTTTTTTTAAATATATTGGTCTTTAGACAGAGGGGGAGGTAGGTAGAGAAGGGGAGAAATATCAATGTGTGGTTGCTTCTTGCGCACCGCCTACTGGGGACCTGGCCCACAACCCACGCATGTACCCTGACTGGGAATCAAGCCCACAACACTTTGGTTCGTAGGCCAGTACTTAATCCACTGAGCTACATCAGCCAGGGCCCTTTTTTCCCCAACCATTAAAAAAATGTTAAAAACAACTTAGCTTGTGGACCATACAAAAACAGGCAACAGTTCTAATATGACCCACAGGACATCATTTGCTAATTCCTGAGTTAGAAACTTCATGGCTGGTATTGATACCAACCTTTTGAACTGCGTAATTCCAGCAACCCCTGCAATCCCATGGTCAACCTCCTTCTCTCTCAGGCAAAAAATAGAAAGCCGAGAAAACAGTAATTCAAGGCAAATAACAGAAAAATACAGACTCTGAATTGCCCCAAATCAAAGAATCTAAACTGGTTATTAAAAAATAAAGCAACCTCTTACCATTAGAGAACTTTTATACCATAAGAGAGTCTGTTTTAATTTAATATGGACTAACAAGAGGAAAAGTTAGTCTGAATTAAAGACTTTAAAATGCAATTTTATTGTTCACCAAGGAAGTATTACTGCAAAGCAGAAGGCCTAACAGGCCTGTTTTAATGAATAGATGACTCATCTGTAATCAGCGCATTAATTGTTGAGATTCAAATGGGTGCTCTTAAAGTACTGGGAAAAATAGCTTCATTTTTAAAGCAGGTTAAGCATTCTCCCCACAGCCTTTTGTAAATTATCAATTTGCTCTGCAAACTATTTCTTTCCAAAGACCGTACAGTGAACTTCTATAAAACCCTAAGAGATTTATCACAAATCCTAGTCTATTAAATTTCAAATTTTTTAAAAGTCACATAAATTTGGGTAAGGAACATTGCATTGTCATTACTTCCAGTATTACAAAATCAGTGCTGTCAGTCTCCTAGTTGCTAGGGTTGACACTGTACCTTTTGCCTTTTTTCGACCCTTTCAAAGTATCTCGAAACTTGTCTTCATCTTGGAGTTTCACTTCTCTTGCCCCAGTCTGGAGATTCAGTCGCACATGAGATCCTGCAGGGACAGCCTGACCTACAAGCCAAGAAGAGAGAAGGCTCATGAAGTATACAATCCTCAGAAGAACACTGGTGGAATGGCTGGCTAACAAGTCAGTAGAACTTAATAGTTCATGAAGACCAGTCCCTGCAGTATTCAGTTACCTGGATCCATCCATATCTCCTTCTCCTACCCATGCTCGCTCCACCTCTCTCCATAACTCTCTCACTCTCTCTCTCTCTCTCTCTCTCTCTCTCTCACACACACACACACACACACACACACACACACACACACACCAATCACAATTCTCCTTCGAATAAAGGGATGAAGCAAGGTGGGCAAGGGTATCTGCACTTTAGTCCAGAGACTAATGTCCCCCTGCATGTTTGAGCCATTCTGTTTTCTTTAAACTGAGCCTTTCCGTTATGTACAGTAGTTGAATGGTGAACACCTACTTACCCTTCAGGACAAGGCCACATTTAATGCCTCCTTCATTACATCCTTTGTGCCCCTGCTGACAGAACCCCAGACAGGTTGCCATTCAAGCGAGCATACACCTCACCACCCTCATCAATTTAATCAGGCTCCCTTGCTGAGTCTCTCTCCTCCCTGAGTACAGGGACTGTATCTCCTCCTTTTTTATTTCCCCAGCCTCTAGGCCAGAACGTGACACATAAAATTTGTGGTACTTAGTGTTTATGAGAAGAAAGAAGAGACAGAAAAGCAGGAGGACATGACAAGCCAAGAAGGCAGGGATTGGAACCAAAAAAAAAAAAACAAAACCTACAAACCTATACCCATCTATATCAGAAGAGTTGATCTAATAGCTAGACAAACAAGTGTTGTGAATAAATAGGCTGTTCACACACATTGTGAAAAATGAGCAAGAACAGTTAAAAAGCAACTTGCAAGATCACATACTACAAATGGGATGTTACACTTACTCATTCATGCAACTGATATTTACCAAGCAACTACTATACACCAGGCCACTGTGGTATATAGGTTTTAGGAACACAAATGAGGAATGTTAATGGCTGCAGGTATAGAGAATTTCAGGAAAGAGTTCTTCAGGGGACTGGAAAGATAGAAGCAGAGATGCTGTTCTGACACCTGAGCTTTGACTCTGCTTTTTCCAGACAGAGGATGGCATTGCTCTGCTGATGCTGAGTTTCATTCAAGAATTTTTTTTAAAAGCTAACAATCTGTAAAAGTTCTCTCGGAATGACCTGGTAAACGCTGAATATAAAAGGGTAATGATGTACCATGAACTCAGGTTTTCTCAGTTCTGGCGGGACCAGAGTGAACTCCAAGTTCCACCAACCACTGTGCTTCTATCACAGAACCAAGGAGCCAAGGAAACACCATGCCAAGACACGCTGTCCAGTTCCTGCCATCCCACTTCAGCAGGGAGTTTCTGTATCTTTGTTTAAAATATAAATGGGAACTTAAGTACCTGAGTGTATGTGCATAATGATCCCCTTCTAACCTCAAACCTATCCAAAATGCTTCAAGTATAAAAAATATGTTCAGGTAGAGAGGGAAAACTTTCTCTGGGGAAGCTTTCTGAATAAGGTTAAGTTGGGGATTAAATGAGGCAAAAAGTAAGAGCCAGACTGGGGAAAAAGGGGAATCCCAAATAGATGGAGCCCTGCATACAAAGGCTCAGACACAAAAACTGACAGGCTGCATGCAGGAGGCAAAGAACAGAAGAGGTTGGAAGAACTGCAAGGACTGTGGAGGCTGCTGGCTTGGTGAGCCATCAGGAGGCTCAGGTTGGGGTAGGAAGATAGAGCTAATGGCTGAGGCAGATGGTTCTGGGAGGAGATGAAGCCACATACTAGCAAGAACAACATCTATCCCATTCCTATGACCACGGGAAAAGAGGTCTCTTCTTTAGCATTAACTTCATCTCTGAACATGTGAAGAGTTTCTCTCACCTGGAGAGATCCCAAACTGACAAAACAACAGCAGGCTGAATGCAAAGCAGGTCATCCTTCATACTTCTCTACTTTGCCACATTCTACTCCATAGACAATCTACCTCCAAAACCTGGTAATTTTTCCTGATCTATGTCTATACCCTTCTCTCCAACCTCCCCATCAGTGCTCTTGTGCAAACCATCAGCATCTCTCTGGACACTGCCAGAGCCTTCCAAATGACCTCCCCTATCCACGCTTACCTCCCAACCCACGTGTTCTTGATAACGAATGATTTTCTTTTTTCAAAATACAAACCTATGTTATCCCCCTACATCAAACCTTTTAATGGCCTCCTACTGTTCTTAGAGATGAAAGTCCTCATGCTGGCCAATAAGACCCTTTAGTATCTAGCCCTTACTTGCCCCTTCAGGCTTGTTCACAACTCATTCCCCATATTCAAGGACACACTGGCCTTTTTCCATTCCATGAAAAAACCATGTTCCCTCTACCATGGGGCCATTCCACTCCTGCTCCTTTTGCACAGAACGCTCCTTCCAATCCCACCCTCCATCTCCTTCTCCTTTCAATCCCAGGTAAGAGTCACTTCCTCTGACAGCATCCCCTACTTCGCCAGACCAGATCCAGCTGCCCCGTAAAGGTTTTCACAGCACTATGACCTGTTTTTTAAATAGCACTTTACCTCAATCAGTAGTTATATTTTAGAGTTTTTTTAAAAAATTATTTATTTAATATAAAATGCTCACCATTTTATCCCCAGGGCCTAGCACATAGTAGACCTTCAAAAATTCTTTGTTCAGTGGAAAATTAAACATGAAAGAGAAAAAATATTAATTAATCTAGAGGTGTATGGAAAGATCAACAAGGATTTTTTTGCTAGGGCAAGTAGATTCCTAATAATTAGTAGCCATGTTAATAGTTATTTTTAGTAGTAACAGGACTAATACTATTGCTACTAATAATAATTAAATTTTCAGACTTTTGATTAAAATTAGAAATGGACTGGCCTGCAAACCAAAGAGTCACTGGTTCGATTCTTAGCCATGGTACATGCCTGGGTTGCGACCAGGTCAGGTCCCCAGTAGGGTTGGGTGAGAGGCAACCACACATTGATATTTCTCTCTCCCTCTCTTCCCCTCTAAAATAAATAAATAAAATCTTTTAAAAAATTAGAAATGGAAAAGAAAAAAAATACACGACTTTATAAGTTTCAAAACATAACAAGTTATACCATGCTAAGCTGGCCAAGGAAGAAACTAGAATCTCATGTGAACCAATTTATTTTATTCAGGGAAATTCCAAAATTACTCTTTTCACATAAGTCACCACAGGGGGCAAGAGCAACCACAATAGCATTAACTTAAAATATAGGTTACGTTCATTTAAAATACATGAAACCAGCCATGGCAGCAGCAGTGGCAGAGGCAGCAGAAAATACAATATTTCAAATGTTTCCACCCTGTTGGGAAAAAGGCCAAGTTAGACAGAGAGAATGACTGCCCTGAATCCTTCTAGGGCCTCTGTGAAGGAACCACAGCAATGTGGAGGAGCAGAGCGGAGGCAAAAATTCACAAGACGTATATAAGTAAAGAGTTAGGGATTGAGGGGGCAAGAGGCAAGGGAACAGGCAAAAAATAAGATGAGTACCTATAAAGGCACAGAGGCCTGCAAAGCCTACAGTGTCTGTTTCCCCCACTGGCTATCTGGAGAAAGGCCCCAGCCTGTCTATAATAAGGAGAAGCCCTGTACAAATTACCATATTTTTAGGACTAAAAGAAACACTGGACCATAAGACGCACCTAGGTTTTAGAGGAGGAAAATAGGGGAAAAATTTTTGAAGCAAATAATGTGGTAAAATATTTAATAACCTGTGACTCCACTCAGGTAAGCTACATTCGGACTATAAGATGCACCCCCATTTTCCTCCGAAACTGGGGGGGGTGTACGTCTTATAGTCTGAAAAATACAGTAGGTAAGGCCACATCATACTTGAGTTTTAACTCCCATTGGGACTCCCTGTCACAGGCCAAGACCCAGGTAACACTCCTGCTTTCCCCATAAGGGTCAAGGGAGAATCTGTGGTATATTGCATTATTGTCACAAATTATCTTCCCCCCTGCCTGTATTCACACCCTTTGCCATGCAGTCCCTCCTACATGGTAACACTAAAATTAGATTCAAGGGTGGTTTTCCACCCTTTTGACTTTGGACTTGGCTTGTGATGTGCCTTGGCCAATGGGATGTTAGCAAATGCATCACAGAGATTTGAAATACGCCTGTGTGTTTGGTTCACCTTTTGGAATTCTGCCATCACCATGAGAAGACCAAGAAGGATGAGATACCCATGAAGCAGACTTGGATCCAAACTGAAGATTGGGCTAAAGCCAGCTATGACCAGCCACGCCCAGCCACAGTCGGCCAGTTATAGCTGATGTGCAGACATGTGAGCAAGAATAAAAGAATGGATTCCTTTTAACTTTTTATTTTGAACCACCTTTAACTTACCAAAAAGTTGCAAAAATAGTACAGTTTCCATATGTTGCTAACATAACCTTTCCAAATGTTAATACCTTACATAGCCATAGATAGTCATCAGAACCGGGAACTTAACAATATCATTTACCAAACTATAAATATCCTTTTCAAACCTTACTGGTGTTTCCACTAAGGTTCTTTTTTTTTTGTTCCAGGATCCCATATGGCCTTCAGTTATTTCTCCCTAGTATCCTGTAGTTGGTCAGAGTTCCTCAGCCTTTCCCCTGGCTTTTAAGACTCTGACACCCTGAGGAATACTGATCAGGACTACCTGCCATCTTAGATTAAACTAAGGTCATACATCCTTGACAGACGCACCCCAAAAATGATGTAGGAGTGTTCTCTGTGCATCAAATTGCAAGGTTTATGATGTTAAAAGGTCTTCTTACTGGTGATACTGGCCTTGATAAACTAAGAAAATTTCTTAGTTTATTTCTACCCACTGTAGCAAACCAGAATAATTGCAAATTACCAACTGTGGAAAACAGTTCGGCAGTTTCTCAAAAAGGGAAACTCAGAGTTACCACATGAACCCAGCAATTCCACATCAAGAAAATTAAAAACATATGTTCATACAAAAACTTGTGCATTAATCCTCATTACAGCATTATTTATAATAATTAAATCATGGAAAAATTCAAAAGTCTATCAGCTGATAAAAGAATAAACAAAATGTGGTATATCCATATAGTGAAATAATATTTGGCCATTAAAAAGAATAAAATGCTGATATATACTATAACATAGGTGAACCTTGAATACATTACACCACATATAAAAGTCAGATACAAAAACCCACATATCATTGTATGATTCCTTTTAAATGAAATGTCTGGAATATACCAATCAAGAGACACAATACATTAGTGGCTGTCAAGGACTAGGGGAAGGGAGGAATGGAGAATTACCACTAATGGGCATGAGACTTATTTTTATGGATGATGAAAATGTTCTAGAATTAGACAGTAGTGATGGTTGCACAATACTGTGCATACACTAAAAACCACTGAATTGTTAAAAGAAATCATGGGAAAATACTTTGAGATTACCCAAAACCCTTTTTTTCTCCTCAAACCACACCACTAGGGGAAACCTTCTGCAACAATAACCACTATGGTGATGATCTAATGGCAATTCTCTACTTCCCTCCTTCATCACACATTAATTGAAATTTCACTGCATGAGAAAAAAACTGTCATTCATCTATTTAATATTTACTTATACTAGTATAGATTCAATTGATTTTTTTAATTGTATTTTTCCATTGCCATTTAGTCCCCTTATACCCCCCTTCTCCCCACACCCCCGCAAACGCCACACTGTTGTACGTGTCTTGAGTCCTTTTTCCTTTTTCCCTCAATCCCTCCACCCCCTACCCTCCCCTGCTAGACTCATATATATTTAATTCTGTAAGTTATAATTCAAGCTATAATTATTTATTTCATTGTTCAAATTGTTTCAGCTTTGGCAATTGGAACTCCTTCAGGTTGACTCTTGTGTCCCTTTAACAAGTCCCTTCTCCCCATCATTTTCTTTTTTCAGGTATTGTCTTACTTTCTGTTTCCATAAATTGTTCTGAGTTCATCCTGTATTTTCCTTTCCCCTGCCTTGGAATCAACTACTTCTCAAAGAACCCTCGTGTCTTTTCTTGAAGAACAGTGTTTAAAAACTAAGATCTGAGTGCGAGATATGCTCATTACTACTAGGCTATCATTGCTTCTAGACTCTTTCAATGGACCGAGCTAAGATATTGATGTATGTGTATACATATACATATATGCATTTATACACAAAAATACTTCTGTATCTATTTGTCTGTATATCTATTAAAAACTAAGTTTATATTTATATCTCAGATCCCAATCTAACACCACAGAGTTCATCTGTCTTCCCCCTTTTCTTGTAACTTCTTTCTCCAACAGTGAGAAACCTTCTCTTATTACCTGCAATATATTTATTTGTTGTTCAACTCTAATATACATATAAACTAGTTTCCAAATTGTTAACCCATACTCCTATGAGAAACACATTTACCAAACTGGATTACAGCATTTATGTACAGTTTTTTTGTGTGGTTTCACAGTACCTGTTTTTAGTTGTTTTTTTTTTAATTTTTTATTTTAGTTTATTCAGTACAGTTTCTATCCTTTATTCCCATTCCAGCCCACCCACCCATTCCTCCCCTCCTCCCTCCCCTTTCCAACACCCCTAGTTTTGTCCATGTGTCTGTTTTTAGTTTTATAACATCTAGTCAAGATACATTTCACAAAGACACTTAGACTAGTTCTTTTCTCCCCACCCCATTCAGTATAATTATGTTATTAATTTGCAGTACTTCATTCATTTGTTAGTAGTACTATATTCCATTTTGTGGTTCCCACTCCTCCACATCTTGGTTGGCTTAATTGTTTTTTTTGAGGGGGGGCATCTGAAGAGTATGTGAACTATTGTTACAGTTCTAAGAGTCAGAGCTGTATGAAAAGAAACTACTGTTGTTTTCAGCCAAGTTTTGAAATGGTTTGTTTGTTGTGGCAATTCATTCTAATGGTCCTGACTAGAAGTGTCCAACATAAAAAACAGTTCCTTTTTCTGAAATTACAATACATAGTTTCTACTTGTATACCTTTTTAGTGTTAAAATGTCCTTTTATAAAATGAGATAATGGTGATGATAAATGATAGTGTTTCTATGTTAAGGCCCTTAACTCAGTGAAGTAAAAAAGTTGGCCTCTGGTGCCCAAAATTTTCTTTTAAAGTTTTTTCTGGTCCATGAAACACCATAGTCTGGAAATCACCCATCTAGGGACATTTGAGAATTATTCCCATTGTACACTTTACATGAATGAATTTTATGGCATATAAATTTTATCTCAATAAAGTTGCTTTAAAAAATAATTTCTTTAGATAAAGGTCTTTTTGAATCCGGAAACAGCAATTATCAGACACAGTTCAAGGTGACAGCAAGTACTCTAGGGGCCAGTTAAGAGAGCTAAACTCAGAGCCTAAACCCAGCCCCAGAAGGACAGTTCTGGGCAGAGCAGAAGAAGAAAAGGGGCCTCGCTGAGGCCATGGACAGAAGAAAATGGACAGCTGAGGCCATGAAGCACCTGGGCAAGAGGAACCCCAGTAGAAGGGCAGATAAGAAATAGTGATCCAAGAGCTAAGGCAAACATAAATGCTCATGAGAGGCAGGCAAGTAAGGAAGATTAAGTGAGGAAGGCCATCTGTAAGACCACAGGAAGTGATAAGGGTTAAGAAAAATGCTCCCTCTAAAGCATTCAAATTTTCAAATATAAAAGCCAAATAAAACATATCTATAAATGAAATTCAGCCCACAGCCAATTTGTGACTGCTGGTAAAGTTTCACCTATTGACAAACTTGGTGTGATTCAGTTTTTGTCCCAGCTCATCCCAGTGTCCAGTGATTAAAAACCTGCCTCTCAAGGCCGTGGCCAGGTATCTCAGTTGGTTAAGAGTGTCATCCCATGCGGCAAAGTTACGGGTTTGATCCCCAGTCAGGGCACAAAGAAGAATCATCCAATGAACAAATGAATGCCTAAATAAGTGAAACAACAAATCAATGTTTCTCTCTATCCTATCTCAAATCACTAAAATTAAAAAAATAAAAGTTAATTTTAAAAAAATCTTGCCCCTCCAGGACTCACAGTGGCAGTGTCCTCCTCGTTCAGCACCCACACTGACCGCCCTGCTTCAGTGGAAACAGGGCCAACTAAGATGGATGCTGCAGTGCTCTCGATTTGCCTTAGCATCAAATGCCTCAGCAGTTATATGGCTTTGGGAGAGGAGAGACATATGAGGTTTCCTCTGCAGACTCCTCCCTGGAAACCTCCCCCGGGGATGTCTAGGCTCTTTCAAGTCACACCTGGACACAATGGCAGAAAATCAAGGAGTGCTTTGGCCATGCAACCATGAGCCCTGGAAATCTGCTATCCACTCAGGTCTGTTTTCCAGTGTCAGGTAAATTTAGTCAAATTCCTTTTTCTGCCTGACTCTTCAGGTCTTTCTGTGCCAAATGAAAAGACTACCATGTCTGCTTTCCCTAATGTGTTAGATTGTTGGGAAGAACAAATAAAAAAACACGTGTCAGTGCTCAGAAGAAGTGCTTCAGGAAACACAGCCTCAGGAAGTTAAACGTCAACCAGGATGAAACACAGACATTTATTTATCAAGTCCTATAGGGATGTGTTAACAACAGTAAATATTCCCAATTACACTGTGTTTCTGAAAAGCAGGGTCCAATTACTTGTGCCCACAGTTCAGGCTCAATATGGCACACGGTAGGTCTCCAGAAAGAATGCCAGCCCCCTACCCCCACCTCCCAGACCAGAAGGAAAAGATGGAATATAGAATAGGAAGCAATGCCCTCACCTCACTGGGGGCCTCCAAGCTCCAAACCAGGGCTGGTCAGAGCTAAGACTTTATAGGCCTGGTTGCCATGACTACCAGAGCCCTCTCTGCCTGCTTCTTTATTCAATACCTCCAAACAAGTCCTGGCAAGATCCCTGATTCACACAAATGAGCATCTATACTGTCTCCAAAGCAGGACTTGAACTGAACCAGTAATAAAAAAAAATAAAATGTGCACAAACCTCTCTAGGGTGCTGACTCTGAAGTAAAGCTTAATGTTACTATTTTTGAAGGGAAACACAAATAGAGATCTGTTTTTAAATAGCAAAACATATACTGAACCAGTCTAGATTGTAGTTAGTTGTATTTATGCATTTTCTAAAAGGACTAAAAAATGACAAAATGAGAAAAAAAATAAAAATATTGTCCATACTGACTCTTCACTCTTAATTCACAGAATTTAGAATCTGGCCAAGGCATTAGCAGAGTACTCTGGCATGGCTTCCAAACAATAGTGGAACACTCTCATCTCCATTAAAGCCCCTCAGAACAAGAGATTCCACCATTTTCCTCAGGGAACAGCTATCCTAACAGTGCCCACCACTCTCTAGAACCCCCAAAATCTGCTCTGCTGTGACCTAACCAACATCTCCTTCCCAGGCCTCAAGGATAGACAGCAGCTGGTCACCAAGCTCTATATACCAAATGCACAAGAGCAGCGCTCTTCAAAGACAAGTACTAGTAATGCTACTTGGAAGATTTCCTGTGTTACAGTCCAAGAGGTACTACTCTGTGAACAGCCATCAAGACCAAGGCTCAAAGTAATCACATTGAGGTCACAATGAGGCTCTTTCCACAACTGGCTGGTCAACATTTAGTTAGGATTAGACAAGAGGATGCTCTTTTCTAGGCATTCCTTCTACCACCCACTTCTTACTGCATACCCACTGAGGGTCACTTCCTGTGCTAAGTGCTGGGAAGGAAACTACATGAATGAGACCAACTGCTGCCACTGAGAAGTATGAAGTAAAAGAGGGAGAGTGCTGGAAACAACCTAGGTGTCCATCAGTAAATGAATGGATCAAAAAACTATGGTACCTTTACACAATGGAATTCTATGCAGCTGAAAGAAAGAAGGAGCTCATACCCTTTGCAGCAGCATGAATGGAGCTGGAAAGCATTATGCTAAGCGAAATAAGCCAGGCAGTGAAAGACAAATACCATATGATCTTGCCATTAACAGGAACCTAAACAACAAAACAAAGAAACAAGTAAAATATAACAAAAGACACTGAAATAGAGGACAGGTAGTCAGTGACCAGAGGGGAGAGGGGAGGGAATTCCAGGGGAGAAGGAAAGGTTTATAGGAACAAATATAGAGGACACATGGACAAAACTAGGGGGGTTGGAAAGGGGAGGGAGGAGGGGAGGAATGGGTGGGTTGGCTGGAATGGGAATAAAGGATAGAAACTGTACTGAATAAACTAAAATAAAAAAATTTTTAAAAAAAGAGGGAGAGGGCCAACAACATTTAGAGTTCAGAGTCCAAAGAACACCTTTCAGGCAAGCAAAGAAGTGGGTATATTCAGGAGGTAATAAGTAACCCCCTTTGAAGCATTTGGCGCTCAGCATACAAAACAGGGAGACAAGAAGCAGGGAGACCAATTGGAAAGCTGTTATACTTGACATAGTCAGACATAATAAAGCCTGAACCAGGGGAAATGGGTCAGGAATGGGGAGAATGAAACAATAGTATAGCATTTTAACCAGGAAAACAATCTTATCATGACCCTGTCAGTAAAGCACCAGATCTTTAAGCATGTGCAGTGACTTCTCCCATCAGCCCAGGGGACCTATCAGAGCCCCAATTTTAATAAAACCAGAAACGGAGTAATGAAAAACAGGGAAGAGGAGCAGAGGGCTACTTTCACCCAGAGACCTATGATGGGCATCTCACATCTGTTTCCTAGACCATTGATTTCCTCTGTTCCCCATTCTATCTCCACCTTTGATGTATCCCATGCCCCTAGTTAGCTTACAAGAACACCCAGTGAGGTTAAAGGTTCAGCACAGCCCCTTAATCAGAGTACTTGGGCTTTTACACCCATGCTAGGGATCTGGTTTCAATAAACCTGTTGACTGCTGTGATCTACTTGTTCCTGTCATTTCTTTTCTTTCTTGTATTTTTTAAGAAGATATGCTCCCCACTTACCACATACTCCGTTATCCCTACAAAATCTTGAATATATTCAGACTTCCATCTGTTTTCAATTGTGTGTATGTGTATGTGTTAGAGGTGAAGAGACTGAGCAAAGTCTCAGTGAAATTAGAAGAGAAAGGGAATTAATAAGATACTAAGGGTCAGGCAGTTGTAAACCACAGCACAGCTACAGTACTTCCAGCTCTCTAAACCCACTTAGGAATTGAGTCAAATAAAACTGAATTTTAAAAATTCTCTGTTCCTCTCAGGCAGCAGATCTGGGCAGGAGGGAGCTAGAGGAAGCCCATAGCAGAGAGGGGTTTTAAGCCTCCAGAGTGTGTGTGTGTGTAAAATAAATAAAATAAAATAAGATAAGGTAAGGTAAGATAAAATAAAATAACAATTCTTAGTATAATTGGCATTAACCATGAGATACTGGCAATAAACTTCACTTAATAATGAGGTGGGAGAAAAATGGCAAATTGGAACGAAAGGAGTTAAATGCGCTTATTTCTCATGGGGTCAGGGGCCTTGGCTCCACTAGTGCTCCTTTTCTGGAAAAGACTCTAGGTGACTCCAGAATGCCTGCATTTCCCACCCAGGCACAATTTCATTAGCAGCTCATTAGCAGGAGTGGCAACCATTCCTGACTCTTATTTTTCATAATATTTATTGGTTAATTGACAATTTGAACACAGGTTGACTGAGAACCAAATGAAAGTGCTAAAACCACTCATTAGTCAAATTTAAAACACAAATATTGTATTCTAAACACACTTTTTGCTCTAATTTATTTTCCTCAAACAGAAGGCATAATTTAATAAGGGGGTTAAAAAAGCAAAGTGCCAAGATACTGTGCATTAATTTTCATCCTTTTCCCCCACCCCATCAATACCCAGGGATCCTGATATCATAATTGGGTCTATTTGTTCTCTTTTACAGCACCTGTTACAGCCATGGCCAGACATGGTTCAATGAATTATTTCAAAACAGTATCAGGGGAGGGATGGGTGGGTGGGCTGGAATGGGATTAAAAGATAGAAACTGTACTGAATAATCTAAAATAAAAAAAATAAAATTATTATTATAAGAGAAAAAAAAAAAAAACAGTATCAGCTACTTCTGACCCTCTACAATTTCCTCAATAGCTGCTGCAAAAGCCCCTCAACTTGGATGCTACCTGGAATGGAAAGAGGAAAATCTATAGGTATGAGTGGAGCACACTTCCTAGGATAGAGTTTCTCTCTACATCTGCTGTAAAGTAAGGGACTCTTAAGTCTCTTTTGGGGAGCTTGAGACAGAGTGCCCAATGCAAATCAGAGTGGGAAAAGAGGAAGATACAGCAACAGAGAAGACAGTCAAAGAAACAACTGGTCCTAAGTCTTTCCCCCCACCCCTACTGTGAGAGAGCCTCCCTTAAACACAGGCAAGTTGGTCCTGGCCAAGGGTAGCTCCGTTGGTTGGAGCGTCATCTTATATACCAAAAAGGTTGTGGGTTCAATGCCTGGTTGGGGTGCACACAGGAGGCAACCAATCAATGTCTCTCACACTGATGTTTCTCTCTTCTTTTTCTCTTTCTCTCTCTCCTTCTCTTCCTTCCTCCCGCTCTGTTTCTCTCCCCTTCCCCCTCAAATCAATAAACACATCCTCAGTGAATTTTTTAAAATATATTTTATTGATTATGCTATTACAGTTGTCCCATTTCCCCCTCTTCATTCTCCTCCACCCTGCACACCCTCTCCCACCCACATTCCCCCCCTTTAGTTCATGTCCACGTGTCATCAGTTCTTTAGCTTCTACATTTCCCATACTATTCTTGCCCACCCCGTCTATTTTCTACCTACCATCTATGCTATTTATTCTCTGTACCTTCCCTCCCCACTCCCCTGTTGCTAACCCTCCATGTGATCTCCACTTCTATGATTCAGTTCCTGTTCTAGTTGTTTGCTTAGTTTGTTTTTGTTTTTGGTGTGGTTGTTAATTGTGAGTTTGCTGTCATTTTACTATACATGTTTTTTATCTTCTTTTTCTTAGATCAGTCCCCTTAACATTTGATATAATAAGGGCTTGGTGATGATGAACTGCTTTAACTTGACCTTATCTGAGAAGCACCTTCCATTCTAAATGAATGCTTTGCTGGATAGAGCAATCTTGGATGTAGGTCCTTGCCTTTCATGACTTGGAGTACTTCTTTCCAGCCCCTTCTTGCCTGTAAGGTCTCTTTTGAGAAATCAGCTGACAGTCTGATGGGAACTCCTTTGTAGGTAACTTCTCCTTACCTCTTGCTGCTTCTAGGATTCTCTCCTTCATTTTTATCTTGGGTAATGTAATTATGATGTGCCTTGGTGACTTCCTGAAAGTCTATTTCCTTTGCCAGATTGGGGAAGTTCTCCTTTATTATTTGTTCAAATAAGTTTTCCACTTGTTGCTCTTCCTCTTCTCCTTCTGGTACCCCTGTGATTCGAATGTTGGAACGTTCAAAGATGTCCTGGAGGTTCCTAAGCCTCTCCTCATTTTTTTGAATTCTTATCTCTTCATTCATTTCTGTTTGGCTGTTTCTTTCTTCCTTCTGGTCCACTCCATTGATTGGAGTCCCAGTTTCCTTCCCATCACTATTGGTTCCCTGTACATTTTCCTTCATTTCACTTAGCATAGCCTTCATTTTTTTATCTAATTTTTGATCAAATTCAACCAATTCTGTGGGCATCCTAATCACCCGTGCTTTGAACTGTGCATCTAATAGGATGGCTATCTCTTGGTCACTTAGTTGCATTTGCTATGGAGCCTTGATCTGTTCCTCCATTTGGGTTTTTTTTTTTTTTTCTGTCTTGTCTCATCTGTTACACATGAGGGGCAGAGCCTTAGGTGTTCACCAAGGCAGGGCACCCCAGTCGCTGGGTTGTGATGCTGTATGTGGTCTTGGGGTCCAGGAGGGAACAATGGTGCTTGTTCCACTCTCTGTCAGATTTCAGTCCCTTCTGCCACTTCCCCCAAGCAAACCAGGCCTTTCTGATGCTGATTTCTGTGTAGGTGGGCTTGTGTATGTTCTGGGATCCTGTGGATCTCTCCAGCGAGCTCTCCTGTGAGGCTAGGAGTCTTTCCCTGTGCCTCAACCCCCACAGGTGTTTTCAATCAGTGTTTGAGGCTTTATTTCCCAGTGCTGGGACCCTGGGTTGCACAGTCTGTCTCACTCCCCAGATTCGCCTGGTTTATCTGTGCACAGCCCAGTCAACCGCCACCTTGCACATAGTGCCTCACTTCACAATCGCTGCCTCGCTGGATCTGCCCATTGCCACCCTGCGCCCAGGATCTGCCAGCTGCTGCCGCCTGTGTGCCCAGGGTCCACCCGTTGCTGTCTTGCATGCCCGGTGCCACCGCTTTTTTTGCCGTGACCCCTCTCTGCCCAGCTGCCCAACTCCACCCCTCCTACTGGTCTGGATGAATATTTCTTCTTTAACTCCTTGGTTGTCGGACTTCCGTACAGTTCAATTTTCTGTCAGTTCTGATTGTTTTTTTGTTTCTAAATTTTTGTTGTCCTTATTTTGGTTGTGCGAGGAGACACAGTGTGTCTACCTATGCCTCCATCTTGGCCAGAAGTCTCTGAATTTTTTTTTTAATAGGCTAGTTAAACAGCAAAATGAGGTCAGTCACCTGAGCCTTCTTTCACCTATCAAAGTGTAATGACAAGCCCAATTTATTGCCTCTTAGCTTAAAGTTTTGGATCATTAGTATTAAGAGACCTACTAAGTAGTACTGTGCTTTGCTTTCCTCTCCTTCATTGCAGTTATAGCCTTTAGCATTCGAGTGACTTGGGCAGTTGTACCATCCATTGATGAAGGGCACAGGCTAAGGAAGACCCAGGGTCCAGGTCCAGTTTCACCACTTAAAAGCTCATAGACCTTGGGAAAATAACCTCTGTGGCCCACATACAAGCAGGGTCTCAAAGTACCCACTTCATAGAGCTTGCAGAGTTCACTGTGAGAAGTAAAAGATGATGCATATGAGATGCTTGGGGTTGATTCCAGAAAGCTCTCAATATTGATGCTTGCTTGGTTGTTGCCTCTCTCTGACTCGCTGAGTTTTCCCAACTATAGGACCATGATAGATGGTCAGAATGAGTGTTAATAGGCTCTCAGTACATTCCTGATTGAGTTCTGTAGAAAAGTGACTACATGATTTTTGTAGAATTTTCATATCAGATGGCCTTGTCAAGGCTGCAAAAAGTTCAATAACAATGAAGAATTCAGGGTATCCAAATTGAGAAGGCAGCAAATAAACTGGTTAAACCTGGCCTATACCTCCCTGGAAATACCCACTACAGCTTTCCTTGGCTGGGACCATCAGCAGGGAAACCCATTTAAGATGGGGTGGGGGGTAGGAGGAGGATCTCTTTCCTACTCCCTAAGACATCAGAACAGAAATCAGAGTTCATATTCAGCAGCATAACTTAGGCAAATATGGGGAAGATTTAAATAGGAACAACTAACTGCCAGCCAACAACAAAGAAGAAGGATTTCAGGTTTCCTGATAAACTAAAACACAGGCTTAAGTCAGTTTTGCAGCAATGCACTATAAAGCTTCTAAAGCAGATGCCCTGCTCTGGCTTCCTGCTTCTCTGGAGGCTGTGCTAGTGGGTACCCACCCAAGCATAGGCGAGGAGGCCTGGATGTTTCAGGCCACTGAGCACAAGGTTGGTGCTCCAGCAAACCTGCTGATGTGTATACTTCTAGCAAGCAGCCTCTTCTACACCTCTAACCCATCACCACAACAGCTGATACTGCCCTGACCTGGGTCTCCCTGCAGTGCTCCCAATCCTGAGCACCTAATGTGAACTCTGCAACTGTCACTTTATTATACACACTCTACCTGCTACACATTCTCAAGTTCCCTACAGGGGACTCAGGTGGTGCTTGAAAGTTCTAGCCTTTGTTTTCCCTGCCCATCATAAGCAGATTCACTCCCTATTGAGTACTTCTGGTCTGGATCCTTTGATAGAAACCACTTCCCAAAAAAGCCTTCTCCAGGACACATTCTTTCCACTTACCATTTCAAATTTGCAAAAAAAAGAGGAAATCCCACAGAACTCCAGGAATACCAGCATCAGGAGCTAGAAGGGACCATAGGAGATCATGAGACCTAATCTCCAATGAAAAGATAAATGGTCACCCTGGCTGGCATAGCTCAGTGGATTGCATGCGAGCTGTGAATCAAAGCATCGCAGATTCGATTCCCAGTCAGGGTACATGCCTGGGTTGCAAGAGGCAACCACACATTGATGTTTCTCTCTCTCTCCTTCTCCCTCCCTTCCCCTCTCTAAAAATAAATAAATAAAATCTTAAAATAAAAAAGAAAATAATGCTAATTGCTAAAAAGGGAGTTCCATTTCAAGAGGTAAAAGTTTCACTTAAAAAAAAAAAAAAAGATAAATGGTCTCTCCCTGTGCCAGGCCTCTGCCATTGCAATCAGGCAAAGCATTCCCAAGGAAAACTCTGTTGGCACTTCCCTTCTTAAAAACCTTCAGTGGTTCTATGTTGCCCTCCAAAGTACCAATCCCCCTGCTGGTGTTCAAAGCCTACCTAATCCAATAAGGCCCCTGCCTGTATTCTTTGTCTCATCTCCCCTAATCCACATTACCCCATGCTCTGGCCAAATGCATCCAATGCTTTCTCTGATACTTGATACTGCCTCATTGCTCCTCTTTGCTTGCTTTAAGCCTGTCAAATTCAAATCCATTTCTAATGACACAATTTGAATAATTCCATACAATCTTGTACATTGTCCTTTCTTCCAATCTCCAGATTATCTTGCTTATTCCTGTCTAAGGTACCCTCCAGGCCACAGACTGGTACAGGTCTGTGGCCTGTTAGGGACCGGGCCGCACAGCAGGAGGTGAGCTTGAAT
Organism: Trachops cirrhosus; assembly: GCA_028533065.1. Taxonomy (NCBI): domain Eukaryota; kingdom Metazoa; phylum Chordata; class Mammalia; order Chiroptera; family Phyllostomidae; genus Trachops; species Trachops cirrhosus. Next base: position 26,128,627 of record CM052546.1, on the reverse strand, counting down.
GTAATGCACTTGAAAAGATTGGGAACTGCTGCACTAAAAAACACAGTGGACCATGTCCTGGCTGGGTATAGCTCAGTTAGTTACAGCATCCTCCATTTATTTTCCCTTAGTCATTTGGGTTCTTATTACTCATTAAACAGACCTTTAATGACCACCTACAATATGCCAGGTTATAGGAAAATTGACAATGAGACATGGCCCCTCTACTCTTAGGGAAACCACTAGTCTAGTGAAAGAAACAAATCCATAAAAATATACTTACTCAAATTTTTCCCAGTAGGTTAGAGTCTTCTTGAAGCCAGGACATCTTTATATTCCTTATGTTTCTAAACAGTGATTGGTACATAGAAAATGTCCATTATGTGTATGTTTCCAAACAAGAGGAGTGATTTTACGGGAAGAAAAGCAAACAATTTTCTCTTTCTGAAATGTGGAGCAGAGGAATGGATTACTGCAAAGAAGTCTTTAATTTGGGGCCAGGGGAATATAAAATTTAATAAATACAACATGTATTTTTAAATGTTTTAATTCCACAGTATCACCCCTTGAGCCACGAAGAAAATGAAAGAGAGGTACAAAGACTAAGAATTGCACAGACAGAAACAGCAAGAGATTGAAACAGAATGGAAGAGAAGCATGGCTTAGCTCTTAACTGCCAGTAAATCATCCACATCAGACTTTATCGTGGACTTCTGAGCATTATCACCTCTGATCACAAGTTTTGGTGGGTGAACTATTGGTCATAGCTCTACAACTACTCTAATCATCAAACTTTCAAGTGCTCCTGGATCCACAAAGCAGAAGTAAGAGAGAAATGGTGATTGGGAAGTCAACAAGAACCAGGTCACCTGAGACCAGCTGGTGAAGATGCTGAAATTGTATGGGAAATATTTAAGTGTAAAATAACACTTTTCCGAGAAGGTCCGTATCTTTCATCAGTTTCTTTAAAGAGGTCTGTAAATCACCCTCCAAACACATACATAAACACGCATACCTTGAGAGAGGCTTTGAGCCAATAATGGCAAGGCCACACAGCAACAGGCATTCTAGGACAGTGTAGGCAAGGATAAAAATCAGTGCAAAGCCTCTGGGCATCTGATAACATCTACTAAAACTGTAACTATTCTTTCCATTTGACCCAGAAGATTCCACTTCTAGGAATTTATCCAATAGAGACATTTGCAGAAGTGCACAATGATGTATGAATAGAATGTTCACTATAGAATTTTAGTAATTATAAACAATGAGGAACAACAAACTGTCATATAATTCAGCATATCCCTTTCATGGAATATAACAGTCTTCAACAAAGAGGAGGGAGACTGACATAAAAGATGACTAAAGACTAAGCAAAAAGAACAAGTTGCAAATATATGATTTTATATTTCTTTTTAAAGAGCATATATGTTAATGTGGCAGCAGCTAATTTTGCAGCTAGGTTTTTAATCTATCCAAATCCCCACATTAGAAAAGAAAAAAAAAAGACTCAGATAGCAAAGCCAAACCCATAAGCAACATTTATGTCAAAACTAAGTGAAAAGATACCTTCAAATCCCAAAACAGAAGCAGATGAAGACAAATCACCAAATGACATCAGATCTGCATGGTATTAGTCTCTGTATGGGCAGATACAGGAACCAAGAGGTGTCTGACAGACTTAAGAAAAAGAAAATATTCACTAAAACAGCAGTCCCCAACCTCCAGGCCACAGACTGGTACAGGTCTGTGGCCTGTTAGGGACCGGGCTGCACAGCCGGAGGTGAGCTTGAATGTAATGCACTTGAAAAGGTTGGGAACTGCTGCACTAAAAGACACAGTGGACCATGTCCTGGCTGGGTATAGCTCAGTTAGTTAGAGCAGCATCCTGATATGCCCTGGTTACGTGTTTGACCGCCCCAGTCAGGGCACATGTAAGAAACAACCAATGAACGCATAAATAAGTGAACAACAAATCGATCTTTCTTTCTCCCTTTCTTTCTCCCCCTTTCCCTTCTCCTCCTCCTTCCTCTCCCCCTCTCCCTCCCTCCTTCCCTCTAAAATCAATAAATAAAGAGTTGAGTCCTGGCCAGTGTGGATCAGTTGGTTGAAGCATCATCCCATATACCAAAATGCTGTGGGTTCGATTCCTGGTTAAAGCACATACCTAGGTTGCAGTTCAATTCCCAATTGGAGGCAATCAATTGATGTTTTTCTGTTACATCAATGTTTCTCTCTCTTCCCCTCCCTCCTCCCACCCCCGCACTTCCTGTCTCTCTAAAAGCAATGAAAAAATGTCCTTGGGTGAGGATACAAAAGTTTTTTAAATAAAAAATAATTTTAAAAAACCACAGTGGGCCAATGGGAGAACCGCAGTTGAACCTAAGAGGGATTTTTCCAGTACAAAACTGGGGAAGTGCAGGAAGCCTGACATAAGTTCTCAAGAGGCTACACTAGCCCCACTGAACTCTAAAATATAATCAATCAGTGCTCCCTATCAGGGCTGAGTACCACACTGAGAAGACACTTCTAGGCATGAAATCAAAATTGAGCAGAAATGGAACAATAATAATAAAGGAAAGAAAAGGCCTAGATATAAGTTGGGGGAGAAAACAGTGCCAGGAAACCTCACAGAGCAAGCTGCCAGGTTTTCAAACTATTGAAAACAACAGGAGAGGAAGCACTATAAATTTAGAAAAGGTAATTAAAGTCACGTTCCTTTCTAAAAGTTTTTAAAAAATTTAATTTCACGTAAAAATGAGCAACAGAAAAGTACTGAGGCCAAATCCTATGCAGTTATTATAAGAAAGAAAAAAAGGATAAAGAGAAGAATAACATCCCTACAGATAATGAAAGCAAGCCAGAAAGACATAGCCATTCTAAATGAGCCAAATATATTTTTTAAAATGATACAAGCTACTCAAGAACAAAAACAAGAAATGAAGTGCCAGAACTCAAGGAAAAATTAGAAGTAGAACAACAAATAATCACAATAGAAAATGCCTTAAGATACATAGAAGGTGAAAGGAAAATCTGAAAAATCAAAACAAAATAAAGAAAAATAAAAGTAGAATTTGTCAGAAACTGATAAACAGTGAAGACAGACAAAGAACATCCAATATTGGATAAAGAAAAGTCCAAACAGGGGAAGAGAACAAATACCAAAAAGCATAATTCAAGAAAAGTTTCCTAAAATAAAAAGATAGTTTTAAAAACTATACATTGAAAGAATATACTGTGTACCTATGTACCAGGAATATCCAACAGCAAGACACATTCTAGTAAAATTATTGGATTCCATGGGAAAAGAAAAGATTATTTGGGCCTCTAAGTAAAAACAGGAAATGACTTATAAAATAAATTAGACGGTCATCAGTGAGGTAGAACATCTGATTAGGTCATGAGAGTGGAGTCCTCAGAAATGGGATTCATGACCTTATAAAAGAGACGTCAGAGGGCTCTCCTCAACAGACACTAAACCTGCCGGGGTCTCGGTCTTGAATTTCCCAGCTTCCAGGAGTGTGAAAAAAATAAATTGATGTTGTTTATAAGCAACCCAGTCTATGGTATTGTGTTATAAAAGCCCAAACAGACTGAGACAGTGCTAAATGCCCATAATGACTGAAAAGTACATGTCAGCAGCCAGAGCTGGTGAGCATTATCCACATAAAACTCTGAAAGGAGGGTGTCCAGACCAACCTAGACAGGTTCACTGCAGCTGTCTGCCTGGAAGCAGATGTATGAAAGCATAACTTTTAAAAAATTTTTCCATCCTCTGGAACTTTGTTCTTCCTCTGCAACATGAGGAACAGAACAAGGACATCAGTACAAACTGGTCTACAGACTACACGCAATATACCAAGGACTTTTCTGAGTGTGTGGCAGCCACTCAGAGGCATGAAAATCATATGTGTGCTTAGTTTTCATGTGCACTCCTACAAACATACAAAACTAAAAATAGTTCCCTAAAAATCAACTACTGCAGGATGCCCTAAGCACTCCCTACCACTTCCCTTGGCTCTGCAGACATCAATAATGAGCACATTACAGGGAATAAAACACGATCATAAGATAATGCTACATAAACGCTAGTGCATTTATGGGGAATAAACGTTGAGGTAAAGCAGGAAAACTGTTTATTTTCCATGATCTTGGGTTTCAATGCCCCATTATGCTGAATTGATTTTTAATTTTTACAAATCACTAAAATATTTCACATCATCATTTTGGACAGCTATGGCTGGCATAGTGACAGACCTATAATGCCCTTCCACAGACATCTGGACTTCACAATTTCCTTTATTATAACATTTCATTTTCCCAGGACAAAGGCACAGTGGAGCATAGAGAAATGGCAAGTTGTGATTCCCAACAGAACTTGCTACAAACAGGCCCATCTATTCTCTTGGCCTCTTGACACCCCCAGGTCTTTCCAAGGACCCTAATATTCTCTCATTTAGTCCCTTCTGAAAGTTGCTTAAAAGTGACATAAAGGAAGCAACTATTTTGCAGCTTTATTCTTTTAATCTTGGTCAGGCAGATTTTTCCAGACATCAGTTTATTTCACTTTGTAATATATTAGACAAAACAACAGTACCAGAGTCAGCTCCAAGGCAGCAACTCTCTCTCAAGGGTTCTGCTGACATTTATAAACTGATCCTATTTCTTTCTTGTGTTTTATGTTATCAGCTAAACCTGTCAACTTAAATTATTGCCTTGTAACCAAATCAGAGTTATCTATTACTCTGGTATGTGTACATTTCTGAAGCTTTGTACCTATATCAAGTTTTGCAAAGGTAGAAAACAAGTCATAAATAAACAAATGGAAAATAGAATATGTTACCATTACTTTAGCAACAGAAGCTAAAAGTCAAATGTATTATTACATGGCAAGCCACTAAAATGGCTGAATATATAGACCTTGGGAAGAGCTAAAGCTTGATACTGATACAGTCATTTGCACACTGCCCCATCCAGCAATCAATCTCTGAGCTGTGGTAGCTCAGAATACCTCCGTTTAGAAGACTAAATGATTGTTCCTAGGGCCTGTGACAGTTGGGTGGACATCTGAAAAAAAATGGGGACACAATGTCAAAAAGGTCAGATTTATAGCCATCCTGTTTTTTCACCAGCGCAGTGACTAAGAAGCCAATTTCCCTTCAATTGGTATGGCTAACAGTCACTCTTATTCAAAGACCATTGTGACCCAAATTGAACAATAAAACAGACTCCAGAAAGAAATTTAAAAAGCAATTCCTTTCTCAGGGCTAATTCGGGTTTTTTAGCCAACCCCTCCTCCACAACTTAAAAACAAGTTTTTTCTGGGATTTCATCTTGCTAAATACATGATACCTTTCTTTATGAACAAAACACATAATTCCTTGTTTCCAAAATAAATAAGTTATTTCAAAACTACAAAAAACATAAAACTATGACAACTTCCGACCAAGATGGAGGCATAGGTAGACACATTGTGCCTCCTCGCACAACCAAGATAGGGACAACAATGATTTAGAAAGACAATAACAACCAAAACTGAGAGAAAATTGAACTGTATGGAAGCCAGACAACCAAGGAGTCAAAATAGACACGTTCATCCAGACCGGTAGGAGGGGCAGAGTAGGGCAGCCAGGCGGAGAGGGACTGCGACACAAAGGGCTTGTGACCGGGCACGTAAGACCACAGCCGGTGGACCATGGGCACGCAAGTGGCAACCAGCAGTCCCAGCGAGGCAGCAATTGTGAAGCAAGGCAGCAATTGTGAAGCAAGGCACTGCGTGCAACCCAGGATCCCAGTGCTGGGAAATAGAGCCTTGGGGCACTGAATGAAAACACCTGTGGGGGTTGAGGCACAGGGAGAGACTCCCAGCCTCACAGGAGAGGTCCTTGGAAAGACCCACAGGGTGCACAAGCCCACTCACACAAAAATCAGCACCAGAAAGGTCCAGTTTGCTTGGGGAAACCAGCAGAAGGGACTGAAGTCCCATGGAGAGTGGAGCAAGTGCCATTGTTCCCTCTCGGACCCCGGCCCCACATATAAAGTCACAGCCCAGCAACTGGGTTGCCCCACCCTGGTGAACACCTATGGCTCCTCCCCTCATACTTAACAGGTGCGACCAGACCAAAAAAAGAAAAAAAAAAAAAAAAGATGGTTCAAACAGAAGAACAAATGAAGGCCCCAGAACCCATCCTTGTAAGCGACCAAGAGATAGCCAACCTATCAGATGCACAGTTCAAAACACTGGTGATCAGGATGCTCACAGAATTGGTTGAATTTGATCACAAATTAGATGAAAAAATGAAAGCCACAATAAGTAAAATGAAGAAAAATGCACACGGAACCAATAGTGATGGAAAGAAAGCTGGGTCTCATATCAATGGAGTGGACCAGAAGGAAGAAAAAAACATACAACCAGAAAAGAATGAAGAAATAAGAATTCAAAAAAAATGAGGAGAGGCTTAGGAACCTCCAGGACATCTTTGAACGTTCCAACATCCGAATCATAGGGGTACCAGAAGGAGAAGAGGAAGAGCAACAAGTGGAAA
>CM052546.1:26104738-26121606 GCA_028533065.1 Trachops cirrhosus | reverse complement strand
CGTTCACCAGGGTGAGGCACCTCAGTGGCTGGGTTGTGATGCTGTATGTGGGGGTGGGGTCTGAGAAGGAACAGTGGCACTTGCTCCATTCTCTGTAGGACCCCAGACCCTTCTGCTGATTTCCATGAGCTAACTGGGCCCTTCTGGTACCAATTCCCATGTGGGTGGGCTTGTGCACCCCACAGGACTTTCCTTTTCAATCAGTGCCCCAAGGCTCTATTTCCCAGTGCTAGGACACTGAGTTGGGCTCAGTGCCTTGCTTCACAATGGCTGCCTCAGTGGGTCTCCTGGTCTCCAACCCCCTGGCTGGGGACCGCCAGCCACCGAGGCTTGTACGCCCAGGGTCTGCCCGCTGCGGTCTTGCACGCCCACCGGGTTGCTCGGCTCTCTGCTCTGCGACCCTCACCCAGCCTGACTCCGCCCCTCCTACCGGTCTGGATGAACGTGTCTAATTTTAACTCCTTGGGTGTCCGACTTCCATACAGTTCAATTCTCTGTCAGTTCTGGTTGTTATTTTGTTTCTATATTGTTGTTGTCCCTATCTTGGTTGTGCGAGGAGGCACAGTGCGTCCACCTACGCCTCCATCTTGGCCGGAAGCCCGTAATTTACCTTATTTCTTAATCACCCTCTCTCCTGAATCTTCCACCTGTCCCTGTGTACCAGATTATCAGGATTTATACCTACCCTCCAGTTTCTTCAACATGGAAGAACTTTGAAAACATCATGCTAAGTGAAAGAAACCAGGCATAAAAAAGTCACATATCGTATGACTGCATTTATATGAAATATCCAGAATAGCTAATCCATAAAGACATAAAAGAGTTTTGTGGTTGCCAAGGGATAGGAAGAGGAAGTAATGGGGAGTAACTCCTTAACAGGTATGGGGTTTCTCTTTGGGGTGATAAAATTGTTTTGGAACTAGAGGTGGTGATTTTGAATGTACTAAATGCCATTGAATTGCTCACTTTAAAACAATTAACTTTAACATTGGCAAATATGTAAGGGTTTGATCTCCAAAATATATAAAGAACTCAAATGACTCCACTCCAGGAAGACAAAAAAAAAAATGGGCAAAAGACCTGAACAGACACTTCTCCAAGAACATAAGGAGGGCCCAGAGACATATGAAAAAATGCTTAGTATCACTAGCCATCAGAGAGATACAAATTAAAATGAGATACCACTTCACACAAGTGAGAATGGCCATCATAAACAAATCAACAAACAAGTGCTGGACAGGATGTGCAGAAAAGGGAACCCCAGTGCACTGTTGGTTGGAAGGCAGACTGGCACAGCCACTGTGGAAAACAGTGTGGAAGTTCCTCAGAAAAATAATAATGGAACTGCCTTTTGACCTGGCAATTCCACTGCTGGGATTATATCCTAAGAACCCTGAAACACCAATCCAAAAGAAATTATGCACCCCAATGTTCATAGCAGCACAATTTACAATAGCCAAGTGCTAGAAGCAACCTAGGTGCCCATCAGTAAATGAATGGATCAAAAAACTATGGTACATTTACATGATAGAATACTACCCAGAGGAAAGAAAGAAGGAACTCCTACCCCTTGGAACAGCATGGGTGGAACTGGAGAGCATTATGCTAGGTGAAATAAGCCAAGTGATGAAAGACAAATACCATACGACCTCACCTTTAAGTGGAACCTAATCAACAAAACAAACAAGCAAGCAAAATATAACCAGAGACATTGAAATTAAGATCAAACTGACAGTAACCAGGGGGGAGGTAGGAGGAGATAATGAGCGGGAAAGGGGAAGGGTTTCCAGGAACAACTATAAAGGACACTTGGACAAAACCAAGGGGGGTGGGATCAGGGGAGGGAGATGGGGTGGAGTGGTGGGAAGAAAATGCAGACAACTGTACTTGAACAACAATAAAAAAAGAAAAAAACGATTAACTTTATATTATGTGAATTTCACCTAAGTTATTTAAAAAGACATAATAAAGAAAAGAAAAACTTTCCTACAGCCCTTCTGAGTATTAGCTTTTCTCATTTCCTTTCCTTTCTCTTATACTGAGAAACTTCTCAAGGGTTGTCTACATTTGAATGTACGTCCTCACCTCTCACTCACTCCACAGCCCACTCCACTCTACTGCCACCCAGTGACAACCACTGGTGCTTCTTACTCCTCATCTCATGAGATTTTGTGGCAGCACCTGACACGAGTGATCAGTAGCTCAGTTCTAAAGTACTCTGCCATGAGCTCCTCGAGACCGCACACCTCTGATTATCTTCTACCTCTAGAGTCTATTCCTCCACAGGTTCCTTTGTTTATCCTCTTCTACCTACCTATAAGAGCTGAAATTTCTCAGAAGTCAATCCCTGGATCTTCTCTGGGGTTCATCACACACATATATAGAGGAATGCACAGAAATAAAATTAGAAAGATCTGCCAGATAATAAAATATACTATGAAGTCTATATATTAAAATGGTATGGTAACTGCTACATGAATAACAGAATTAGCAATGGAACAGGAAAATATTTCCAAAATAGATGCAAATACATATGGAAATTTAGTAGCATCTCAAATCTGTGGGGAAAGGACAGACTTTTTCATAAGCATTATTGGGGTAATTTAACAGACATACAGAAAAAAGATAAAATTAACTCCATACCTTATGCCTATACCTCAGGGAAAATTCCAAACAAACTATATATAATGTAAAAAAATTAAACTATACAAATACTAGGAGAAAACAGGTGAATTCCTTTGTAAACTGAATATAGTGAAGAACTTTCCTAATTATGATTCAAAATCCAAAAGTAGTAACAAACTATTAGTGACTTTGATTATATAAGTTTATAAATGTTTTAAATGCATGGAAAATATCATAAGCAAGGTAAAAAGACAAATGACAGACTGGGAAAAAATCTGCAACTTAATATTATAGACAAAGTATTACTATCCCTAATATAAAGAGCTTATAAAAATAAAGACCAAGAGAACACTATAGAAAAAAGGACAGAAGATATGAACAGTCAGTTCACATAAAAATATATACAATGCCCTTTTACCATATAAAAAGATGCTCAACTTTGCTCAGAATATGAGAAAGGTAAAAACAAAACTACAGAAGGAAACCATTTCTCTCATCACCTGTAGGTGAGACTTTACGGAAACAGGCACTTGCACACAAAGCTGATGGAAATGCAAAATGGTACAACCCCTAAGGAAGGGAATTTGGCAACATCTAAAAAACTTACAACTGCATTTACCGTTGACCCAGAAATTTGGCTCCTAGGAGTTAATTCCAAAGACGTATTAGCAACAACCTGAGTGATCTTCAAAGCAGATGCTTCCCCAGAGCCTCCAGAAAGGAACACAGCCTGGTGACACCCTGATTTCAGCCTATGAGACCCTCAGCAGAAGACCCAGCTAACCAGTACCTGGACTTCCGACCTACACACACTGTGAGACTAAGTCTGTGGTAATTTGTCAGATGGTCACAATTTGTAATATGACCCTCCAAATAGGGAAAAAGTTCACACCATGACTGAGAGAATGGAAAAGTCAGCTGTGTGAAAACATATACTTTGGCTGGAGCAATAGGCAGGCAGAGCTGAGGACTTAGAACACCTAAGGTTCTTGAGGCCAGCACTCTTCTCTGACCATCTAATGAGGGTGGGAGAGTGAAAGTTAGGAAGAAGGTCAAGGAGGGCAAGACCCTAGCAGGATGCATTGCTGGTGAAGAGCATATGATCACTGAGATTTCAAATTTACATCTATAATCTGTAAGTACTTTATTTTTCTTATCTCCTAGACACTCAGACTTTACACTGGAAGGCCTTGGAAAATAAAAAAAAATTAACAAAAACATAGCCTATTATTTGGGACAAATTTCTCCTTTGTAAGTTTTCTTTTTATATGTCTATTTCTGCAGATAACTGAACCCAACTGTGATATCTGAATAGTTTTAAGAAAGTACATTCTGCTCTACTTGCAAAGGGAGGGGACCCTTGGCCTCTTCCTTAAGACAGACAAAATGGAAGGGGATGCAAGATGTTCTGCTTATTTGTCTCCAAAAAGAATCTAGCCCCAGGCCGGGGACCAATTCCTGTGCCCAGCAGGAAGCAAGCTTTTGTTCTGAGAGCACCACAGGTGTGATGGGCACAGCACCAACTACAGAAAGTAAAACCGCTGCATCTTCCGGCTCAGGAAAGACAAGGAGAATCTGAAAACCACAGGAGATGAAGAGTGTCAGGCACAAGGGAAACAACTTTTATCTTACAGTTTTGTTGTTCCTGATGACTTGTTCAGGCCTCAAATCAGCCTGACTCCATTCTTTGGGAAGTGTGTTCTATGGAGGCTTTAAAAATATTATGAGATAATCAAGTTCCAATGCAGGGAAAAAACAGGTGCTGCCCACAGTCCTCCAGAGCTCAGTCAGACCCATCTCTCTTCCAACATCCCCCCACTTCTTGCACCTGAAGAGGAGCCAACAGTACAAGTTTCCATCCAAAACCACCTCCATAAAAGTATGAAAATGGGAGGAGGGTAGTATAAGGGGAATAAATGGTAATGGAAAAAAATACAATAAAAAAAAAAGTATGAGAGGAACCCACAGGACTTCCTGGAGTGGGCACTGAGTGTGGAAGAGGTTGGTCTTCTCTATGATGTTAAATGAAGTCCTCAAATCTCTCTTTCCATCTCTTGTCTATTATGTCACTATCATCCAAACATTTTTCAAAAACATTTTTTAATTCATGCTTTTAACCATGTATTTTACTATTCATTGTGTGAAGTAGGTTTTCTTTACTTTATCCTAAATTTAGTCCCACTGAGGTCAAGTAGTGTTGTCAGGTTCTACTGCCCAGAATTTGTTGAACCAGTCCACATTCCCATTACCGTCAATCTTCAAGTTTTTAGTGTTCAACACACATTCATGATTAAATGAATTTTCCTTCACTGGTTTTACTTTTCGAGATCAAAGAGTCCCATGCTTCCCTCACTGTCCTCACACACTCCACATCTGTCATGCCAAACCAGCCAGTCCTGGATCACAGGTTTAAACATGGAGTGGAGAGGGTGTAGGGAGGAAGGTGTTTTTCATTAACCAGCCCCCCATCTTCAGAAGCAACAATTTCTGCCAGCAAAGGAGTAAATGATGCCATTTACTTGTTCTTCCAACTGGTAGATGAACATACTAGAAGCACATACCCACTTCTGACATGATTCTCATTCCCATGTGAGCTAAAGGGGAAAAGAGACAAGTGCCATTTCCCCCACTGGAACAGGAAACCACTAGAAATCTCAAAGGAGAAAGGAAGGTCCAAACATAAAATCCTCGTGCTGCTTAAGGACAAAAGGGTGACAAGAGAGGAATTCATTCTTTCACTCACTAACAACTACTGTATTTACTGAACACCAGCTATGAACTAAGCAAAGTTCTAGGCCTTGAAGATCCAGATGTAAGCAAGACAGATCAAAATCCCTATTCTCTCAGCATTTACACTGTAGTGTCAAAACAGATGATAAATAACATTAGTAAAATATATAGTATTAAACAAAGAAATGCTAAAGAGAAAAACAATGCAGGAAAAGGAATATGAGATGTCAAGGAGGAAAAAAGCATTTTTTAGATCATGGCCAGGGAAAGCTTTGTCTGAGGAGATCATGTTTTTCTTTCTTTTTGGGGGGGAGAGTAGTAATTTTTTGGTAAAGATTTTATTTATTTACTTTTAGAGAGAGGGGAAGGGAGAGAGAAAGAGAAGGAGATAAACAGCAATGTGTGAGATACATCGATCGGTTGCCTCTCGCATGCCACCATCCTGGGACCTGGCCCACAACCCCGGCAGGTCCCCTGACTGGGAATCAAACCAGCAACCTTTTAGTTCACAGGCCGGTGCTCAATCCACTGAGCCACACTAGCCAGATCTGAAGTAATTTCTGATTTACAAAAAACTTACAATGACAAGTACTGGGAGTTCCAAGAATTCCTGTACACCTCTGACCCAGTTTCAATACCATTAACAGTATCATCTTACATTACTGTGGTACATTTGTCAATATTAAGAAACCAACACTGGTACATTGCTAGCAACTAAACCCTAGACTCTTCGTGTTTTACCAGTTTTTCCATTAATGTTCTCTTTCTGTTCCAGCATACAATTCAGAATACCACATTGCATCTGGATGTCATCTTCTCTGGTCCATGACAATTTCTTGGTCTGTTCTTATTTATCACAGCCATGATAGTTTGAGGAGCATTGGTCTAATATTTTGTACAGTGCCCTCAATATGAATTTGGCTGATATTTTTCTCATGATGACCCTGAGGTTACTGGTTTTTGAGGAAGAATTCCACAGAAGTGAAGAGCCCTTGTTCTCACATCCTACACTTACTGGGTTTCTCCACTAAAGTTACTGTTTTTGCTTTCTATAATCTATTCTTTAAAAGTGAGTTACTAAGTTCAGACTACACTCAATAGACTTAAGCTCCACTTCCTGGGGGTAGAAGCATCTACATATACTACTGAATTCTTCTGTAAGAGAGAGTTATCTTTTCTGTATTTGTTTATCCATTCATTCAATCATTTGTTTATGAGTTCAGGCTCATGTTATTTATTTTATATGTTGGGCCATAATCCAATTCTACATTATTTTGATGCTTAAATCATTTCCAGCTTTGGCCACTGGAAGAAAATGTCACTTCTGCATAAAGACCTAAAAGAAATAAGAAGCTAGCCACAAACCTACCTAGGAGAAGAGCATTCTAGGTCCCAAGGTGTGAAGCACCTGGTGTGTTCAGGGAACAGGAGGGAGGCCAGGATGGTTAGAGGAAAGGAAATGTGAGGGAAAGTAGTAGGAGATAAAGTGACAAAGATAATCGTGAGTCACATCATAGGGCTGTTTAGGCCATGGAAGGGACTTCAACTATTACTTTATAAGAGAAAAAAAGCCAACGAATATTTTGCACACATGACAAAAAGATCACTCTAGCTGCTCTGCTGATGAATAACTGTAAGTGGTAAGGGCAGAAGGGGGAAGGCAATTTAGAAGTCTACTATAATAATCATAATAATCCAGGTGAGGAGCTCCAGCCAAGATGGAGGCATAGGCAGAAACACTTTGCTTCTTCGCACAACCAAAAGGATAACAACCTATTTAAAAACAATAAACAACCAGAACTGCCAGAAAATCAAAATGCATGGAACTCTGACAACCAAGGAGTTAAAGAAAAATTCGCCCAGACTGGTAGGAGGGGCAGAGACAGGCAGCTGGGCAGAGAGGACACATGGCAAGATGGCAGACCCCATGGGCAAGGTGGGGCTGGCTATTTGGGAAACTAAAGACTCAAAACCTCTAGCTGTAAAAACTGTGGGGGTTGTGAAGGCAGGAGAAACTACCAGTCTCAAAGGAGAGTTTGTTGGAAAGCAGGGCTAGAGCACTGGCAAGCCAGTGGCATTGTTCCCTCTCTGACCCTTCACCCACAGGCAGAGCTGAGACAGCAAAGAGGGTTGCCCACCCTGGTGAATACCTAAGGCTCCGCCTCTTTACAACATAACACATGGGCTGAGACAAAGAAATATAGCCCAAAAGAAAGAATAGATCAAAACTCCAGAAAAAGAGCTAAGCAGTGAGGAGACAGACAACCTATCTGATGCAGATTTCAAAATACTGGTAATCAGGATGCTCACAGAATTTATTGAGCTCTGTTGCAAAATGAAGGAAGAAATGAAAGTTACACAAAGTGAAATGAAGCAAAATATACAGGGAACAGTGAAGGGAAGGAAACCAGGACTCAAATCAATGATCTGGAACAAAAGGAAGAAATAAAAATTCAATCAGAACAGAATGAAGAAACAAGAATTCAAAAAAGAATGAGGAAAGGCTTAGGAACCTCCAGGACAACTTTAAACACTACAATATCCAAATCATAGGGTGCCAAAAGGAGAAGAGGAAGAGCAAGAAGTTGAAAACTTATTTGAACAAATAATAAAGGAGAACTTCCCCATCTGGCAAAGGAAATAGACTTCCAGGAAGTCCAGGAAGCCCAGAGATTCCCAAAGAGGTTGGACCCAAGGAGGAACACACCAAGGCACATCATCATTACATTAGCCAAGGTAAAAATGAAGGAGAGAATCCTAGAAGCAGCAAGAGATAGGGGATAGTAACCTACAAAGGAGTTCCCATCAGACTGACAGCTGATTTCTCAAAAGAAACCTTACAGGAAAGACGGGGCTGGAAAGAAGTATTTGAAATCATGAAAGGCAAGGACCTATATCCAAGATGACTCTATCCAGTAAAGCTAACATTGAGAATGGAAGGGCAGATAAAATGCTTCCCAGACAATGTAAAGTTAAAGGAGTTCATCATTACCAAGCCCTTATTATATGAAACATTAAAAGGACTTATCTAAGAAATAGAAGATCAAAAACTATGAATAGTAAAATGACAACAAACTCATAACTATCAACAACTGAACCTAAAAAACAAAAACAAAAACTAAGCCAACAACTAGAACAGGAACAGAATCACAGAAATGGAGATCATATGGAGGGTTATCAGTGGGGAGGGGGAAGGTGAGAATGGGGGGAAAAAGTACAGAGAATAAGAAGCATAATTGGTAGGCATAAATACACAGGGGGAAGTTAAGAATAGTATAGGAAACAGAGAAGCCAAAGAACTTATACGTACAACCCATGAACATGAACTAGGAATGGGGGGAGAATGCTGGAGGGTAGAGGGAGTGCAAGGAGGAGAGGAGATAAAGGGGAGAAATAAACTGAGACAACTGTAATAGCATAATCAATAAAATATACTTAAATATTGATTTTTAAAAAGTTTATCAAAATTGGTGAATTTTTGTGCAACCATTTTAATATTATAGACAAGAAAATATGCAACATTTTTTGGCATATTATGCTTTATTAAGAAAGGCAAAAACACAACTGAAATGCAAAGAAATATCTGTGTGGTATATGGAGAAGGTGCTGTGACTGATTGAATGTGTCAAAGGTGGTTTGCAAAGTTTCTTGGTACTATTAAAATTTTAGCCAAATAATTTTTTGTTGTGGTGCTTGCTGTCTTATGCATTGGAAGATGTTTAGCAGCACCCCTGACCTCTACCCACTGGAAGCCAATAGTAGGAGATAGCAGACATACTCAAAATATCCAAGTCGATAAAGTTATTAATGAAAATGAAAAAAATTATCCAGGTGAAAGATAATGGGGTACACTGGCCATAGGGGTAATGAAAAGTGGTAGGAATCCAGATATATTCTGAAGATAGAACTGTAAGTTATACTGTCAGATAGGATGTGGGTAGGAGAGGAAAAAAAGGAGTCAAAAATGGCTATGAGGATTTTGTCCTGAGTAATTGAAAGGAGAGAGTTGCCATTAACTGAGATGAGGAAGGTTACAGGAGCTCAGTTTTAGACATGTAAAGTTTGAGATGCCTATTAAACATCCACAGAGAAGTATCCCATAGGCAGAAAGATGGATAGGTGGGCCTGGAATTCAGTGAAGTATGGGCTGGAGATTTAAAAAAGAAAAAAAAGCCCTGGCCAGTGGCTCAGTCAGAACATTGTCCTGTACACCAAAAGGCTGCAGGTTCGATCCCTGGTAAGGCACATACTGAAGTTGTGGGTTCAATCCCCAGTCAGGATGCATATGGGAGGCAACCAATCAGCCTCTCCCTGTCTCTTGTCTCTCTTCTCTCTTCTCTCTTCTCTCTTCTCTCTTCTCTCTTCTCTCTCTCTCTCTCTCTCTCTCTCTCTCTCTCTCTCTCTCTCAAATCAATAAAAACCATATCCTTCGGTAAGGATAAAAAAAAAATCTGACCATCATCAGCATACAGATGAAATGTAAAGCCATTAGGCTAGATGAGATGACTAAGGACATAAGTGTCAATAGAGAAGAATAGAGGTCCAAGGACTAAGCCTGGGGATACCTTGTCACTAAGAGACCTGCCATCTTACCTGCCTTTAATAAGAAACAAATTAGCAAGTTTTTTCCCATCTGCTAGTACCTAGTACTGCTCTGCAGCCCATAAGCCTCAGGTCCCTCCATAGGCAATCTTATTTCTCACTCAACTCTCTAGAAGTCCCACCCACAATCTGTTCCTGTGTGGCCGTGCAACTGGTCTTCAACATAAGACAGTCATTATTGCCACCATCCCTTTGTAAGCTGTTCCTCCCACCTAGAAAACCTTCCTACTCCACCTCATCAAATGCCAGCTCTTTTATGAGCATCAACTAGGGTCCTAGCTTCTGAGTTTTATCTAACTACTCCAACTCATAATGAATGACCTTCCTCTCCAAAGTGGCCAATCTCTGAATTATTTCTATAACACCTGCTATCTGTACAATTAGATATTTACCACTTATTGACCTATATGTCTAATTAGCTTTACTTCTGTATAGCTCTTATATATGCTGCAGCTTCCTTTAAGAAAAACAGTATCATTCTTTTCTATTCCCCTAACAACCTGGCACATGTACCTACCATATAGCAAGCGCTCAGTAAATGTGTGTGAATTGTTTTATGTCAATCCCATTATCCAATCAATCAGTAAGTTCCTTGAGAGTAGAGACCTGTTTTGTGTTCGTCCCTTATCTGGCACTGGGCTGGACACAGGTGGGCAGGCACTCAATATCTACTTCCATCAAAAGGTAGATGACAATGTTTCTGTCCTTGGGGATCCTGTAGTCTTGGCACAAAAAAAAATGAGAACGTGTGTCCTGTGTTTTATGCCCAGTCTTCCCTGGAGCCAGCTATTTCCTGGTCAAGAGAAAAGTACCCAGGAACCACAGAGAGAGGAAATCCCAGGGCATCTGATGTGTGATGCAGAACAGGTTTGAGAGATACTCAAAACCATGGTGTTATCTTAACAGCCCAGACAAGAGGTTGTTCCAGCTGAGATGCTGGGCAAAAGAATCATAAAAGATGAGCACTTCTTCAGAGAATCTCTTCTAAGAACATAGAGAGCACAAAAAATATATATGTGTGTGTGTATACATACATATATATACACACACACATATATATATATGTGGGTGTCCACTATAGAATTATTTATAACAATAAAAAACTGGAAACCACCTAAATATACAACAGTAATAATCAATTAAGCATAATTTGGTATATTAATACAATTGAAAAAGACCAGCACCTAGAAAATGTTCACTGCACACCTAATTATGTGCTAGAGGCTCTAAACTTTCAAAACTGCAAAATTTAGCTCCCAGTTTCTTTCTTTTTTAAGATTTATTTATTTATTTTAGAGAGAGGGGAAGGAAAGAAGAAAAACAAAGAGAAACATCAATGTGTGAGAGAAACATCACTGTGTGGTTGCCTCTCTCATGGCCCCAACCATAGACCTGGCCTGCAACCCAGGCATGTGCCCTGACTGGGACTCGAACCAGCAACCTTTCAGTTTGTGGATCAACACCCACTCCATTGAGCCACACTGGTCAGGGTCCCCAGTTTCTAAAGGGAAAGTAAGTGCCTCAAAATACCATACACAGAATGACAGCACTTCTGTAAAAACAACTGGAAGAAGGTAAGTCATAATGTTATCTTTACACCTGGAGAATAAGGGTGATTTTGTTGTTGTTTCCCTTTGTGCTTTTTTGTATTTCCAAGTTTTCTGCTTTAAAAACATTACTTTGTCAGCTGGAAAGAAAAAATTTTTTAACAAACATGTAAGAGTCAAATTCTCAGCTCTCTAAGCATCTAACTGCTACAAGGCTCCTAATTCTGATATAAAATGCAAAAATCATAAGCCTAAACCTGTCCCCTCAATCTCCTCACCCACATACCCAAGACAGAGACAAAACCAGTGAAACTGTAAGACTAACAGCTTTGCTCTGGCTGGGTGGCTCAGTCACTTGGATCCCCAGTCAGGTGGTGCACCAAAAGGTTTGGGGTTTGATCCCCAGTCAGGACACATACCTAGGTTGTGGGTTTGATCCCTGGGGCACATAGAAGAGGCAACAGATCAATGTTTCTCATATCATTGTTTCTCTCCCCGGCCCCCATACTCCTTCTCTCTCCAAAAATCAATGAACATCCTTACATTAGGATTTTAAATAATAACTACTAAAAAAAAAAAAACAAAAAAAAAACCTATCATCTTCCTGAAAGGAAGATCCTAGTGTGTTTGTCTTTGGCTTCTCACCCAGGTTTTCTCAGCACCCTGTAAGACATATATTTATTTAAGTGCTCAGTAAACATGAAAGGGAAGGAGGAAGTGTGAACTTACAAGGCACAAATGCCACTAATGCACTGACATCACCCAACCCCCATGCCATCCCTTCCACCCCATCCCAGGTCTGGTCCCTTCCTCTCCTACCTCTAGGCATTGCACAGACCAGCCAAGTAGTTCTTAGAACAGACAAGCTGCTGATTACCACAGCATTCATCTTTTGCTTTTTTTCCCTTTCCTCTCTCCCTCCTCTTAAAAGGCGATCTTGCCTTTCAGCTAGTACAATGCACTGCACTGAACCTGCATACCAGTCAGTCTGCAGAGAATCACTGAGAGAATGAATTTGAATAATAAAAGCCAGAACAAGGCGATACCTTGGAGAGAGACTTGGTGTTGTGCGTTCAATTTAGAACCTCATTTCAGTGGCTAATGCAGTCATTAGAGACATTAGCCTAATTTTTGCCAGGAGAGTCCAGCAACACAGCAATACTAAACCTGGGCACAGAGGACCCTGCTCATCTCAGAGATGGAGTGTGGAGAATGAAATTAGCAGCACTGCACTTACAGTGCAAAGAAAAGCAAACCCACACTCCATTACTCCAATCCATCAACAACCATGTTTAAAATTAAAAAAAACACAGAAATGTGTGTGGGATTTGGAGTAGGCATGAAGTTCAAGGGAAGTCAAGACCCTTGAAGAGGACCCTGTGGAGCACCTATGGACTATGGGGAAGGTAATATCAAAGGTCATCCAGTAAATGCAACCCTACTGTTGTCATTGCTAAACCCTACGTGCTGCAGGCCTGGGAAGGCTCCAGAATCTGCCAGAAGGTCAGTTTGCTGAAGCCCAAGATGGGGAAAAGCCCAAAAAGATCAGACTAGAAAGGAGAGGCTCAGCTACAGGCACATCTACACAGACTCGGGGATGAGGAGACTATTCCTAAAACAAACACTTCCCATTGGTTAGGATAAAAAGAAGCCACTTCTGGTCTGGTCCAGACTTGCCCTAAGTCTCTCCCCATATGGTCAGTATCCTTCCTGCAGGAGCTAAGTAACTCAGGACCCTTTGCTTTCCTGTGGCTGTCTATCTGTGTGAAGAGGGGAACAGGAGACTCAGAGTAGCAACAATGCCTAAGGAGAAGTTTCTGAGGGGCTCACCAGAGGGGCTAGGGCTAACCCTAACCCTAACCCTCCCAGACTGTGCCAACAGTGGGACTGGCATGGGTTTCCCTGGATGGCCAGGCTGAGGAAGGGACTCCTTTCTCTTGTTCTAACAGGTTCTTGTTGGTGGGTGAGCAGCATTCTCTCTCTGCCCCATAGATTTGTTTCTGGTCCCCCAAAGTGTCATTCTGCCCTGCACTCTGTTATCTTATGTTCTTTTGACTTATCTAGGGATAGGTGAGAAGAAGACAAAGTTTAACTAAGTCCTCATAGCTGAGGATTTTCTAGAACCCAATGTCCCTTTTTCCCTTTCCCTCCCCCCAATGTCATCTGTAACTCACTCTCAAAAACAACCTCCTGGCCTCACCAGCACTAGTCTGGAGGCCTAAATGACTTAGGTAAACACTCTAATGACACAAAGACACCTGTGAGTGGAAGGGTGCAACTGCCTACCTTCTTATTCAAATGGATTCCTACATGGGCTCTAGTGCTTATGCTATGTTCTCA
The DNA here is from genome assembly GCA_028533065.1 of Trachops cirrhosus. NCBI lineage: Eukaryota > Metazoa > Chordata > Mammalia > Chiroptera > Phyllostomidae > Trachops > Trachops cirrhosus. The sequence continues at coordinate 26,107,762 of CM052546.1, read as the reverse complement.
TTGTACTCAACACAGTGGTAACCACATAGCAAGCACTCAAAAACTGAAGGATTTAAATTCTTCCCAGGCTCTCTATGAGATCCCTGAAATGTTGAGTGACTATTCCCTATACCTCACAGATATTAAAGGATAGCCCTATAGGAGAAGCAGGGGTTTCTTGGGAGGAAAAAAGGAGGTAAGAAGCTGGACACCTCAGACTCTACCCAAGAGGCATACTCAAGGAAGGAAGGGAGCAATGCAGGGATAGGGAGGCATGACATGCTCTTCATGCACACAGCCTACCTGCCAAAATTTACTGGAAGGCAAGAACCCTAGATCTGTGGCTGAGGATTAAGCCCCATTAAGAATCTCCTTTTTCTAAGCATCATGTGAAAAAACTCCATCTCAGGAAGGGAAGGTAGGGAGGAAGAGACAATATACCGGGAAGGTGGTGGTCTGCAACTGCAAACACAGATTTCACTCTAATACTCAAACGGCCTCCTAAAATTACAAAGGGTCCACTCTAGAAGAAGCTAGGAAGGCTAGACTGTGGTTTTGATAGAGTTTAAAATAGCACTGCCATGAAACTGTATCATCTCAGTATTGATAATTTCCCTATGAGAAACAAATATTCCTATAACCATAAATCAATCCCTCACTGCAATTTTAAAACTCTATCCAAACAAACAAAAAAGTCAGCTATTACCAGAAACTCTAAATGCTAGACACTAAGAAGCTGTGCTCCAGCATAATTAGGGGAAATTCTGAATGGTGCCCTGAGGCAGACCATACCAGAACAGGGTAGAAAGGAGTTATATACACTTAGAAAGCTCATTTAAGGAATAGGCTGTGCATAATGCATGCAGGCCCAGGAGTGAGACACTTCCAACAGCCAGCTCAGAGGCAGGCTGTGAGCTGAGAAATTGGCAGATGGCTGCCCCAGTAGCAACTGTGCATGCTCCAATGGCCACCTCCTCCAGTCCACCCTTAAGCAGAGGCTTATGCTCCCACAAGGGTGGGGATGGACCAGCAGATATTACCCCCAAAGAACAGTCTTTCCCTAGGGAAGGTAAACATTTGCCTCAGAAGGCAGAAGCAATTTCTCTCTGTGTAGGGGAAACGGAGCTGTAAACATAAAGTTGCTCATTCAAAAGAGACAGATGAGCTCCACAAGCCTAGTGTGCCAAACCGTCTGTAAAGGGTTTGCACATCCATCAGCACAAGTGGCTGGTGGGGGAGGGAGGCAGGAGTGTGGAAGGCCCTCTTAGGGTGTAGGACTCTCTGGTCTCAAGCCACTTGTTATTTGACTGAATAAAAGCCCCAGGAAAGTAGACACAGTCCCCCCACTGGGACTCTAGCCTGAGCAGACCCAGCAAAGGTGTGATTTGAAGCAGAGTCTCTTTCCTCTAGCCCCAGTGCTCCCAATCCTCCCAATCAACACCCAAGGTCTGTCCACTTCAAGCCTTTGCATTCACGAGCCCTCAAAGGTAGTTTGCTGATCAATCGTGAACCAAACACTTCTGCCTCACACCATCATTCCTCTCCTTTTCCTTTTAATCACATGTGACTAAAAGAGAAATGACAGCTCACCAGTCTTACACCTAAAATAACCTATAGAGAAATATGGTTTATGAACTCCCTGTAATACTATACATAATTCAGAGCCCAGTCATTTGTCACACTATTGAGTAATCCACACACATCCCAAGAGTCTGACAATAAAATTTGTAAATCAATACCAAAAAGCAGTATACCTAGTCACTGAGTTAGATTACAAAGAACATTTTTTAGCATTGATTTTTTTTAACTTAGAAAATATGACTTTCCAAGGCTAAATACTTGTGAGGGAGTTGTGTACTGGAATGAAAGACTTCATACTTTCCAGACCCCCCTGACAGCTGCCTTCAATGCAAAATTAAAACTCCAAGATCCACATTCTCCCAATGATAATAATGACTTTATTCTACAAACCTTGTTATTAGCATGACAGGGATGGCCACAAGACTCATAAGAAAAGCACGTGTACCTTCTGCACCCAAGAAGAACAAGCAAAATACCAGCTTTGTGCAAGAGCAAGGCACTTAAAACAGGAAAGAAAATAAATTATTGCAGAGCTGTGTTTGAGCTTACTTTCCTCTCTTCTGGATGATCAAACAGTGAGTATGAGCAGAAGGGTAGGCATTACAATCCGCAAACATAGTGCCAAAGTAATTGGTACTTAGATAGAGAGCTAAAACAGACAGAATTCATTTATTTTCCAAGGAACAGAGACAAGTGCCCTGACTGTGCCTTGCACAGTTCTAATGCCAAATGAATGGCCTCCCCAGCCCCTCTGTGGCAGGGATTAGACCTGGGCTGTGTGTCTGTGTAGTTACCTGACCAATCATCTTCCTAGAACTCAGGATGCAGCAGATGTGCAGGGGCTAACGAGGCAGGCCTTAGGGCCCCTTAGTAAGAGCCCTCCCTCTGATACAGGAGGTGAGACAGAGGCAGCTGTGATCTCACAAGTGAACCATGCTATGCATGGTTCCACCCTGGTCAGTTTCTCCTTTATCTAACAGGTCACTTGGACATTCACTTACTTTGTTTTAATTTTTTATCTTGAAATAATTTTAGACTTAGAGAAAAGACTATAGAGTTCCCATATACCCTTCACCAAGCTCCCCCTGATATTAATATCTTATGTAACCAAAAAATAATGGTCAAAACTAAGAAATTAACATTGGTACAACAGTAATAACTAAATTAAACACTTTATTCAGATTTTACCAGTTTTTCCTTTAATATTCTTTTTTCTGTTCCAGAATCTAACCTAGGATACTACACTGCATTTAGCTGTCACATTTCCTTAGTCTCCTCCAACCTGTGATAGCTCCTTAGTCTCTGTCTTCCTTGACTTGGACATACTTTTTTTTTTAATGTATTTTATTGATTATGCTATTACAGTTGTCCCATTACCCCCCTTCATTCCCCTCCACCATGAACACCCTCTCCCACCCACATTCCCCCCCTTTAGTTCATGTCCATGTGTCATAGTTCTTTAGC
>CM052546.1:26087230-26104238 GCA_028533065.1 Trachops cirrhosus | reverse complement strand
CGTTCACCAGGGTGAGGCACCTCAGTGGCTGGGTTGTGATGCTGTATGTGGGGGTGGGGTCTGAGAAGGAACAGTGGCACTTGCTCCATTCTCTGTAGGACCCCAGACCCTTCTGCTGATTTCCATGAGCTAACTGGGCCCTTCTGGTACCAATTCCCATGTGGGTGGGCTTGTGCACCCCACAGGACTTTCCTTTTCAGTTAGTGCCCCATAGCTCTATCTCCCAGCGCTAGGACCCTGAGTTGGGCTCAGTGCCTTGCTTCACAATGGCTGCCTCGCTGGGTCTGCTGGTCGCCAACCCTCAGCCGAGGCCCACCAGCCACCAAGGCTTGTGTGCCAAGGGTCTGCCCTCTGAGGTCTTGCACACCACCCGGGTTGCTCTGCTCTGCGCTCTGCATCCCTTGCCAGGCCCAACTCTGCCCCTCCTACCAGTCTGGATGAACATGTCTAATTTTAACTCCTGGGGTATCCAACCTCCATACACTTCAATTTCTGTCAGCTCTGGTTGTTATTTTGTTTCTATATTGTTGTTGTCCCTATCTTGGTTGTGCGAGGAGGCACGGTGCGTCTACCTATGCCTCCATCTTAGCCGGTAGTCCTTGACTTGGACATATTTGAAGAGTACTGGTCAGTTATGTTTTTAGAGCATACCTCAGTTTAGGTGTGCCTGATATCCATTCATTTTTACTACTACAGAAACAATACAAGCTAACATTGACTCCCGGCCAAGATAGAGGCATAAGTAGACACACTGTGCCTCCTCACACAACCAAAAGGACAACAACAAATTTAAAAAAAAGGCAGAACTGACAGAAAATTGAACCATATATGGAACTGTATGTTTCTTCTTTAACTCCAACAACCAAGGAGTTAAAGAAGAAACATTCATCCAGACCGCTGGGAGGGGCAGAAATGGGCAGCCAGGGCATAGACTCGTGGCAAGGCAGCGGCCGGAGGACTGGGACAGGCAAGGCAGCAGCTGGCGGACCAGGCAGTCCCACATTCATGTGCAGATAAAGCAGTAGGAACAACTGGGGAGTGAGACAGACCACACAAGCCAGGGTTCCAGTGCAGAGAAATAAAGCCTCAAACCACTGATTGAAAATACCTGTGGGGGTTGAGGCAGCAGTGGGAGAAGCTCCCAGCCTCACAGATAGTTCATGGGAGAGACCCACAGGGTCCTAGAAAGTACACAAGCCCTCCCACCCAGGAATCAGCACCAGAAGGGCCCAATTTGATTGAGGGTAGCGGGGGAAGTGACTGAAAACTGGCCGAACTGCTCCCTCTTGGGCCCCTTCCCCACATACAGCATGACAACACAGCAACGTGGGTTGCCCCACCTGGGTGAACACCTAAGGCAACCCCCCTCACTATATAACAACTGTGTCAAGACAAAAAAAAAAAAAAAAGGCCCAAATGAAAGAACAGATCAAAGCTCCAGAAAAAAATACAACTTAGTGACAAAGAGATAGCCAACCTATCAGATGCACAGTTCAAAACACTGGTAATCAGGAAGCTTACAGAATTGATTGAATATGGTCGCAAATTAGAGGAAAAATGAAGACTATGCTAAGTGAAATAAAGGAAAATGTACAGGACACCAACAGTGATGGGAAGGAAACCAGGACTCAAATCAATGATCTGGAGTAGAAGGAAAAATAAACATGCAACCAGAACAGAATGAAGAAACAAGAATTCAGAAAAATGAGGAGAGGCTTAGGAACCTCCTGGACATCTTTGAACGTTCCAACATCCGAATCATAGGGGTGCCAGAAGGAGAAGAGGAAGAACAAGAAGTTGAAAACTTATCTAAAAACATAATGAAGAAGAACTTACCCAATCTGGCAAAGGAAACACTTTCAGGAAGTCTAGGAAGCTCAGCGAGTCACAAAGAAGTTGGGCCTAAGGAAGTATACACCAGGGCACATCATAATTACATTACCCAAGATTAAAGATAAGGAGAGAATCTTAAAAGCAGCAAGAGAAAAGGAGACAGTTACCTACAAAGGAGTTCCCATAAGACTATCAGCTGATTTCTCAAAAGAAACCTCTCAGGTAAGAAGTATTTGAAGTCATGAAAGGCCAAGGACCTACATCTAAGATGACTCTATCCAGCAAAGCTGTCATTTAGAATGGAAGGACAGATAAAGTGCTTCCCAGATAAGGTCAAGTTAAAGGATTTCATCATCACCAAGCCCTTATTATATGAAATGTTAAATCTAAGAAAAAGAAGATAAAAAATATGAACAGTAAAATGACAACAAACTCACAACTATTAACAACCAAACTTTAAAAAAAAAAACCCCTAAGCGAACAAACAACCAGAACAGGAACAGAATCACAGAAATGGAGATCACATGGAGGATTATCAGTGGGGGATTGAGACAGGGAAAGATGGGGAAAAGGTACAGAGAATAAGTAGCATAAATGGTAGGTAGAAGATAGACAGGGAGAGGTTAAGAATAGTATAGGAAATGTAGAAGCCAAAGAACTTATATGTACAACCCATGGACATGAACTAAAGGAGGGAAATGTGGGTGGGAGGGGATGTACAGGGTGGGAATAAAGGAGGGGAAATGGGACAACTGTAATAGCATAATCAATAAAATATATTTTTTAAAAAAGCTAATAGTTATTGAGTACTATGCATCTGGCACTAAACACTTCAAATGCTTACCTTATTTACTACTTAAAACAACCCTCTAAAGAAAGTATTGTTACTATTTTGCAGATGATATTTCATTATAGGATATTTCATTAAACCTTAGTGGAATTAAGTAACTTGATCGAGGCTACCCACCTGTATGTAAAAGGCAGAACTGAGCTGTGAACCCAGATGGACTGACTACAACACTCTATTGTCTGTATTGTCATGTCACTGTGACAGCTAGATGCCAAAATACAGCCTGGATTCTGCCCTCCATCAATCCCCTCTCTGAAGGACATGTCTCTTTGAAGAAAGGACATTCTAGGATTTTGTCTTTTTTTCAAAGGAGGCAAACTAATCCACTTTAATTTCTAAGTTCTACCTACACAACCATAAATTTCTTTCTCTTGACACCACCTTCCTAGCCTAAGGACAAAGAAGAGGTCATTGTTCTCCTGAAACTTCACTCCCAACTAGTACCAGGCAGATGGGAAATATATGAGCAAGTAGGTGTGTTCAACTCAAAAGAACTCTCTTCTAAGAAGTTCCAAGTATACTGAGACATTGTGGTCACAGGACGAGGGGAGGGAAAGAGAGGGATGCAAAATGAACACATACACCCTTCTGTAGTTACTTCTTCCCATGTCATGCCCAGAAGTGCCCAACAACAGGCAACACAAACTGGTGCCTCCTCTTCAGCATTAAGCTCATTGGCAAAGACACAACCCATTCAAGCAGCACAGGGAGAAGAGTGTGTCAAGGGACAGGGCTGTGGGAGACAGACCAGGAAAAACCCCAGCTGCACTTCAGGATTTGTTTTTAATGCTTATGACTTTAGATCACTCAGTTCCACAGACTTGATTTTCCTCAAATCCCTTCTCTGGCAATGCTAATGTGTTTTTCCTCTCGTTCTAACTGATCAGCGAAATATGTGGCTGAAAGGACTGGCTTGGAAGTATTTCTCTGATGCTGGCAGAATCAAGAAAATATTCCCCCAGCTATACACCTCCACGTCTATCCATCCCTGCCACCTGCCATTCAGCTGCAGGTAGAATCCATTATAGAAAAGGAGGAAAGAAGACAAGAGTGCAGGCAGCAAGGCAGAAGAGCTGAGAGCATAAAAATGAGAAAGAGGTGGGGGGAAAGCAAGAGAGTAGAAGAGGACATTTTGTTCAAACTGAGTCACTATAGAACCAAGAATTTCACTGACATGCATAAGCAGTGTTAGATAATACCAGCAACTAGGTGAAAAGACTAGGCCTTCTTTTGATTTGTCTTTCTCTTACTTCTCCCCATTTCCCTTCATCCCTCAAGTGTACCCCTCACTATCACTAACCCTATCACTAACATGGACTCTTGTAAATCAAATATTTCATCTGGCTACCCCTATTACTGACAGGTTTATGCAAGAAAATGCTCCTTCCCTTTGAAATCTCTACTATACCTAACTCCAAGCCACCCTCAGCTAGCCATTTGGATCAAATACTGGAGGTTAAAACGCTAATGTTATTTAGAAAACAATTCCTCCAGCCTCTCCATCTGCTGTCTAACCCAGTGGGAATCTGAAACCAGTATATAGCCCTCGAATTACACTGTACACAGGGCTACTTACTCCACGGTGTTTAGGAGAATCTGGATCTATCCCTATGATCTAACCTAGGAAATGAAGATGGGGAAGCTTCAGTAACTCTGAAACCTCTTGAATAACTTCCCCCACATTTCACAGAATTTTGTCCCCACATAGACCAAATAATATTGCTTTCAATTAATGATCTTGCAGTTTATATCTTCAGAAGAAAGGGAACCCTAGGAAAAGCAATGGGACCTAAGGCTCATTCACTGATCAAACATGGGTTCCAAAAGAGACCATGCGAAGAGGTAACTTACTCCTTTGTGCAGCACCTTGAAGCCTCCTTAAATAATGTACACAAAGCACCAAGTATGAGGGGCTTTCCCAAAAAATGTTACTTCTCCTCCCTTCTCCAACAGCTAGACTAGAATTCTTGGGCCCTATTCTGCCTCAGTCATGCTTAGCCATGAAATACTGGACAACCTCTTCACCCTCTATCCAAAAGCCTGACTTGGCAAAATCAGGATAAAGAACAGAAATTAACAAGATGATGTTTATGCAATTTTTAGGGGACTGCTGGGTTGGAGACAGAAGGAGTTTTCTTTTTTCCTAAGCAAAAAAAAAAAAAAAAAAAACAACTTTACAACTACATCATATTACTATTCCATTAAAACTCACCCCTCCCCAGATAAACTAATTATGGTCACAGATAATCAAATCTGAAAACTTTTTAATCCAAAGAAATGATTCTCTCCTTTTAAACAACTGCATTACACAAAACAGAAACAGATTATTCTAGAATTAAATAAATTAAATACAACTCAATCTTTGTTTGCCCAAATCAACATTTATGGGAACTAAGGCAAGATCGACAACCTATTAGTTTATGAATAGTAACAAAACAAAATCCTACCATGAACAGAAATACAATCAGCCTGATTAGAGAGCACAAGCAACAAAAGGCTTAAAAAAAAGAGCCCCCTGCTCACAAGCTGTGATTCATTCAGGTTCTTTTTAGACCTGCCTAGAAGATCAGTGGCCAGTGGGGTGCCACCTCCTCTGTGACCGAGGGCATTGCCAGGGGCCTTCAAGAGTCTTGATGTTGCCTGTTTCAGAAGAGGAAAGGTTGGAGCTGATTCAGAGGAATTTCCAGTAAAGCCCTCTAGCTAGCCCCATAGGCCAGACAAAGTTTTCACTCACCAACCCCCAAAGAAAATCTCTTAATGATCTGTCCATCACTCCTCATGCTCCAGCCATCCACTGTCCAGGGCTCAGACTGCTCTAGAAAGTCACCAAAGCCACTGATCCTGGCCCACTACCAAGTCAGAATGTCGGAGGTCATCTGGGCCTTTCCTAATGCTGGGTAATGCTTAGTTCTAACCTTGTGAATGTCTAAGCACCTTCCTCACAGGGGTGTTACTTAACCTCTCCATTCCCAAAGCACCCAATCAAATACTTCTCTTTCATCATACAAGGTGGAAGCCCCACCCTTGGTGTGGCTCAGAAAACTGAAGACATCTAATGGAAGCTTCCTTAATTTCCCTCTATATCTCTCCCACTTTTCCTTGTTTTCTTCTGGCCTCTGATTCTAATTTCCAAGGCTTATCATATTCACAAGGCCAAGACTTTCCATCTGCCACATAAATAACTTTGCCTCATCAGTGATCTCCTCTCTGGGATTTCAAATCTGTCAACACCGGTTCCTTGCCCCTCTGCTTTCCAGCATACACGAAAGCTCTCTCTACACAGCTTCAATGAGCCGACCCTGCCCCTGGGAAATCTTTCCATCAGAGCCCTCCTTTGTGCTATCACAGAGCTATATTCCTGTTTGGGGGTCCTCCTACACCATGAGTCCATGCAGACAAGCCTCTATCAAGTCTCACCATGGTATCTCCTGCATCAAGCACTACCCCTGATCCCCATTATAGGAGTTCAACAAATGTACAAAATATGAAATAAACAAGTTTTTTATGTGGCTAGCTCTAAAATTACCATTTTGGTTCTCTTTTTCCACTATTCTCAAACCCAGTAGTTTAGATCATCCTTCTTCATTTCATCATCCATTCATAGAAGACCCTGACTGAACTCAACTATTCACTTAGAGCTTAAACTTACCTTCACATCTTTAGATCTACTTGCCTTGTTAATTCTCCTCTTTATCTCCCCTACCTCCCTCCCATTGCTCCCCTAAGCTTCCCACAACCACCATCCCATTTTTCCCCTACAGATCCCTGCCTCTCCAACCAGGTAGATACACTCTCACTTTTATGTCTTTATTCATGTCATCCCCCTTCCACTCATGTTTCCTGCCTGTCCTCTTCTCTACCTAGTCAAATATTATCTCCTCTTAAGTTACTGGTTAGTTCATACCTCCAGTGATGTGCCAAAAATAAAAATGGGCCAGGTTCTAGAAAAACGCCTCTCATTCCAGCTCTAGGCCAACCCTTGAGAGCTATTCCCAGGCCTCGCTAGACCCAACCTTGGAGACAGCTTGGACAGTCTTAGCCAGCAGGGTGAGGCTGATATTAGATGAAGGAGGGAAGTCAGGGCTACACAGATTGTCGGAACTAAAGCCAAGCCCTGGGCATGAGGCTGGAACTGGTTTTGGCAGCTAGTTTTCCATTATCCCTACTCCAGTCTAAGTTTTTCATTTCAGTCAGTTTGAGTATCTGATCTTTGAGAGCTAAGATTGTGCCACTCTGCTCTGCTAAACATTCTTTATTAAACCTCAGAGAGAACAGGTGGATGGGGGAAGCAAAGAAAGAAGACAATAGAGGCCCAGGGTGAGCATTAAGCATACAAATACTTATTAGAAAGCGGACGGCCAACAGCTGCTCTCCATTACCACCCACATCCACAGATTGCAAACTGGACCCTGGCCTGCCACATCCAAGTAATGAAGGCCAAAGCCCAGGCAGAGATGCTCAGGTGCCAGCGCGGAGCTCAGCCAGCTAGTCTCAAAGTGGTCTCAGCCTTGGCAATGGCTGCCATGGAGGTCACAGCCTTCCTGCCCTGGCCTCCACCTGTTCCCCTAGAGGGGTTGTGGGATTTGGCTGCTATGGGACAGTGGTCAGCCATCCTGGGAGAACTCTACATATGGGAAAGTATGGGAAAGAAGGTCTCTCTGAAATGAGATCTAAACTGTCCTCAGGGAACCTTCTGGTACCTTCATGTCTTCCATCCTTCTGTCCCCCAGTAAAGGATAATTTGGAGCCTCAGAAATTGCTCCTACAGACCTCAAGAGGCCTGGCATCCTGCTATACCCCAAGCAGCTCCCCCTGACTAACTCATATTACTAAGGAGCAAAGGAGATGCTCAGAGTGGAGAATGATGAACAAAGGCTGGGAAGGTGGCAATAATGAGGAAAATGGGCCAAAAGTATAAGAGGAGAGGAACAAATGAAGTTCTTGGGGGAATCCCCAGGAGACCTGAGAGGCTTCAAAGTTGGGGAAGAAAACATTGTGCAGAAAGAGGCAGCACCAAAGATAATTCCTGTTGAACACTTCATTCTAAAAAATTGCTGGAGACAGCAACTTGTGTTCAAGAGAGGAGAGAGACTACCCCACAGCACACAAAACCCATGCTGTTACCTCTGTCCAGCTCCTACTCCACATTTCCACCACTGCACATGGGCCAGGGTGAAAGATCATGCAACAGAGGCCCCATCCTGTACCCTTCCCTCAGGGCATTACCTCCTGGTGGAAGCCAAGAAGTCCCACTGCACCACTCTGATGAGCTACAGGAGCTTAGGTATGAACACCCACTGCTCATGGGCCTGCGCAGGGGAGGGGAGGAAGGGGTGCACCTGTGTTTGAAGGAAGGGACACAAGCAAGTCATACTCTTGTGAACCATCCTGGGGAATGAGGTGACTCCTAATGAAGATCACTCCACACTAGGGGAGAAAAGGAAGGTCAACTAACTCCCACCCACAGAGCTGGGGAGGTGGCAGAAAGCACTGGAAGCTTGACCCCTTAGTACAACTCAATAGCAGCCTGTGGTATAATAAAAAGTATATCTGATCTTCGTCCCTGGTTCCTGGCACAGAGTTCCTAAAACCCCTGGAATTTCCTGAGTAATTATCTTTTTGATTTTTTTAAGATTTTATTTTATTTTTTAGAGGAAAAGGGAGGGAGAAAGAGAGAGAGAAACATCGCTGTGCAAGAGAAACATCACTCTATTTCCTCTTGCATGTGCCCCACCTGGGGACCTGGCTCACAACCCAGGCATGTGCCCTGACCAGGAATCAAACCAAGGACCTCTTGGTTTGTAGGACGACTCCCAAGCCACTGAGTTACACCAGTCAGTGCTGATTATCTTTTTTTATTCCTGAGTTTATGACAGTAGGATGACTTTTGGTAAGGAGCCGTTAGATAATTTTAGGATGGAAGCAATACCAAGCTATGATTAGAAGGGTGGATATTTTAGCCCTACCTCCCACCTGCAGGGGCGCAGAGGCTGGAGATTTAAGTTCTATCACCAATGGCCAATAGTTTAATCAATCATGCCAATGTAATTAAACTTCCATAAAAGCCTCTAAACAACAAGGTTCAGAGAGCTTCCAGGCTGGTGAACACACAGAAGTGCGGGAGGGTGGTATGCCCAGAGAGGGTGTGGAAGCTATGAACATCTCTTCCCATACCTTGTCCTATGCATCTCTTCCATTTAGCTGTTCCTGAGTTGTACCTTTTACAATAAACCAATAAATGTAAGTAAAGTGTTTTCCTGAGTTTTGCAAACTGTTCTAGCAAATTATTGAACCTGAGCAGGGGGTCATGGGAAACCCCAACTATAGCTGGTCAGTGGCCTGCAACACATCTGCAGTAGAGGCAGAAGCACTAAGCCATTAAACTGTGGGCTCTGACACTAAGTCCAAGTATATAGTATCAGAATTAAAGTGAATTGTTGGACACCCAGTTCATGCTGGAGGACTGGAAGAATCACACAGCCCCATTCAAGCTGCAAGGGGCCAAAGGCAAAACAGACAAGTGTTCCTTCAGACAGATGTCCAGGGCCTGCAGGAAATCAGACTCCTCTCTTAACTACTTGAAACAGAGTAGTTGGTCTACTATAAATGAGGTTTTTAAAATTCAATTCCCTCCCATTGCTCATGCAGATCTGAAATGATCTGACCAGATGGCTGGTGCTCTATAATTCTTGGATTGCTCTCATCAGTTGATGATTTGGATTTTCTTTTTTTTTTAACCCCCTCACATGAACATGTTCCTACAAAGACTTCCTGCGTGCTCCCATCAAATGGGCTCTTTGTGCTAATGCTAATATTTCAGAGGTTCTCACAGCCTCCTGGAAATCAGCTCAGGTCAATAAGGAACCCCAAGTTTGCACTTTCCTGAGCCCTCACGAGGCCAACATGCAGCACTAGTTAATGGGCAGGGCAAGGGAGCCCTTTGCCCGGGCTGCCTTGTTGCCTCCACTTCTCCTTCAGATCCCAAAGGGAAGAGAGACAGCAAGGGTATACTTTTTCATATGACAACTACAGCCACTTATTGAATATTTCCTGTGCCAGGCCCTGTGTGAAACATTTAACATATGTTAATCTTGTTTTAGTCTCATGTCATCTTTGTGAAGTAGATATTTTTATCCCTATTTTCAGATGAGGAAACTAAGGTTTAAAGATTCTCATCAACCTGCCCAAGACCAAATAGATACAGCATTATAAAATTTGACCCAATACTCCACCAAGATCTCAGAGATAGAGAGAGAAGGCCCTCGCCTCCCCACACCCCTCCCTTGCACCCTTACTGAGCACAAAACACTTCTGCCAGAACATCCAAAAGGCACTTTGGGGCCTTTTTCTATCTCGGTAGCCTCTGTAAGACTATGCACTACTGGAAGGCAGGGGTCGTGGCCCATTTACTACTGAAGGAGACAGTATGGTACAGTGGCTAGGAGTTCAAGCTTAGGGCCACACAAAGCTAGGTTTGAATCTGACTCTACCACTTATTGGTCATTTGGCTAAGTTAGTTTTCCTCTCTGAGATTCAGTTTTGTCTATAAAAATGAGGGTAGTTATAGCACCTGCCCTCAAAGAATGCCTGGCACAGTTGATACTCAGTAAATGTGATCTATTATCTGTACCTCTGGCTACCAGTACAGTGTCTGGCACAAAACACGATCTCAGAAAATGCCCAGGGGGCACAAGCCCCACTATATATGGCTGTGACCAGCTTTCATGATAACAAGTGTACAGGCACAAAGCCCCGAGTTTCAGGGGTCCTCAGCCCCAGGACAAATCCCTGAGTTCCCTGCCTAGACCCACAGGACCGCCAGCAAACAGCTTTCCTCTGCTTGCTTGTGAACAGCTGATGCTGAATCCACACGCAAATGCTTACTGTGCTTCCATAAGGTGAGACAGATCCCAAAATAAACCAGAAGAGAGAGAGAGCGAGACAAGAAAATCACTTCCAGGAACAAACGGCTCACAGTGAGGATGCTGACAGTGATACCAGAGGCAGGCATTCTTCAGGAGAGTGACCTACAGGGCTGAGTGGCTGGAGCCCAATTCCCACCTGCCCTGATGGAAAGACCCATGAAGTCATGGATTGGTCCCTGGCATCCCAACACATGAGTGAAAATCTGCCTTCAAATGAACCCAGACTATGTACACCAGTATCTCCTCCTTGAAGGCTTGAGGACAACAGAGCTGCGGTCCTCCCTTCAGAGACCTGGTGGGGACAGAAGGTACTGAACTAAGGTCAACATAAACTAGCCACTTTGCCATTTTCTTAAAGGTCCCCGAAAGATACACCACCATCTTCCTGTGCCGTGTCCCTGACTCTGACAGGAAATGCTCTGCTAACCCCCTCTGTATCTCCTCAAAAATCTCTGAGGAGGGAAAGAGGGAAAGCATTTCATGACAATGGCAGTCTCTCCTTCTCAACATCTAAGGCCAGAAAGGACAGGAAGACTACATAATCATACACTCTCACTGGCATCTAATTCCACAACCAACTTGAGGCAGTGGCACAAATGGAGAAATTACCATTTAAAAATTGAAACTGCTATGAACTGAGTGATGTCTTCACATCAAGAACCTTCACAACAGCCTCTGCAGCAGGTAGGGCAGGACATTTCCCCCATATCACCTATGGGGAAACTGAAGGGCAAAAGGATTCAGTGACTTGCCCAAGATCCCCTAAGTAGCAAAGCTAGGATTTGAACCCAGAACCAGCTGAATCTAAAGTCAATCCTCTTAACCACAAAATTATATTACCTCCCCACTTATCTATTCAAACAAATTCCCAGGTCTGGGTACATTCCTTTAACTTTTAAGTAGCTGTTTTGGAAGCTCCCAGGCAGTGTTCAGAATGTGGTGAATTAAATATTACACTCTGACTGAAGACAAGTGCCAGCTATCCACACAGACCATTCATTGTAAGGTCAATTTCCTACTGAAAGACATACATATAAAAACTTCTCAGTATACACACAGAACACCTCAGTCCTGCACCAGGGCCTAAGAGAATCTTGTCTTCCTCCACTGGTCGCATTCCCAAGCACCAGAGTCAGAATAACTCTCTTAAAATGGGGCAGGCACAACTGAAAGCAGAGTTGCTTTGCCCCTAAGCTGTGGGGCCTGAGTGTCTGTGTTTGAACACAATACACCAGCCTTCCGGACAGCTTCTAGGGAATTTGGGGCAGAAGAATTTACAAGGGGCTCTTGAGAAACTAGAAGCAGAGGAAGATGTCAATGGGGCATCAAGTTAAATGTAAAAATCAATGCTCCACTCTAATTCTCTAGGAAGCACTGAGAGCTCTCAGCCTGCCCATGTCATACATGCTCTGGTTCTCTCCCCGCAAGGCTAGAGAGGGGGCTCTTTGTTAGCCATGAACAGCAGCTCCACTGGCCAGAAGGCTGGGTAAGGGCCCTGGGTCAGAACTTTCAGGTTTGTTCTGCAGTGTGGACCAGGGCCTTGAAGGGTACCACAAAAACTGAGAGGGTAGGAGTGGGAACCACGGGACATTGATCTCTACCTACTCCAGGCACTTACTGATTTCAAGTGTTACAAGCACTTTCAACCACATAAAAACAGTAGATACAGCCCACGTCTTCTATCTCCACCCCTGAGAACTCCTCTAGTTTTAGCCTGCAAGGACCAGGGTCCTCAGTTCTCCGGGAAGCTAGAGGAAGGCAGACAGAAGTTGGATCTGCAGAACCCAGTACTTCTCTTCCTAAAACCTCCCTCTACCTAACACCATTAGTTCCTACTTGGCTTCCTTGGTGCTTCATCATTCTTCTGTGGCAACAACTACCCCTATGCAAGCCCAACAGGAGTGGTATGACTACCAGAAAGTTGGCTGGCACAGCAAATGCTGTCCCTGCTTGCAGAGCAGCAATGGAGGCACGGAGGATATGGTGATAAATATTGGCAAGAAGATGATGAAGCCACACTGTGGCAGCTTCCAGGGCTTGCCATCCACCTTGCCACAGTGCAGAATGCAAACAGCCTACTCCTCAGAACAGGCCCAAGTGTCATCATAGTCAGACAAGGACAACTGGGACTAGAAGAACAAGGGGGAAGAAGATAGGTCCAGGCTATAAGGTCAGTGACATAGGACAAGTTAGCTGAATGACAAAGGTCAAGTTACATAACCTCTCTAAGCCTCAATGTTTTCCTAGGAAAATAAAGATAATAGGTCCTATTATGTGAAGATTGAACAAGATTATGCACATGAAGTACCTAACGCAGTACCTGAATATGATAAACACTCCACAGTTTCTGGCTACTTTCATTATTATTTTAAGCCCTGGGCCTGGGTTCATAAAAAGGTTAGGAAAGTTGTTCCTTCTAAGGATGCCCCATTTAAAAACCAGGCCAGGACCAGCCCCTGTTTCTTGGCACAGGTTCCTTTAGCAAAAGAACACTCCTGCCCCACCAGCGCTCAGGACTCTCCTGTGAACAATATTTCAGCAGCACTGAGCTGAGCAGAAGAGCCCAAAATAGCATTTGCAGAGCGAGGCACATGTCACTGCCTCTCCTGTGCTTCAGAAGTGCAAGGAAAGAAAGTTTTCAATCACTTGCTCAGAAACCTTGGCCACCCACTTACTTGCCTTCCTTCGAGGGCACTGAAACCTCTGTTCTGCTGGAAAATGAAGGTCCCTAAGCCCTGCAGTAGTGACCACCACTCTGATGAAGCACACCGTTTCCCTCCAGCCGGTCAAAGAGCGGCTGCTCCTTCAAAGGAGCCTTGTGGGGACAAAGGATATATGCAATTTGAATTCAGAATGTGTTTCATGGGGACAGGGCTAGGGTTGGTACCTGGCCGAAGGGCCTGCCATTCATGGCTCGGGTGAAACACCTCCAGGACATCAGAGTCCAGCTCCTCTGCTGTGGTTTCCTTTCTCTCTGTTTCTTTGGTGGTGCTTTTCTCTGGGTTGGTCAGCGCAAACTCCTTCAGAGAAAAAGAAAAACAAAAAAACAACACAGAGCATGACTGACCACAGCTAAGCACGAGGCAATAGAAAGAAATGGCCTGGGGTGGTACTCTCTCCCCTCTATGTTCCTTCTCCCCTCTCCAGCCATGTTTGGACCTTTCACGAGGTTAGCCCAGAACCAATATGAGTGAGGCAATATGGTTAAATGAACATAGCACGTGCTGTGTGTATACAGCACTTCTGTACATGTATAAGGAAAAGGTCCACAGGTTTCATAATATCTTCAGGGGGTTAAGGGAACATACTGGGAACAGGGATTAGCAAAAAGAAACAGTAAGAGCCTTTCACTTTTTACTTGATATGCTACCATACACTGTTTGATGTTTAAAATTCACATCTATTACTCTTACAGTTTAAATATATATATTTATAAAAGAAAACACACACATATGAACAGGAGATAAGGCCTCAAATGGCCACCCCAGATGTACAAAGGCTAGCAGCTGAGGCCCAACTGATTCCCAAGCAGCCCAGCAGTGCACAGTAAGTACCTGTCAATTCCCCAGGATCCCTATGGTGCATAAATGATCACTTGGGACATTGCAATCCATGTATAAGGGGTGCAAGGTGGGAAGCGGAGAGTCCAGCTGGGCTGAGAGAGGAAGAAGCCCAGGTTGGAAACCTCTTCCTAAAACCTGTTTCCTTCCACCCTATGGAGAGCATGGAGGATTAATGAGATGGTGTCAATGGAGCACTCTGAGCTCAAGAGACAGAGATGCAAGATAAATACAAAGTGTTATTCATTTTCCTCCTTCCCAGCCCTCCTGTCCCATTTTTAAACTTGTTCTTACATAAAAACAGTAAGGCCTCAGAAAACTGGAACCAGGGGGTTCCAGAGCTCTGGAAAATTATATTTGGGAGAGCAAGGAGGAACCACATCAGCACATGGGGATGTTATTTCAGCCCTCCCACCTCCCCCATAATCACTTTTCCTCCACCTCCCAATTCTCCTACTAACAATAGTAAGTATATTTCATGGATTCCTCCCATGAACCCAAACCTGTGCTAGGTATGTTATATCTCATTTTGGTTCCCAACAATTCAAACCCCAAATGGGAGGTTAACACTGTATCTCTTTCAAGTAGTGCCCCAGCTCCAGATGTGTCCCCACCTGCCTGGGTCCCTCAGGTCTGACCTTAAATTAACTGTCAGAGGAAAGGTTACAATATTAAGGTGTTATAAGTAGCATGGATGGTAGGTAGAAAATAGACAGGGGGAGGGCAATGGGAAATGTAGAAGCCAAAGAACTTATGACACATGGACATGAACTAAAGGGGGAAATGTGGGTGGGAGAGGGTGTTCAGGGTGGAGGGGAATGAAGGGGGGATAATAGGACAACTGTAATAGCATAATCAATAAAATATATTTAAAAAAGATATTAAGGTGTTGGTGATAACAATGTAAAGCTCTTACAATGATTTACATTTTAACAAGAAATGAAGACATGAAATTCAGATGGCAGGATTTCAGATCTTATTAAGAACTGGTAAGGAAACTATCTAGAGCAAAAAGAGGTCCTGAAATCATGTCATAAATAATGAGATGCAATGACTACAGCATAATAGTTAAGAACTCAAGCTCTGCATCAGATAATGTAAAGTTCAAATCCCAGTTTCTTGTGACTCCAGAAAAGTTCATTAACTTTCTAAGTATCAGTTTTCACATTTGTGAACTGGAGACAATAACAGCTAGCTCGTAAATCAGATAAAGCACTAGCCCTGCATACATGGTAGCTGTTACTCAGACGGTCCAGGCTAGACGAGTCTGCGCCATGATATCCAACAGAGACACACAACATGGCGTCACTTAGGCAGGTCAGGTTTGGGTAGTGGTCACTTGGGCAGCCAGGCCCCACAAATCCCTCCTACTCCTTCTCCCTGAGGTTTGCACAAATCTGAGCTCAAAAGAATACTAGGAACAGAAAAGAAAATGTGCTCGTGAGACTGAAGAGCAGATGCACTGACAGGAGGCACTCTACATGCTCTGAGGGCAGGAACATCAAACTTCCAACAGCCGAGTTCCTGAGGACAGCTCTGTGTCGTCTTTCACCCTGTATCCCCCTGGCACAAGGTTGATTACAAGGTTAATTTGTAATCACCAAACAAAGGAAGGAAGGAACACCACCACCACCCCCCAAAAGACAGGTATGACTTTTGGATACCTTGGACTGAGGCCAAGTCCCAATGAGCTGAGTCTGCAGGAAGCCAGGTACCAGCCACACATTCCAAAACAAAGACCACCTTGTCCATTAAGTACCTGGAGCCTATTACTCCAGGGTCTAGCCATGCTGGTCAACCTCTACCTGAAGTGCCATACACTAGACCATGGGACTAGGAGAATATTAATAAAATTTACCTCAGATGTATGTGGGTCAAAAGCAGGGATAGATATAAATGAGTATCCATTTATATCCATCCCTTGTTGCAGGCATAAAGCAACAGGGAATGGTGGAACTGTAAAAACTGAAGCCCTCCTGCCTTGACTAAGGAATGCAGCTGCTACTCAGCTGGTTCACCACTGCCACAAATGCATTCAACTTGAAAACAGAAAACTAGATTTTTGTGAAATTTTCTTATTTTTAGAACACTAAGAGGACCAAACTAAACATCTATAAGCTTTAAATTACAACTCTTGCCTTAGTGTACCTATTAACCAGGTAACTCCTGGCAGTCGTGGCTATAAAAAAGCAACCAAATTCTCATCATCAAGAAAAGCAGATGAGAGGAGGTGGAAGAGGATATAGCAGGGATAAATGGTGATGGAGAAAAATACAGTAAAAACTACCTATAGCCCTGGCTGGTGTGGCTCAGTGGATTGAGTGCTGGCCTGTGGACCAAAGGGTCACCAGTTCAATTCCTGGTCAGGGCACATGCCTGGGTTGCAGGCCGAGTCCCCAGCTGGGAGCATGCAAGAGGCAACCAGTCGATGTATCTTGGTTCTCTCCCTCTCTTTCTCCCTTTCCTTCCCCTCTCTCTAAAAAATAAATAAATATATTTTTTTAAAAAACTAAGAGAGAGAAGCAGAAAAAGGCAAGAAGAATGGTGATGATGAGAATATCGCAGAAAGTCCTTCAAAATCTAGGCAGGTCTAGTGCTTGTTTTAATGAGCAAGAGCTGGGAAATCCTCTCTTTCTAGATTTCTTTAATAGGGTTATCAGAGTAGGTTTAAGAAGTATTAGAAGGAGGACTTCCGGCCAAGATGGAGGCATAGGTAGACGCACTGTGCCTCCTCGCACAACCAAGATAGGGACAACAAAGATATAGAAACAAAATAACAACCAGAACTGACAGAGAATTGAAGTTTATGGAAGTCGGACAACCAAGGATTTAAAAATAGA
>CM052546.1:26047080-26086730 GCA_028533065.1 Trachops cirrhosus | reverse complement strand
AGAAGCTAAAGAACTTATGACACATGGACATGAACTAAAGGGGGGGAATGTGGGTGGGAGAGGGTGTGCAGGGTGGAGGGGAATGAAGGGGGGTAATGGGACAACTGTAATAGCATAATCAGTAAAATATATTAATACAAATTTTAAAAAAGGCTTATGGCAAGTGGCATCATAATAGACAAGAACTCTTTTTGCCAGGTAGGCTGGATAAATTTCAAATACATAACTCATTGCACTGTCTTTTAGCAAACTTCTGGAATCTCCTTTTTAGAACAGCCCCTTGGTAAAAGGGAGATCAGAGAGAGGAAAATGAAGCCTGTTATAAATCTACTAATAAGAGAGTCACCAGTGTTTGTGACTTCTACTTATGAACAAATTCCTTTCCCTTAGAGTTGAGTGGTTTGTTAACTCTTGCAAATTCTCAGCATTTATTAATAAAAAGAGCCAGTAAACAGAATCTGGAGTTGAACGGTATTAATTACCCCTCACAGTGGCCTAAAACTCCAGTAGATAACTTGAACAGGAAAGCAGCCTAAGATTCTAGACAGTCTTTGTGCCACCTCTCCCTGAGGGATACACCTGCTCTACTCTCCTCTCATCGGTTTCATATTTAACAAGTTCAAAGATAAGCTCATGCTCTTCCCCCACACTCCTAATCCTCTCAAGTTGCCTAGCTCTACTGTGCAAGCGAGAAACCCAGGAGCTCTCTTCAACACCTCCCTCCCTTCTCCCCAACCTGTCCATCCATCACCAAGTACTGTCAATTTTATCTCCTAAACCCTTTCCTCCTCACCTGCCCAAATTGCTATAAGCCACCCTCAACCTCTGAGGTGAGTGCAACCCAAGTGGACTTTCAATGATGCAAGTACCAAGCTGAGTAGCACAATGAAGAAACCAAAGGCACACACACAGCTTAAAGAATCTCTTATCTGTTCAGCCCAGGGCTTCTGGAATACCCAAAATCCAGCCTTCTAAACCCCTCTGAAACACTATCAATAAAAGCCATTTTCTGCACTCAAGCAGCCCATTCCATCACAGTTGTAACTGCAATGTGGGCTGCAGGGAGGTTTTGGTGCATGGCACGATTCCTCTAGAGATTCTGATGACTTGGGAGCCCACAACTGGACCTATGATTATGGAAATTAAATCCCAGGTGAGGCAAGCTTGGCTCCCCACAGCTCCACCTCATGGAGACCTACTATAGGGGTAGCCACTGATCTGAAGAGTCTTCATCCCTATTCTGTCACCCTCCCTCAACCCTTCCCTTCTGTCACCCACCCTTCCTCAAGGAAAGAAGCCATTTCCTTCCACCAAAACAGGTGGAAGAAAGCAACTTTCAGAAGGATGATGTTAGCACTGATAGCTTAGAAACCAATTTCCCAAAATAAAGGACAAAATAGGTATTAAAGAAGGAGAGATCTGGCCATGCCTCTCAGCCTCAAATCAATGGAAACTTCTCTTCATCCTATTCCCTATCACTGGCCTGCAGACTAGCCCAAAAACAATAAATGTATGTTGAATGGATAAAGAAATGAACAAATGGCAGGCTGAGGAGCTGGAGGGAAGGGGCAATAGGAGAGAAAAAAGGACCTGCACAAAACCATCCTTTCATTCATCCATATGCCTCCAAGCACCTACCATGTACTATGTACCTGTGCAAGGTACAGGCATGCACAAACTATGAAAGAGAAGAGAGGCAGAGCACAAAGGCACTCTTGTTCATCTCTCTGGAATGGTGTATTTCCATATATAACTTTAAGAGCACTTCCAGGGTGGCAGAAAGGCTCTTCCATTCTGTCTGGCCACAACCATCAAGTAAGCCAAGATGGGTGATCACAGGTACATCCAGGAGCAATCCAATGAAATGCACTTCCTTCTCAGGGTACACTGCTGGCAGTACTCTGCACTTCACAGGGCCCCCCGCCCCACCCAAACTGATAAAGCAGAGCCTGGGATAGAAGGTGAAGCAAGGTTATATCATGTATCAGATTCATGTGCACTGTAGTAGCTGCAAAAACCCTGTTCCTAAGGGTGCAACCTACAGCAAGCCTGTCCATCATGGTGCTAACAAGCTAAAGTTTGCTCAAAGCCTTCAGTCTGTTGCCAACGGATGGGCTGGCTATCACTGTGGGACTCTAAGAGTCCTGAATTCTTACTGGGTTGTTGAAGATTCCATGTAGATTCTTTGAGGTTATGCTCACTGACCCATTCCATAAGGCTATCTGAAGGAATCCTGACACCCAATGGATAACCTACCAGTCCACAAGCACAGGAAGATGCAAGGGCTGACATCTGCAAGCTGCAAGAGTCGTGGCCTTGGAAAGGGCCACAAGTTCCATCACACAGTCAAAAAAATAAAAATAAAAGCACCTGCTGTTTCCTGATATTAAAGCCATGCCTAATGGCACACTTGCAAATAAAAATTTCACTTTTTATTGTATCCAGTACTTTGGGGCCTTGAGGTTTCTTTTCTAAGGAAAAATCCGTCATTCATCTCCTTGATTAAAAATTTATTTAAATTGGCTTTCCTTAGGTAGGTACAAGGGGAAAACATACAGATTCACAGAGATAACCTGCCCAGCAACAGGACTGTGATGAGCTCTGGTGACTGCACAGTTGGGTCCCAACTCACTGCTGACGAAAGAAAATTAAAAAGCTCACAACGTGGAGCTTAAGCTTCAGCCAAAAGGAATTATCTTCCCACAAGCATCTCTGTTGGATTTTTTGGTTAATGTAAAACACTTTCAAAAGGAAAGGAAAGGAAACCCCAAGGATATTTAACATATAACTTAGAATTTCTATATTTTTCAAATTCCCTTGCAGGGAAAAAAGGCAAAGAAGTCTTTATTTCTCAATCCTACTTTTCAAAACTTTTCCCATTGATTTGACATTGTCATAAAAATTTTCAATTTGTTGAGAGCACAGAGCAGAAAAATGTGCCGTGGCTGAGGAGTTTTAAGCGGCTGTGAAAGGAATGAAGTGGGAGCTAAAGTCCTGAAAACCATAAACTAAGCAACACAGCCTTGGGCTCTGGGTCTGAGATCAAACACCAGGGCCTCAGGCCTGTGGCAGGCCACACTCTCCACCCACAGTTCAGGCTCCAGCCCTCAGTGTTTTAGAGCAAATGGGAGACTGCTGCAGTGTCAAAAGACCTTGGGGTGGAACATCAGCAAATGACCAGTATATACCTAGATTAAATATTAGCAGTCTTATTCTATAGCCAGAGCATGAATTTGCTCCTACCCTCCCCTGCTTGAAAACATTTAATGATTTTCCATAGCCCTCAGGATAAAGGCCAAATTCTGTACCCAGACCCTCCACCATCCAACCTAGACTGGCACCTCAGCTTTATTTCTTTCTTCTCCCTGTCTACAACTGGCTTTACGGAACTTTGTTTCCAATGTCCTATGACATCTTGTCTCCCACTTTCAGGCCTTTGCACATGTCTGACCCTCTGCTCAGAACTCTGTTTCCCCTCCTCTTTATCTGTCAAATTCCTACTCGTCCTGTCCTGTAAGACACTTCCGCTAAGAGGCCCTCCCCACTAGTCCAGATTAGGTGCTACCACAGCACCTGTACTTCTCTGATTATAGCACTTAATTACACTTTCTTATATATAACAGTTGTCCAAAAGGGACCACATCCATTCCGCCCAGCTAGCTCGAAGCTTAACACAAAAGCAATGTTTAGTAAATTCTTGAAGGATGGTTTAGATTATGTGTCAGGCTTCACTTCTTAGTTTTATCCTCAGTCACCCCCAAAGCCAATTATGTGCACATCTCCCCTCTGCCCCACTCCTACCCCTCATACTTCAGTCTTAATGGATGGCTCACCAAGGCCTTAATCTCAAGCATGTTCATCATCAGTCATCTGTGCTATGTGTTGAACACAGCATTAAGTAACTGATACACAGAGATGATCAAGCCCCCTCTCCCACTTTCTAGCAAAAGAAAAGGCATACAAACAAATAACTACCACATGACATGACACAGGTCATAATGCAGAAAGATACATGGGATGTGGGCAGTGAGAAAATTAAGCCATTCTTCCCAATGTTCCCTTTTCCCCAGTTATTCCAGGCTAACTGTTCTCTATCCTTTCTCATTTTTACAGACAAAAATCCCTCCAGTGCTCTTTCCCTGGATATCTAGCTCAGATCAGACTATTCTAAGCTGGGCTCCTCTTCAGTTCCACATTAATTCAAATCTTTTCTGGCTTCTTTCTCACCTTCAGTTCTTTTCCCAGGCATCTTACTCACATACATCCCTGCCTCTACCCTACTCTGAGCCAATGAATCTAAACTACTATTTTTCCATCTCTTCCCTCAACTGTCCTGGGTGATCACATTTATGAAACATGTGCACTTACACAGAACATAAGTAACAGGCTAAAATTCCAAAAAAATGCATAATTAACCATTCTCAACATAGCCTTTCTCTCTACTTCCGCTTGCAGTTTCAAGAGCTAGGCCATCATGGCCCTCAAGAAGATGCTCCTAATTCTGTTAGATTTCCAGAGAGGTTTATAGCACCCTCCACCCACAAGCCCCCAGTCACTGACCCCCTGGCTTGCCTTCCAGTCTCTATGAATACTAAGTCCACTCTAACCAGCCACATATTCACTTAATCAGCATGTACTGAACAGCTCTGTGAACCAAGAACCATGTCCCCCACAGTGCCATGCACAGTATCCTATACCTAACACATGCTCACTTTATGCCCATGACTCAACCTCTGATAAGAAAACCAGGTGAGTCCTGACTGGTGTGTCTCAGTGAGTTGATCACTGGCCTACGAACTAAAGGATCGCCAGTTTGATTCCTAGTCAGGGCATGTGCCTGGGTGGAGGGCTGGGCCCCCAGTAGCAGACGTGCAAGAAGCAATCACACGTTGATGTTTGCCTCTCTTTCTCCTTCCCTTCTAAAAATAAATAAATAAAATCTTTTAAAAAGAAAAAGAAAACCAGGTAAGCCTCTCCTGAGCCTTGCTCAGGAATACTCCAGTATAAAAAAATATTCTGAAATGTACCCAGAGGTTTGAGCACCGCCCCCCCCAAACAAAAGCCTCTTATTCATCTAAGACCAGACCAGGGAAACAGTTGCCCCAGCTAAGAAGATGCTGACACAGCTCTCCCATCAGTGTGCCAAGGGAGCCAGAGAAACCAGTGTTGCAAAATACCCTTTTAATCAAGTGACCTATCTTGGCTGGTGTAGATTTAGGAAAAGGTTTTCTCAAGAAACCAGTAATAAATGGAGGGGAAGAAAAGAACAGAAATTAATGAACATAGTAATTATCCCCCAAAGTTGTAAATCAGAATAATTCCTCACTTGAAGACAAGTATGAAAAACAGTATTAAAATGCTTCAGGGATGTGTTCATGAAATAGCAGGTAATAGAATAGATAAAATATATTTACAATACTTCACTGGGGACATGTACCTTTTGGCTAATAGCTATCAGATACTAAATACCACTGTAAAAATAATATTCTTCCATTCTTCATTATGGAGTTACAATTATCCATGGAAAGCAGCAACACAGCAAACTGCCTTGCATGGTAAATGGGAATAATTCCAGGTTCCAAGCTTCTCCCTAAGTTTCTGGGGACAAGGGGGTATAAGCCAGGTTATAGCCCCGTATTAGTCTGCTAGGGCTCCCATAACAAAATACCATAGACTTGGTGGTTTAAACAACAGACATTTGTTTTCTCACAGTTTTAGAGGCCAGAAGTTCAAGATCAAGGTTCTGACCCATTTGATTTATAGTGAGAGTGCTCTTCCTGGCTTGCTCATAGCCACCTTCTCCCTATATACTCACATGGCCTTTCTTCAGTGTGTGGGTGCAGAGAGTGGGACACTAATCTTATTAAATCAGGGTCCTACCCTTATTATCTCATTTAATCTTGATTACTTTCTTCTTCTAAATACTGCCATATTAAGATTTAGGGCTATAACATATAAATTTTTAGGGACACATTCAGATCTGAAGGGTGAGGCCTGTTCCCAAAGACCAGCCCACGCTGGAAAATAAAGGACTGAGTAAGAAGGTGGCCTTGGGAACACACCTGCTGACTGTGGGACATAATGGCAGAAAATCCTAGGGCTGCTGGGGGCCATGGCAGGTAGTGTGAGGGATAAACTGTTCCAAGTCAAATAAACTAAGGAACTATTTCTCTCCCTTTGACAAAAGAGAGCTGGATGACAATAATGGTAATATATAATATACATGTATATAAATAATAATAATAAGTACTGAGCACAACTACACACTTGAAACTGTGTCAAATGTTTGTCATATAAGGTGTCATTTAAGCCTCACGGAAACAAGGTGTAGAAGATACAATTACCATTTTTATTTTACAGATAAGGAAATAAACATGTATTAGTGAAGGTCACTTCCTAAAGTCATCCAGTGTGGTAGACAGAGTAAGAGGCCTCCAAAGATATCAGTCCTAATGCCTGGAACCTATAAATGTTACCTTATGGGGGAAAAAAGATCTTTGCAGATGTGATTAAGGGCCTTAAAATGATTATTCTGAATTATCCAGATAGGCCCTAAATACAATCACAACATCCTTATAAGAAAGAAGCAGAGGGAGATTCGACACAAGTATACAAGAGAAGGTGATATGAAGACAGTGCAGAAAGAATTGAAGATTTGAAGATGGTGAACTTAGAGAGTGGAGTGATGTAGCCACCACCAGGGAATGCCAGCAACTACCAGAAACTGGAAGAAGCAATGAACAGAGTCTGCCCTAGGACCTTTGGAGGGAATGTGGCCCTACCAACACTTCAATTTCAGTTCAGTGATACTGACTTCAGACTTCTGGCCTCCAGAACTAGGAGAGAATATATTTCTGCTGTTTTAAGCCATCACGTTTGTGTTAATTTGTTATAGTAGCCACAGGAAACAAACAAGTAGTGACAAAGTCAGGCTTTGCATCTGTGACTCCAGGCCTGTACTTTCAAGCCCTGTGCCTAGCTCTGTTTCTGCACATAGCCTCCCCAAGACAGATCAGAGCACTCTGGTGGGTGATCCTGCCAAGGTTTTAAGTAATCAGCACTGACAACCCATCTGCTGCAGTGCCCCAGACAAGCCTGTTTTCTCATCCCATATCACAGCAAAGCCACATCAGGGACTGAACTAACAGCTTAAGTATTCTAATTATCAGGTAAGGAGAGAACCCAGAGTCCAACATCTTGATGTGAAAGCAAACCAAACTGTTTAACAAAGGTTTTGATCTAATTTATTTGTATCAATACTGAACTGTTTTCCAAAACATCTAGAGGCTCCTAACCCCTGTTGCTCTGTACCATCCAGCCTTCAATTTACTCTTTCCCACACAGGCACGTTTGGGGAGGAGCATCAGCAGAAAGTAGTTCAGTCTCCTCCCTGCCCCCTGTTTACCACTTGATGACTCCCCAGGGAGGAGAGAGAAGGAGAAAGTCACGCTGAGCCCCTCTCTCTGAGCCTTCAGGATTTGTTGATGTGAACAGGCTGGTGCAGAGGTGCCTCAAGTTAAACAACCCTGGAATTAATAAGCAGGCTAATAAACACATTGTCAGGGCAAAGGTACAGCTCCCAAAATGCTCTTTTTGAACCTATTCTGACAAGTATGGCTCAGCTTTGATTATTTATAACACTTCAAAGAGCAGGTGGTGAAACATGGCAGTACATTTTGTAAAAATAACAATGTCTTGGTAATGGAGGACACTGTGGCTGCTATGGCTATTCGATCTTGGCTGAGGAGCCAGTAACCAGCTTGGGATTTCTGGGAGAACAACCAGCTTGGTGGATTAGCAAAGGGGAAAACCTGGGACTTATTAACATAATAAAGCAATAGGTAACTCATTAGAGTACCCAGAGTTCTTCTATTTTTCTTTTTTGCTAGATGCTTTTTTTCTCCCCCTCAACCCTAGATTGTCCTTCAAGGTTCTTCTAACAACTTCTTCCTTTTCCCTTGCCAAGAAGACTGTCTGATTTTCCATCAGTATCTCCAAATAACAATACCACAACATTTAAAGAGTATTTATGTATATCGGGTTCACAACAACCCTATGTCATAGGTACTATTGTTATTCCATTACAGATGAGGAAGCTAAGACTTGAGGGGTTAAGTCATTTTCCAAGGTCACAAGCTAACCAGTGGCAGAGACAGAATTAGAAAACAGATCTGACACCAAAGCCCCAAGCTCTTAACTATTATATCAAACTACCTGCCTCCCAAATGAATTGGGAGCCTTACTACTGTCACCTAAAGACATTAAGGAGACAAATCCACACATCTTTGACTTGAGCCTCTCACTGCTCAGAAAGACTGGCAAAAATGGTCTTAGAACCATCCAGAAATTTTCTTTCATTTGTTAGAGAGAACCATCTGTCAAATAGAGTCAGTCCCACAGAATCCTTGGGGGAATGCAAATGGACCTAGAAATGAAAGCAAGCTTACCTCTTCCTCCAGATGAACCCAAACCCCTGGATTTAGCAATTCCTACCTAGGCAGCCCACCTCTGCTCCCTCTACCTGCCTGAGTCTCAGCAGGTTGTCACCAAGATCCTCATTCCACACCAGGGAAATAATGGAGAATACCCAAATCTTGGGAAGGATTAAATCATCACCACCACCACCATCACCACCACCACCACCATCATCATCATCATCATCATCATTATTATAATGCAAAGAGGAAAGGAATAAATAAGATGAAAACAAAGCTCAAATTCCTATTTATTATGTATCAGCTGGTTCTGATTTTTTAAGTTTCTCATTAAAGTATTCTGGCTCCAAATTAGTTTTCTTTGCTTAAGTCCTAATTATTGCTTCAGCTCTCTTCAAATGGGTCCCCAAAGATGTTGAAAAAAATGTAACTGAAAGGTCACTTGTTCCATGGGAACTTCAGGGAGACACCCTGACATCTTGCTCTGAAATACTATTTTATAACTTCATAGAATAGTGAATTAATCATGAAAAGATTTCTCCATTTCCCCTGGCAACAGGGCTCACAGGGGCTAGACAGGCAAGGGAAAGAAAGATAGTACCAAAGACCAAAAAGTCCCCATTTCCTCATCTAGCAGCACATGCACAAAACAGGCTCCCAAATTCTGCCCAAATCACTAGGCTAGAACTGCCGACATCAGATTCCAAAGCTACACATCACTGGAGGTGACACTGTCCATTCTGACAGGGGAGAGGTCAGCAGGGTGCAGGAGATGAGGAATTGGGGGCAAAAAAGAGGGAATAAAGAAGAAATGTAAATCATTACTTAGAACTAGAAGCCCTGCTGCTTCTGCTAAGAGCTATCAAGGAAGAACAGAGTCAACTTTCTGGCAAGGTAAGACCATATAAGGGGATGTTAAAATATAGAAAAAGGGTTAGAAAAAGGAAAAAGATCAGAAGAGAGAAGAGTTTTATTACATCAGGTTTGCAATTTGCTTAGCTGAAGCTCTCTGAGTACCAAGGTTTTTAAGGTTTATTTTAAGAACTTTGAGGCCTTTAGGGTGTTGGAGACTCACTAATTCTACCTTTTTCAAAGTTTCCTGAATTTTGATGTAATGAAAGGCATTTCCATTAAACAGAATGAATTCCTCTTAGAGAAGTGTCTATTCCTTAGGAAATGATGTGTTTATGTTGGGGTGGGGGGCAGTGTGTAAGAGTAGAAAGACATTTGAGAACTGTTTATTATTCTATCAGATGCACAGGGGAAGAGCACAGGGGCAGGCTAAGAGGCCTGATCCTCCAAATTCTTGTGAACACAAAATTAGCAACTGTTTCTAAAGAAAAGAAAGGATTTAAGAAGAGAAAATCAATCTAAAACAAAATAAAAGATGAATGTTTACTTTTTAACTGGAAAAAAAAAAGGAAAAAAAGTGTAGCCTGATTAGGCATCACAGAAATTTAGGCCAGCACCACCCCTGAAGGTTAACAGCATCTCTAGTTTGACAGTCAAAATGGTAAAAGTGTAACAGTGCATTTTACCCATCGCAAACACATTTTTGTATTCTCAAAAAAGACAAGTCTGGGGAGTAGAAGGTAAGGGAGGAGGAGATGAAGCCTAACATGTTACCTGCAACCCTGGCAGAAAGAAAGCTGTGAGATTCTGACAGAAAACATTTCTTTGAATAAAAACAAGCAGAAACAATGCAAAGTCTAGGAAACAGAGCAAGTAAGAAAAGATTAAAGGAACAGAGGTCTTACTTAGCTCAGAAAGACTGAGAAGGGGAGGTAAAAGAAGTGAGAAGAGGCTTATTAATGATTTTTGAGTCCAGTGAAAGTTGCTTGAAAGAGTCACTCACTTGTCTATCAAAAAGCTACCTTCTGGTAACCAGAACTTTCAAATGCTTGTCTTGCTGGTTTACAGTTGAAATTCTTTTTTTTTTTTAATTTTTTATTTTAGTTTATTCAGTAGTTTCTATCCTTTATTCCCATTCCAGCCCACCCACCCATTCCTCCCCTCCACCCTCCCCTTTCCAACCCCCCTAGTTTTGTCCATGTGTCTTCTATATTTGTTCCTGTAAACCCTTCCTTTCTCCCCTGAAATTCCCTCCCCTCTCCCCTACAATTGGAATTCTTGCATAATAAAAGATATTGGGCCCTGGCTGGTGTGGCTCAGTGGATTGAGTGCTGGCCTGCAAATCAAGGGGTCGCAGGTTCCATTCCCAGTCAGGACACATGCCTGGGTTGCTGGCCAGGTCCCCAGTTGGGGGCCTGCAATAAGCAACCCCACACTGATGTTTCTCTCCCTCTCTATCTCTCTCCCTCCCTTCCCTTTTCTAAAAATAAATAAATAAAATCTTTATAAATAAATAAAATCTTTGTAAATAAATAAATAAATAAAATCTTTTTAAAAAGTAAAAGGGGTTGGGAAGAGGGGGCTTCACTATAAGTGGACTTATAGATGTTAATTAAACATAAATTAAAGATTACTCCAGAGCACCGATGTTCAACCTTTCTTCACTTCATGGCACACTTAAACTACTAAAATTCTGTAGCACACCAAAAAAATATATCATGTTTTTTGCTGATCTGACAAAAAAGTAGGTATCATTTTGATTCATTCACACCAGGTGGCTATTGTTGTGTTGGCTGTTATTTTTTTTATTTGACAATCTAAGGGAGAAGAGGTCAGTGTCCCTGACTAAATAATCAGGAAATGCATGTTTTAAAAATTCTTGTGGCACACTGGTTGAAAATCGCTGTCCCAGATGGATAGAGCCAAGATAAGACACTAACTTTACAGTAGCGAGAGTGACCAAATACCCTGAGTTAGCCACAAGGCCAAGTCCTTCAAAGAAGGAAAATAAGCAAAAGGGAGAAATGATAAGGAGGCTGTCCAATGTTCCTCATTTGACAGCTTTATAAATAGTTAAGAGTCAACTATATCTAAGGTAGGTTAAGGAAAACAGGTACTTAGAGAAGGAAAAGGAGAACGCAGCTTTGAGTGGGAGAAAAGGAGCCATGGAAATGAGTTGAGACCAGGATCTGTAGGGCTACAGGTCTCCAAAAAAAATACAGAAAACTTTAAGGAATAAAATCCAACTCTGCTGGCTCTAAACATCCTCTCCTGATCATAATCAGGCCTGGGATTTTATTCTCTAAATCCAGAACCAGGTTTTTGAGCACTAATAATATTTAGGACCCAAACATCTACAAAGGTGGCTAGAGTCCTACTTCCTCCTTACTCCAGGGAGCTTGGGGCACTTCCCTCACAAAACAAAGAAAACAGATTGCCTAGGTTTCACCAGGTGGGCACACCAGCAGCCCCCCCTACAATCCTTGCAGCCTCCTAGGTTATAGGCCCCCCACAAAGGTCTCACTCATACCACTAATATTTTCCATAAAAACTAGACCACTGCCAGAAAGAAGCACTATCCCCTCTGACCTCTCCATGTCCCACACTGTTACTTACATTCCATAAGTTGTTTCTATCTTGCCACTATCAATGTGTCAATTCTTGTCTAATGCCCTTGTCTAAGAACTTAGGTAGCACTGCAAAAAGTGCCGGTAGAAAACCAGAGTAAGATAAATTTGCCATGTGTTAGTGAGCTTTCATATTTGTTTTACTCCAAGCAAATGCACTAAAGCTTGCTTCATTATAAACAGAAAACCTAAAAATCTATACCCAAAATCTAGCAACCATAAACTCCCCTTTCCAGTAACAAACTGCCAGGAAGAAAGAGAGCCATATAAAATGAAGCCAGGGAAAACCAGCCTCTCCTCAGAAGATTCCAGTTAATATGGGGAGACACTTAATAAGTAATGAAAAAGAAAGCCATCTTGATTACATTTATTTAAAAAAAAACAGTATGAATGTGAACACCTGTGCAACCCACATTTTCTGAGTAATAACAGAATCCATTCTTATTCCCAAACTCATTCATTCAACAAATGTTTGCTCATCTACTATATGCCAGGTACTGTTCCTAGCACTGGGAATACTGCTACTCTCCTGGAACTAACATTGTGGGAAAACAAAGAGTCAACAAGAAGCAAACAAACAAGAAAAATAACAGATGGCTGTGTTAGGGTGACATGAGTAGTACTTTATACCAGAGGAAAGGAAGGAAGACACTTGCTCCTAAGTGACAGCAGGACTGAGATGTGAATGACAAGGAGACAATCAAGAGAAGGTGAGGGAAGAGTATTCCAGGCAGAGGGTACAGTTGAAGCAAAGGCCCTCTGTGCAAAAAGCAGAAAGGTCACTGTGGCCAGAATACTGAAGGGCAGAGTGCAGGAAATGCAGCTGCCAAAGCAGGTGAGCAGGGATCTGCTCATGAAAGGCCTATAACCAGAGTAGGGTGGGTGTAATTATGTGCTATTGAGTCAGCTCTGAGGTTGCCCTATGAATGAGTGCTGTCCACAATGTGCTGTCCTCAACAGCCCTGCTCAGCTCCTGGAGACACATGAATATGGTTTCTTTATGGAGTCAGTCCATCTCCTATTTGGTCTTCCTCTTGTCCTGCTGCCTTGAATTTTTCTCAGCCTTACTGTCTTTTTCAAAGGACCTGCCTTCTCAGCATGTACCCAAAGTAGGACAGTTTCAGTTTTGTCATTTTTGCCCCCAGCAATGTCTCAGACTTAATTTGCTCTAGGACCCACCCGTTTGCCTTTCAGGCAGTTCAGAGTATCTGTAGAGCTCTCCTTCATACTATATTTCAAATGAATCCACTTATTCCTATCAGACTTCTTCCCTGTCCAACTTTTGTATCCATACATAGTAACCAGGAATACAACAGGTGATCTTAGCCTTGGTCTCTAATAATCATTTTTGCTCTTGATGATCTTTTCTACTTCTTCCATTGCTGCCCTTCTGAGTCTCAGTCTTCTCCTGATTTCTTGGCTGTGGTCTCCATTGGAATTGATGACTGAACCAAGGTAAGCAAAATCTTTAACAATTTCATTATCTTCATTATCTATGTTAAAGTTGTGCATTTCTTCTGTAAATCATGATTTCTATCTTCTTGATGCTCAAATGCAGACTTGCTTTGGCACTTTCTTCCTCCACTTTCATCAGAAGCCATTTCAAATCATCACTACTTTCTACCAGTAAGGTGGTATCATCTATATATCTTAAGTTATTGCTATTTCTTCTGCCAATCTCCATCCCTCCTTCCTCTGAATCTAGCCTAGTTTTTCATATATATTCTGTATGCAATGCACCCTTGTCTAACACCTTTGCCCATGAGAAACCATTCTGGCTGTCCATATTCTGTCCTGACAGTGGCTTCCTGTCCACCATACAGGTTACACATCAGGACAATCAAGTGCTTCGGCATGCCCATTTCTTTCAGAGCCACCTACAGCATTTCATGTTCCACAGGAGTGAGGACTTTATTCCAAGCATGATGCTAAGTCAGCAGAGGGTGTGAGGCAGGGGAATGACATACTCCTCATTACTGAGGGAAGTTGATAATGATTCCAAGATGCACATTGACTTTTAAAAAGTTTATCTGGCCACAGAAGTTTATAAGAGCTTCACTTCCCAAGAGAAATGCTTAACTGCTTTTTAATCTATCAGTTACTCAATATGGACTGTGGGAAAAGCACTATGCTAAGTGTTTTACATACATTATTTCATTCAATATTCAACCAACACTACAAGTAAATATTATTATTCCCATTTTACAGATGAGGACACCAAAGACAATAAAGGAGGGGAAGTGACTTCCCCAAGGCCACACAGGATGTATGCAGCAGAGCCAAACCTGAAATCCAGGTTAGCCTGACTTGAAAGAGCCAGAGTTCCCAGCCACTTTGTTCAAATAACTCCACCCCTTCTCTGACAGGGAAAACAGAGAACAGTTCTTGGTTACCACCAAAGCCTTCTGCCTATTGTTTTCCCTCTAACTGACACAGTCTCTCATTTTCCCCAGTGAGGGACATAGACTGGGTCCTGACTCCAAATACTCTCCCCAGGAAACTTCCCTAACAAGCCAAATTCAATCTCACTGTTCCATGCCCTTGGCAGCCTTTCTCAGCACCTATGGTCCCATCTGTGGCTTCTCTCCCAGATAGGGTTTAAACTCTTTGAAGCCATGATAATACTCAGAATTCACTGAGCACCTACTATGTGCCAAGCACACGAATGTGCATTATTTCATACTAACTGCCCAGGAAATGAGTATTAATACAACCTTATTCAGATGAGGAAACTGAGTCACAGAAGTAACAGGACAAGGTCAAGAAGCTAACAATCTGCAGAAGTGGAATTCCATTCCTTTCTACAGTATACAGTGCACACAGATCACTAAATGGTGAGTGGATGAAGAGACATATAAACTCATCATGGCAACTCTCACTCCATAAATGGGGAAGAAAGCACAGGCACAGGTCAAGGCCTTGTAGGAACACACCCAGCTCTAGACACTCTCCAGGGGTGTCTGGCCCACGGGCTGCACATGGCCCAGGATGTCTATGAATGTGACCCAACACAAAACCGTAAATTCACTTAAAACCTTTTTTTTTTGTTGTTCATCAGTTTTCATTAGTGTTTGTGTATCTGATGTGTGGCCCAAGATAACTCTTCTTCTTCCAGTGTAGCCCAGAGATGCCAAAAGGTTGGACACCCCTGCTCTAGACAAATATATCCTCTCATGTTCTCAGCCAATACAGTCACCAATTCAGAGACAATTAAGGGCTTTGTATTTCCCCCCCTAACCCATCAACCCCACCAAAAGAATCAAATTAACCTTCCCCAACACCTCCACAAAACACAAGTCATTCTCCCCACCGCCCCAAGACCACTGAGAAGTATTTTATTTCAATAACTAGGTACTGAACAAACCTTTACAGAAAATACAAAATAGTTTATTTTTCATGGTCTCTTTTATGTCAACTATCCTACATGGCATTTAACAAAAGAAAAGTAACAGCAAAAATAGAATTTTTTTAAAAAAGAATAAGAGGATCTAGAGATGTTTGCTACCAGAAATGGAGACTCATAAGGTAGCACAGAGAGAAGGTTGTTCCAGATGGTGCAGTCCTAACAGAATTAGGGCTACTCCACTGAGAACTGACCACCCCTTACCCCCAAGCAGGGAACAAACAGGAATCAGGGCATGCTAGGGGCCAGGGACAAGGAGGCCAGAGGAAGAGATCAAGTCAACAGTGGACACTTGATCTGAATCCCTTCTAGGAGACTCCCTAAGGTATACCCCTTGTTCTGCAGAAGCATGACCACACAGAAAAAGACATAACAGAAAAGGTGACCACAAGACTAAGCATCTCAAGGCCAGGACCACATCTTGATACCATCCACAGCATGGAGCCCAGCACATAGTAGACATATTAAAAAGACAAAAGTTAGTAGCCAAATACTATAACAATCATGAACACTTTTTATTCAGTATTTACCCTGTAAAGGAACCCAAGCTCCTTTCTGTATTCTCATTGATACTTCCCAATAACCCTATGAGATTGAAGTATTAATCCCCAGCCCTGGGTGGTGTGGTTCAGTGGTTGACTGCTGGCCTGCAAACCGAGAAGTCAATAGTTTGATTCCTAGTCAGGGCACTTGCCTGGGTTGCGCGGCAGGTCCCCATTTGGGAGTGTGGGAGAGGCAAAAGATTGATGTGTTTCTCTCCCTCTCTTTCTCTCTCCCTCCCTTCCCCTTTCTCTTAAGATAAATAAGTAAAAAATTTTTTAAAAAATATTATTCCCCAGTTAAAGCTAAGAAAGCTATAAGTCAGGAAAGTGAAGTAACTTGTCCAATGTCACACAGCTTCTAAGTGGTGAAGATAAGACTGCAACTATAGTCTGCCTCAAGTCCAAAGGACATGCCATGCTCCTAACCACTGTGCCACACAGCCTTGCAGCTTAGTAAGTGAACAGAACAATGGGCAAGGCCACTGTACCACTGACAAAGAACTCTGGTATAGGGTCTGGAACCACCAACCATGCACTTAACACTTGGTCTGACAGCGAGCGACTCTGATCCAGGCTTCTTTACACCACAGGTCTCTCCTGTACTTCAGTCTTCCTGGCTACACAGTGGGAAGAATAACCTCAACCCATTTCCAGCCCTCCAGACATTGGCTGCTGCCAAAAAGAGAACATATGCACACCTACATTACCCCATCACAATGGGAAACCACAGGTGCTAGCTCTGTCAACTTGGCACACTGTATGTCAGGTAGCTGCTCATATCAGTGGTTTAAGTGGTCCAAGGTATAAGAGGTAGCCCTCACCCAGTAGGACAGCCAACAGAGAAACAGTGAGGCGACAGATTACAAAGGGCTCTATAGCTGTCAGTTATTAACAAGTGACAGGCCTAAAACCTCCAGGCCTTTTTCTGGGAAAGTGGGAAGGTATCAAAAGCCAAGTGCCCTGAGCCATGTCTGCGAGTGGCCAGGTGGCCCCAACAACTGACTATGGGCACTGAGAGAGGGCTTGATGCAGGAGGAACAGGCAACATTTCAGGGAGTTGGCCTCACAGTTACCATTTAGCTCACTGAAGGAAAACAAGCAACCTATGACAATAATGTCTCTTTTCTGATCTTCATTTACTCCCTCATCAAAATCCATACCTGACAGAGTGATCTGTTCATACTGCAAATGTAATCACCTCACCACCACAACCACCACTAACCCCCCTAGAAGACTTACCCTGCTCCCCAGGTAAATACAAATGCCTTGCCGCTGCTCACCTGGCTGCCCTTGCCAACCCCTCCAGCCTTATCTTGTATCCATCTCTTCTCACTCTCTGTGCTCCTGCCACATTTTCTTTCAGTTCCTCATAGTCAGGCTTCTTTGTCCCCCAGTACCTACCCCAGAGCCTAAGTGCTGGGCCCTCAGGCTGAAATGCATGTAGAGTTGCTTAGTAAACACCTGTTTATTCTTCACAATTTAATTCAAACATCATTCATCAAGGAAGCCTTCCCTAATGCCCTTTTAACCCAGAACCAAGTCAAAACTCTGTCAAATGTTCTCATATTACCACATTCCTTTTTTTCTTCATATAAAATCATATATTACATATAAGTACATAGACATACATGTCAGTTACTGAAATATTAGTGACCACATTCCTTTTTAATGCATTCATTACAATTGTAATTTTCTATGTATGATTATAATTTGATTTATGCCTATGTTCATTAATACATCTTGAGCAGGTATTGTATCTGACTTGGTCACAACAATATCTCTGGGCATATCCTAGTGTCTGGAATGTAACAATTGCTGTATATATGTTTGTTCACTGAAAGAACAAAATTTCAGAGAGAAGGGAAATGAAGCTCTGTCAAATCAAATGGTTCTGCTTAGAGAAGATGTTCACCCCTTGTGGGATGTCAGGCCAAATTCTTCTTTCCCCTCCCTTCTTCATCTTTCCCGAATTTCTGACAGAAGTTACCTTCTATGTCCAGTCATTCTTCATGCTGATGGTAGTCATAGTGATAAGATGGCCTAGAGCCAAAAATAGCCTAAAAAGATCACCTTGTGTGAGTGCTCCAGGTTTCCAAAATAAAAGTCCACAGCAAAGTCCAGCCAGATAGAAACACTAAAACCTTTACTCAGTAAAGAGGCTGAGCTGAACAACTAGCAGT
This sequence comes from Trachops cirrhosus, assembly GCA_028533065.1. NCBI lineage: Eukaryota > Metazoa > Chordata > Mammalia > Chiroptera > Phyllostomidae > Trachops > Trachops cirrhosus. The sequence goes on along the minus strand of CM052546.1, from coordinate 26,068,691 downwards.
CTCTGAAAAAGCAAGTACTTCCCAGGGCAGGCAGTGCCCCCAAGTGAACCACCCAAATGAAAAGGGACAGGGGAGCAAGGATGCAGGGGACTAAGGCAAAAGCACGTATACCATTCCCTGAGGAGATTTTAAAACATACCTTTTATTCCTTGGATAAAGCAGAGAGGTGCCCAAACATTAAATATCAAAGTCTCCCCTGATGAGGCAGCTTCAGAGGAGGTCTAGGATCATGGCTCAGAAAAGCAACACTACAGCCTAAATAGGCTCACATAAAACTCTAATTGAAGCCATAATTCCCTACAGAAGAAGGAGGGTCTCATCCTTGCCCTTTTACTACTCAGGGAAGGCAGCAGGGGGTAGGATGGGTGAAGCAGAAACATTTACTGAGCTCTATTTAGTGGCAGGTATAGTGGTTGGTACTGCAGAGACAGGATTGTTAGTGAAAAACAAATGAGATATAGATGAGCACAAAACGCAGACAGGCAGCCGAGGCTCAGTAAGCTTAAACAATCTGTCCGACTGCTAATGAATGGCAAGGTCAGGAGCACACCCAAGTCTGCCTGAATCCAAAGACTCTTTTTTCCTACCCCAGTGCTGCCCTTGTGGGTCATCTCAGAGCCAGCTCTGCTCCTCCCCACTTCATCACCACCTTCCTAACCAGAATGGGAATGCAGCTCTGGCAAGCTCTTGGATGAGGACAAGCTCTCTTCCATGAGCACAGCCCACCACAACCAGTATATACAGAACTGAGGCATGCCAGGTGTGGAGCTCAGCTTGCAGCTGGGAGGAGAGCTCATCATCTGAAGCTATGGGGATGAGGCTGAATTTTCTGAAAATCCCAAACAGATCCACAGAGATGAAGTCCACCTTTCCCAGAACCCACTGCTGCTGGATGGTGGGATGGTAATCCTACAACCCAGAACACCTTAAACCAAAGAACGGTGTGTGCTCAATCACACCATGAGAGAGATAGTACCTGCAGGGGAGACAAGCCCAGCTAGTCTCCATAACTCCTCTAGCTATGCAGAGAGAGTGGCAATTCCATACCTGAATCATCCACATCCACACAGCATCTCCTGCAAGGTTAAGCATTCACTGTGTGGTATTTCAAGGTTAACCCTCCCCTCTGCACTCATTTCAGGATGTGCCCCTTATTGAAAACTATGCCAGCTGATTATTATATTGATAACTATAATAATATGCCATTATAATAACATTATTGCACTTTTTTTCCTATACTTGACGTATGTTGACTGATAGATTTAACTGGTACATAAGTAGTAGTGCTCTCTCCTTTCAACCAAACCTCTAGTGTGACTCCTAAAGCTAAATCTAGTTGTAGCAAATGCCTAGCCCCAGCAGCAGTAGGAAACATGGCTTATCTGGGCTCAGCCACCATGCTTTCGGTGGTCACAGTGCCGGAAACAGAGACTCAACTAGGTCCCTAATTGTTGGCACACTCCCCTGCTCCTGGGAAGATGATGGAATTTGGGGAAAACACCAACCAGCAAGCACTTTATTGCCAAACACCCCAACAAGCCTCGTACTGCAGAGGGACAAGCCAAATCACAATGCCACACACCACAGCAAGGGAAGAAGAAAATGCATCTCTCCACTGGGAGTTCTCAAATAAATGGTTCCCAAAGAACCAATCTGCTTCCGCACACACACTTCTTGGCCACTGCTGGTAAAACTGGCAAAAGGGAGGGGAAGAGGGAGAGGAAGAGGGAGAGGAAGGCAGTCTTCAGGCCCCTATTCTGAAGCTGAGAAATCCATCAACCTGGCTGTTGAGGCTTCTTTATTCAGGGCCCAGAAATGGCCAGAAACAAGTTCCACTTCCTGTCAGTCAAAGCCCAGAATCTGCCTGTCACACTATTTATGGCAAACAAGGTAGAGAAAGATGTGAGATTCTATGACTGCAGAATATCAATATGCCTGAATCACACACAAACCTTATTAAAAGGCAACCCTTAGCAACCCTAGTGAGGCTACATAAAAAACACACATGATAAAATAAACACCAGGAGACCGAGCTTGGCCTACTTTGTTTTCTACCCTGTTAATACACGGGGCTTTTTTTTTTTTTTTTGGTGAAAAGGGAGTGGAAGGTTATTTGAATTTAAATTACCAGTGAACACTGTAATCTGTGTTTAAGGAGAAAAAAAAATATTTAAGAGTGCCAAATGCAGCCCTGGCTAGTGTGGCTCAGTGGATTGAGTGCCGGCCTGCGAACCAAAGGGCCAATGGTTCAATTCCCAGGCGGGGCACATGCCTGGGTTGTGACCAGGTTCCTGGTAGGGGGCGTGTGAGAGGCAACCACACAAGGATGTTTCTCTCCCTCTCTTTCTCCTTCCCCTCTCTCTGAAAATAAAATTTTTTTTTAAAAAAGTGCCAAGTACAGGCCATTGGGACATGTGTGGCCTAGGCAGTAGGAGTCCATGGGGCTTCCTCCTTCAGCCTCAGCCCACCGCTCTCATCACTTGGTAGGAGGCAAGCCATCTGGCAAGACCCAGGTAGCACAAAGGATCACAGTCCCCTAGATTTAGGGAAAAGATTGCCTTCTCAGAAGGAAATTAGTATGAAGCAACAAAAAATGAACAAGAACAGTCATCCACAGAAGTACCCCATCTAAGGAGGGGATTTGGAGATGTGTTACTGAGAGCAGGGACCATATCTGTCTCACTCATCATTATATTCCCATAGCCAAGCAGCACTTAATACATAGTGAGTGCTCAGCAAAGAATTGTAAGTTGAATGATAACCAGAAAGACTCCTTATGTTGGAAAGGATTGATGAGAGCTAGAATCTGCAAAGAATATATAAAAGGGAACCTAGACAATAAAAATGATTCTCAAATACATTCCTGGTGCTCTAACAGACTGAGAAATGTGTACTGATGTTTTTGGCGGGGTGGTTCTTTTTAATTAAACTTATTGGGGTGATACTGGTTCACAAAACCATACAGGTTTCAAGTGTACAACTAAACAAAACATCTACACACTGCATCAGGCACCCCTTGCCCCAAGCAATGTCTCTTTCCACCCCCATTTTCGCTCTTTGCCCACCTCCACCTATCCTCCACCCCTCTACATCTGTGTCTACATGTCTTTTATGTATTTTTATAATCCCTTCACCTTCTTTCATCCAACCCCCAACACCACTACTTTCTGACAGCTTTCAGTCTGTCCCATGTATCCATGCCTCTGTTTCTATTTTGTTTGTCAGTTCATTTTGTACATTAGAGTCCACACATAAGTGAGATCATATGGTAAGTCTTTCTCTGACTGGCTTATTTCACTTAGAATAATAATCTCCAGGTCCACCCACGCTGTCACAAAAGATAAGATTCCCTTTTTTTTTATGGCCAAGTCCATTGAGTAAATGCACCACAGCTTTTTTACCCATTCATATACTGATGGACACTTGGGCTTTTTCCAGATCTTAACTATTGTAAATAACGCTGCAATGAACATAGGGGTGCATATGTTCTTCTGAATTAGTGTCTTGGGCTTCTTTGGATCTGTTCCCAGAAGTGGAATCGCTGGATCATAAGGCAGTTCCATTTTTAATTTTCTGAGGAACCCATACTGTTTTCCACAGAGGCTGTACCAGACTGCATTCCCACCAACAGTGCCCTAGGGTTCCCTTTCTTCCACATCCTTGCCAGCATTTGTCATTTCTTGATGGTAGCCATTCTGGCAGGTGTGACATGGTATCTCATTGTAGTTTTAATTTGCATTTCTCTGATGATTAGTGACAGTGAGCACCTTTTCATTTGTCTATTAGCAATCTGTATGTCCTCTTTGGAGGAGTGTCTATTCAGGTCCTTTGACCATTTTTCAATTGGGATGTTTGTTATTTTGGTGTTGAGTAATATGAGTTCTTTATATATTTTAGAAATTCACCCTGACTGGTGAAGCTCAGTGGACTGAGCACAGGCCTGCAAACCAAATGGTCACTAGGTTTGATTCCCAGTCAGGGCACATGCCTGGGTTGCAGGCCAGGGCACATGCCTGGGTTGCATGCAAGAGACAACCACACATTGATGTTTCTCTCCCTCTCTTTCTCCTTCCCTTCCCCTCTCTCTAAAAATAAAATCTTAAAAAAAATTAACCCTTTATCAGATCTATCATTGGTAAATATCTTCTCCCATTCAGTGGATTCCCATTTTGCTGATTGTTCTTTTGCTTTGCGGAAGCTTTTTAGTTTGATGTAGTCCCATTTATTTTTTCCTTTATTTCCCTTGTCCTAGGAGATATATTGGCAAAAATATTCCTATGAGAGATGTCTGAAATTTTATGGCCTATGTTTTCTTCTAGGATCTTTATGGTTTTATAACTTACACTTAAAGTCTTTAATCCATTTTAAGTTTATTCTTGTGCAAGTTGCTGGTCTAGTTTCATTTTTTTGCATGCATCTATCCAATCTTCCCAATACCATTTATTGAAGAAACTATCTTTACCCCATTATACATTCTTGCCTCTTTTGTCAAATATTAATTGACCATAAAGGCATGAGTTTATTTGTGCTCTCTATTCTATTCCACTGATCTACATGCCTGTCCTTGTGCCAATGCTGTTTTGATTACTATAGCCTTATAAGTATAGTTTGGTATCAGGTAGTGTGATACCTCTGGCTTTGTTTTTCTTTCTCAAGATTGCTAAGGCTATTTGGGGTCTTTTTTGGCTGCGTATAAATTTTTGGAATATTTGTTCTAGTTCTGCAAGATATGCCATTGGTTGACTCTATAGATTGCTTTGGGTAATATGGATATTTTAGTGATATTAATTTTTCCTATCCATTAACACTGTACAAGCTCCTACTTATTTGTATCTTCCTCAGTTTCTTTCTTCAGTATCTTATAATTTTCCGAGTATAGGTCTTTTACCTCCTTGATTAAATTTATTCCTAGACATCTTATTATTTTGTTACAATAGTAAGTGGGATTGTTCCTTTTATTTTTATTTTATTTATTTATTAGAGAGAGGAGAAGGGATGGAAACATCGATGTAGAAAGATACAGCAATCAGTTGCCTCTCATGTGCCCCCAGCTGAGAACCTGGCCCACAACCCAGGCATGTGCCCTGACTGGGAATTAAACCAATGACTTTTCAGTTCACAGGCCAGCGCTCAAACCACTGAGCCAAATTAGCCAGGGCTGGAATTGTTTTCTTAATTTCTGATAGTTTATTATTGGTGCATTAAAAATGCCACCAATTTTGAATATTAATTTTGTATCTTGCCAAATTCATTTATTAGATCTGGTATGTCTTGATGAAATCTTTAGGGTTTTCTATATACAATACCATGTCATCTGAGACTAATGACAGTTTTATTTCCTCCTTTCCAATTTGTATGCCTTTTATTTCTTCTTCTTGTCTAACTGCTGTGGCTAGGACTTGCAGAACTATGTTGAATAAGAGTGGTGAAAGTGAACATCCATCCCTGTCTTGTATCTGATCTTAAAGGAAACAAAGCATATTTTGATCAAACTATTGGGTTGGCCAAAAAGTCCATTTAGTTTTTTTCATAAAATAAAAGATATTTTTCACTTCAACAATAACTTTATTGATTTGAATATGTTGAGTATGTCAGCTATCTCCCATGTGGTATAACGTTGATTGTTCTCAATGTCTCAATCTGATCGCTATCAACTTCAATTGGTCTACCCGACCCTGGACCATCGTCCAGCAAGAAATCCCCAGCATGACTTCACAAACCACTTTTGACATGTTTGATAAGTCACAACATCTTCTCCATGCACTGCACAAATCTTTTTTGTGGTGTTTCAGTTGCATTTTTACCTTTCTTGCAATAATAAAGTATAACATGCCAAAAATGTTACATATTTTCTTCCATCTTCAATATTAAAATGGCTACACAAAAATTCACCAATTTTGATGCTTTCTTTAAATGCATGCTGGTATGACAGCTGTCACAACACAATCTAACAAAATTGTTTCTAATGAAGTTAAAGATAACTAAGCCCCATTAGAGCCATTTTACAGAAAAACAACCAAACTTTTTGGCCAACCCAATACTTATGTAGCCCTAAAAGGACTATGCTACGAGAAGAGGAGAGGGAAGGAAAGAGAGAATATATGGGGCAAAATGTTTTACCTAGTGCTTACAGTGTGTGTGTGTGTGTGTGTGTGTGTGTGTGTGTGTGTGTGTATCTGAAAACCACAGGGGGGTTACAGATGAAGAAATAGGAGCAGAGGTTAAGTAACTCATCTGAAGTCTCACAGCTAGTACATGGTTTAAATCTGGGTATAGCTGATGATATGGCTTCAACTTCACCTTGTCATTCAGGGGTAAGCTGACTTCCCAGATAACCTTTCCTATAGAAACAACAATGCTCCTACCTGTCCACACAAACCAAACTATGTAGTCATGTTTCTTAAAGTTAGTTAACTAGAACTGTGACTTGATGGTCTTACGAATTTCTGTGCTTGAGACAGCACACTAAAACTTAAACCTGGGTGAATTAGCTGAGTTTCCAGACCTACAAAGCTGCCAACCAGTGAGAGCCTAACTAAGCCATTAGCTGGTACCTACCTATGGGACAACTCTCTTTGGAACAGCCAACCTGAGCATGATCTGTATGTGTCCCCAACAAGTCCTCTTCAGAGATTGCAAAGGAGGTACCAGGAGCCTTCCTACTCTGTGCTGTGACAGTGATGCACAGAATTCTCTTTAAAAGTAATCTAATTCTGATTTAAGTAGGAATAGAGAAGGTAAAAAGGATTTCTGCTTTGTCTTCAGTAGCAAATACAGCCTTCCTTCCACGTTGCTTGCTGACTCTCTGGAGCTTCCAGAGACCTTCAACCCCCAAGGCAGCAGAGTAGAAAAGGCATAATGATATTCAATGTTGTATTCTGAAGAGACCAGTGGTGAGAATCAGCTAGTGTTTCTAATGGAAGTGAATACTCTGGACAAACTCAGGGGAAGCAAAGTAGTACTAAAATATACTGCCTATCTCTCAGGGTCGTCTGTTTATTTTGCCTGTATGAGGGTTTTCATCAGTTCATATTGTTTTGGGTTTTTTTTTTGTTTTTTTTTTTAAGCTTGGGAAATCTGATGATTCACCCAGGTACACAACAGCTGCTGGGAATACCTGTGGGAAGGGGCCACCGGCAAAGGCAGGCTGTGTGTGGTGAGGAGGTTCTCCCAGGAGTGACCTACATGCCAAGCCATATGTTGACAGGATATTAATCCAAATCTATCTTATGCAACTAACACTGTTTACTTTCTTGGAATATGAAGCATTAAATTATATCCAAGGACTACATGAGTCCTTCCGGTTCTCTTCCATACTTACTTCTTTGCCAAAAAGATTTGTAACCTGGAAACAAAGCCCTCTGCCTAATAACAGAAATAATACTCAGCAAGGAATAGTGAACCAGGCTGTCAATTCAAGCTTCCCTGAAAGGAATTGCCCCAGTGAACCCTTACCCTATCTAGAAAATGGAGAAAACTACTACTGATCCCTTTTCCCAGAGAACACAGGCATACATAACTTGAAAGTCCTAAGAGAGAAAGGCTTGAACCAAATGAGGGTACACTACAGCTCCACTCCTGCCCCAACTAAAACAACTCTGGAAACCCATGAGAGAATTCCAAAATGAGAAGACTACCTCACTGCTGCAAGAGCTAATAGCAAGGGGTCTGAATATGAAATAAGGCTACCTGGATTAGTCACTGCTCTACCCTGACTAGCTGTATGACCTTAAGTCATTTAAACTCTTCAAACCTCAATTTTTTACCTCCATAAAATGTGGATGCTGTGAGGACCAGATAAAATAATGTATTTGAAAGCCCTTTAAAAACAGTAAATTATTGAACATACTTTAGGCCTGTTATTCCAAAGACTGCTGGGTGAGAAACCCTAAGACACTTCTAGGGAGCAGAGGCAAACTGTCACCTAGAAGAGGCGCTCTACAGTAACTGGATATAGAAATCTGTACAGAAACCCACACTCAGGAATAAAGTGAGAACAGAGTGGACTTTCAAGAGGAGACACACTTGGGTCTACTCAGGTACGTTTGAAAAATAAGAACAGCACTGGCTGGTGTGGCTCAGCGGATTGAGCACTGGCCTAGAAATCGAAAGGTTGCTAGTTTGATCCCTGGTCAGGGCACATGCCTGGGTTGCATGCCAGATCCCAAGTTGGGGGATACAAGAGGCAACCAATCAATGTGTTGCACATCGATGTTTCTCTCCCTAACTCCCTCCCTTTCCCTTTCTCTAAAAATAAATAAATAAAATTTTAAAAAATAAGAACAATATATGCATATAGTTCCAATTTGAAAAAGCACACAAAGGTATACAGTGAAAGTCAATCTCCCTCCTTCCCCATTCTCCAGTTCCCCAGGGCCCCTCACCACAGACAACCACTCTTTCCAGTTTCTCATGTATTCTTCCAGAGATACTACAATCAGCTAGTTTCTGCTCAGATGAGGATACCACTGGTGGCAACACTTTGAGACCCAGAAGGCACTGCCAAGCAAGTTAAGCACTGTCAGGGGCCCTTAGGGTCTATGAAAAGATCAGAACAGCCAGAGGATAAGATACTGCCCTGCAAAAGGTTCCACAGAGGTCCAGATTTCCTTCTGGCTACTATACTTCTTTGCCCCTTGGCTGACCTCTATTAGGCAATAATTTTGTATAAGGTAAAATTCCCTGTCAGTTGTGTTTATTCACCCAGAGTGCCTTCTCAGAGAAGCCATTAACAGGGATGAAAGTAGGAACAATAGTCAAACCTGCCTCGATGGAGGCTGGGCAAAAAAGGGCAAAAGTCACAAAAGTCCCTGAGTCAACATCTTTTTAGGGACAGAATACAAGGGAGGACAAAACCTAGACCACTGATGGGGCTACTCAGGACTCAGTTGAAGAGACTAATTCATTACCCACAGAACACTACAAGACACTCAAGACCAAAGCTAGGCTTTCACCAAAATTCCCTCAAAAAACAATTCAGGCTATGCCCTCCTCTCCCTATCTCCTTCCACAAAAAACTTAAATGTATAAAATCTAGCCTCTACCCTTTCTGCTACTTAGTGGCAGAAAGGTCACAAATAGGTAGCCTATAGGTCAAATCTGGACCATAGATGTACTTTGGTAGACCCTGGGGTTTCACAAAAATCTGGAATTCTTGCTTCTCTTAGAATATGAATGATGGAGCCATAGAGTCACACTCACAAAGGACAGTGATAGGGTGAGTAGCAGCTGCCCCCACGGAACATATAAGCACTCCAGTTTGACACAGGCCAATCATTCCCTAATGCTTCACACTGACTGTTCCCTACCTGGTCCTGAAAACATCTGAGTTGAAGACCCCTGGCCAGTGAGTGACAAAGGAGGCTGATCAACTGGTAAGCACAATAGCTGGCCAAATAGAAGGATTCCTGCATTCACAAGCATTTGCTAAATGCCTTCTATGAGCCAGGAACTATGCTAGGGGTTGGGTACACAAAGAAGAATAAGGGATTCAGTGCCTGCCCTCCAGGAATTTCTAATCCAGTTGGAAAGATAAGACTTACTCTTAAGAACAGAACTGCTTCAGATACAAACCGGTCTGGGAGTTGAACAGGCCAGACTCACTATGGCTGGGGACCAAGGAATGCTTCAGGGAAGAACTGGGATTTGAGCAAGACGGTTATCATTTCTCAGGCTTTCACATACTCATTCATCCAACAAGCATTTATGATGTCCATGTTACAGTCACCATTATGGTACAGACACAAAATAAAGGACATTTTCTCAATGTCCTTGAGAAACTCATACAATGAGAGACAAAATAACTAACCAGGACAAAGTACGCTGAATTCTATAATCAAAGAGTTGCTATGGGGATACAAATAAGGAGGTCCCAGGCAAGGCTTGCTGAAGAAGGCAACTGTGCAGCGTAAAGCAGGAAATTAAGGAGAGAGTACTCTGGGCAAAAGAACTGGCAGAGACACAAACATATGAAGCATGCTTAGAGACTACATGGACCAGCTTCTCAGGAGCAAAGCACACACGTGGGTAATGGTAAAGGATATAATTATAGTGGCAGAACAGGAATACTCCTTAATAGGCATGAAACACTAGGACAACTGAAACATTGGAATTTATTCAGCAGCCAGTGGGTGCCACTGAAGGCTCCTAAGCATGAATGTTCTCTACTGGCACTGTGTTTAGGAAGACCCCAAGGGGCAATGGAACGCAATGTCCTGGAGGAAGCTGAAGCAGGAGACAGGAGGAGGTTCCTGTAATAACTCTAGAGCAGTTAGGGAAACAGGAGGAGCAGTGTAAGACTATGTGAGCTAGATACTGCATATGCTTGCAAAAATTTAAGACAATTGGCATTTCTTTGAAAACACTTTTTAATTCCTATTTTTACCAATTCAGATTGGTCTTCCCCCCAAATAGCGTTTCATTTGTTTCATTCAGAGAAGGCACAGGCTATAGTTACAGTGCTTGAGTTTTTAAAACACTCAGTTTGAAATCAATATAATGTCGGGTAGGAGATATGGGGGCATTTTCCCACTTCCATCCCCATTGCTAAACTGGACCAGCTGTAGATCTCAAAGGGAAAGAGAGTCAACTTCACAAAATCAGGTCAATGTATTTACTTGTGCCTCCCACACCTTGCACAGGACCAGAAATGGACATACAAATGAGAAGAAAGCCATGAGAGTTGTCAAAGTTCCCTGAATGAGCTAATTGCTTCACGTCTGGCTGAAAAGCAGGGGCAAGAGACAAGAACACATTGTTGGAAGGCCCCATGCAGGACCAGACAGTCCTGCTCCATTAAAATCCTGACGTTAGCCCTGGCTGGTGTGGCTCAATGGATTGAGCACCAGCCTGCAGACCAATGGGTTGCTGGTTCGATTCCCAGTCAGGGCACATGCCTGGCTTGCAGGCCAGGTCCCCAATGGGGGCATGTGAGAGGTAACCACACATTGATGTTTCTCTCCCTCTCTTTCTCCCTCCTTTCCCCTCTCTCTACAAATAAATAAAATCTTTTAAAAAAAATTCCTGACGTCAGCCCTGACTGGTGTGGTTCAGTGGGTTGGGCATCATCCTACAAACCTAAAGATCACCAACTGGGTTTGATTCCCAGTCAGGGCACATGCCTGGGTTGCAGGCCAGGGACCAGGCAGGGAACGTGCAAAAGGCAACCAATCAGTGTTTCTCTTGCACATCAATGTTTCTCTCCCTCTCATTCTCCCTCTCTTCCCCTCTCTCTGAAAATTAAATAAAATCCTCATGTCAGACACTGCCCAGGAAACAGGGCCTGCTGGCTAGATCACTAGTTAAAGAGAGCCACAAAAAGATGAGAAATGAGTGGAGAAAGGAAGGTGAGAGCAGAGAAGCTGCGAAGTTCCTTACTATTCACAACTTCCAGTTATTCAGGATGAGCTAGCTATGAATATTGATATGAATGATAAACCAACAAAGAAGGCAATGATGTAATGGTTAAGATAAAGCTTACTTGATCAGCATAACTTACCCTCTAACCAAGTCCTGGGTCAGGAACTGTTAACTGCTGCTGTTGACAATATACTGCACTTACATTGTACAGGGAAGTACTTTCCATATGTATTCCCTCAATTCTCAAGATGGCTATAAAAGTAACTATTACTATTCCCATTCTACAGATCATGAAATTAAATCTTCGAGAAAAAAGTGACTTCTTTCCATCTGACAGCTAATAAGTAGATAGCACAATATGAAACCAAGTGAGCTAACTCCAAAGTGTTTTAAACTACTCTGACCTACCAATTCATTCCTTCCATTTTTCTTTTAGATATGTATTAAAGGTTTGTTTGGGTCACCAGAAAAGGTCCATTGATGCCCTGGCCCCATTCTTTACAGAACACAGAGCAGTCTGGCCTAAGAGCTATCTCTTTGTTTCTAAAATGGGGAAACTTCAAATCTCTTTTTTAAGGGGTAACAGCAAGAGAAAACACTTCAACGCAAACAGGAGAAATAGTCAGTAGAGAGGCCTTCTCCCCCTCTAGAGATTTTTAACTGCAATAGCCTCTTGCATCTTTATAAGGCTTTAAATAATTCTAACAACTTCGATGACCACCCTCTGTGAGGCCTTTGGCTTGAGTCTCAGCTCTGCTACTAATACACTAGTGGCCCTAAAAAAGGTATACAACCCATTTCATTTCTCTGGGGCTCAGGTTTGTCATCAGTAAAATAAGTACCCACCAAATGCAAAACTACAACAGTGAGCAATGAGAGACCTAAAAGACTATGTCCTGACTCTTCACTCACCCAAGGAACCATGAATGAACCAGACACAACCCTGATGTCTGCGATGCAATTGACATAAAGACCGCAAGGATGATCTCTTCCAGCCCCGATATATATGATTTTAGACATTAGCAGCTGGGCCCATGGATGGAGACTTTGCTCATGAATAAAATCAAACCCAACACCCCATAAGTATCAGAGGGTCACAAAAATCAACCTTAAGTACCTTGCTTAGGATCTGCTGGCCCCTTACGCCTCCAAGGCTTCCTACCCACTGGATTCAAAGCATGACCAATCAATCTTATATCTATTGACTGTCCTATTGTATTTTATATAACTTTATATAACTTGCAGTGAACTGAAGCCTGCTGGTCTTCTAGAATTTGGTCAGATGGCTGCTGCCCACCTTGGAATCCACAGAAATGTAAGGCATATGCATGAAACTATCGCCAGAAGTAAAGAAATGTCCATTTAAAATGGCATTAGTCTTCCTCACCAGACCTTTGGGATGCATCTCAGATTCTTCCAGTTTCTAGAACTCCTCCCCTCACAAGACAGAAGAGGCAGAATACTTGCAGAGAGAGAGAACCTACTAGACATGGATCAGTTCAGTGACTGCTGTGATGTCCCTATACCTGTGATGATAGTAAGTGGCAATTAAAAGGCATAATCAAGAACTCCCTCCCTCTGTGAAGGCATAGCCAGAAAGCAGACCTCAAAAACACACCCCTTCCCATTTCTCTATGGATATGACATGTAACATGAGCCAAACATCAGACACTACCCAAAGGCTCCAACTTCCAGTCCAGGAACACCTGGGCCAACACAGGAGGGTCACTATGAAAAAGGAAGGCCTATGAGGCAACAGAGATACAGATGATAAATGGACCATCTCAAAAGTCCAAGATCTGAAAGAAAATAAAAGATACACTTCATTGCACCAGCCTTTTTGGAAAAGTCCAGGTAAAAATCATCCCTCCCACCTCCACCCACATCCCATTGCTTCTCAAATTCTCTTAATAGTATTAGGCTTTGAGACAATATGAATAACTTCAAAGAGGACAAACAACTACTCTGAATTATTAAAAATATCAGTAAGCAAAACGAAGATGTCATTCTTACCAATCCTTATGCTCATGAATATATAATGGCTAAGAAGTTTACTCTTTCCGTTATACTCTATACACAACATGCTCAGCAATTAGAAACAGCTCAGCTGGTTGGAAAATGGATATACAGGGTGGGGCAAAAGCAGGTTTACACTTGTGAGTCTACAAAGCACAGGGCTTATACTTACATTATTATTTGTTTATTGTATTACTTTCCACATGAATAACTATAAACCTACTTTTGCCCCACCCTGTAGTAAGGACACATTCACAGCTCTGACCCTCCTAAAGGCCAACTAACTGAAATCTTTCCATGACAAGCAGCCATGGCTTAGCTACAGCCAGCCATCTCACAAGAGGCCCAAACAGGAAAGGGTAACAAGGACACTAGCCCTTACGGCAGTCCCACCATGGAAAAACAATAAGTAAGCTCTTCAACAGCAAGAACTTTTTCACATTAGTGTCCCCAGCATCTTCCACTGGGCCTGGCGCCTAGTAGGGCCTTGAGAAAATAAACTGAAGGTCAAATGCCTTGTTGATGACTGCAGACACCCAGGTCAGAGGGTGGGAGGGGGCAGCAGCACAGTGCAACAGAAAGAGCTCTGGAGTCAGAACTGGGTTTAAAGCCTGGCTACAGCAGACTTAAACCACTTAACCTCACTTAGCCTGAGTTTCTTCATCTATAAAATGGGAATACCAACTATCTTACAAGGCTGATGTACGAATTGGATGAGATAAAAGTTTATAGTAATAGGTGGATCTACTAGATAAAAAACAAGCCTTGATGACTGTATTAGAGAGAGAATGTAAGACATGCATTCACAGTGAGAGCAGTATCAACCCCAAGGGGGTGAAAATTGATTGCTGGGGAAGAAAAATCTTAGATATTACAACAGTTTGTGGCCCTCCAAAGGGTCAAAGTACATAAACAGGTACACAATATATCTGTGGTATTAAAATTCAGTTGGTTTTGGGGGAGCACCAATTAGGAAAAGTCTCAAAAAGTGGTAAAGAACAAAAGTTTAAAAAACACGATGTACAATACAAAGGGCAGACTCAGTTTCCATAAGGACAGTCATTAATTTGCATAAGTCATGGGTAGGATAATCAACTTGTACTGGTTTGCCCAAGGCTTTGCACTAAAGTCCCACATCTGGGAAATCCCTCAGTCCTGGGAAAACTAGGATGATTGTTCACCTTCCTTATAGGAGAGATCAATACAGGCATTAAAATTTCACAAATGAGGTAACTCCAAGAAACATGATGGATGTCATGAAGGATTTACAGCATTTCAGCAGCATTCCTGAGCCAAGACTGAAATATGCCATTTGCCCAGCACTAGGATCAGGCATTGGCATGGAATTTTTACTCATTCACTGACTATACCACTTTGTTCTTGTTATGGGCTATTTGTGTCTGCCCCCAAATACATATGTTAAAGCTCTAATTCCTAACATGATAGTATTTGGAGGTGGGCCTTTGGGAGGTGATTACGGTTAGATTAGGTCATGTGGGTAAAGTGAAGCCCAATGATGGGATTAGTGCCCTTATAGACAGATGACCAGAAAGGAGCTCACTCTACTCTGAGCCATGTGATAGTACAGCAGGAAGACAACTGTGAACCAAGAGAAGGGCCCTCACCAAGACCCTGACCATGCCAGCCTCCAGAACTGTAATAAATAAATGCTTGTTGTTTAAGCTACCTACTGTATGGTATTCTGTTACAGCAGACCATAACTTACTAAGACACTTCTCAATGCTTCAAACACCAAAGCCAAGGGCACTATTAAGAGAATGAGGGCAAGACCATCAAGGGGATATATATATATCCAAAAAGCCACCAAGTATCTGAAAGATGTCACTTTACAGAAGTAATGTTGGCCATTACATCACTACAATGGTAGAGTTGGTAGGCGTGCCCAGGCCAAACAGTGGGGCTGGATACAGGGTCAGTGGCCCAAAAAGAGTGCTAAATTTCTGCTGCACATGCTTAAGAATGCAGAGAGTAATGCTGAACTTAAGGGTTTAGATGCAGACTCTCTGGTTATTGAGCACACCTAGGTAAACAAAGCTCCCAAGATGGAGCGCAGAACTTACGGAGCTCATGAATGGATTAACCCATATATCAATTCTCACTGCCACACTGTGAAGATCCTCACTGAAAAACAGCACATTTTTCCTAAACCAGAAGAGTTTGCACACAAGAAAAAGATATCCCAGGCAAAACTGAAGAAACAAAAAACTTATGGCCCAGGAATAAATTCAGCACAAAATAAATGCTAATAAAAGCAAAAAGCAGGAAAAAAGAGAGAGAGAGAGAGAGAGAATGGGGGCAGATATCACTGGCCATCACAACCATACCCTTGTCAATGAGCTGCCTCAGGGAATCTGGAAAAAACCTCACATCTGGGCTGAACCTAATTAGTTTTATTGCTGTTGAATTCTCAGTCTCAAAGGTAGAAAATTGCACAAGTGAGGACACCAGGTGTAAACCCTTAACAAACCACGAAAATTCTGGGAGATTCCTCTCATGTGTCCTGAGCAGCCTGAATCTTTTAGAGGTGTTTGTCCCAAAGGCAACCTCAATTGTTGTTGATGCTGGGAATCAGAGGCTACCCTAAGCCCCACCTTAAAAGTAACAGGCTTTTCTCCTCCCCCATTCCGCAGTGAAACCCTTGGTGAAAGTGAATAAAGAAAAGGGCAGAATATCCCCTTACACCACATATAATTAAAGTAAGCAGCTTTGTGTTGTGGAAGACTAAGGCAGCTTAAAGCCAACTCAGGAAAACATAAAGTATTCATCCTCACTCACTCAGAAAGAAAAAGATTAGCTCCACAAGGACACATCTCCAAATTGACACATGAAATCCAGGAGTTAGAGAAGCCTGTGCTACAGAGCATGATCTAAGCACCATCTGAGGCCCCAGAAAAAATCCCCAGGAATATACAACCAAAGGGATGGCACTCTAAAAATGTTGAGATTAGCCGTCCTGAAAAGAGGCTTACTCCAATACACTGGCAGACAGCCTCTGCAGCAAAGCTTCACTTAAAAAAAGATAGAATGTAATGGAGAAAAAAACAAGAGGCAAGATGAGAAGAGCATGAATCCACAAACAAAATGAAAAGAATTCAAAGGCATCATCTATTTGGAAAAAGATGCAACTTGCTTTTAGAGATTATCATTTTTTAATATTCTCATTAATAGCAAATCTTCATTCTTTAATGGTAAAAACAGCTACTGCATTCCTATGTCCCAAGAGCTTTCATGCGTATGTATTACCTCCTTTAACCACTCTTCAAAGTATTTTTTTTAAGATTTTATGTATTTATTTTTAGAGAGAGGGGAAGGGAGGGAGAAATAGAGGGAGAGAAACATTGGCCCATAACCCAGGCATGCGCCCTGACTGGGAACCAAACCCGCAACCTTCTGGTATGCAGGCTGACACTCCACTGAGCCACAGTGGCCAGGGCCAGGGCCAAAGTATCTTCTTTTAATTTGAGAGTATGTTTATTAAAGCTGGGGACTGTGAAACAAGAAGGGTCTAGGATAGAAGAAGCGACAGGAGAGAGCCTAGGCGGGCTGCTCTGTCCGTCCAGGAACGTTATAGGAAAAAAGTGAGACAAGGCGAACCTGCTGTCAGCTAACTGGAGAATCAGAGAAATGGGGGGTCTTAGAGACAGGTTCAGAGGGTTAGCTGAGGATGAGGTGCCACTACCAATTGATCCCCTAGATACAAGTCTGGTGGGGACCACTAGAGCAGTGATCCCCAGCCTTTTTGGCATCATTTTTATGCAGAGGAAAACCAAGCCTAAGAGATGAAATAACTTGTCCCAGGTCATACAGATAATAAATTATAGACTCAGAATCAAAACTCACGTTTACCACACTCCCAAAAAGCATTATGTCCACTTGGAAAGAACTGTTAACTCATCTGTAGACAAGTTGGGTAACAAGGTTTATTAACCATGTCATTTGGAATTTTTTAAAAAATTTAATACAGTATGGTGTCATGTATTAATGTCTCTGAAGACCATTTCAGAAGCAAATTTTCAAAACTGCCTTAGAAAATGGCCATATCACATAAGTGATGCCACCCTCAACCCCCACCACCCACACCTACACATATTACTCTAAGGAGAACAACATTTATTGAAGGGTTAAGTTCTAGCATGTTTATTTTAAAATCCATTTTGTTAAATTTTCAATTTCACTTAATTTTTTGGTGTCAATGACACACACCAGGGCTCAAAACTGGCCTCTGCAGAGAAGTAATAGCTGGTCTTCAAAGTCAGCAGAAAGGGTAGAAAAGCAGGAATCAGAGTACAAGGTAACCTTTCATTCCTGAGCTACCTCATCATTACTAACACATTCCCTATTCCCACCATCTGTAAAATGGGGCCAGTCTTTTCCGTAGCCAGTTTCATCAGAACAACTCGAGTTAGCAGACTAAATTCACTAAATACCCAGAAAAAAGGTTAAAATAAATCTGATGTGACAATACCTTCCTTAAAAAGTAAGAGCCATGTTCTCAACTAAAATCACAAACCAAGTCTTGATCCATGTTACACAAACATCAATCCTGATATCCTCACGCCCTGGCTTCCAGTAAAATCCTAACCAATCCGCAAATCTGGCTATATTTTTATAAAAAAAGAAAAAAGCTCGGATAGGGTGAGAGCTAAAAAGACACAGATACAAAACATCTTTTACACTGTCAAAACAAACTGTTCATAAACATAATCAGTTTCTTCTCTTAGCAAACATGGAGGGTTCATTTTCCTCCTGCCTACATAGTCTAGGTTGATATACCACACACACCCCCCTCAAAGCATTTTGCAGTTTTGTTTAATTGAGGTCAGAAAGCCAGCTGGGTTTCATTGAAACCAGGCATTGAAAAATATTAGAAAACTGATCTTACATATGCGTCCTCAATGTATTTTTTAAAGGCACCAAATGGCCTTCCAGCTCTTACAGTGCAAACGGAAGCCCCCACTGGCCTCTCAAATGTTGGGCACTTCCTGACTCCTGGTTTTTCCCACCTGAAGTCACACGACAGGGGCTCATAGATCAAGTGATTCTCTCCTGTCTTCTGAAGCAGAGAATCTCAAAGCGAGGATTTTGGGACCACCTGAATCAGAACCACCTGAGAATTGCAGGTGCCCAGGCTCCGCTTTATCCAAAACACCTGAGTTGAGGCAGGGCTACGCACAAACCCCAGTACGATTTGCCACACAACCAAAGTCTGTAACCCACACTTTAAAGCAAGCCTGTCTCTACCAGGACAAAGAAAAACACAAGACAGGAGTGGAAATACCATGGGGGTAGGACGTAATTCCATATGGTGAAAGGACAGCAGAGGTCTCAACCAAGAACAAGTGTCAACACTGGAGCCGTTTGACAGAGGCACAAACTGAGACCGGGAGAAGGGAACAGGAAAGGAAACTGTAACAGATACGGAGCCAAAAAGCCAGTCTCAGACCCGCACTGCCTCATCTCCTGACATTTAGGAAGGGTTACTAGAGACGTTATGAGTGGAAAAAGTAGGGAAAGTGGCCGTTGGGCTGAGAGAACAGATCTGCGGACACTACCCAGGGCCCACGTGGACGTCCCGCTTTGAAGACACTAGGGGTGGATGTGTGGGGACCCCAGCACAGGTCTGGGAGGGCTCAGGGGCCGCTGGCAGGAGGAGGCCTGGGTGGTGCCCTGAGCCCCCCCACCCAGCTCCAGGGCCGGGCGGCCCCCACCGCCCCTACCTTCGGCTTCCCGTCTGGCAGCCGAGGGGTAGACACAACCCCCACAATTCCAGGCGGCTGCAGCGGCAACTAGCTCCCGTTGCGCAGACGCGGCAGCGACTGTCTGAATCCTTGAGCGTCCGGCTATTACGTCACTAATCGACTCACCCAATTGCCGCCTTCCAGAAAAGCAAGCAGTCGCCTCACCGCCCTAGCGACACTACAACTGTTAGCCCCGCCTTTTCCGGTTTTTGTTACGTTCCACCTCATAGTGTTTCTTTTCTCAAATCTCCTGAGACTTTTTTCCTTGTATCCTTCCGCTGGACTGAGCGTTGTCTAGAACAGATGGCCGGGCACCTTTTGCTAGACTGAAATTGTTTCTTCTCCGATTACCTAGGAGCCTAATTTCTTTCTCGGGGAAAGATTCTCAGAAAGGAACTGGAAGGTGTGGAGAGTAAAATAAGCTGTTGTGTCTTAGTTTGGGATAAAGCCAAGAGTGTGAAACAATACATAGTCCTTTGAAAATTCATGCAGAATAGGCCACCTGCAAGTCACCTACTTTATATGTGTGTGAATTGTGTGGCTTTTGGATAACGACCAAATATTTTAAAAACAAAAGTCACCTGCGCCGGTAATGCGCACTAACATTGAATAAGTACCCGCTGCTTACAATACATTGTATTTACTTATATAACTTTTTAAGATCAGAATTATCATCCCCTTTTTATAGATGAAGAAGCTGAGACTCAAAGCGGTTAAAAGGTTTATACAAGGTCAGAGTGTCGGAAAGTGATAGAACTGGAAATTCAAGCCAGATTTGGGTGCCTCCAAAGTCATGTTCTCTTCCCATGTTACTGTTAAGCCTTCACTTTGCCTCACTTGGCCAAACCCTTGAGGGGTACTCTCTGAAGCCCTCAGAGTGCAGATAGTGATACCTGGTCACGCAGGAGTGAAGAAGAGTATCATCCAAACAAGCAGTGACCTCCCCCAAATAGCAGGAATTCCCCAAGAGCAAGCAAAATAAGAGAAAAGAAACACCCTATCACTGGCATTTCTTTCCCTTTTCTATGTTATTTTATGTGAGCGTCTAAAAATTAATTTATTTTCTTGATTATGTTTACTTCAACCAGGTGCAAAACTGACTTTGCAGCCACTAAAGAAACCTTGATCAGTAGCTTGGGGAGGGAGAACAAGCCCCCAGGCAATAGTTGAGTGAGTAGTGCCAGTTTCTTAGAAAGGTCTGGATAGAACACTTCCCTGGGGCTGGGTGGAAACATTCGGGAGATCAGTGAGAGTAGTAGCTGGACCCAGGAATAATCCTAGCTTGCATTGTTGCCTAGTACCATAACGACAGATAAGAGCTCAAAAAATATCTCTTGCATCGGTGAAAATGAATGTATAAGCCCTGGCTGCTGTGGCTCAGTGGATTGAATGCTGGCCTGCAAACTGAAAAGCAGCCAGTTCAATTTCCAAACAGGGCACACGCCTGGCTTGCGAGCCATGTCCCAGTCAATGTTTCTCTCCCTCTCCATCTCCCTTCCTTCCCCTCTCTCTAAAAATAAATAAATAAAATCTAGAATTTAGGTACTACTTACGGCCAAGATGGAGGCATAGATAGACACACTGCGCCTTCTCCCACAACCAAAAGGACAACAAATTTAAAAACAACAAACAACCAGAACTGACAGAAAACCAAACTGTATGGAAGTCTGACAACCAAAGAGTTAAAGAAGAAAGATTCATCCAGACCGGTAGGAAGGGAGGAGATAGGCAGCTGGGCGGAGAAGACTTGAGGCAAGGCTGCAGCTTGAGGACCACAGCAGGCAAGGAAGCGGCTTGCAGACTGGGGGATCCCACATTCACATGCAGATAAACTGGGAAGAACAACTGGGGAGCAAGACAGACTGCACAACCTAGGGTTCCAGTGCAGGGAAATAAAGCCTCAAAGCCTCTGACTGAAGACACCTGTGGGGGCTGAGGCACCAGCAGGAGAAACTCCCAGCCTCGCAGGAGAGTTTGCTGGAGAGACCCACTGGGTCCTAGAATGTACACAAGCCCCCCCACCTGGGAATCAGCACCAGGAGGGCCCAATTTGATCATGGGTAGCTGGGGAAGTGACTGAAAACCAGCGGAGAGCATAGTAAGCAGCACTGTTCCCTCTCGGACCCCTCCCCCACATACAGCATCACAACGCAGCAACCTGGGTTGTCCCACCCTGGTGAACACCTAAGGCTCCGCCCCTTCCTACACATAACAGGAGTGCCAAGACAACAACAACAACAACACAAAATGGCCCAAATGAAAGAACAGATCAAAGGTCAAAAAAAAAATACAACTAAGTGATGAAGAGGCAGCCAACCTATCAGATGCACACAGTTCAAAACACTGGTTATCAGGATGCTCCAGGAACTCACTGAGTACTTCAACAGCATAACAGCATAAAAAAGACCCAGGCAGCAATGAAGGTCGCATTATGTGAAATGAAGAAAAATCTACAGGAAACCAACAGTGACAGGAAGG
>CM052546.1:26017573-26046580 GCA_028533065.1 Trachops cirrhosus | reverse complement strand
ACAGGAACAAATATAGAGGACACATGGACAAAACTAGGGGTGTTGAAAGGGGAGGGAGGAGGGGAGGAATGGGTGGGTGAGCTGGAATGGGAATAAAGGATAGAAACTGTACTGAATAAACTAAAATAAAAAATAAAAAAATTTAAAAAGACTAAATTCCAAAAAAAAACAAGTATACAACGGTAACACCAACGTCCATCCATTTCTCCATTCATTCATACATCCAATAATTTGTCCATCTGTTTAGTCATTCATTTATTCATTTTTTAATTCATACATTCATATGTCCATCCATATATATCTTATGGATGTCCATCTATATATCTGTCCTTTGATCAAATTCTTGAGTGTCAAAGCACCATGAAGAATGCTTGTATATAAAAGGCATAATACTTAGACTTATTCATTTATTCATTCATTCACTAAACTTTTATTGATATCCTCCTGTGTGCCAGGTACCAATCTAGATAATATAGTTTTTATATAATAAGTTCTATTACCTATAACATATAATATAAAATATATATAATAGCAGTAAACAAACACAAAAGACCTGTTTAAAGACTTGATGACCTGGTGGGAGAAACAGATAGAATGCAAAGAAATAATGTAATTTTGGATAGTGAAAGTTTTTGCAATAATTTCTCCATGGGAGAAATGGCTGATTCTAGGGCAGGAGCATGAAATATATAATATGAACCTATAGCATCTTACAGTTCCAGAAATGAAGGAAGGAAGGAACAAAGAAACAAAGAAACAAAGGAGCAAACTCAATAAAAAACCCAGTGATGGAGGTATATCAAAGGAACATAAGAGACAACTAAAAGATCTCACAATAATCAAAATTGGAACAATTTGAGCCCTAGCTGCTGTAGCCCAGTGGGTTGAGCATTGGCCTCGGAACGAAAAGGTCACTGATTCAATTGCTGGTCAGGGCACATGCCTGGGTTGCAGGCCTGGTCCCTGGCTGGGCACATCGATGTTTCTCTCCCTCTCTTTCTCCCTCCCTCAGCTAAAAAAAATCAATAAAATCTTTGAAAAAAATTGGAACAATTTGAGAGGTCCAACGTATAGATATAAATTAGGATTCTGGATGCTACAGAAGATCTCTTAGAAATGAGCCTGGACAAAAGATGGACCCTTGCTTGGGTCCTTGAACTTGTAGGGGGCCCCAAGGCATAACAACCTTCATGGGCCTGAGGGCATGAAGATAGGGGAAGGAGTTGTCAGGAGGCAGGAAGAAAACCATGAGGGTGGTAGTGCCCAGGAAGCCAAGCAAAGAAAGTGTTTCCAAAGGAAGGATGTGATCAACTAGGTCAAATGCTGCTGGGACACAGAATAAATGACAACTGAAAATTGACACATCATTTTGGCAAGTTGCTTCTTATCCAAGGGGGGGAGCTAAGAAAAGTGAGAAAGAAAAGGAACCAACTGTGTTGCTCTGGAAAAAACCCAAAATATAATCCTTAACCAGGCTGCCTGGTAGGGGTTGGAGGCAGTGTTTAGAGAGAAAGATGGAACCCTCCAGACTGTCAATATTGAATACTTGTGTCTGAGGCCACTAAGCCAAATGGGGCAAGATTTCTAAATCTTCAGGCTAGAAAGATCATCACTAAACACAAAAATCTCTGTCTTCCAGGGAACTACACCTAAACTTGCAAAGAGAGGGCTTGCTGCCTGAAGGGACCAAACCAGGGTTCTATTCGTTCATTCATAAAGTATTTATGGAGTCCCCTACTTTGTGCCAAGTAGTCTTACTGGCTCTATAGAAATAGCAGAGAACAAATCAGACAAAAGTCCCTGTCCTCAAAAGCTAATAATCTTCCCTGTCCCTGTATTTTCCTCTGGTCTCACCCTCTTTGTTCCATGCTCAGAAGCCATGAGGCTATAGGGCAGAACTGGGCAGATATACCCATCACCTCCTGAGCCCTAGTAGAACATATAAAACTCTCCCTTTTAGAACAAAGTACAGAGATCAGCCCCTTTAGCAGAGGGTAAATTTTCCCCTGGGTCAAACCCAGGCTAAGAGCAGAAGCCCCACACCTGGAGTGTCATTAGTTTGGATGTCACTGCAATTACCATGTTGGCTCTAGACAAAACTGAGTCACAATTAAGGACAGGATTTTAAATCACAACTTTCCAGAGTCTCATTAGGTAATTGATGCTGATCACATTGCTTAATGGGGACCCATAAAATGCTTGCTATTTATATTACAATGGGCAAAAAAAAAAAAAAGGCTCAGCTAACCAGATAATTGACTGATGATATGAGGAACCAGGGTGAATAGGTGGGAAGAGGCAGGGAAACCTGGTGCAGTTTTCCTGCCTGTGTCTTTTAGCTTCCTATTGGTGATGATTGTTTGACCAGGTTGAGAAGACACTGTGTCTTGGCCTTCACAAAGCTCAGAGCTGCTCTTTCCAGGAGACAGCAACTGAGATAAGAATAGTCATTTAATAGGATTTTCTACAGCAGGTTAAATTGTTTGCTGAATGAGCAATTTCAGTCATTTATTTTCCATTCAGTAGGAGGGAGTTAAGTTCATTTCTCCTCCAACTTATACCCCCATTTCCCTTATTCTCACTCCTTCACCAGCTATTAGCAAGAAAGGTGGTACAGAAGGTACAACTGTAGCAAGACTCTTTGGGGCCTGAGTTCTCCAGATCATGAGACTGTAAAAGAGTGTCACCGCATTCCCCACCCTGCATACCCCAGAACACCCTTCGAGATCCATGCACACCCTCCGTATGCCAGTCTCCCTAGAAAAGAAGCCCCAGGGCAGGCCAACTTCCCTGCTACTCACCAGGAAGGGGCTGTAATACTTCCTACTGCAGAAAAGGGGATACGGATGAGATTCATTTCTTTCCATTGTTGACACATGGGGCTTTTCAACAGGGAGCTTTCGTTAAATCCCGCAAATGAAGGCATATAAGGCATTTTCATAACCCTCAGGTATTTGAAAGAGATTTTTAGGGGACAGGAATGAATGATTGAAAAGAAAGAAGCCATACCATCTACTGACCTATGAACTGAAACTGATTTAACTGGAGATGTGTCTGGTAAGGAAGAATTTAGTGTTTATAAGATTCTGCCTCTTGATTGGCCTGGGACCTTCTCATATCTGGAATCATTTCCACTTGTTCCATATGTATAACCACTCTTCTTCCTTTATTTTCTTTCTCTCTTCTTCCTCCTCCTCCTCCTCTTTCTCCTTATTCTTTCTATCTCTGTCTCTATCTCTATCTCTGTCTCTCTCTGGTATGCTCCTCCTGTCTTCTTTTGCACTGGGATTGATAGCTGGTATGATGTCCTGGTTAAAAGC
This sequence comes from Trachops cirrhosus, assembly GCA_028533065.1. Classification (NCBI taxonomy): domain Eukaryota; kingdom Metazoa; phylum Chordata; class Mammalia; order Chiroptera; family Phyllostomidae; genus Trachops; species Trachops cirrhosus. The sequence goes on along the minus strand of CM052546.1, from coordinate 26,043,260 downwards.
AACTGCTTTCTCCTCCAAACTGACCTACAGATTCAACACAATCCCTATCAAAATTCCAGCTGGCTTCTTTGCAGAAATTGACAAGACAACCCTAAAAAATCTTACGGAAATGCAAGAGACCCAGAATAGCACAACAATCTTAAAAAAGAAGAACAAAGTTGGAGTACTCACACTTCCTGATTTTAAAACTCACTACAAATCCATAATAATCAAGACTGAGTGTTACAGTCACAGGGATAGACATATAAATCGATGGAATAGACTTGAGACTCCAGAGCAAACCCTCACATTTATAGTTAGTTGATTTTCAACAAAGATGTCAAAATAACTCGATAGTGAAAGAATAGCCTTCACAAATAATGGTGGGGAAACTGGATAATCATGTGCAAAGGAATGAACTTGGAACCCTTCCTCATATCATACATAAAAATGAACTCTAAATAAATCATAGACTTTAATGTAAGAGCTAAAACTATAAAACTCTGAAGAAAATATAGGAGTAAATCTTCATGATTTGGGGTTAGGCAAAGTCTTCTTAGATATGACAACAAAAGTACAAGCTAGAAAAAAAGCTAAGTTGGACTTCTTAATAGTAAACAATTTTGTGCTTCAAAGGATACCATCAATGAAGTGAAGAGACAACCCACATAATGAGAGACAATATTTGCAAGTCATATATCTGATAAGAAACTTGAATCCAGACTATCTAAAGAACTCCTGCAACTCAATAATAAAGAGACCAATAACCCAATTTAAAAATGGGCAAAAGACCTAAATAGATATTTCACTAAGAAAGATATGCAAATGGACAATAAGCACATAAAAAGATGTTCAACATCATTAGTCATCAGAGAAATGAAAAACAAAACCACAGTGAGTTACTACTTTATAACACGAGGATGGCAATAATAAAAAAGATAGATAACAACAAGTGGTGGACAGAATGTGGAGAGATTGAAATCTCATACACTGCCGGTAGGATTGTAAACTGGTGCAGCTGCTTTGAAAAACAGTCTGGCATTTCCTCAAAAGGTTGAACGTAGAATTACCATATGGCCCAGCAATTCCACTCCTAGATATATACCCAAGGGAACTGAAAACAGCTGTTCACAGAAAAATTTATACATGAATGTTCACAGTAACATTATTTATGACAGCCATAAAGTGAAAGCAATCCCAATTCCTATCAACTGATAAATGGGTAAAGACAATGTGGTATTATATGGTATATTCAAACAATATCCATACAATGGAATATTATTGTTCCATTTCATTAATATTAATGGAATATTATTTGTCATTGAAAAGAAATGAAGTACTGATAAATCATACAATGTAAGTTAACCTTGACAACATTATGCTAAGTAAAAGAAGCCAATCACAAAAGACCATATACATATGATTTCACTTATAGGAAATGTCCAGAATAGGCAAATCTATAGAAAAAGAAAGTAGATTAGAGATTACCAAGGACTGAGGGTGTTGAGGGCAAAATGGGAAGTGACTCCAAATCAGATGGGGTCTCTTTCTGGGGAGATGAAAATGTTCTAGGATTGATTATGTAATGGTTGCACAACTCTGTAATATACTAAAAACTATTGAATTGTGCACTTTAAATTAATTGTATAATATGCAAATTATATTTCAATAAATACTATATATACACATACATATATGTGAATAAAAAACAATGGGCAACTCAAAAATTAACTAAAAATTCTTCATGTAATTGTTACAACTAAGAGGTCTGATTATTGTATTTTAAAGTAATAATAAAATTCTTAAAACAATGTCTGAGGGCTTTGCTGGCAAATCTCGGTTCTGGTACCTGCTGACCCTGTGATTTTGAACAAGTTACTTAACCTCATTGAGCTCATTTTTCTCATCTAAAATGTGCATTAGTTCATCGTGAGGGTTAAATAAATTACCTTGTAAAGACATCTGGCACATAGTAGTTGCTCACTAAATGAAAAATATAAAAATGTTAGCCTTGGCTGGTGTGGCTCAGTGGACTGAGCACTGGCCTGTGAACCAAAGGGTCATGGGATCGATTCCCAGTCAGGACACATGCCTGGCTTGCGAGTCAGGTCCCCAGTAGGGGGCATGTGAGAGGCAACCACACATTGATGTTTCTGTCCCTCTTTCTCCCGCCCTTCCTGTCTCTCTAAAAATAAATAAATAAAATCTTTAAAACAAAAAAGAGTCAGTTAACAGTGGTAACTAGAGAAGAAGAGAAGAAGAAACAGAATTTGTGGGCCAAGGCCACATTCGTACAGTTATGCTTAACTTTGGACTTGGGCTCCAGGGACATAAAGAAGTCCCTGACTTTGAGAAGCAAGAAGGCTAAGGGGAAGGAAGGAAGGAAGGAAGGAAGGAAGGAAGGAAGGAAGGAAGGAAGGAAAGAAGGAAGGGAGGGAGGGAGGGAGGGAAGGGAGGAAAGGAGGGAGGAGAGAAAAGAGAGAGAGGGATGAATGGAGGGAAAGAGGGAGGGAGAGAGGAAGGAAAGGAGGAAGGGAAAAAGCAATGGTCATGGAAAAGTTGCTCAGGGACAGTAGGAAGGACTTCTAAATGGAAGAATATGCCCTGGCCAAGTGGCTTGGTTGGCTGAAGCATCAACCTATACACCAAAAAGGTTGCAGGTTCCATCCCCCATCAGGGCACATACCTAGGTTGCAGTTTTGATTACCTGTTGAGGTGCTTATGAAATTGATGTTTCCCTCTCACATCTCATATCAATTTCTATTTTTCTCTCTCCCCCTTCCTCTTTCTCTAAAATCAATAAACATATCTTTGGGTGAGGATTAACAACATTTTTTTAACATAATCTAAAAGGGGAGGATATTTTGAGTTGTCCCCTCCCCCAATTGTGAGTGACCAAAGGAATGTGAAGCACTCCCTTGTGGTGAAAACTGGATAGAGCCAGCCCAGGACAGAGGAAGAAGTGAAGAGCAATTGTGGATTGGTTACTCTTGGCCAGGATGGGCAGTGAAGCTGACACAAGAGGTAGGGGATGCGGCCTGCCTCCCTGACCTCGAAAAGGTGTGCAGAACCTTAGGAGTGCTTCCTGTCTCTTCTTGTTCCTAGCTCTTCGCAGCCCCTGAGCCTCTGCATCTCCTTCTCCCTCCTACCAGCCCTCTTTTGGGGAACAGCCCAAAGCTCTGTGGGCAGAGCATGACACCTCCATCACTCCTCCTTCTAGTGACTCATTCACAAGACTGGGGGTGGCAGAAAGTGCCAGGGCCCTAGAGCTGCAGCCTTATCCACATTCTGGCAGTTTAGAGACATCCTATCTTCTTCCCTCCTCCCCCCACCCCCACCACCTCCTCTACTTCCAGTTCTGACTCGACATTTCCTCCTCCCCCAAAACTCTTCTTGCCTTTCCATTACCTCCTCCTTTCTTTTAACTCTGGCCTCCAGGGGCTGCTGGGTTGAAACAGACTAATCCCAAGGGAAGCAGGCCCAACCCAGACCTAGGGGTCCTTTCCCAGGGGAAGTGTCCAGGCAAGGTCTCTATCCCCATGGCCAGGCCTTTGAGGGGCAGGGCCCATGATGTAGAAAGAAAGCCTTCTGAGCAACACTTAAAACAACAAAATTATTTTACTACATGCTAAGTGTTTCACATGCTTTGTCTCATTTATTATTCCCAACAACTCTATGAGGCCAATAGTACCATCACTGCCATTTTGCGAGTGAGAAAAGAGAGAAAAAATAATTTGGAAAGTAGCTGACTGGGACTCAAACCCAGGGCCCAGGACTCTTAACTACCAGGCTCGTCTGTCTGTTTTTGGAATGGGGATCACTGTAGCCAGGGCAGACCATGCAATCGTGAGGCACTCAGTACAGCTGTTCTGAAGTCTGGGGCTAAGGGCTTTGACACTAGCCTCCTGGTATTCTCCATGGCTGTGTGTACCTGCCCCACTCCACTCCTGAGGGGTGGGAAAGTGGAGGGCTACTCAGAGGATTCTCGTCCCTCTCAAAATCTTACGTTCCTGTTAAACACCTAAGACAAACACCAATGTGATTCTGGGGTGCCCAGGAGCTACCTAGAAAGAGGGAAAAGGAGCATTGCTTACAATTACAGGCTGGCAGAAGGAGGTACAGACACCCGAGGGTGGGGTTAGTCCAAACTTGCAGACAGAGCAGACATCTGTCACACTGAAAAGGCACAGAGGTGGCCCACATGAAAATAGAAATAATAATACCCTTGAATTATGCAGCACTTTATAATTCCTCAGGCACTTTACAACCATTTGATCCTCCAGCTGACCTCTGAGGACCCAAGGAGGCAGAAAGCATCTTTCATAAGCTGTTGCCACCTGTCAAGTCACCCCCCACCCCAGGGAGAAAAATAGGAGGCTGGCAAGGAAGTGAGGGAGTTAACCAAACCCAAGCCCCAGTGCAAAATTGATAGTGTTTGTGGTGACTTTATCCTCAGACTCCTCAGATATCATATTTTCACTAGATTACCACATTTACATAACAGTGCAGGGTGAGGGACCCTGATAAATCTTCTCTGCATGGGGGATGAATACAGTGGAAATGTATTCTGTTGACAGTGATTTGTTTTACTGCACTACTGCCCTTCAATTTAGGGAGGAAAGAACAAGGCTATTTCCTTATGAAGGGGGAGAGGAAAAGGAAGGAAAGAAAGAGAAGAGGAGGAGGGAGCAAGATCAGAAATCTAGAAAGGAAGAATGAATGAGAGGGGAAGAGATAGGAAGAAAGGGAGAGCTTTAGGCAAAGTGGAAAAAGGAATGAAGGAAGGAAGGGAGGGAGGGAAGAAGGAAGGAAAGAAGGGAGGGAGGGAAGAAAGGAAGGAAGGACAGAGGGAGGAAAGGTTTCTTGGCAGTCAAGAATGTAGTAGTGAAAGGGCCCTGGCTGGTATAGCTCAGTGGATTGAGTGCAAGCTGTGACCTAAGGATCGCTGGTTCGATTCCCAGTCAGGGCACATGCCTGGGCCGCAGGCCAGGTCCCCAGTGGGGGGCCATGTGAGAGGCAACCACACACTGATGTTTCTCTCCCTCTCTTTCTCCTTCCCTTACCTCCCTTTAAAAATAAATAAAATTCTTTTTTAAAAAAAGAATGTAGTGGTAAAAGGGATGGAACAATTCTGCACAAGGAGTGGTTGGCTGTTGGGGGCAGCCTATAGTAGTGGGGTGCAAAAAGTTCATAGGTTATTTGGGTGGGTGCCAGGCTCTCTCCTTCTTAGCTGGTCAGGAGAGGCTGGGAGAGTGAGGAGAGTCACAGGCACGGGATTCCTTTTAAGTCCACTTAAAGTGTTTTTGAAGGCCTATGTGTACCTCTTCCCACCACATCCCACCACTCCATTCACCTGTATCAGAGAACAGGTGGGTTCTAGGGGCATTGGGACTGAGATCTAAGAATTCCTGGGTCTGCATCTTTCTCATCCAGAGGCTTCTATTTCAGTCCCTGCTCTGCCACTAACTTAGCTAAAGGGTTTTAATCCCCTAAACTCTCAGTCTTGGTTTGTTTATTGGGAAAATGGGAATTCATTCATCCAACAAATATTTACTGAGTGTATGCCAAGCAGTGTGCTATGGCATTGTCTGTACAACAGAAAACAAGACAGAAGTACTCCTTTCCTTCCAAGAAAGCATAATCCAATGAAGGTAACGGAACTTCTTAAGAAAGAGGCCCTGCCCACTCTAGGGTAAAAGTGATGAGAGCTCTCCCTGCCAGGCACCGCGCTTAGCGCTTCCTTGTATTAAATGTCCCACAGCCGCCCTGTGGCACAACAGAAGAAGGTTAGCTACATGTGCCTCTAGGCTCCCAGAGCCCTCCAGCACAAGTCTTTATAAATCACTTTCCACCTTGTATAGTAATGGGACCTTTGTATAATTGGGTCTTAGCTCCTAACAGGAATAAATAAGTCTCTGGGCTACACTCTCTCCCAGGGAACTTAGACCCTAAAGGAAGGAAGAAGCCAGAAAATAGAGGAGGGGGTGTGAAAGGTCAGGTAAAGGCTGAGACTTCCCTAAACCTTTCCCCTGTTCCACCTCTCCTTAAGTTTTTACTTCACCACCCAAACAAGCATATCCATTGGCCTGCCTGCCCTTCTGTCTCACCCGAGTAGAAGAGTAAGTCTTCACCTAATGCCATTGATAAGTTCTGCAACTTTTAGCAAAATGACAAGTAATGAAACCAACGTTACCATCGGCTAATTGATATAAACAAGAGTTAAGTTCCTACAGCATCTCATCGATGTTATGACAAAACAATGTTGAATGAAATGACATTAATCAAGGTCCTGCTGTACTATGTCAAATGCCATTTATTTGAGCCAAGTTATCCTTTCCCTGCTCCTCCCCCTCTTTGTCCCTCAACCCCCTTCCACAAAGAACTCACCCTGTGTCTCTTCCCAACAGCTCCTCCACGTCTCTGAGAGCTTCCTGACATTGGGTATGAAGATGGGTTTAAGAGGCTATTTTCTCTCCAGAAGAGCAGCTCATGTAAGGTGTGAAGAACCTGGTATGTTCTGGGAATCACAGATGGTAGTGTCATGGTTAATCTGTGAAGTGGAGTTGGGAGAGAGGTGGTGGATGAGGCAGAACAGGGATAGGAATCAGCCTTGGTGGAAGATTTTGTCCCAGAGGCCATGGAAGCCATTGAAGAATTCTGAACAGGTTGGAACTCATCCCCTTTCCACTCAGCCGTCCTCACTCACATACATCCCTTTCTACCTCTCCCTCTCTCCTTTTTCCTCTCCCTTCTCAACCCAAGCCCCCACCCCCACCCCACCCCTGCCATCCCACTTGGCTCATAGCAAAATCTCAATAACATCAAAGATTTATTGAGAATCTTAACTGGGTAGTTTCTGTTCACATCACATTAACCATTTGGCACATATGAGGTAGGCATTATTATTATCGTCCCCATTTCCCAGGTGAGAAACTTGACTCCAGTAACCGATTTGCCTTAAGTTACAAATCAAGAAAGAAGCAGAGCCCATTTTCTTAATCATTACACCAGTTGATCATGCCCTTTATCCTTTTCCAAATCTCTCCTGGGGAGAAAAACTTAGCAATATCTGTGGGAAGTCTTTGAGGTGTAAAGACAGAACAGGGAAAAAACAGTAACACAGAGACTGGACGATTGTGGAGGAGGAATTTCCAGGTTCTGATGGGGCCCATCTCACCCAGCCTTGCTCATGTCACTATGCTTAGCAAGTGGTCATGATTCTCCCATACCCCCACTCCCTGTCTTGGTCAACTTGCTTCTTCCAGTTCCCATATCCTCCTCCACTTCCCTGGACACTGTTTGCCTTTGTCTTTCAGGTTCTATATTTCTTCAGAAAATGCCTGGATAGCCCTGACCGGTGTGTCTCAGTTGGCTGAGTGTTGTCCTGCAAAGTGAAAGGTTGCCGTTTCAATTCCCAGTCAGGGGACCTGCCTGCGTTACAGGCCTGGAACCCATTTGGGGCATGTTGATGTTTCTCTCACAGATCCCATTGATGTTTCTTTCCCTCTCATTCTCCTTCCCTTCCCTCTCTCTAAAAATAAATAAATAAAATCTTTTTTAAAAATGCCTGGATGGACCCTCTGGAAGACCTTCAGATAATTCAGGTATCTGCAGAGAATGGCCTCCCCCAACTCTGACAAAAGAGGTCTGGCCTCATCCTGGGATTCCAAGGCTCTTCAGCAAAGATTAGCTGCTCCTCCCTACCTCATCTCCCACTATCTACCCCTGTGCATCTCACGAGCTAAAAATACATAACCACATATGCTTCCCAGAACACACCAAGTTCTTGAAACCTTTGCCCTCTCTCTCTCTCTGGAATGCCAATGTCTGCTCTGCTCCAACTATTTCACCAGGAAAACTAATTATTCTCAGTCTTGACTCAAACATGACCTCTAGCCCACCGACATTATCATCTAGGCTATCATTTCTTGCCTGAACTACTTCCTCACTGGTCTCTAGGTTGCCACTTGGCCTCTACACCATCCATTTCCCCCAATGCACCCTTCTTAAAACTTGTCAATGGTTTCCCATGTCCTCCAGGTAAAGACATAACTTCTTTTTTTAAAGAAAGATTTTATTGATTTTATTTTTTAGAGAGGGGAAAGGAAGGAGAGAGGGAGACATCAGTGTGTGATTGCCTCTCATGCACCCTCTACTGGGGACCTGGCTTGAAACCCCAGCATGTGCCCTAGACTGGGAATCAAACCAGCAGCCCTTTGATTCACAGGCCAGTACTCAATCCACTGAGCCACACCAGTCAGGGCTAAAGACACAACTTCTTAACCTGGCTTTGGCAGTTCTTCCACCTCACTCCCACCCACTCCTCTTGCTTAATGTCTTCCCACCCTGCCCACCACTCTGCTAGTACTCCAGTCAGATTTCTAGACACTGTTACTCAGTTCCTTGAAACTTGCCGTTCTCTCTTGACCTTACATGGTGTTCCCTTGGCTGGAATTCTCTTTCCCTCCTTTTTCCCCAGGTGACTTCTACTAACCTTTCTGGCAGGTCTGAGCCTGAACTCACCTCACCACAGTGCCTTGAAGAACCCCCTAGACTGGGCAAGCTGCCTCTGCTTTCTGCCCCCATGGCACATTATTTTCCCTAGGACAACATTTATCCTGTTTGTTACAGGATACCTTTTGTTACCTTTTTATTTACTCCCATGTCTACCTGGGAGCCTGCTTTATTTCCTGCTATAACCCAGAGTCTAGTACTAGTGGGCTCTCCATGAACAATTGTTAAAGTAGTGAATGAACAAAGCCTTCCCTGTCTTCACAGTGCAGACTCAGGCACCTGCTGCAGCTCTACCACCGCAATCCTCATAGTCATTATTCCAGATGACAGGTGATTGCTTCTCTGGGCATCCCTCTCTATTTATGGACTGAATGGTACCTTTAATGTTTATACTCCAATGCCTAATACAGAGGTCAGCAATCATCCTTCTATCCATTCTCTCATTGTTTTTAACAAATATTTATTGAGTATTAGAGATTGTGAATGCAACAGTGAATGAAGTAGAAGGAGCCCTGTCCTCGAGTTCACATTCTTGGGGCATAGATGGGAGCCTAGTGAGGAGGAAGTTCAGTGAGTCTCAGTCCTACTGGGAAGTCCCTGAGGGTTTTCCTTCCCAGAGCCACAAAGCAAGGAGCACAAACTCAGGGGAAGGAAACTATATTCTCTTGGTGACCTCTGGACCTCGCTTTGTCTGGGTCTCCTTGGGACTCACCATCAAGCAGCAACAGTGGGGAAAAAGGGAATAAGGGTAGGAAGGGAGAACTTAGTGAAAGGGTCCGAGTCCCTAAGGACAGGCAATGGTGCTACAGCCCGATACCAATGAGCACTTGGCCAAGGCAGTGTGATAACTGGCTTTCTTCTTTATGCTGGAGAAGAGAAAGAGAGATCCATCCACAGAGGGAAAGACATAAATGGATAGAGATGACAGAGGAAAAAGGAAAGAGAGAAAAAGCAGAACAGAGAGGAGTCAGATATACAAGGAGAGGGAAGGAGAATGAGGCACAAACAGAGGGCCTGCAGGGCTAAACCCTGCCTGTGTTGCTGGGAAGGCAGCTCTGGGCTTAGCTCCTTGTCTGGGTCACTGTGGGAAATAAAGAAAAAAGAGGATTCAATTTTGAGCATTTGGGATTCCCTAGATGTTTTCTAGAGCCCTCTGATCCTGCAATTTGTCTCTGGCGCCATCTGGCCACCCCAGGAGGCTTCTGCCAGGGACCTGCCAGCCTCCAAAACAGGACATATTCCATGCAGACCCTCATGAGTAAGGGTCAGACAGTGATGAAAAATCACAGTCACTCTGGGCACATCAACTTCTGATTTTCATCTTCCTCAGAAAAGATCATAGAAAAGACCCTGTGTTTGCCATCTGTTTCCTAACTAGGGCTCCAGGCTCTGCTCTCTGAGATACTGGGCCAACAATACCCAATAGACAAGCACAATGCAGAAACTTCCCTGAGCTGAGAGCTGGGGAGGCAGGCCCCCCGCCACCCAGGAGCCCCCTGATGCCCCGCACAAGCCTGAGTTCCCCATAGAGCTGCTGCTCTTGCCAGCAGCCTCAGCTGCTGGCTCCTGAGGCTGTGATGCCATCTGCTGCTCAACTTCGGAAACTGGCTGACTCTGGTTACACAACCAAGGCCAAGCCTGGCTGGTATTGGACAAGGGGCCTGCCTAGGGCTCAGGACAGCCATCTTTGGCTCTGGTCAGACCCAGTAGTGGGCCTCAGGGACAAAACAAGTGCTATGTTCCCTGTCATCATTCTTCTAGACTAGGTAGGATCCCTCTCTTTCACAAAAAGGGTCCCCTCCCACATAGTACAAGGTTTTATCTGTGTGACCAATAGAATATGACAGAAGTAATGGTACGTAACTTCCAAGATTAGATAATAAAAGACACCACTGGCTTCTCTCTCTCTCTCTTTCTCTCTCTCATACATCACTCTGGCAGAAGCCAGTTGCCATGTCACAAAACCCCTATAGAGAGGCTCATGTAAGGAACTGAGGCTGTCTGTCACCCGCCACAAGAGTGAGCTTGGTAGCAGATCCTCCAGCCTCAGGTAAGCCTACAGATGACTGAAGCCCTGGCAGATAGCCTGACTGCAACCTCATGAGTGACCCTGAGCCAGCTCAGCTGATCTGCTCCCAGTTCCTGACTCTCAGAAACTGGGTGAGATAAACTGAAACTGAGTTTAAGTTTGGGGGTAATTTGTTATGGAAAAACATAATGAACTGTCATGGTATTATTATATCATGGTATTTCATCTGCATTATATCACTTTATTTCCTTATCAGATCTGTTATCTGCATCCCATCCTCTCAGTCTCTCTAACCTCATCTTTTACTATCCCACCTTCTCCCCAGCTCAGCCTCACCCTAGGCTCACTCCTGCCTCAGGACCTTTGAATTTGCTTTTCTCTGTACTGGAGTCCCCTCCCAGCAACCCCTAAATATCTGCATGGTCATTCCCTTATCTCCTTCAGGTCTTCATTCACATGGACCCTTTCTTTCCTGTGTAGCCTTCCTTGACCCCATGCACCCTGAAACTGCAACTGCCACATCTGCCTATCCTTTTCACTACTTAATTTTTATTTTTAGCCCTCATGATTATATAACATAATAATAAAATATGGTTTACCTAATTATCTTGCAATGTCTATCTCCTCCAGTGGAATGTAATAAGCTCCATGAAGGCAAGAATTTGTGATTTTTGCCTATTTTTATCATTGCTCTATCTCCAGCACTTGGAATTGTGATAAACACATAATAGATGTATAATACATATTTAATGAATGAGAAAACAATGAATGTCATAATTCACCAAATATAGTATGTATGTCTTCTAGATTCCCTATCATGTATCACATGCCATGTTATGATGTCTCATACATATTATACTTAAATATAGTGTAAGGCAGTGCAGAGAGACTAGAGTCATAAATGAGAAGACCTGGCTTTGTTGCTTGCTGGCTAGCTATTTTACTATGAGCCAGGCATGTAACTTCTCTGGGCCTCAGTTTTACTCATCTGTAAAGTGAGGTTATTATGGTATTTGTAGAAATCAAATGATGATTAATATTATAGTATTTTTTTTAAATCTAACACATGGTAAGTGTTTCTGAAAGGTATTCCAAAGACCACATCCCAGAGTAAGTTCTTTTGGGAAGTAAAAAGTCAAAGAGGTTTGGGGAAAAAATTGTTTCAATTTCTTTCTTTTTTTAAAGATTTTATTTATCTATTTTTAGAGAGGGGATAAGGAAGGGAGAGAGGGAAACATCAATTTGTGGTTGCCTCTCACACGCCACCTACTGGGGACCTGGCCCATAACCCAGGCTTGTGCCGTGACTGGGAACCGGGGACGCTTTGGTTTGCTGGCCTGCACTCAATCCATTGAGCCACGCCAGCCAGAGCAGGTTTCAATTTTTATTGACCCTTCCAACATTCACAGTTCACATTAGCACATGAAAGGCCCTGAAAATTCTGCAGGAAAGGTACCTTTCCCCCAAGGTACCTGACTGCATTTGGAGAAACACTGCTGTCTAAGAGCGTTGCCTTTGTTATCAGGATAGTACTTTAGATCAAGAAGGAATTTTAAAGTTCTTCAAACAGAAATCCCATTTGGGGTGGGTGGTGAGATCCAACAGCTGAAATAGAGATTTGAAGGAGAGAGAAGAAGGGAGCAAGGAGGGAGGAAGAGGAGAAAAAGGAAAAGAAGGCACAAGAGAGGAGAGACGGAAACCGAGAACAAGGAAAGGAGAAATAAGATGAAAGGAAAATGATTTTGAAGGAATAAAGGACAACTAAACTCATCCTTTTTGAAAATAACTCTGCATAACAAAGCAATCTGAAATTTCCCAGGAGTGGGGGTGACGTTGGGAATTCAGGAATCCTGCTGCTGCCCACTGAGCCTTCTTATTCCTTTGACAGTTGCCTCTGCCAATTTCTGCAGTTGGAGCCCAGCCTTCCTTTTCAGCTTCAAAGAACCTCTGATTGAAGAGATTTCTTCTTCATCAGGGAGGAGGAAGCAGGTAAACCAAATCAGCAGCTTCTCAATTTAGTGCACTTATTAAGTGCCTGAAATGGCAGCTGCCAGTTTTCCGTTTCTTGTGAGCAATAAGCCTTCTTGGCAGCATTCATCTCCCCAGAGCACTCATGGCTTGGAAAAGGAATAGAATTCCTCCCACAAAGATTTCCTGGGCTAAATGGGACATGAAGAGGTTGGCACGTTTATTTTCCACCTCAAAGTAGGCCTGTCTCACCCCAGTCCAAACAGATACTCTTAGAAAAGAAGCTTCTGTTGCTCTCACTGGCATCCACCCACATTTCCACCCCTCATAGTGAGGGAATCTTTTGTTGTATTTCATTTCAATCTTTTCCCTGTAATTTCATTTTTTTTTTTTTACTGCCTTTCCCTTACCCCAGAAGAAGGGAGTGATCTGACTGTTGTAAGTTGCATGCATAGTAACAAATATAGTAACAACCCATCTCTCTGGCTATATGATTAGTGAATATCATTTGAAGAAACTCATTTCCCACCAGTTGGGAGACAGGTGTGTTTTTTTGCAGGGTTGGTGTTTGTGGGTTTGTTTTTTTTTTTGTAATTGTGGGATTCAGTGGTGGAATAGGGAGTAATATTAAATGAAGTGGCATACATTGGGCATTTGCCTGGTCCCTTAAATATGGTATCTCATTAAATCTTCACTACCTAAAATATAGAGATCACCATTCCCATTTTACAGGTGAGCAAACTGAGGTCCAGAGGTTATTTGCCTAAAGTCAAATAGCCAATATGTAAGTGGTGAAGTCAGAAGCAGCTCCACATCTGACTCCCAAATCCCTGTCCTTTCTACCCAGGGGGCTTGTATATATCACACAGAAACCGGTGTCTCCCATTTCCTTGCATTCCTGGAATACATTTTATTTATTCTCCAACCCCACAAACATGGTAAGATTCCAGCTATTTTCTCATGCCCATTTGTTCACTGCAGGGTAAAGTAAACATCAGAAAAGTGCAATTAAAGTGCAATTAACTCCTTTAAGCCTTTCCTGTGATCAATTCTGAATTCACTCTACCTAATGTCCACCTGCCTGATCAGGCTGTAGTCTCCATCATGACAAGGACTATGTCTGTCTTATTCATTACTGCATCCCTCCTAATGTCTAGCACAGGTCCTGCTACATAGTAGACACTCAATATTTGATGAATGAATGATTGGACGATGAAGGCAGAAAGAGAAGAATCTACAAAGCAAGGTAAGAGAACCTGAGACAAAAATCGAAAGGTCAAACTTTATTTTAAAAGAAAGCAAAGAAAAAGTGAGGTAGCCAGAAAGAGAATGAGTGGCAGTAAGATAAAACTCAGCACAAACAAGCAAGATAAATATAGCCTCTTGCCACTGTCCTTTTAAAATTACTTTCTATATTTGAGCCTAAGTGACAAGTGAAATCTCCTCTGTAATTTCCCATGTGTTCAGCTAATGAATTTCCGGCAAATGGTTTTAGTATTCAAGGGCCAATTTGGACATTGTGGGGGTGAGGGTGGTGAGAAAATGAGGGGTATGGAAATAGACGGAGTCTAGAAACCAAATGAAGGGGTGATTGGAGGCATGTAAGGAGACAGCCAAGTTTTGGAACTTGCTCAACATCAAGAAAGCCTGGGAATTGGTTTTGCTCCCGCTGATGTCACCATGATGTTTCCCTAAGTGCCATAGACTGGAGTCAAGAATCCCAGGATGCCTTGCAACTATTCTTTGTACCACATTGCCTATCTTCTAAAGAGCTTTATTTGTTTATATGGAGGATTTATATTAATAATTAAATTCAACCATTGGAGGGAATGAAGAGACTCTGGCTCTTTCAAGTCCATATACCTTACACAGTAGATACACTATAAAGGTTGAACAAAATAATTCTGAGAGAGTTGATCATTTTGAGGGAGAGGAAGTATGGGAATGTACAATCTACCCCTTTGTATCTGTTCATGCTGTCCACACAAATGCATTACATTTCTCTGTATATGGAGGAAGGACCTGTGAGAAGACACAGGACCCAACATAAAAAGTCCTCTCTAGTCCTTAGAATAAGATAGGACCATGTTACCTATAATTTGAACCCACAATTTAAAATCAGAATTGCAGATCTTTCATGTCCCCAATTCTGCTTTTCATTGTTGTTTTAATAGCTTTATTGAAATGTAAGTCACATGCTATCTAATTCACCTACTTATTCAATGGTTTTTATTATATTCACAGATATGTGTAACCATCACCACAATTTTAGAACATTTCCACCACTTTATTTTTGAAAGATATTTTATTTATTTACAGAGGGGAAAGGAGGGAGAAAAAGAGGGAGAGAAACATCAATGTGTGGTTGCTTCTCAAGTGCCCCCTACTGGGGACCTGGATGGCAACCCAGGCATGTGCCCTGACTGGGAATCAGACTGGTGATCCTTTGGTTTGTAGGCCATTGCTCTATCCACTGAGCCACAGCAGCCATGGCTTTATCACTTTACAAAGAAACCCCATAACCTTTAGCTATAACCCTATCCCACAACCCCCAGACATAAACAACCCTGAATTTACTATCTGTTTCTATAGACTTTCCTAATCTGGACTTTCATATGAATGGAATCAAACACAATGTGGTCTGGCTTCTTTAATTTAATGTGATGTTTTCAAGGTTCATTCATTCTTATTTAAGGCTAAATAATATTCTACCTATGGATATACTACATTGTTTATTCATTTGTCACTTAATGAATATTTGGGTTGTTTCAACCTTTCAGTTATTATGGATAATGCTACTATGAACATTTGTGTACAAGTTTTTGTATGGATATACATTTTCATTTTCTCGGGTATCCACCCAGAAGTGGAATTGCTGAGTCATAAAGTAATTATGTTTAATCATTTTAGGAACTGTCAGACTTTTTTCCAACATGGCTACACCATTTTACATTCCCACCAGCAGTATATGAAGGTTCCAATTTCTCTCTGCCTCTACTAATCCAACTGTGCTTTCGAGAAATAATAACAACTACAGGACCCCACTCTAACTTGGGTAGCTATTACAGAAAGCAGCAACAAGAGGAAGACAGGATGGTGAAGAAATCTCTCTTCTACTCTAAGCCCTTAGGATCAACCAGAGGGAATACTGCCTTCTCTAGTACTCTCCCTGACTCCCCAAGCTAGGTTAGCTGCCCCCTGACATATGTCAACGATACTATACTTGTCTTTCTTCCTCACTAGATTGCTTTAGTCAGAAAGTGATCTCTATTGCTCTGTAGTGCCTGAACAGGGTCTAGCAAATGGTAACTAGATGCTTAATAAATGTTGATTGATTGACTGAACAAATGATTAAACACAGTATTTCTCTACTGGTGTTTCCTGTCCAGGTAGGAGAGGAAAAGAACAGTCGTAGGGGCAAAAGGCATCAAGGAGGAAAGCAAGAAGAAGAGCACAGATAGAGAAAAGGAAAGGCAGGCAAGCAGGTTGGAGACCTATTATCTCTTGGGGCCAGCCTTTCAGTTATGAGGTCAAATTCAGAACTAAGGGACCTACCCTAATCCTTTGCCTTTCATCTGGTTGAATTTTTTCCTTTTCTTTTTTGTTATTATTCCTAACAATTTTGTCTTCAAGAAACAAGTGAACAAATAGAAAAGTAGTTATGACAGGTAGAAGAACACATAAATCAACCCACCAAAATGAACTCAGAATTTAAAAGGATGGAGGTTAAGAAGGTTGAGTATGAAAGATTTTTAGGAAATGATAAAACCATAATCTAGGTTTTCCTCCAAAAGACACACTGAATGTCCTACAACTAAAAATGGTATCCATCTTTTTTTAAAAAAAGATTTTATTTATTTTTAGAGAGAGGGGAAGGGAAGGAGAAAGAGAGGGAGAGAAACATCAATATGTGGTTGCCTCTTACATGACCCCCTACTGGGGACCTGGCCTGCAACCCAGTCACGTGCCCTGACTGGGAATCAAACTGGTGACCCTTTGGTTCTCGGGCCCACGCTCAATCCGCTGAGGGCATATGCCCTACACCAGCTAGGGCATATCTTTTCAATATAACATGAGAGCATGACCCACCGCTCAGCCTTACCCATAATGGATGGCCTTTGCTCCACACAATCCTGCCTTCTACCTGGACTAATCTGTGAATCAAGTTGATACCAGGTCATTGGTTCCTCTCTCCCCAAAGGCCTTGATATTTCTGTAGCCTCAATTACTTCCTGTCTCTTCTCTGAAAGCACACATGCATACATACACACAAACCTCATCTTTCCTTTTTCCTGAATCCTCAGGGTAGCTCTGCCTTCTCCATTTTGTGTGTTTGGAAGGAAAGAAAGCAAAATATATGAGATGCTAATGCAATTTCTTCTTTAGTAGACCTCTGCAGGACAATTACCCACCCAATCTGCCTGGTTTTATAGCTTTAATAACCCTCCTTTATGAACACACTGTGACAGTTGGATGTGGACATTGATTATGGCAGCAGTCTTCAGCCACATTCCTATTTAACTGCAAAGCAGAGCTCCTGCCTATCAGACCAGCACAGTTCACGTGACTTTTTTAATTACTCTATTTATGTAAGCCCTTTTCCAACCACAGCCTGTGTCCAACTCCATCAAAACTGGAGAGAATTTGTGCTTGCTGCTGCTTCTCCAGTGACTCTCTGGCCTTCTGACATAGGGTCACTTGCTAGAATCAGTTTAGGGCTCTGGGCTTTCTCAGCAGAGGTCTGTGTGCACAGGTAGCACATTTTTTTCCATTATGAAAAAGCTGATAAAAGATAATAAAACATGTTGGCTGATTCCCAGAGGCTCGCCTGGCAAAGGTGCCAGGTGCAATAGATCAGTAGAGCTGGTAGAATGCTGCAGAGGAGAGGACGGGAGGGGTTCTAAAATTCGAGGAATGGATTTAGAAATTACTGCTGCTGAGACTTGCCCCTCTGGGCCCCAGCTTCACCACCTGATCAGCAGGACAGAATCATATTGACTTCAGCTAGCGGGGAAGGAAATTTTAGTGGTCAAAAGAAATGCTGTTAATTTGGTGAGCAATCTGTCCAGACCAAGGATGTGGCCTCTCTGGCTGATTGTGCCACGGTGCGAGTCTGGCAGAGAAAGCCAGTGTTCTTTGGCTGCTGCAGTTTAGCTAAGGATCCCACCACAGGCACTAGGGATGTCGTCCTGCAGGGTTAGGCTGTAGGAGTGACAGGCATAATCTACACGAAAACCTACTAGGGAGATTCTGAAAACCAAGGTGACCTTTGTGGGTGGGCGATCCATTAGCCGAATGAAAGTACTGCTGGAGAAAGCCAGAAAGAGGATCTGCGTGGGAGATAGTAAAAGCTTGGGTTGAGCCTGCAGGAACCGAAAGGCGACAGGTGTGTGAGAGCTGACTTCCGGGGGCGGGGGTTGGTGTAGGCTGGCAGGAAGCACATCCGCAGCAGGACACACCAGGTTTTGTCTTTGGCCATTCCAAAAGCAGAGGCCCTTCCATCCATAAGTAATAAAGGGGATGGCGGTCAAATAAATGTAGTCCTTGTTCTGACTCCAACCCTTTCTCTTTTGGGGTCTAACTCCTAAAACGTGCATGCTCACCTAAGCCACCGTATTGCCTTTTTTTTTTTTTTTTTTTTTTTGCCAACTCGGTCTTTCCTGGGCGGGGCTTCCGGGCCCGTTCACTGGGGCCCCGCCCTGAAGCCTCACCGGGGCGGGACTTCCCTCGAAGCCCTGCTGCCCTTTTCCCTGCGGCCTCTGCTTGCGCTGGAGTGGCCCCAGGGAGCTCCGGACTCGAGGGTGAGTAAGGGCCAGGTAGGAAGAGGCCTTGGAGGTGTACCAGGCCGGGACGAGAGGCAACTGTGGGGAGGCTTCTTTCTAGGCACGGGACGAAATTGGGGTTTGTTTCCTCGTGACCTCGGGTTTGGAGGGCACCTTAAAGAGACGCTGGGGCATCGTAGCCGTAGAGTCGTCCCATTTTCTGCCATCCCTGTTGTCCCTGAAGTGTCGCCTAGAGCTGGTCGCTGAGAGCCCCATTCCCCAGTCACGAGGCCCAGAGACTTGAGAACGGTTGTGAGAAACACGTGTCCGGTGGAGTTCGTCACTTAACTTCAACCCAAGCCGGTGAAAGGGGCAGGCCGTTTTTAGATTTCGTTTTTAGCCCTGGACAATGAGCCCACTGTGATTTACTTTTCCTCTACATTATTTGGAGGCGCCCTGGCTAGTGTGGCTTGGTGGATTGAGTGCCGGCCTGTGAACCAAAGGGTTGCCTGTTCGATTCCCAGCCAGGGTATATGCCTGTGTTGTGGGCCAGGTCCCCATTTGGGGGCACATGAGAAGCAACCACACATTAATGTTTCTCTCCTCCCTTTCTCTAAAAATAAAAATAAAATCTTTTAAAAACATTATTTGGAGGCGGTTAGGAGTGTAATTAAGAGATGGCTGGGAAAAGGTATGGTCTTAGATACCCTAACCTTATATAAAAAAGGTAGATGATAAGGGTGAGTGAGTAGGAATGTTTATTAACGTTGCAAACATTTTGGTTATTTTCAACCAATAGTCGAGGTCTTTGGCAATAATGTCTGTCAACTTGTCTTAAGTTCCTTTCAAAGTTCATGGCTCCTACTCCCCCACCACTGCAAAGCTAGTCAGGATGATCCCTTTTGCATCCATTACTGCATACAATTATGTTTCCAAAGTGCTGCTTTTATACTTCATAATGAGATCCCACAATTGAGGCCGTCCATAACCTAGTTTTAATCAGCTCACCAATCTTCACTGCCCATTACTCTCCCATGGTAACTCCCCCACCCCCACACTTTGTTTAGCTTTTATTTATTTATTTTTAGAGAAAGGGAGAGAAACATTGATTAGTTGCCCTTGTTTGCCTCCAACCTGGGACCCCTAAAACCCAGGCATGTGCCTGGACCCTGAGTGAACCACAACCTTTGGGCTTGCAGGTCGGCACCCAACCCAGAGTCACACCAGTCAGGGTAACTTTTCCCTTCTACTCCCTTGTATCCATCATCTCCTTGCCTGCAATTGTAGATCCCAATAATAGCAAGTGTTTACTGCGTGCCCACCCATTCTATACCAGATACCATCCTATGGGCATAATTTATATTCTATTTAAGCCTCCTAACCACCTTGTATATGGAGTACTATTAATAACATTCTGATTTTGCAAATGAGATTGAGATAGAGACTTGTCAGCTGTTTCTTGGCTGTTAAGCTTCCTGACACTTATTTACCAGACCGTTTATTTGTTCCATTGAACTGCCCGTGGGACATAAGTAACAATAACATGTGAAAATAACACTAACCAAGAGGAAGTTATTGCCTGCTATTGTTTCTGTGGCTCAGGCCTCACCGTTTCATTTTTCTTTTTTTAAGATTTTATTTATTTATTTTTAGAGGGGAAAGTAGGGAGAAAGAGAGGAACTCTAGCTTTGCCGGCTGACACCCAGCCAAGTGAGCCACGCTGGCCAGGTCCTGTTTTGCAGTTTTGAGGGCAGTGGTCTTGAACTCCACACAAGTGTTCACTAACTGTTGGCTGGCTCTAACCTGAAATATTTTGATTGCAGTTTTGGACTTTGAACAGATGCAATGTCAGGTGAGTGCTACTCCATTCACCTACCTTTGGCCCCAGCTGTAGGCAACTGCCTAGGTTGCCTTGTACCTAGGCAAGTGTTCCACTGCTGGGAGAACAGCAGCCAGTAGCTGGTTGGCATTCTGGGCCTGGTTCATGCCAACACTGTTGTTAACTATACCAGAATGCCAGCATAGTTGCTTATCCGTTCAGGTTAAATATGTAAGAGCATGACGTTGCAAAGAGAAACCTAAAAATTCAAATCTTTCTGAGTGATTCTGCCTCAACAGGTTTGGCTGGTATTTTGTTTGAATCACACTTTGAAAACAGAAAAAAAGTAATAAAGCCATGAAGAGATGTATAAGTACAGAAGAAAAGTCAGGCTTTTATTTTTTGAGTACCTACCAAGTGTTCAAAGGATGACTTATACAGAGAGGAAGTCCATGGGATTTTTGCTAATTTCACTGAAATCAAAGTTCATGACTCCCGCTCCCCCACACCATAAAGCTAGACAGGATGATTTCTTTGTGGAGGGATTTCATAGCTGTATTTATGAGAATGCCTTATAGGAAAATGTTGATGTGAATTTGCTTTAAAATTGTAGTCATCGTTTAGTTCATTAATATAAAAATAGCAATTGATTGAGGGGTCTAGACACTAGGCTTAGCTACAACTATACTAATTTCTGCTTTAGGCTACAGTATATTTGTATTGGTTTCTTACTAATTTTCCAGGAGTGAACAGAGTTGTTGCCTCTTTAGAACAGTAAATCTTGAGCCCCCTTGGTAGTGATTTTTTTTTGGAATGCTAATTTTCTGAGAAGAGATGGTTCTCAGTTCTCAGCAAACACTTATCACTCCGGGTGATGCTGGCAATTGTCCAATAGGGCTGACTTAGTTGCTGCTTCTGTGAAAAGTAACATCTTAGTTTCAGTAGGAGGAACTGGTGAGGGTGTTGGGAGGCAGGGAAGTTATTTATCAAAGCTAGTTTTGTTCTATCAATTGGCTTCCTCTTAACAGGATTCTCTTAGCTAAAAGTTGAGTGCTTTGTTTGACTACCTCAGATATTCATCATGAATATAGCCTTTTAGATATGGGATCTTTAGTGATATTTAGAGGGCTTGAGGGATGGTTAGTTTTAATGGTAATCATAGGCAAGAAAAAGACAAATAATGGAACATAAAATGATTTGTGAGGATATAAAATATGGTTATATTATAAATGGCAGGAAGCATTCTGTTTACATCTGTACAGAAAAGCAGCCTTAAGAGCTGCTGTTTTAGTCTGGGTTGTTGAACAGTGAAATATTTTTCTTTTTAGGATGACTTGAAAGTAGGGCATCCTTGGCCATCTTGAAGAGAGGAAATCGGTGGCAGGTGGACAGTCTATGGAGTTTTCAGGTAAATGTCCCTATTCATTCCAACACTGACTGTGTGTCAGGCCTCTGTCAGTTGGTGTCCATCAGAAAACACTGGGAGGCAAAATTACCTACATTTGCCCCCAGTAAATTAATCCTGATTATGATTTTGATGGTTATGGTCTGAAGGCATGTGGAGACTTTTGAGAGTATCTGTATCATTCCATCTAAGGAATTTATAGGGAGATTATAAATTTCATAATGGAAAGAATACTGTATCTTGCCTCATTCACTACTAGATCCCAAGCACAGTGTCTGGCACATGGCAGGTGTTCCCTGAATGTTGGATAAAATGACTGAAGGCATGGGAAAGGGATTCTTGTTTCCTGTTTATTTAAAGGATTTGGCAGCAGGGTCTACAGTCAGTGCTTCCAGGCCTCTGTTTTGTAGTTAAGATTTAATTCATGGAGATACCTGTATCCATGTCTTTTGCCTTGGGTGCCTGGGTATCTGAAACAAATAAGCTGTTTCAAGAATTATCCAGCAGTTGTCAGCTATCCAGGCTAGTGTGATGCCTTGGATGGTGTTACACTGTTGGAAGAGCAAGCACTGCCTTTCATGAGGTCTGGCTTCAATCACTGTTTTGGTGTTGTAGCCAAGTACCTTTGGGCAGTGTTTTGCACCTCTGAGAGTGGAATAACTCCTCTTGTGGAGTTGGTCCTAGTCTGGGTGCGAACAATTTTTTTCTGTTAGGAAAGGACCTCTGTTAGGGACAGCCTGTCATTCCTTTTCTCTCAACCCTAGGTGCCTTCACCTGAGTGAGCAACCTGCCTCCAT
This sequence comes from Trachops cirrhosus, assembly GCA_028533065.1. Taxonomy (NCBI): domain Eukaryota; kingdom Metazoa; phylum Chordata; class Mammalia; order Chiroptera; family Phyllostomidae; genus Trachops; species Trachops cirrhosus. The sequence continues at coordinate 26,020,987 of CM052546.1, read as the reverse complement.
CAGGACCTCAGATGTCTGACAGACAGCCCTGTGTGGCACCAAGATAATTAATGTATGTAGTCCTTTTGTCATGTAGGTTCTAACTAACTTGCTTCAGCTCTGATGGATGGTATGAAATAATAGAAAGAAATATATTGGTCTCTGCCCCTGGTTCTCGGCCCAGAGCTGCTAAAACACTTGTAACTTTCTAAGTGACCAGAGTACTTTGAGCACCTTGTGTTTAATACTCAGTTTTTTACTTTGGTTCCTGACTAGAGCTCCTAAATCCCATGGAATTTCCCAGCTGATAGGAGTGTCTTCTAATGGGGGGGCTGGTCACCAGAAAAACCAAGGACTGAAACTTAGAATTTTTAGTCCCGCTGCCCCGCGCCTCCCCCCGCTTCTCCAGAGAGTGCTGAGGGGATGGTAATGGAGTTGATAATTGATCGTGCCTATGTGATGAAGCCTCCATAAAAATCCCAGTACCGTGGGATTCAGAGAACCTTCAGGCTGGTGAACACGTGGAGGTGCTGGGGCAGTAATGCACCCAGGGAGGTTGTGGAAGCTTGGTAACCCTTTCCATATACCTTGTCCTGGGCCTCTCCCATCCAGAAGTTCTGTGTCTTTTATCATGTCCTTTTATAATACTTTGGTAAACAGTAAGTACAGTTTTTCTGAGCTGCTCTAGCAAATTAGTTCAAACTGAGGAGGAGGTTGGGGGAACCTCCAGAGGGGGTATTTTGTTTTTGTTTTGTTTTGTTTTAATCCTTACCCCCAAATAATGTTTTTTGATTTGAGAGAGAAAGAGAAGCACTGATTGGTTGCCTTCTGTATGTGCTCCAGTGGGGAATCAAACCCACAACCTTTGGTGTATGGGAGGATGCTCCAACCAACTAAGCCACCCAGCTGGTGTGGAACGTCCAATTTTTAGCCTATCAGTCAGAAGCATGAGGAAAACTGGACTTCTGATTTGGCAGTGGGTGGGGGACAGTCATGGGGAATGTGTCCTTAACCTGTGGTATCTGATGCTGTGTCCAGCTGTAGATAGTGTCAGAATTGAGTTAAATTGTAGGAAACCCAGCTGGTGACACAGATTTGCTTGGTTTGGGGAAAAAAAAACAACATATCTGGTGTCAGAAGTGTTGAGAGTGTGGTAGTAGTGTGAGAGGAAAGGAAAAACAGAAGTGAGGTTTTCTTTCAGGTGGAAAACTAAATAAACCTAAACTAAGCTCTCATTTCCTAGAGCTCTGCTATGCAATACACGTGGCTATTTGAATGGTCAAAAATTAAATAAAATCAGTTTCTCCATCTCAGTATCTAGTGACTACCATATTGGAAAGCTCAGAATAATTCCATCACTGCAGAGAGTTTTATTATACACTATTATTCTAGAGGAGGGGTTGGCAATCTTCCTGTAAAGAGCCAGATAATATTTTAGGTTTGTGTACTACATAATCTCTCTTGCAACTACTCAGCTCTGCAGTTGCATTGTAAAAGCAGCCATAGACACCATGGCAACAAGTAAGCATTATTGCTTTCCAATAGCACTTTGTTTATGGGTACAACCACTGAAAAACAGTTTGGAATTTTCTCAGAAAACTAAAAATGGATCTGCCTTTTGACCCAGCAATTCCACTGCTAGGATTATATCCTAAGAACCCTGAAACACCAGTCCAAAAGAACCTGTGCACTCCAATGTTCATAACAGCACAGTTTACAATAGCCAAGTGTTGGAAGCAACCTAGGTGCCCATCAGTAAATGAATGGATCAAAAAACTATGGTACATTTACACAGTGGAATTCTATGCAGCAGAAAGAAAGAAGGAGCTCCTACCCTTTGTGACAGCATGGATGGAACTGGAGAGCATTATGCTAAGCAAAATAAGCCAGGCATTGAAAGACAAATACCATATCATCTCACCTTTAACAGGAACCTAAACAACAAAACAAACAAACAAGCAAAATATAACCAAAGACACTGAAATAGAGAACAGGCTGACAGTGACCAGAAGGGAGTTCATTTCAGGGGAAAAGGGGAAGGGTTTACAGGAACAAATATAAAGGATACGTGGACAAAAACTAGGGGTTGGGTGTAAATGGGATGGAGGTGGGGAGGGGTGGTTGGGTGGGCTGGGATGGGAATAAAAGAAAACTGTACTTAGACAACAATTAAAATAAAATTTAAAAAAACTTTATTTATGGGTTCTGAAATTAAAATTTCATAAAATTTTTAGTGTTGCAAAAAAGAAAAAATTTCCCCCAAACCATTTTAAGCTTAAGGGTCTTTCAAAAATAGATGGCAGGCCAGAATTGGCCTGCAAGCTATAGTTTAGCAAGCCCTGTTCTAGAGAATGAAATTTAGGCCTTGAGACTTCACAGCTCATTAGTGACAGATTCAGGGCTAGTGCTAACATGTGAAAAACTCCATGTTAGCAAGACTTTACCATATAACCTTCAACTCCTCATCTTTTAGAGGACTAAGGTGATTTTAGTAGTAGAATAGTCCTTTTTTAAAAAAAATTATTTTTAATTTTATTTTATTTATGTGGGGGAGAGGAAGAGAAGCATCAGTGTGAGAGACATTGTCCACACACCCCCAGCTGAGGACTGGCCTGCAACCCAGGCATGTGCCTTGACTGGGAATTGAACCAGTGACCCTTTGGTTCATAGGCCAGCACTCAATCCACTGAGCCACACCAGCCAGGGCAGAATAGTCTTTATTTCTTATATTTGGGGTCTATATATACCTTTTGCATGGATTACTTTTTTCATAGTGGTTCACCTTTTAATGTACACCTAAGAAAGAAGAGCAGTCTTTAATTTCCTGCAGAGCCTGATCACAGCCTCAGTCCTAGATAGTGAAATATAAATGGCTTCTAAGGGGAAATACATATCATGAATAGCCAGGGTATTTTTTTTTTATTTTTTTAAATATATTTTATTGATTATGCTATTACAGTTGTCCTATTATCCCCTCTTCATTCCCCTCCACCCTGCACACCCTCTCCCATCCACATTCCCCCCCTTTAGTTCATGTCCATGTGTCATAAGTTCTTTAGCTTCTACATTTCCCATACTATTCTTGCCCTCCCCCTGTCTATTTTCTATCTACCATCTATGCTACTTATTCTCTGTACCTTTTCCCCCTCTCTCCTCCTCCCACTCCCCTGTTGCTAACTCTCCATGTGATCTCCATTTCTGTGGTTCTGTTCCTGTTCTAGTTGTTTGCTTCGTTACTTGTTTTTGTTTTAGGTGTGGTTGTTAATAATTGTGAGTTTGCTGTCATTTTACTGGATGTGTTTTTTATCTTTTTCTTAGATAAGTCCCCTTACTTAACATTTGGTAAAATAAGGGCTTGGTGATGATGAACTCCTTGAACTTGACCTTATCTGAGAAGCACTTGATCTGCCCTTCCATTCTAAATGAAAGCTTTGC
>CM052546.1:25990123-26017073 GCA_028533065.1 Trachops cirrhosus | reverse complement strand
GGAAATGTAGAAGCAAAGAACTTATGACACATGGACTGAAGTAAAGGGGGGGGATGTGGTGGGAGAGGGTGTGCAGGGTGGAGGGGAATGAAGGGGGGATAATAGGACAACTGTAATAGCATAATCAATAAAATATATTTTAAAAAAAAAAGATTCTGTATGTTAAAACAACATACAGAATGTTTGCCAAAGGTTAATTTTTCTTTAATTTCTATAAATCAAAATGTGAAAGCTCAACGACCCAATAGATAAATGGGCAAAAGATATGAACAGTTGAAAGATGATGCTTAACCTCAGTTAAAGCAAATAAAATCCATAGTTGAGATCCCATTCTCTAGCAGTCAATTTTCAAATAAATTTCAATGGTAGCTACTAAAGGAATGGAGAAACAGGCACTCATTGGTTCAGAGAAAGTTGGTATAATCATTAAGGAGGGCAATCTAGTATTTAAAAGACATTCTGACTAAGCAATTCTAATGCAATCAAACGAATGTTTTGTACACTAAAATTATGATATTCCAATTTTAATGTTAAGAACAGTCAGCCTTGGCCATGTAGCTCAGTTGGTTAGAGTGGCCTCCCAATTTGCTGAAGTTGTGGGTTCGACCCCTATTCTGGGGATACATAAGAATCAACCAATGAAATTGCATAATAAGTGGAACAAATTGATGTTTCTCCCTTCTCTCTAAAGTCAATAGATTAAAAGACACAGTAGTCTCACTGCTTTTTCTGACAGACCACATGGCCCATAAGCCTAAAATTTCATTTGTCCCTTTACAGAAACTTTGCCTGCTCCCTGCTCTAGAATAGCATTGTATGAAAAAGATTTCTGCAATCACAAAAATGTTCTCCCTGTTGTCCACTAGCTAAGTTGTAGATAGTGAGGTTGAGAAAGGGAGTGTAGTTTATGGCTGTTAAACAGTGGACAGCATAGCTCTAAAAAGTAAAGGGTTTATTTTGAACTACACATAGTTTTACATGTGTAGAGTAACGTGCATGAATTTTTTATCACTGCTTTGAATAGAAGAAAATAGGAAAAGTGCTAAAATGTAAGTTGGAAGAATGTTGGTTAAATTTTATACCATCCATATAATGGAATACCATGCAGACTTAATGAAAGATAACCAAAGAAGTAAAATGAGAACAGTGTACAGTCTTAAAGCTTTGTTTGATGTATCACTGCACAACAAAACACCTTAAAACTTTGTACTAGTTCAAACAGGTATTAAACTAATGTGGGTTAATTGGACTTAGCTGGGGCTACAGCTATCTGGTGGCTTCAGTTTGCCTGGCAGTTGGCCCTGGCTGTCACCAGGAGCTCAGTTGGGCCTCTGCACTGATGTGCCATGGTTCTGTTGATGTGTGGCCTTCTATTGGTTGAAATTTTCACCACATCGCAACACTTCCAGGTGGGTGAAAGCAGACCTTAAAAGTCACTTATGCATTCTGTTGGTCAAAACCAATTATAAGTACCTTCCAGATTCGAGTAGAAGGGAAATTGATTTCTCTAGTCCATGAGAAGAGTGGAATTCATGGCTGTCTTTAATCATCATACTATGTGCACACATAAAATGTTTAGATATCTACCCTGGCCAGGTGGCTCAGTTGGGGCATTGTCCCGATGTGCCAAGGTTTTGAGTTCGATCCAGGGTCAGGGCACATACAGGAGTCAACCAGTGAATGCATAAAGGGGTAGAACAACAATGTTTTTCTCCCTCCCTCATTCCCTAAAATCAATAAATGAAGACAATTTTTAATGTTCATATATTTATAGAAAATCCTTAGAATACACAAGAAGTGGTTGCTTTTGTGTAGGGAAATACAAGTTAAAGGGAAAGTTTGTTGTGTTCTTTGAATTTTATTATATGTATTCCCTATTCAAAAGCTCCTCTTTAAGTCCTTTCTCTACCTCCACTAATGAAAAAACCACTGATTAACAGTTTTCTGCTTTGAAATAACCTGAAGTATTGAAAAGATGGTAGACTGCCAGGAGATTCTGAGACCACATGTCTGCTGAAGACAGTATAGTATAATGCTCAAAAGCTGGGTTTAGATTTATATAGAACTGGCTTCAAATCCTGGCTTTTTAGTTTCATGACCTTAGGCAAGGGTGGTTGTTTTTTTCCCTCAGATTTTATTTATTTTTAGACAGGAAGGAAGAGAGAAAGCAGGGAGAAACACCTATCAGTTGCCTCTCGAACATCCCCAACCGGCATGTGCCCTGACCGGGAATCAACTGAAGACCTTTTGGTTTGGGGGACAATGCCCAACCCACTGAACCACACCAGTCAGGGCTAGGCAAGCTTTTGAATCTCTTATGTAAAACAGGAATAATGGCACTTGACCCTGAAAATTATAATGCATTATCAGCTGCTTAGTGATTGTGTGGTGTCAAAATATTGGGTTTGCCAAAAGTCCATTTAGTTTTTCCATAAAATAAAAGACACATTTTTCATTTTCACCAATATATAGTGATTTGGATATTTTGAGTATGTCAGCTGTCTCCTGCACAGTATAATGTTGACCTCAGTAATGTCTCAATTTGATCTCTGTCAACCTCAGGTGGTCTACCAACTGTGAAAGCATCACCTAGCGAGAAATCTCTAGCAGTAAACTTTGCAAACAAAGTTTAAGATTTTATTTGTTTATTTTTAGAGAGAGGAAAAGGGAGGAAGAGAAACATCAATGTGTGAGAGATACATCAATCTGTTGCCTCTTGCATGCCCCCAACTGGGGATCTGGGCTGCAACCCAGGCATGTACCCTAACTGGGAGTCGAACCACCGACCTTTCAGTTCACAGGCCGGAACTCAATCCACTGAGCCACATCAGCCAGGGCACAAACCACTTTTGACATTTTCAGACAGCCACAGCACCTTCTCCATACACTGCACAAAACTTTGTTGCATTTCAGTTGTGTTTTTACCTTTCTTGAAATAATAAAGTATAAAATGTTGCATATCTGCCACTTTCAATATTAAAATGGCTACACAAAAATTCACCAATTTTGATGTGTGTTTTTTTATGCACACTGATATGACAGCTGTCACTATACAATCTAACAAAATTGTTTCAAATAAAGTTAAAGACAACTAAGTACTACTATAGCCATCTTATGGAAAAAAACTAACGAAGTTTCTGATCAATGCAAACTGTATCTTCAGTGTCTCCTGTACTCAAAGCTGCAAACGTCTTCATTATCAGCTCAAATTGAGAGGCTGCCCTGTTACTTACACTTGAATTTAGTCAAACGGCAAGAAGTGATTATCCTGTTACTTAAAGGCTTATGTAATAGGCCCTGGCATGGCAGCTGAGTTGGTTAGAGCACCCACACGCCAACAATGCAGGTTTAATCCCTGGCCCAGGCACATACAAGAATCAACCAATGGGCCTGACCAGTGTGGCTCAGTCGGTTGGGTGTCACCCTGTAAAGTGAAAGGTCACTGGTTGGTTTGTTTCCTGGTTACAGCACAGGCCTGTGTTTCGGGTTCAGTCCCCAGTCAAGGCGCATGTGAGGGACAACCAACCAATGTTTCTCTCTCTTTCTTTCTCCCTCCCTTATTGCTCTAAAAATAATGAATGCATAAATAAGTGGAACAAATTGATGTTTCTCTCTAAAATCAATATACACAAAATTTTAAAGGCTTATATAACTATACCAAACTTGTCACTTAGACCTTTCAAAGTCTCAATAGATATTCTTGCTTTGTAGCCACATTCATTACCATCCCTGGTGCCCACCATACCCACTCTCTAGTAACACAAACATGAATAGAGCTCTTGATCTAGCTCTTCTCAGACACAGGTCCACCTTGAGGCCAGACTCCTTGTTCAAACTCCTTCATCAGACCAAGATGGTCAAGTTGGCAATTGCTCTTACCCATCATTTTATCCCCACTTATATATATCTTCAACTGAGAACATTTTTCATTTCTTTTACAGAGAGGAAGGGAGAGAGAAACATCAAATGGTTGCATCCCATTTAGTCCTCGACCTGGGAATGAACCCACAACCTAGGAATGTGCCCTGACCAGGAAGCGAACCTGCAGCCTTTCAGTTAAGGGACAATGCTCCAACCAACTGAGCCACATCAGCCAAGGCATATCCCCACTTTTTTTCTTTTTAATTAATTTTTAGAGAGAAAGAGAAAAGCACACATTGCTGATTTTCTACCCACTCACACATTCATTAGCTGCCTCTTATATGTGCCCCAAATAGGGCAGAACCTGTGACCCTGGTGCATCAGGATGATGTTCCAACCAACTAAGCTACCCAGCCAGGGCTATCCCCACTTCTTTACAGTGTCCTTCATGAAATAGGCACTTGATGACTGAAATCTTGTTTTTGGTTTCCAATGTATCTTTTTGCTGATGAGCCACTAAGCAGATTCTAAATAAATAACTACTCAATTGAAAAAGTTTGACTTTTCTTCTTAAAATCACCAGATGGCATTACAGCCTTATACAAAAGCATAAGTAAGTACAAATCTGAACTAAGATGCATTCATGTTTGTTTCTATCTCCAGAAGAGTAGCGCTTTCCCTCTAAGAACTGGGCACAACATAAAGGGACGTCTTAGCCAAGATAAGTTGTAATCAAAAGGCTCAAAGTAGAAAGCATATCTTGTTTTGAGTAGAAGACCCAAGATTCACTGGAGAGTTAGGATCCCCCGAAATTTCATCCCAAAGCTGAATATGCAGTATGGGCTTAAACATTTATTCAAGGGAGCCCCATGCCTTGAAATGTCTTTTCAAAGCCTGTAGAAAATCATACAGCATACCTGGAGATGTGGGATTGTAATTCCAGTCTTCATATTGGCTACTTAAAATTTTCATTGGTACAACTCTAGACCTCTCAAAAGAAAACAGTCACAGAAGATTGAAGTCACCTGACTAGAATTCCCATATCTTCAGACCTAGTAAAAACAGTATCATCTGCTACGTATCTCCTGTTACAGTAAAGACATCTTTTCCTTCTAATCCCATTGTTTTAGGAACATTTGTTATGGACTATCCTTTCTCCTCTGTGTTTTCAACCAATTTGAACGTAAGATGCCCTTCCTGCCAACTTAAGTGTGTTCAGAATTTCCTACAGTGAAATAAAAAACCTTTCTTAACTCTGCATTGGGTAGTTTTCATCTTCTGCTTTACTGGAAGCAATTCAGTGTTAAGAATGATGCCCATGTTCCTAACTCTTGGAGATGGTTTCAGTCTTAGTCTGACTTTGATGGCCTTTGACTCTGTTGATCGTTTTCCTTTATGTATTTGGGCTGTCAAAGCAGCAAAATTTCTGTGCCTCCTCTCTTTTGCCATAATTTTTTTATTGCTCCTCCAACCCCCCTCCTAACTTGATCTCCTTTGCCATTCAACTCCACCTAGTTCGTTTTTCAAGGCTTGTTCCTAAGGCTTCCATTCACCACACTATCAACTCCCATTGCTTCATTTATATCAAGTCAAATTTGCCACTAACGCAAACCCTTTTCTCCAAGCTCAAGACCCGTAAATACCACTCAGGACTTTAAAAATTGATGCCAGACTCAACTTGTCTATTCTCAGCTGAAACATTTTCCATTTGTCCCCTCAATAGCACTGCTAACTTTAGAGTCGCCATTCATCCATTACACTTGTCTCCCTCATCTTCCATATCCATTCAAATGAACAAAACTAGCTACTTTTTGTCCTAAATGATCTCTTCAATTTTCTGCTTATCTCTACTCTTCTCCATCTATGTATCCTCCACTATCTTCACAGTGGACCCAGAATAATTTTTCAAAGATGAGACTTTGACCAAGCACACTTAAGATTACAACAATTGGAATGCTATCAATCAAATCAGGACTTGTATTCACTGATTTACTTCAGACTTCAAAAACGATTGTCTCTGCTTTTGCATTTGAAACCCCAGGGCAAGGACTATTTCCCCGCAGATTTATCTATGCAATCAATAGATTTATCTATTTATCAAAGTCCGCTACAGGTTTTTCACACGTGCTATTCCTTTGCTCATAGAGAACCTATCAGTCTCAAGAGTGTTTTACATTTAGTCAAATTCACCAATTGGCGATGGCGGTCTTTTCAGCAGGATGGATCCGCTGTCTTACGCCTCAAAGGCCATCCTACACAGAATTCCTGATAGTAAAAACCAAAAATTCCTGATAGAAGCCAAAATGGTGTCGGCTTCCTACAATTCCTCGGCGAATAGTCAAAATTACCTGAGGATAGAAATCACGTCTAAGCCAGGGACTCCCGCGACTCGATTCTAACACATATCCTATTTAAATTTTACACCATGCAATTTAAGGGTTTGGAAAAAGGTTTTGGGGGTCAATGGGTCTCAAACCCGAAGTAGGGAAGGCTGCTTCCCTACTTCCCGCCACCTGCAGGCTCGATGACTGGTGAACAACGACAGCAGCGGAGAAGGCTAACGCTGGGGAGGGGGAGGGGCCTGGCGCGCGCTGAACGGAGATCCGAGGTGGGTGGGGGCAAGCTCTCGCGAGAGTGGGTTCTTTGCTTCTGCCGCTGCCGCCACCTCTTACCAGCGCCGTTGCTGCGAGGGATTGTGGGAGCCTCCGCGTCCCGCTTGCTAGGAGAGTGGTAGCTCTTCTTTTCCCTCTCCCTTTTCTTAAGGTAGGCGTTAAGCGGGTAAGAATCGGGGTGGGGTGGCCGGGGGCTCTCCGCATCCGTCGGGAGGAGGCAGCAACAGCGACAGGGGCTGCGGGGAGCCGGCGGCGCGCCTTTCTCGCTCGCTCCCGCTCGCCCGCTCTGCCTCCCTCCTCTCTGCGTATGTGAGCCGCCTCATCGGCGGCCGCCATGTTAGGAGCGCAGTGGCGGCGCAACCAGTCTCCTCGGGCGGCTGAGGTGAGCGGTCCCGGAGGGAGACACGCGGCCAGCCAAGGGCTTGGGGTGCGGTGACATAGTCGGGGGGCGCCGAGGGCAGCGGATCATCTGAGCTTCCCGCGTCCAGGACTTTCCGTGGGCGGGGGCGGGACGACGAGCCCGTTACACGCGAGCTGCAGCGTTGAGAAGGGAGGAGCACTGGAGGCCTGAGGGACCGACTGTCCTTCGGGGGCCTGCCGTTTGGGGAGGATAATTAAGATAGCGAAGTCCTTGAGTAGTGCCAGTTCCACATGTTTGCTTTGTTTTTTCCACTTTGGGCCTGAAAATGTGTCCCAAAATGGAGGATTTCGCAGACTGAAAAGCTTGGTGGTTTAAGCAGCTCGGGGTTTTTTGTTTTTGTTCCCCCCACCCCACCCCCCGGTGTCAAGGCCTTCGCTCTGCTCCTCGCCTATCGCTTCAGAGCACCTTCTAAGACTCCACTGCCCCCCCCCCACCCGCACATGCGCGCGCTATTTTAGCCGGACCTCAGAAACAATTCCTCCCCACCCCCAAGGGCTTAAAAATGGCCGAAAAATGAAACGTTAACGCTTGTTTTTCGTATTGCGTCGTGAGTAAAGCCATCTGCAGTACGCTGCATGGCACAAGATTTATTTTTGTTTAAAGAGTCACCTCACATTCCTTTTCCCTTTATTAAAATATTTTAAGCCTAGGTTCCTCTGGAGAGGATCGAGTCGTGTGGGACCTTCCGGTTTCCAGACAAAGGGTTTGGAGTACCGCGGTATAGGCTTCACATCCTTGTTCTTTTCATTGCCAGCGCTGTGCAATGTTCTTTTTGTGTTTTACAGGGACTTTTACCATTTATCATAGAGGAATATTTCCTTGGTGTTTATACTGTTCTGTGGCCCTATTCTGTGGAATATTATTTCTATTGGCCCAGTTACAATTTTTCCATCCAGATATTTCTAGAATGGTTATGGAGATTCCGAAATTTCTAGTCTTTTCAAGTGCGCTAGAGCAATGTGAGAGTCGTTGATTTCCCAGGTCGTAGTAGATTTTGTATTGATGCTGTGTTTTGCTTGTTGAAGAGGGCTTGGATGAAGATTTTTAAATGGTAAGACAATTTTCTCCTAAGTAAATGTAAACTGTACTCTACGGGCAAAAATATCTGAGGCTTAAATGTTCAGAATAAAATTTTTAAAAACTCAAAGGTTAGTCACCTATGCAGTCTATCGACGTAAGTTTTTCAACATTATTGTTTTAATAATCAAGAAAGCAGGGAAGACTATTGGGAGAAAGCTCTCTGGTGTCTACCTACTAAACTGTAAGAATGTTTCTGCAAACTCAAAATTAAACACAATTGAAGTACTACATTCAGATTTTTCTGGTTGGTTACGTAACATTTTGGAAAAGCAATCTTTATCCAGATGATGTTTGTGTCGAAGTGCTTTAAAGGTACATTTCTTCCTTTACATTTAACATTATATTCTAATATTAGTGTATACTTTACCCAGACAGGAAATTTTCTTTTTATCATCTTTACATACCTTTCTTCTTAGCAATGTGTTATAAGTGGGGTTGCTTTTATGTAGCGTTTTGAACTAATTAAGGATTTAACTACCCTTGATCTGAATATGATGTGTTAAAGGAGTCTTTAAACATATTTATTTTGCTAATACTTTTAGGGAAGTGTAAACACTAATATTACAAGTCAGTTAATGATAACAAATTTAACAATGTGAAGAGTGCGAAGAAAATGTGTTGCATAATTTTAGAAATAAAATGTGGTTCATTAATTTTATAGAAGGCCAAAGCCCAAGGAAGTTATTGATTTATATACATAAATGTTAATCTCAGTTATTAAGCATATTAAAAACCTGAAAGATTCAATATTTAGAGATCTCATTGTGTGGCTATCAAATGTAAATACACAGCTATAAAGAGAGAGTAATGACAGGGAAATGATAACGGAATATAGCATAAATTGGGAAGAAAGAAAATGTAATAAAACTCTGCTGATGCCATATTTAATATTTTTTTATTTAAAGGAATGTGTAAATAAGCATAAAAATAGAAATATACCCCAAAATGTTAGCTCTGAATGTTGGCATTATGTGTGATTTATATTTCCTTCCTTGTGTTTTTCTGAAATTTCCTCAAGAAATTATATTTACTTTTGTAATGAAGGGAAGGAAAGGAAACACATTTTTGTAAATGTTAGAACTACTAAAAAGACCGAAGTTTTGTTGTTTTTTAGGATCCTCTTGTGTTTTTGATGGAGATCGTTAGAAGTGAGCCAGCATCTTGAAGTCTGAAATGCAGTTTACAAGTGACAAAAAGTAGTAGTTCTTGTTGTGTAAGATACTCTGGTTATTACATGTAGACACACATAGGAATCAGAAAACATTCTTATTTTAAAATGCTAACTTTGCTATTACTGGGATTAATGCTATTTAGTGTACAATTTGTATCATAGCCATTATTTTATGAATGAGCAAAACCAAAGAATAGGGTAAGGATTTATTAGATGTTCTCAGCACATCTTTTGTTTTTATATACTTCATTTAGTTAGAATTGCATTAAGTGACCCACACTTGTGGCAGTGTGTTCTGAGTGTTCAGGACTGGCTTTCGGATAGAGGATACTAAGTTCTTTGGGGGTGGGGTAAAAGGTTGTAGATGGTGTAGTTTTGCTCTTTTAATTCGTAGCTGTGTGGTCAGCCCTTCTCACTGGATCGATTAAAATTTTGAAAAAGCTAATCTCTTTAAAGGCTAATTGATATAAAATACTTCTTTTCTTGAAAGTTTTTAAAATGGCGTATCTTTGACATTCCCTTGGATCTAGAGTCCCAATTAGCCTGTGGTACATATCTTAGGCAGAAATCCATTAGCGGGAAAACAAAAAAGGGGTGCCGTGGTGGGGGCTGGGTATAGTTCTTCCCAGCTACTGCTCTTCGATGCACTGCTGGATACGAAGAGCAGGGGTTGTGGGGGACCACTGTAGTGGATGTCACAGTGGGCAGGTAGTAAATGCAGCAGGCATGGAAAGTAGTAAATTGATAATAGGATCTGAAATAGGATCTCTGATTTGCAGTGTCATAGATGGCTAATGAAGAACTTTCTCCTTTTTCAAGGTGATTTGTGTGGTTTTCTCCCTCCCCCTTTGTGGGGATTACTAGGATACTAAATATTTTCCTTTGGTATAGAAGAACCTATACCATGTGTGAAATTTTAAAGTCAGGTGTTTGAGCAAGCAGTGGTTGGAAAAGGAATAGCAATAACAAGTAAATACATACATTTGTGTTGGGTTGTCGAAAAGGTCCCTTTAGTTTTTTTCTGTAAAATAAATGGCACTTTTTTTAAATTTTCACTAATAACTTGATTTGGATATTTTGAATATGTTGGCTATCTCCTGCTATTGGATTCCAGTGGGTAGAGGCCAGGGGTGTTGCTAAACATCTTCCAATGCCTAAGACAGCCCCACAGCAAAGAAGTATTTGGCCAGATGTCAGCAGTACCAAGAAACTTCCCAAATCACTTTTGACACTTTCAATCGGTCACAGCACCTCCTCCAAACACTGCACTGCACAAATCTTTTTTTGCATTTCAGTTGCATTTTTGCCTTTCTTGAAATAATAAAAGACAATATGCCAAAAATGTTTTGTATCTTCTTTCATCTCCAAAATTAAAATGACTGCAAAAAATTGGCCGATTTTGATAAGGTTTTTTTTTACATGCGCTGGTATGACAGCTATCACAATACAATCTAGCAAAATAAAGACAATTAAGCACTACTAGAACCATTGTACGGAAAAATATAGTGGACTTTTTGGCCAATCCAGTACATAAAGTATTCTTGCTGTAAGTTGTGAAACTTCAGAATAACTTTAATGCTTAACTGTGCCCTTGTATGGGCTATAGTATTCTGGAAAAGCACCATGAAGGAGGGCAGTTTTACACTTAAATGTCAGGAGACACCAAGGAATTTTTATAGTCCTCTTGGTAAGTCCAGAAACTGGAAACAGCCTAAATGTTAGTTGCAGAATAGATAAGTATATGTGCCATAATAGTATCTATATTGCAGTGAAAATGTGAGGGGAGAGAGGCATTCTGGGTAATAATTTGTACAGGTACTGAGCAGCTTCTGTGACTGCTTATAAAATGACCTCTCTCATAAGGTGTTGGTGTATGGTGGTAAGTAGGAGGCAACCAGTATATGAAAGGCATTGAAAACCATAGTGTGAACTTCATATGATAAGTAGTGAGGTGTGTAGTATGTTTTTAAGCAGAAGAGTGGAAGATAATGAGTGATGTTTTTGGAAGTTTATATTGGAATCTGAACATGGATGGATGCATGCAAGGAGGCCACCCAAAAGGCAGCAGGACTGAAGATCTCCAGTAAGGTTATGGCAGAGGAAATAGAGAGGTAAAGACTCGGTTCTGGAGAATTAGAAGGTAATTTAAAGGTAGATGGGCATGGAGAATGAAGAAGGTAGAGGTTTAATTTGTCTACTTTAACTAGAATTCACTTCTGTTTGATTTTACTTGTCTAAGTTACTACCAGTCTTTAAATCTGGTCTTTTAAGCTGATTCAGGTTTGGGAACAAGGTTCAAATATGAATTCTTACTTCCATAGAAATGGATGGGACATAAAGATAAAAGTGCAAGTGAAAGGTTTATAAGCTCTTTATGCATATATCTCTTGGTCAGTTCTTTTATCTCTAAAGTTTGTTTTCTCCTTGGTCTTGAGGATCAGGTTACATAAATGATTGTGAGCTTACCATGTGAAAAAAACACCATTCTAGGTATTTTATATGGATTAATTTATTGAATCTTAACATTCTTATGAAATAGTTACTGTTTTTATCCCCATTTTATGTATTGGAAGCAAGTAATTTGCCCAAAGTCACACAGCTATTTTGTAATAGAACCAGGATTTAAATCAAGGTATTACGAGCTTCAAAAATCTCAATATATACCAAATCAAAGAGTTGTATAAGCAAGAGTCAAAATTGTCCAGTAAGTGGAATAACTTTCCATCCTGTAGTATGGGCTTATTAGTTTCCTTTATTGCTTAAATCTTAACATATTTAATGTCTAATTGAAAGTCACTAGGAAAAAATTTTAAAGCTAGGAAGAAGAAAAATATTCCAAGTCTGAATAGGAATTCCTTCTACTGATTAACATTTTCTATTTTAGCAGCTGAAGACACTTTGCAACACTGATCAGTAGCCTAAGAATCAAGAAGTGGTCTAGAAGTTGAATCTAGGTCTATAAGATGGATTAAGAGCAATAATCTTAAAACACTTAAAAATACTAATTGTTTCGCCCTGGCTGGTATGGCTCAGTGGATTGAACACAGGCCTATGAACCAAAGGGTCACAGGTTTGATTCCCAGTCAGGGCACACGCCTGGGTTGCAGGCCAGGTCCCTGGTGGGGGCCACGTGAGAGGCAACCACACATTGATGTTTCTCTCCCTCTCTTTCTCCCTCCTTTCCCCTGTCTAAAATTAAATAAATCTTTTTAAAAAAATACTAATTGTTTTGTTGTTGTTTTCCAGCCTTTTTGGCACTACATTTTATAATGTTCATCTTTCCTATTGTGTGATGAGTCACATACTGCATGTATTGATTTATACAAAACTCAAAATAATAGAGCTGAGACTTTATTTCCGGGTTTACTACTTAAATTAATTATTTCTTTTTTAAATCTTTTAAGTCACTCATAGGTACACGTAGTGATATGAAATTAAGCATTGAAGAGTAGATAAGAAAGTATAAGGTTTTAAAGTAGCTTAAGTTCTACATAAAAAACTGAGCAATTCCTCATATTGTTTTTGAAAAATTAAACCCTTAAGTGAAATAAAAGTTATAAAATATATTGAGAAAATAATTGGTGGTGACTAACTTTAAAATGAAAATTTACTAACACTTTAAAATGGAAAGTGTTAATAAACTATTTATAAAATTAATAAGCAAGAAAACTTTAAGGAATTATTAACCTAACCTTGACTTTATGCAAAGTTCCAGGCACCATTTCCAGTACATTCAGTAGTTTTCTCATGGATACCAGCAATCTATACTTTTTTAAAAAAATTGATTTGAAAAAGAGAATGAAACATAGATTTGTTGTTCCACCTATTTATTCATTCATTGGTTGCTTTGTGTATGTGCTCTGGCCAGGGATTGAACCCGCAACATTGGTATATCAGGATGATGCTCTAACCAACCACCTGATCTAGCTGGCCAGGGCCTAACCCTGTACTTTTAATTGGAAATGATTAAGGTGCTTACTTTAAAAGTTCTGACCACCGGAATCAATGCTTTTTTGTGATTGACAAAAATTAAGCAGCTACCTTTCTAAATGATGCTTCTTTGAAATTACTAATAGTGACCAATCCTTGCCCTCTATGACACATTAGGGCATTTTTACTGTCATTGGTATTGTTGGTTGCTTCCTTAAACATATTTGGCATATTTTCACAAGAATAAGTTAACAAGTAAAGGATGTTTGACGTTGATAAAACATTTGGGAAATGTGAAAATTTCTTGTACCATTTGTGTTTTTTAATTCAGAAGGGAGAATACTGTAAGAAACTATAGTTTTCTGACTGATGCTTGTAAGTTTTTATGTGAAAAGGCTTAAAATTATGTCAGCATGAAAGTGGTTTTTTCCTGAGTATCTCTACAAATTTTATGGTTCTGTCATCTTCAAATTCATTGTCTTCTTTAAAAAGTGATTCACACAGATAAGAGCATAGCTAAAGATCCATATGGTAATAGATTCCATTAAAACATAGCATTTTAAAATTTTGAATTTAGAAGCTAAAGATTTTCTTTTGTAATATCTTTTAAAGAACTAAAGTCTTTATGCTTGCTTTAGTAATTGTGCTAAATAACTCTCTGAAGGAATGAATAATAGGACTTAATGGGTAATTTTATATTACATATGAGAAAATCTAGGTAGGGAACAACCATTTGCTTTTGTTCTTCATGAACTTCCTGAGTGTGTTAAGCTTTGTTTTCTGAAATATTTTAGTATTTCACTTCTTTTAATTGGAGACAAATCTAGTAAAGAATATCACATAGCTAACTATTCATGGAGTGGGAGGATTGAATATTACTGACTCAAAGTTAATTCTTAACCACACATACAAGTAATATTCAGATATGGAATATGAAGCTAGCATGTGTAGTAGCATTAACAGTCCATAAACTAGCTTTAAGTTCTAGGTTAAGTATTTAATAGAATTGTCTATGAAAATGAGTTTTAAGCTTGTTTGTTAAGAATTTGACCTGGCTGGTGTGACTCTGAATTGAGCACCAGCCTGCAAACCACTGGGTCTCAGGTTAAGTTCCCAGTCAGGGCACATGCCTGGGTTGCAGATCAGGTCCTCCAGTAGGGGGTGTGCAGGAGGCCACCACACATTAATGTTTCTCTCTCTTCCTTTCTCCCTCCCTTCACCTCTGTCTAAAAATAAAATAAAATCTTTTTAAAAAAAATAAGAATATGAGTATGTACCCTGGCTGGTGTGGTCTGCTGGAATGAGTGCTGGCCTGCGAACCAAAAGGTTGCTGGTTCGATTCCAGGTCAGGGCACATGCCTGGGTTGCATGCCAGGTCCCCAGTTGGAGGTGTGCGAAAAGCAACTGATGGATGTTTCTCTTGCACGTTGATATTTCTCCCTCTCTTTCTCCCTCACTTTCCCTCTTTCTACAAACAAACAAAATTTTAAAAGAAAAATGAATTTGAGTATCAGATTGTAGTAAGTGGCATTTGTGAAGCCTAATTATGGATAATGATAACCCTTCTTTTTTAATGTTTTCCTGATTTGGGAGTGAAGATACTTTTTTTGTAAGTGAAAGGTTCTAAAATAGGTAAATAAGGTTTTGATACCACATTTTAGAATTCTCTTCAAGGATCTATTTTCAAACTTTTATTAACCTCTAGTGTACTATGAAAAGGCAATTTTATTATTATGGGGGAAAACTTACAGTAAAAGAAGCTACTCTCTTAAAAGTCTTTACTAAACATCCAGTATTGTGCTAACTTTAATAGGCGGTAGTTTTCGCTTAAATGAGCCTTTTAAAATGGCTTGTCTTGTGTTTACCATTGACCAAAGATGCTAAAAGAATTCTTTTTATAAAAGCTGTTCAAACAGTGTTGTCATGTCTGATTTCTCTTAGTTTCTTTATTCTAATAAAAAAAATAAGACTTTTGTTTAATTATATGTTTCAAGGGTCTGAGTTGATTTTCTTTTCAGTAATACTACTCTTCATGTCATTGTGTGAGGATGTATTTAAGTTGAACTCCGAGTCAAAAATATTTAAGGTTATTCTTAATGAAATTGCAAGTTGTCATGGAATTTACATTTTTTTGTCTTGCCCTTTTTCTGACATCCATTTTCTGTTTTAAGGTTATCTTCTACCTTCTCTTAACCTTTCTTTTTTGCAGATCCATTGTTTTCATTGTATCTTACAAAGAAAAGTAATTGAGATCTCTAATCCAACAAGCATTTTCTTAAAATGTGACGAATTTAAAAGTTTTATACGTGACCGTAATACTATTGTATAATTTCCCTGAGGGAAAAGAATAGTTCTTTTCAAAAACTGGCTTTTTAATAATACAAAGCTTTGACTATAACATGAAGAGCAAACCTGCAATTAATAATAACATTGGTACTTTTGAAATACTGATTTTGAAAACCCTGTAAAAGTTTTGATCTTTTATAATAAAGTATTGTGAAAATTTAGAAGGTCCTACCAATGTTTTTACACAGTATTTCAAATGCTTTTCTGTATGGCATTTATAAGACATATCAAAGAAACTTTCATCCAAAGAAGTCCACTTACTCTTGTCTTTATTTTTATTAATCTTATCTAAAGTGTATGTAGTTTATATAGTGGATCTCATCCAGAACTAGTTTCTTTGATGTCCTTTCTCAAGTTCATCTTTCTTGGTGTGCAAAAACATCTGTAATTCAGTCACCTCTGATAGCATTTCTGTGTCTTTTTAACTTTTTTACATCTTTTTGTAAAATGTAGTCCTGCCTGTAACCTTTTTTGAAAAGTGCTTCCTCTACCACTGTATTTGTCCAGTGCTTCCTTGCTTTATTCTATCATTCATGGGACTGGTTCCATAATAGACATAGCTATTGACTATTGCCTGGTTTTTACTAATAAAGTTAATGATCAAACATAAAACTTGACTGAACAAAGCCTTTATATAGAATTCCACAGCAAACAATTCAACTTCTGTATGTAGTTGTGATTATAAAAAATTGTTTCATCAAGGCCATTTGTTATGTACATCGTTTAATAATTTTATGAGAATCATGCGTAAATACTTTGCAAATTCCTATCTAACTTTCTGAGGTAAAAATAAGAAAGAAAATGAAAATAATTTCATCTAGAAACACAACTTGGGTGATTATATTCAGAATTTAAATTTTTCAGTTGATTATGGCTATTCTTGGGGAAAGTTTCCAGAAGTCTACACAAGCAACATCTTTTCATTTTTTATGTGTTTTGAGCTCTAGAGGTGCTGAAGCCCTAAGCATTAAGTAAGTGTTGGTGGATGCTAATTTGGGGAGTTTCACTTCTTTAAATCACCTACACTTCCTGTATTTTTTTTTCCCCCTTGGGAGGTCTCTTATTTCTATACTCACCATACTTAGTTCTTACCTTATAAGATTAGAAATGAAATAAGCACTGCCTAACAGGGTAGACAGTGAGAAGGCAGTTGTATGGCCTAAGTTTGTGCAGAAATCCTTGAACTGTAGGAAGTCACTTAATTATCTTCACATCTGTCTTCACCTCAAATTGGTTTTGCTGTATAAAGATCTCAGCTATTGTGTTTGGTCTTAGATCTTATACTAGGTACTTGACACCTAAACTTCACTTGTGATTTTACTTGGTTCTTTCTGATACTTTTAATAGGTCTCATTTTCTAAAGCAGAATACGACTGATTCATCTTTGACTTGTTGACATTGATTTTTTTGTTTGTTTTTAGTCTTCTAGAACTTAAGCATCATACTATAGGGTGTATTTTTATTCTTCTGAAAGAAGAGTCCCATCTATATTTTTACCAAAATTTTGATGTATTCAGACATCTAACCCTTCAATTGAAATGTTTTTAAATTCAGTGTGACATTCCCTTTAACAGTAAAACTCTAGCTGTGAAAGACTGCTTTTTAAATATATGCAGGCTCTGCATACATCTGGAATCTGTTTAAGATATATAATAAATTCCTTGTTAAGTTTGAGATCTTGAATGTTTTTTTTTTTAAATCAACATGATGCATAAGTTTTTTTCTTTAAAAAACGGCATCTACTTAAAGGGATTTATGACTAAAATTGCTTATTTTTCTACAGAGTTGTCTGCTGGTTCTCAGCTTGAAGAAGATTCTACAGTCCTTATTGATCCTTTTTCTTGGCGTTACCATTTTTTGAAGCACAGTTAACCTAGTTTTCTAGCTTGAGCTTTCTTTTTGGCCATCTTAAAATTTTTTTTTTTTAATCTATAAGCTAGACAAGAGATAGTTCTACAATGTCCAAGTCATTCCAGCAGTCATCTCTCGGTAGGGACGCGCAGAGTCATGGGCGTGACCTGTCTGCAGCAGGAATAGGCCTTCTTGCTGCTGCTACCCAGTCTTTAAGTATGCCAGCATCTCTTGGAAGGATGAACCAGGGTACTGCACGCCTTGCTAGTTTAATGAATCTTGGAATGAGTTCTTCATTGAATCAACAAGGAGCTCATAGTGCACTGTCTTCTGCTAGTACTTCTTCCCATAATTTGCAGTCTATATTTAACATTGGAAGTAGAGGTCCGCTCCCTTTGTCTTCTCAACACCGTGGAGATGCAGACCAGGCCAGTAACATTTTGGCCAGCTTTGGTTTGTCTGCTAGAGACTTAGATGAACTGAGTCGTTATCCAGAGGACAAGATTACTCCTGAGAATTTGCCCCAAATCCTTCTACAACTTAAAAGGAGGAGAACTGAAGAAGGCCCTACATTGAGTTATGGTAGAGATGGCAGATCTGCTACACGGGAGCCACCATACAGAGTACCTAGGGATGATTGGGAAGATAAAAGGCACTTTAGAAGAGATAGTTTTGATGATCGTGGTCCTAGTCTCAACCCAGTGCTTGATTATGACCATGGAAGTCGTTCTCAAGAATCTGGTTATTATGACAGAATGGATTATGAAGATGACAGATTAAGAGATGGAGAAAGGTGTAGGGATGATTCCTTTTTTGGCGAGACTTCGCATAACTATCATAAATTTGACAGTGAGTATGAGAGAATGGGACGTGGTCCTGGCCCCTTACAAGAGAGATCTCTCTTTGAGAAAAAGAGGGGCGCTCCTCCAAGTAGCAATATTGAAGACTTCCATGGACTCTTACCGAAGGGTTATCCCCATCTGTGCTCTATATGTGACTTGCCAGTTCATTCTAATAAGGTGAGTTAATGCAACAGATGCTTCTAATTTCTTTTACATTGTAGTGTCTATTCTGTATTTACCTATATCTTTTACTCTAATTCTGTAGTCTGGTGACACTGAGTTGATCAAGAATTTTTATACTTTTGAGAACACTTTATTTGGAAGGTTAATTGTTTTTTGAGCATTTTAAACCAGGGCTTTACATTAATATAATCTGCCTAGATTACTTCTGGCCACAAAGCTGTCATCCACTCGGATTATCTTGTTGGTTTTTGGCATCAGTATATTCTTCTTAATCACATTTAAGCAGTTTTTTTGTCTGCTTTGTTGAATTGTTTTAAGCATTTTTGGTTTTTTGCAGTCAATGCACTCTGCCATTCAGGATGCTAGATTTTAGCTCTCCATCTGTCTTGATTGCTGATTTGTATGTAGTAAAAATGGATTCTTGAACAATTCTCTTTTTTTCTTTATCTGTGGCTACAGGGAAAGAGTTAATGTAGAGCCCTGGTGTGTGTTTCAGTATGTTTTATATTTTAAATTAGTTCATTCTTCCTTTTTTAATTTCCCTTTAACACAAATTCTCATACTATGACCTATGACTGGAGTTTTTCATCATTTTTTTTCTCCTTTTCCACAACTTTCTTAAACATACTTCAGAACTCACTTTTTATTATCACATACTGCATCTATCCCTTTAGAGACTTAGAAAAATCGAGTACTGCAGTATCCTGCTCTATGTTCCTCATAAGCGTATTCTTTTTCTGACTTAGGCTTAGACTTCTGGTATAGTCATTCGAGCAAAAAAAATAAGTAAAGGTATATCGAATTCTCCTTTGCTTTAATTATCACATCTGGCAAAATGGGAACTTTTTCAAAATGCCCTTTTAAATATGTTGTCCTTTCTCTTGCAACATTGCTATTTTACTTATTCTCTGATTTTTTTTCAATATACAGTGCAGTTGACTTAAAAGTCAGCATTATAGCACTCTACTAGCTTGATCTATTATCTCACCATTCGTTTTTCCTGATGTGCTGCATAGTTAATTCTTTTTAACGGGAACGTGTTGCTGCCAAGAAATTGATGGTTACTGTTACATGGGGTTTTTTAACTTTACAGTAACATCTGGAAAGGTCATTTTCTTATTTATTCCTCTTAAATGGAATTTTTAGTGAGTATTTTTTGAGTAAACTAAATCATAAATTAATATTAGAGATTTTGTTCAATAATCTGTATCTTAGTATTTTTGTCTCAGATAACTAAGAGACAATTCATATTTGAATTTAGAGTACTTTAAAAATGTCTCAAACATAATTCTTAATATGTATTTCTTTATTACAAAAACCTTCATGTATAGTTTTAAGTACTATACAAGAAATATTATTATAGACAAACAAGGAATATTTTGATCTTTGTTTCATACCAAAATCAGTAACATTAAATACTAAATTTAAGTTCATAGACTTTCATTTAAGACAGAATCCAAAAGTCATAGAAATTTGGAAATTTTGCTTGGTAGGTGTTTTTGGTGTTACCTTTTTCAAATTTGTTGGATAATACTATGTATATCATGGAATTTAGTTTTTGTTCAGTACTAAATTTCAAATTCTAGATCTGATGGCAGCTGATTTAACAAAGAGGTTCATTAAACTTGCATGACTCAATATTTTTTTTAACTTCTTGCCTATTTGCAGTAATTGCAATATTGATCGATGTTTTCAGGTAGGATCTCTAAATTCCAAGGAAAATCACTAAAGTGTCTCAAATGAAAGTGATTGTAGGGATTTAAAATCTTTGTTACTGGAGTCATCATAAACTAAGACCTATTGTTAGAAGTCCCCTTTTCCTGACTGTGAGCAGTTAATTTAACCTTGTTGCTTGCATATAGAAAATTGAGTAAAGAAACAAAAAAGGAAGCCATGGGAGGACTTGAATCCAAAAAAATTATTTTTTATATATATATATGATTAACTTTTCTCCAAATTTTGCTACTTCTAGTTCCTGGACAATGATATTAATAAATGATGATAAATAGGTCTAAATTAACATACAACAGTTTAAAAATTTTGGTGAGGCGTTGGGTTCAAGAGTAAGGCACCCTAACTCTAGTGCAAGAGGTACTTTTAACCTGTAAAAATGCTTAGGCCCTAGTTAGTTTTGGTTTTCTTAGTATTGGGAATATTTAAGAACTAGTTTGTAGAGGCCCTTTGATTCTTTTATTTATAAAATTTATAATTAGTTGTAAATTGGACCAATTTTATGAAGTATAAACACCTGGATTGATTCTCAATATATTCTAGTTTCCTTAATATAACTGATGTTTTCTGGGTACCTGCATTATTGGAAAAAAATAATTAAATATTCACATGTAGCCGTGATCCTTATTTGATAGCTAATAAAGAAACAATGACTTTACAGAAAATTCCTGTGGTGAAAGTAGATAATGAAAATTTTTTTTAACATTTAATCCTGCTCTCTGGTATTGCTGCATAACTTGGAAAATCTGTTCTTTTCACTTAGTGGTAGCATTAAATAACATACACGATCAAAACTTAGTAAAATAAAATGAGAAACTTACGTGAAAAACATCCTAATTAGTCATCATTATTTTTCCTATTTTAAGTGACTTTCAGTGATGGTGTTGCTTTTCTTTCTTTCTAGGTCATTTTAGAATGTCAAGTTGCTTTTCTACACGACCTCAAATTCTTTCACTTAAAGAAAGCTGCCCTTTCGCTGTCTTGTCACTTGAGTTCATAGTTTTCCTTTTAGTATTCTAGAAGACATATTATTCTTTATTCTGCCATTCCAGAATTGCTTCTCCAAATTATCCTTTCTTTATATAACTGTTTTCTGACAGAACTTCTGAATTCAGACCATGAATCCTTGTTCTTTATTAATCTGATGTGAGAATTACCTCAGAATCCAAAGAAAGGGGTTTTCAAAAAACCCTTTGACTCTTAATCTTCACCTTAAACCAAACAGTAAAAGATCAGGTGTGGTAACACAGATTAGTATGGGTGGGCTTGGGAGATTTGTAACTGATTCTTTCATCTTGGCCTTCCTTCTGGTACTTCAGTATTTACAAAGATCAGCCACACTTAGCATAAATTTGAACCTTTAAAGGGTATGGGGGATTGGATATTAATAATTTCTGTTCAACTAGAGACCCTTTACATCTCCTATGAATTAGAAGCATGCCTTAATAGGCTATCTTACTCCTCTCCCAACATACTACTTTTCAAGAATGTTTTTAGTTCAGAAAATTCTAAATTATTTGTTTAATCCCTCTTCTGGATTTTGTGAACTTTATCTATGGTGCCCCTTGCTTATAGCCATTTTAAAAATGGTCTCCAACAAGTCAGTGGTCTGTTACTTTATAAGTAAAACCTTTTCATATCCCAAATAGCTGGATGTAGAGCCAGCTGGAGAGATCTCTTTAAATTTCTTAGTTAATAGCCATTATTTTCAAAAGACACTCTAGATTTGAGAGCTAGATCTTCAGGTTCTGAAAAGTTCCATTCTGTGTGGATATATTCCATCTTAGTGCTCTCACAGGATTTTAGTTAATTGTCTTACGCCATGGGAATATATGTAAACTTGTAATATAAAGCAGTTTTTAAAATTAGGATCCCATTTATAAGATACAAATCTAAAGCTTTTCAAAAAGGCATCTCTTGTAATTTGGTTCCTTCTTTTAATTCAGCTCTAAGTGAGACCCTTTTTAAAAACGTTGCCTGACCATGTTTTATATTCCACATATAATTGTATTAGGTAGTGTGGGTGTTGGAAAAGTTGTTGCCTCATTTTGTGGGAATTTATGAAACAATAATACTTAAAAAGCAGGAATTGTAAAACAAGATAGCTTTTATAAGCAGTGTAATAAATAGTTCGCTTTTTGAGCACTTTCCGTGTGCTTGGCACTGTTCTGATAAGCATTTTACCTTTCATTATTTACTTTTTATAAAACCAAAGGAGAGTACTGAATCACAGTGAATTTTGTACCAGGGATTCACATTTAGCAAGTAAGTGAAACCTTGGAAGTGGAATTCAGGCAGTGTGCAGCACAGCCTACTTTTCCTAACAACTTTTTCTCATGTTACCTAAAACATCAATCATTTATATATGAAATAGGAAAAAAATATTAATCCCATTAAATTTAAGATAACCAAAAGCAAATATTGACTACAGTGTTTCCTTCATTAAAAGTTGAAAACAGGCATTGAAATTTGCTGCTTTATTTTTGCTAAATACAATGGGGGCTTAATTTTTGGATAAATGGGGAGCATTTCCTTAGAAAAACCATTTGTTTAATCATCTTAGCTTTTTATATCTGTAGCATACTTGGATCATACCTCAAAGGCTGGATGAAATCAAAGCTTATATCTTTAATTTTTCACATTTAAAGCATCTATTTCCTAGAAAAGTAGATATAAGCGTGACTATTTTGTCATATTTAGAATGCTATAGAAAGGCATTTCTAAAATGACATGAATAATTTAGTTTGCTCTATAACAAATTAATGTCTCGCTGATCTCAAGGTCAGTTACTATTCTTGATCTTTATTAACTCTGTATCTTTTCCCTGTCAAGTCTATTAGTATATTAACCAAATTAATCCAGTTTTTCCAAGAATGTGCTTGGCGTATTTGAGGGCAGGATCAAGATACATGGCTTCGGAGAAATGGTTTTAAATTCAGTATGATTAGTGAATGTGCAGGTGTTCGTATAGCCTATGATAATGGCATGTAGATTAACATCCTAAGAGTTTGAATGGTTCAAATAAAAATATTTTAGCTTTATTTTTGTTAATTCTACTAATTTACTTTGCTGCAGGAGTGGAGTCAACATATCAATGGAGCAAGTCACAGTCGTCGATGCCAGCTTCTTCTTGAAATGTAGGAGTTTGAAATACCTTTAAAGCATCCTTAATCCTGAATCAGAAACAGCCATTGATTGATTTTTGGAAGTTGATTATTTACTTGTAATATCCACATTGTTATTACTGCGTAGTTGATACTGCCCAGGCAATGCTAGTTAAAAGGGATCTTATGTGGAATATTAGATTCAGTGATAGTGGTACTTTGTTACTTAATATTTGTACAGTAAATTATCATCGGTCTTTTTCTTATATATACAAACCAAGAGGATTTTTAAGATAGCTTTTGATACATAGAATATTTTCAATAGCTATAATATACGTGTTCTAAAAATACTGAATATACAAAAGAGGGAAGTCGTTAGCATTTACAAATTAGTTGTTAAGCAAAAGCCTTCAGAATATAGTTTTTGGTTTTGTGATACCTTTCTGATTTTAAGCTAGAATGAAATTGAATTCCAGAAGAATCTCCCTACCTAAGCAGCACACACAATATCCATTGTCCTGGAATTGCAATTTTCATATGTGCCTAGCTCTGTTGGGGCTGTCCTTTCTGGTGTGCTCTTGGTACTTAAAATGGAGAAAGAAAACCTGTTGTTGGTCCTTCTCCATATAGCCCATACTTCCAATTCCTCATACAATACTTTTCCTACTTAAGACTTAACAAATAACAGAGAACTTGAATGTTAGCATTAACTACCTACATTTTCAAGCAGTACAAAACAAGTTTTTGTTTTGTTTTTTGTTTTTGTTCATTTGGATTACTTTGGAGTTTTGAAATTTTTCTTTGGGAAATATCTGTATACAACATGTTTAAACTGTAATATTTCTAACACTTAGACACTCATATGACTTTACTAATAAGTAATCTCTATTTTAAAGGCCAAACAAGGCTACTTTGTGAGAAGAATAGTTTTATTTTAAAGTTAATTTTCTGGTCTTTTTAAAGCTACCCAGAATGGAATCCTGACAATGATACAGGACATACCATGTAAGTTAAAATTTTTAAGCTATTGTTTGTAAAGGAGATCAATGTAAGGAATTCAAGTTAAACTTTCAAAATATTTTCTGAAATTTTTTTTTAGTTAAATATGAGGGGAAAGTCACTGTGAATGAAAGAATTTTTAAAAACTTTTATGTAGTAATTTTTATTTTATTACTATTAAGGTTTTTCCCCTAGTTGCTTCACACACAAATGCCCCCCAAAGATTAGAATCATAGTTATACAAGGAGTGTTTTAACAATAAATCTTAATTATTTCTGACAGATGTCTTTGTCATGTTCCTTATATATTGTCTTCACATTACTAGGGGTGACCCATTCATGTTGCAGCAATCTACAAACCCAGCACCAGGAATTCTGGGGCCTCCACCTCCCTCATTTCACCTTGGGGGACCAGCAGTTGGACCAAGAGGAAATTTGGGTGATTATAAAATTTATGTTGTTGTTTCCTAAGAGCTTTTTACTGTAAAAATAAATAGTGGTTATGGGCAAAAGAAGGATCATTAAACTGTTACTCAGAAATAGCATTGCACAAAAAGACATGATACTCATGATATTGTAATATCCTTCCAGTATTTGAAAGTTGTTTTTCTATTGAAATCACCTATTAGAGCAAGTATGTTTATTACAAGACTGAAAAAAGTAATTTTTCCCCCATAAAGGTGCTGGAAATGGGAACCTGCAAGGACCAAGACACATGCAAAAAGGCAGAGTGGTCAGTAACACGACTCTTGATTTTACTCTATTTGCTGTGATCACTGTATTTATGAGTGATTTGGCTTAAATCCTTGCTGATTGAATCTGTATCATAGTCCTGACTATCAGAAAACTGCTATAGTTTAAAGCCATCAGGCTTTTCTAGGACTTTGATAAGTTAATTTTTTTTTTTTAAGATTGGACTTATTTTTAGAGAAGGGAAGGGAGGGGGGAAAACATCAATGTATGGTTGTTTGTCATGCCCCCTTCTAGGGACCTGGCCTGCAACTCAGGAGTGTGCCCTAGACCAGTAATCAAACTGGTGAACCTTTGGTTCGCAGGCCGGCACTCAATCCACTGAGCCACACCAACCAGGGCATAAAACTTTAATATGCTTACAGTTGAGAGATCCCACCTTGATTCAGGGTCTTAAGAACTTTGCTATCCAGTAGTGTTCACAGTATTCAATTTAAAAATCGGTGTAAAGACTGTTTTCTGAAATAATGAGATCTACCCTACTGTACTGACATTTGATTTTCCGTCTAGTTTTTAAATTCCCTAGAATGTTATGTGAGTTGTCATTTTAAATAATCTATTCTGGTTAACATTAGACGAGACTTACCAAATTTGTAACACATAACCTGTCTCATTGCTTTTAAAGGGATTTGTTGGTTTGATATTTTTTTTTTTCCTCTAATGCATAGGAAACTAGCCGAGTTGTTCACATCATGGATTTTCAGCGAGGGAAAAACCTGAGATACCAATTACTACAGCTGGTGGAACCATTTGGAGTCATTTCAAATCATCTCATTTTAAATAAAATTAATGAGGTATGAGTTTAAATAAATGTAATACATATTCATCACTAATATATTTCCTAAACAGATTACATGGTTTTGTATTAGTAAAAGAACTCGATGTGAACAAATGCAAAGAAAAAGAACTAAATGTAACCTTAAATCATCCATATGGAATGAAGTAGAGGAAAAACCAGTGAAGTATGTTGATATAGTAAGTGTTAAATAGGCTCAAGTGAAATGACATAAAATGAAACCATTTTTACCACAAGCTAATTAGTATAAACAAGAGTTAAGTTCCTATAGCTTCTCAACAATGTTAACAATGAAACATTATTCAAGAACCTGTTGAAACACTAAATTCTAGTACTAATGGATAATTAGTTTATAAATTGTGTTTCTTAAGCTGTAAATTGTCATTATTAAAATGTCTGGAAAGACTTGGAACAATAACTGCTTGAAATAGTTTTTTGTCTGTGTGTT
Organism: Trachops cirrhosus; assembly: GCA_028533065.1. Classification (NCBI taxonomy): domain Eukaryota; kingdom Metazoa; phylum Chordata; class Mammalia; order Chiroptera; family Phyllostomidae; genus Trachops; species Trachops cirrhosus. The sequence goes on along the minus strand of CM052546.1, from coordinate 25,990,949 downwards.
TACAATTTCAGGCATTTATTGAAATGGCAACCACAGAAGATGCTCAAGCTGCAGTGGATTATTATACAACAACACCAGCATTAGTATTTGGCAAGCCAGTGAGAGTTCATTTATCCCAGAAGTACAAAAGAATAAAGGTAATACCTATTTTTTTTTAGATTTGTATTACCAGTCATTTACTACATCGTTTTAATAATTAGCTACTTTAAATTGCTGCTAGTAACTAGGATAATATTAAGTATTAACAAACAAATTACTGCATCCCTACCAACATTTGACATTACCTTTTTTTCCTGTTTATTAAATTAAAGAAGCCTGAAGGGAAGCCAGACCAGAAGTTTGATCAAAAGCAAGAGCTTGGACGTGTGATACATCTCAGCAACTTACCTCATTCTGGCTATTCTGACAGTGCTGTCCTTAAGCTTGCTGAGCCTTATGGGAAAATAAAGAATTATATACTGATGAGAATGAAAAGTCAGGTAATACATGTGTAGAGGTTTTAAAAAAGATTTATTTCTTAAAATTTTTTTTGGTATATCCTCATTTTTAATAAAGAAGGTAAGGGGAAGTAATTTTCTTTATTGTCTCATAGGTAGATTTCCTTTGCCAAACAATGATAAATGTTTTCATTTTTTAAGATTTTATTTTTTTTTAGAGAAACATCAGTGTGGAATTGCCTCTTGAACACCCCCTACTGGGGACCTGGCCTGCAACCCAGGCATGTGCCCTGACCTAGGAATCGAATGAGCTACCCTTTGGTTTGCAGTCTGGCATTTAATCCACTGAGCCACACCAGCCAGGGTTGATGTCCGCCCCCGTGTCGTGG
>CM052546.1:25669489-25989623 GCA_028533065.1 Trachops cirrhosus | reverse complement strand
CACCCGGCCGGACTCCGCCCCTCCTACCAGTCTGGATGAAAGTGTCTATTTTTAAATCCTTGGTTGTCCGACTTCCATAAACTTCAATTTTCTGTCAGATCTGGTTGTTATTTTGTTTCTATATCTTTGTTGTCCCTATCTTGGTTGTGCGAGGAGGCACAGTGCGTCTACCTATGCCTCCATCTTGGCCGGAAGTCCTAAGTACCTCATTTTTTTGTTGTTGCAATAGTAAATGGGATTGTTTTCTTAATTTCTCTTTCTGATAATTCATTATTGGTGTATAGAAATGCCACTGGTTTCTGAATGTTAATTTTGTGCCCTGCTACTTTGCCAAATTCATTTATTAGATCTAGTAGCTTTTCAGTGGAGTCTTGAGGGTTTTCTATGCACAGTATCATGTCATCTGTGAGTAATGACAGTGTTGTTTCCTCCTTCCCAATTTCAGTGCCTTTTATTTTTTTCTGATTGCTGTGACTAAGACTTACAGTACTATGTTGAATGAGAGTGGTGAAAATGGACATCCTGTCTTATTCCTGATCTTAAAAGAAATGCTTTTAGTTTTTGCCCATTGAGTATGATGGGTTTGTCATATGTGACCTTTATTACATTGAGGTATGCACCCTCAATTCCCACTCTAATGAGAGATTTTGTCATAAATGGGATTTTATTTTATTTTTTAATTTTTATTTATTGATTCGAGGGTAGGGGAGCAGAGAGGAAGAGAGACAGGCATCAATTTGTTGTCCCAATTATTTATGCATTCATTGTTTGAGGTTTTTTTTTCCTTAAAGATTTTATTTATTTTCAGAGAGAAGGGAAGGGAGGGAGAAAGAGAGGGAGAGAAACATCAGTGTGTGGTTGCCTCTTGCACATGCCCTGCTGGGGACATGGCCTGCAACCCAGGCATGTGCCCTTACTGTGAATTGAACCGGCAATTCTTTGGTTTGCAGGCCGGCACTCAATTCACTGAGCCACACCAGCCAGGGCCCATTGTTCAGTTCTCGTATGTGCCCTGACTGGGGATTGGACCTGCAATCTTGGCATATCTAGATGATGTTCTGATCAACTGAGCTACCTGGCTGGGGCAGGTACTGGATTTTATAAAATGCTTTTTCTGCATCTGTTGATGTGATCTTATGGTTTTTATTCTTCATGTTGTTTATGTGGTATATCACATTTATTGATTTGTGGATATTGTACCAAGCTTGCATCCCCTGAATAAATCTCACTTGATCGTGGTGTATGACTTTTCAATGTATTGCTGGATTCAGTTTGCTAATATTTTGTTGAGGATTTTAGCATCTATATTCATCAGGGATATTGGCCTATATTTTCCTTCTTTGTAATATCTTTATCTGGTTTTGGAAGTAGGATAATGCTGGCCTTGGAAAGTGAGCTTGGGAGTTTTCCCTCCTCTTGAATTTTTTTTTAATAGTTTTAGAAGGATAGGTGTTAGTTCTTTGAATGTTTGGTAAAATTCACCTGTGAGAACACCCAGTCTGGAGGGGTTTTTTTGGGTTTGTTTTTTTGGGGGGGGTTAAGATTTTATTTATTTTTAGAGAGGGGGGAAGGAAAGGAGAAAGGGAGAGAAACATCAGTGTGTGTTTGCCTCTCACATGCCCCCCACTGGGGACCTGGCCTACAATGTGGACATGTGCCCTGACTGGGAATTGAACCAGCAACCCTTTGGTTCACAGGCCCATGCTCAATCCACTGAGCTACACCAGCCAGGACTGGAGTTTTTATTATTTGGGTTTTGTTTTGTTTTGTTGTTATTACTGCTTCAGTTTCACTAGTTGTAATCTATTAAGATTCTCTGACTCTTCCTGATTCAGTTTTGGAAGATTGTATGTTTCTAGGAATTTATCCATTTTTTTCTAGATTGTCCAGTTTGTTGGTATATAGTTGTTAGTAATATTTTATTAAAATCCTTTGTATTTCTTTGTTGTCATTTGTTACTTCTCTTTCATTTTTTATTGTATTTATTTGGATCCTCTCTTTTTTTCTTGATGAGTCTGGTTAAAGATTTGTTGATCTTATTTTAATGTTTTTTTTTTTCCCAGTTCTTTTAGTGATAGGTTAGTTTAATTTTTTCTTGTTTCCTGAAGTAGGCCTATAATGCTATGAGTTTTCCTCTTAGGACTGCTTTTGCTGTGCCCCATAGATTTTGGTTTGTTCTCATTTTCATTTGTTTCGTAGTAACTTTTGATTTCTTCCTTGGTCTTATTGTTAACCTTCTAGTAACATTATTTAGCCTCCATGACTGTGTGTGTTTCAGTTTTTTTCTTATGGTTGATTTCTAGTTTCATACCATTATGGTCAGAGAAGGTGCTTGATATGATTTTAGTCTTCTTAAATTTATTGAGACTTACTATGTGTCCTACCTAACATGGTCTACCCTAGAAAATGTTCCACGTGTGCTTGAAAATAATATGTAGTCTGCTTCTTTGAGGCAAAGTGCTCTGAAGATATCGATTAAATCCATCTGATCTAGTGTCTCATTTAAGTCCACTGTTTTCTTGTTGACTTTCTGTCTGGAAGATCTATCCATTGATGTCAATGGGGTATTTAAATCCCCTACTATGACTGTAAACTGCTATTCTCTCTTTATGTCCATCAAGATTTGCTTTATATATTTAGGTGCTCCTGTGTTGGGTACATAAATGTTTATTTGCCAGAAATATATCCTCTTGTTGGAGAGCTCCTTTTATTACTGTAAGTTTTTATCACCAGTGATGATAGGTAGTGCTGAGCAATCTTTACTCTTACCTTCACCTCATCACCCTTGTTACATGGCAGCTTAGATCAGGGTTATATAGTCTTTGGGATTTTTCTGTGACATTATTTCACCTACAGGTTTATGGACATGTGATTTTTACCAAATACCTTTTCTAAAAACCTTTAATTGCTATAAATGTTTAATAAGCACTAAGATAATACTTTCCTTTGCCAGGCTCTCTGCTTAGGTACTTTTATTGTTATCCTTTTTATAGATGGGAAACATGAGACACAGAGAGGTTAAATTACTTGCCCAAGGGATCTAGAGCTCATACTTTTAATCATTACTTTATATTGTCCAACATTAAACCAGAATTTCAATGTTCCTCACAAACTTCTGAGTGGAAAACAAGCTGATACAAAATTTCTTTATCCTTTCTAACTAACTGCTGAAGAGACAGCTAGTATGCTAAGATACAAAATATGTATGTAAGGTTAAGGAATCACAGTAGTTCAAAGTAGAGTCTATCAGAAGTAAAGGTGGTGGCTGTGGAGTCACATTAAAGAAAGAGACAGGAGAGAGCTTTTTTTAACCCCTAACCTGAGGACATGTTTATTGATTTTACACAGACAGAAAGAGAGAAATGTTGATGGGTTGCCACCCGTACACACCGACAGGTTATCGAACCACTGCTTATGTATGTGCCCTGACCAGAGAGCAGCCCTGCAATGTTTTTGGTATATAGGACGATGGTCCTACCAACTGAGCCACCAGGCTACGGTGATGTAAGAGAATTTTATTAGAATTTTAATAAGAGTTTTTACAAGGTAAGGGGGGATTTTGAAAACTTAAAAGATTTACATATTTTAAATTTTTATACAGAATATAAAAGAAGGGACATTGCTGGAAAGCATTATGTATAGGAGGCACTTCAGGAGCTGAAGATAAGAGTTTGTAGATTAAAAGTGCCAGGCAATAATTTTTTAAAAATACTGCTCTCCTCTAATAACCAAAAGCTGGTGAAATTTCTGAATTTAAGTGTTAGGCTCTCACCTAAACAGGATATTTACAAAAGAACAAAAAATTAGGTTTTTTATAGCAGTGAAAGCTGTAACATTTGTAGATTATTGACAGAAGTCTAAATCTGTCCCACTTATTAAAATATAAAGTCAAAAGACTTAAAGTGCCTTAGAAATAGATATCAGGTTACCTGTAGAAGAACTGGTAAACCAAAACAGATGACAGGTTAGGGAAACAGTGATAAGCAGAAAACATAAACAGGTGATCATATGAAATTTAAGTGCATTTTAAAAATTCTATGAAAAGATAAATACTGTAAAGGAAAACCTAATAATGTGGATCTAACAGTGCTAAGCTATTTCCACAGAACTTAGGAGGTGGGTGTGGGGGAGGAAGTTGGTAAGTAAAATCTTTTCAAAAATCTTGCCTTGTCTGGGATCAAGGACTTGGTTAGATATACTGAAGAAGGAAAAGCATTCTGAATGTCTTGAATTGGATATGAGTTTATAGAATATATTTTTAATTGACAGGAAAGTATTCAAATATTTAATTGCACAGTAGATGTAAGTCATTATCATTATGCTGCACAACTTAAACTTACTTACATGGTGCTGATGTCAATTATATCTCAAACTGGAAAAAGAAAAAACACTGATTCCTCAGTAGTTTGTAAGTGAATAAAAAATAAAGCAATTTTGTTTTTTTAGAAAATCATTTAAAATAGGGCAATGATCAGTGCAGGAATAGAGTGTGAAAATTAAACCAAATATAAAATTATGATGGAATACATAAAGCCAACCAAACATCAGTTGTCAAAAATGTTAATTCCCTGTGAGACAGATTATTTAGGTCAAATAATCTAGCTTAGAGTAGAGGATTTGATTTCATCACTTTCAGAATTTAACAGATGAATTAAAAAAAATCAACCTAATATACACACACACACACACACACACACACACATCATCTTTGTATCTTAGAAATAGAAATCATTTTTCCGTTTAAGGCCCCAGGAACATTTTAGAAAAATCAACTGTAGTTGCCTGCAAACAAAACTAATAAATCCCAAAAGTAAAGGCTTTTCTTTTTTTTTTTTTATTCTTTTTTTTTTTTAAGATTTTATTTATTTATTTTTAGAGAGGGGAAGGGAGGGAGAAGGAGAGAGAGAGAGAGACATCAATGTGTGGTTGCCTCTCATGTGGTCCCCCACTGAGGACCTGGCCCACAACCCAGGCATGTGCCCTGACTGGGAATCGAACCTGCGATGCTTTGGTTCACAGCCCGCGCTCAATCCATTGAGCTACGCCAGCCAGGTGTAAAGGCTTTTCTGTCTACATTTTATAACATAATAAAACTAGAAATTAGGGCATCAAGAGATAACCAAAAGAACTTTAACTGCTTGGAGATTAAGAACAATATTCTTTAAAAAAAAAAAAAAAAAAAAGATCCCTGGCTGGTGTGGCTCAGTGGATTGAGTGCCAGCCTGCAAACTAGAAGGTTGCAGGTTTAATTCCCAGTCAGGGCACATGCCTGGGTTACAGGCCAGGTCCCCAGGTAGGGGTGTGTGAGAGGCAACCAGTTGATACATCTCTCACACATCAATGTTTCTCTCCCTCTCTTACTCCTTTCCCCTCTCCCTAAAAGATAAATAAATAAAATCTTCCAAAACAAAGAAAAATATGCTTCCAAATCTGTGGCTCATTATAAATTAAATAATAATTTGTAATTACCTAAAATTGATAAGAAATACACTCTATATAAAAACTTCTAGGGAATATTTATAGGCACAAAACTTTTATTAAGTGAAAGGTTGAAAATAAACATTATTCAACTTGAAATACAAAGAGCAGCAAACTGACGGAAATTAAGCAGAAAGAATGGAAAAATAAAGTGTGAAAACTGAAGTTAGTTAAATAAAAATAAGTAGAAAAGATGAATACAACCAAGACCATGGGTTTTGTTTATTAAAGATGAATTATTTAATCTATCCAAAACTTAAAAGATACAACAAAAATATCTCCAGCCACCTTGTTCTCCCTGTAGATAACCAATATTCATAGTTTTTTAAACAACTCTTAGTGAACTGTTGATTGATATACCATGCATTTTACCCATTTAAAGTATAAAGTAGAGTGTTTTTTAGTATATTCACAGTTATGTATTCATCATCACCACAGTCCGTTTTAGAACATTTTTAATTACCCACAGAAAGAAACCATGTACCCCTTAGCCATCATGCAACATGTGGTTCTTTGTGGCTGACTTCTTTCACTTGACATGTTTTCATTATTCATGTTAAAATGTATAGTGTATAATGTATAGTAGGTCTTTTATGAGTAATATTCCATTGTATAGACACACATTGTATTTATCCACTTATTTACTGGGTCCCTTTGGGTTGTATTTACTTTTTGGCTATTGAAAATAATACTGCTGTGTATAAGTCTTTGTGTACATATATGTTTTCTAGCCATTCTAGTGTAAAGTGGTGTCTTGTGGGGTTTAGGGTTCTTTTTTTTAAGATTTTATTTATTTTTAGACAGAGGGAAAGGGAGGGAGAAAGAGGGAAAGAAACATCAATATGTGGTTGCCTCTCATGCGCCCCCATGGGGACCTGGCCTGCAACCCAGGCACATGCCCTGACTGGGAATCCACCTTTTTGTTTGCAGGCCTGTGTTCAATCCATTGAGCCACACCAACCAGGGCTCATTTTGGTTTTCATTGAATTTCCCTACTGGTTAATGATGTTGATCATCTCCTCATGTGTTTATTGGCCATTTATACATCCTTTGGAAAACTGTCTATTCAGTCCTTTGCCCATTTTTAAATTGGGTTGTTTGTCTTTTTATTATCAAGTAGCAATAGTTCTTTATATATTCTAGGTACAAGTCTAATCAGATATGATTTGCTTCTCAGTTTCTTTTATATCTTTTCAGAGATTTTCTACATTTGTAAACCATGAAGACATACACACACAGATGCCCCTCTTTTACATATATGAATTTAGTACACTCACTGAATTGCAAAGCTGGAATTTTTTTTCCCCTAAATCTCTGGTAGGCCTAATCAAGGGAAAGAGAAAGTCAAATTAGCTGTGAAACAAAAGAAATTAGAATAGTGGCATTCTGTGGGAAATACAGTCTTTGTCATTTTATAACAAAATTGAAATTCTGGAGAAAACATTTTAATGAAATATAAATCACCATTATTAACCAAAGAGGTAGAAAACCTGAATAGACCTATCATAACAAGAAAAAATAAATCTTGTTAAAGACTAGTTTGAAGCATTTGAGATTTTACAAATTTATTTTACCATTTTTATCCCGGCATTTGTTGTCAGTTTTGACTTAAACTGTCATTAAAATTCTCTTTTAAAAAAAATGTACTAGTTTAAATCATGCCAAGCTCATACAATTTTAGATTTATTTACCTTCAGGAATCACATAGTCCTTGTTATTCAAACTATTCGTGAATATAAGGATGGGAATTTCCTGGTTTATTTATGTTTCAAAACAGTTTTCTGCAGGGATATAACATTCTGGGGTTGCAGTTATTTTCTTTCAGTGTAGTTTTACTTTTCATTGTTGTTGAAAAGCAGCTGATATTTCTTGTCTCATTTTAAAAATGTTTTTGCTCTGGCTGGCTAGCTCAGTTGGTTAGATCAGGGGTCCCAAACTCATTTTCACCAGGGGCCACATCAGCCTCGCAGTTGCCTTCAAAGGGCCCAACGTAATTTTAGGACTGCATAACTCCGTAACAGTTAAGTGACAGCTTGGCTCTGCCACCGGGTAGAAACAAGGTGCCAGGCTGGATTCGGCCATGGGCCTTGTGTTTGCCACCTGTAGGTTAGAGCATTGTTCCAGTATGCCAAGGTTGTGGGTTTGGTCCCTGATCAGGGCACATACAAGAGTCAACCGATGAATGCATAAGTAAGTGGAGCAAATCAATGTTTCTCTCTCTCTCCCTACCCCCCTCTGTCTCTGTCTCTCTCCCTCTCTCACCCTCCCTCCTCCTCTCCCCACCCCAACCCTTCCTGTCTCTCTTAAAAAAAAATCAGTAAATAAACTTTAAAAGGTTAAATCTCATTTTAAATATATATATATTTTTAAGTTGAATCTTTTTTTTTAAAGATTTATTTTCAGAGAGAGAGGAAGGGAATGTGAAAGAGAGGGATACAAACATCAATGTGTGGTTGCCTCTCACGTGCCCCCTACTGGGAACCAGGCCTGCAACCTAGGCATGTGCCCTAAACTGGGAATTGAACCAGTGACCACCCTCTGATTCGAAGGCCCCTGCTCAATCCACTGAGCTACACCTGCCAGGGCTAAAAAAATACATTTTTAATATATATTCCCATAAATATATTTTTAATGGTTGGTTTTTTGCCTTTAAGAATTCTCTCATTCTGAAGTTTAACTGTTATATTGTGATTTGTAGCTAGCTCTGAGATTCTTGGTCTTCTTAAACATGTTGGTTGATATTTTTCATCAGATCTAGAATAATCAGATCCTGCCTCTGTCCCATTTGTGCTCTTCTGGAACTTAGTAGTTTGCACTCTGTCCACTACATTGCTTAAAACTTTTTTGTATTTTCTGTCTTTTTGTCTTTGATGTTTTCTGGATAATCTTTTATCTTCCAGTTCTTCTATTGTATCTAATCTGCTGCCAAACTTACTGTATTTTTACATTGTGATTTCTATATATCTAGAAGTTGTATTGCCTTTTTTCCCAATCTTCTATGCACTTTTTATACTTTGCTTTTCTCTGAGGGTTTTTCAAGATTTACATGCAATAATCATTTGTTTTGTCATCTGTGTTATTTAATCCCAATATTTGCAGTTGGGTATGAGTTTGACAATGCTTCCTATAAATTGTGCTGCTTGCTCATTGTGCCTTGTTTTTTCCTTTTGGGTTTGGTTATCTTTAATCATATATTGTTTGTTGTCCTTAAATTATTTGTGGAGCCCTGGCTGATGTGGCTCAGTGGATTGAGTGCCATCCTGCGAACTGAAAGGTCACCTGTTCAATTCCTTATCAGGGCACGTGCCTGGGCTGTGGGCCAGGTCTGCAGTTGTGGGTATGTGAGAAGCAACTGATTGATGTTTCTGTCTCACACATGATGTTTCTCCCCGTGTTTCTCCTTCCCTTCTTCTCTCTAAAAACAAATAAATAAAATCTTTAAAAATATATATATTTTTTTAATTATTTGTGGAGGTCCTAAGGGCCAGAGTGAATGTGCCTTCCTCCCAGGGAGTTTAACCTTTGCTTTTAACAGTAACTGGCACAGGGAACAGTGCCATTTTAGGACCATTTCATACTTAGTTGACCACCTGGGATGTTCTCGACCTCCCAGGTTGAGGAGACTTACTTCTTCCTATCCACAGGAGAATCAGCCATAGTCACAGTGTCTTTGTTCCCTTCCCCCTCTTCTCAATTTGCATGGTAGGAAGTGAGGGTTACTTTTGGTTTACTCTTACCCTGAGCATATAGCCTAGCCCTTAAGGGTCTTGGTTTAGAGTGGGTAAGATTTTCTATTCATTTTTCTACCTCTACTTCTGTGCCTCTTGTTCCATAAAGCATCCAAGGAGCAACCCAAAGAAACCTAATAGGCAAAAGTCTGCTTCATTGTTTAAAAGTTGTACTTTGCTGTCTGAATTCCGACTTTACTTTCATGTCAACACTTTGTTACTTTTAAGGATTTCTTGTAAAATATTTCATTTTTTAGTACAAAGACTGGTTCAAATAATCTAGCCAACTATTATTGGTAAAAAGTCCTGATTTATTACAGAATTAAAAGAATTTCAAGAGAATAGATACACTGTCTTACTGGCCAAAAAAACTTAATATAAAAATATCAATGCTGATCAAGTTGCAGAATTTAATAAAATTCTAGTCAGACTATTATAGACAAAATGATTCTAAAGTTCATATGAAAAATAAGTATGCAAGCTTTTCCCTCAAAAGGTGGGGAAGGGAATTGTGCTACTGCATAATAAAACTTACTCTAGTAATTTTTTTATTTCAGTTATTATAGTTTTCAACTCCAGAAGTTCTATTTAGTTTCTTTCTTATAATTTTTCTCGGTTGGTGTAATCTTTTTTTGATGAAACCTCATTCTTGTGGTTTCCTTTAGTTCTCTGTACATGGTTTCCTTTATTTAGCTCTTTGAACATATTTAAAATACCTGTTTAAAGTCTTTTTTTCCCTGTGTATAAGCCATACTTTCTTATTTCTTTGCATGCCTTAAAATTTTTATTGAAAACTGGACATTTTGAATATTATGTTGAAGCTCCCGAAACTCCACAGTCTTTTGTGTCTGTGGCTAATGAAGTCTCTGTTCCATTAGCTTAGTGATCCACTGGTTATTTAAAAGAGATTTCCTGCCCTGGCTGATGTGGTTCAGTGGATTGAGTGCTGGCCTCTGAACCAAAGGGTTGCTGGTTCAATTCCCAGTCAGGGCACATGCTTGGGTTGCAGGCCAGGTTCCCAGTAGGGGATGCATGATAGGCAACCACACATTAATGTTTCTCTCATTTTCTCTCTCCCTCTCTCTCTAAAAATAAAATAAATAAAACCTTTTTAAAAGAGATTTCCTTAAATACCTGTAAACCAAAAACAAAACTCTCCCACTGTTAGCAGATGGGCTCTTGTGTGTATGTTGAGGCATACCTTCAACACTTAGGCAGATTACAACTCTTTCTTAGCTTTCATTTTATGTGCAGAACATGAAGGTCAGCCAGAGGTGAGATTGTAGGGTCATCCCAGGTCTTTTCCCAAATCATCTGCTTTCCTCCCAAGCTTTTCACTTTTATTTGTTGTTTGTTCCAACTGTTATTTCTTGCCCTAGGCAGCATTGGCTGCTACTACATGTAGCTTTATGTTTGAACATATGCCAATCACTTTACGTTTTTACCTTTTAAAATTGTAAACCTTATGGTGTTTGAACTACATATTCAGTATTTTGAAATAGCAAACACAAAAAGAGGAAACACTATAAAGAGTGTGGTCCAAGAAGGGTCAGGAACAGGTCATAGAAGAAACTTAAAAACCCAGTACATTGCCTTATATTAGAACATTTTGAGTTCAGTAATTGTATGTCTCTCAATATTCTGAAAGTAAATGATCCTTACCCCTCTGACTTTCACTTGACTGGCCAACAGTTCCTTCCTTTAGCTGTCTAAAGTGTAAGATTAATGTCCAGGCTCCAGTTCATTCTTTAGCTTCAGTTATGATCTGTTTCCCAAATATTGCATAACAAAGTAATTCCATTTACTTAGACTTCATAGACTCTCTCACTGGGATCTTGAGCAGATCCACAGGTTGTTTGATGACATGCTAACAGGTAAAAAGCTGACCCGGGGGGCTTTGTCAAATGCAGAGATTGGGCCCTTTTTACTAAGCACTGTTTATATTTTGTTACTGGTTAGTATCATAAGGAGAAGGGAGCCCCTTGGGATTCCCAGACTATAGAATTTGCTGAAGCAGATATTTCATTGTTTTATGAAAACTTGTGCTCATAAAATGCATGATATACACTTTTATATTTTTTTAATGTTTACATTTACGTAGAGATCTACTTTAGTCACCTGAAAGCAAATTTTAAAACAAAAATATTTCTAAATGGACATGTCTGACATACATAGTTGCCACTTAACTATTCAATTCTATTGGAATATTGATTATACTCTACTAAACATGATTTTTGCTGTTTTTAATTGAGATATAAATCACTTGTTATTATTTTGGTCTTTGAAAGCTAGGATTTAATGGGTACAAGTTGGGAAAGGATACATGTTAGGAAAAAATAATGAAAAGCTGTTATAAATTGGGGTGTCTTTGAACATAGTTTAATGATTGGTTCATACAAAGAGTAAACAAAGTTCCATCCTCTTGCAAAGCAGGGTTAGCTTATGCTTTTCATTATATTTGAGGTGGATCTAAAATGTAATTCATGTAAAGATGAACATGTAAATATTTGGTAGCTGACATAAGAATGAGTAATTTTCTTTAGAGGAACTGATTGCTTTTTAGTCAAAACTTATCAAAATAAAGAGTTTATTTAATTCAAGTTTAATGATAAATAAAAATATCAAAGATATCCATTGTCTGTTTTCTGTCTTGCTGGCTTTCACAGTGCCTCAAGTTCCTAACCCATATCATGTTGTCTTTCTATCCACACCCTAGCACATACGTAAATCTCAGAGTTTGTGTATACACACACACACACACACACACACACACAATAACTAGGGAGATGTTCTCAGTAATTTATAGTTTGGGAACCTCTTAACTAAAAATGTCAATGCTATTTGTTGTTAGTATTCAGAATTTGTGAAAATACATATGTGTCAGGATAGGACGTCTTACCCTCAGCTTAGAGGCTAAGTTCATATTATATAATAAAAAATTTTACCTAGGTTTCATAAAGGTAAGTCCATAAAAATGAATTAAAAGGGTTAGATCAACACTCATAGATCAAGTCTCTCCCTGAACCTTAACTCATGGATAAAAACTTTCCACTAAGAGATTTTATTAATATTTTACCTGATTTTGATAACTTTGGAGTAAGAAGCCTGAAGAAGTTGGGGGTTGGTTGGTTGGTTGGTTGGTTGGTTTTTAACTCTATACTCAGGCTTCCTTTGGCACTAGTCAAACCACTGTTTGGATTTATGTACAAGTAACTCTTGTTCTATATAAACCCATTTTTAGAATGTTGTAGAATTCCAAATTTAACATTTCGACTTCTAGCCTGCAATTATGTCAATTAAATTAGATCAAGTTATCACCTACAGGCATACCTCAGAAATATTGAAGGTTCCGTTCCAGATCACAATAAAAGTAAGTCTTGCAATAGAACCATTTACAATCCTTTTGCTGGTGGACGGATTGCCTTCAATTCGTAAAAATCACATCTGTGAAGCTTAATAAAATGAGGCATGCCTGTATTGAGTATAAGAAACCAATTAGACCTACTGCATTAGATACTATTTTTACTCCCATAATACTGTCAGTGAGATGATAAAGAGATAGTTGTTGCACAAAAAGATTGGATGCCTGAAACTCATTGTACAATGAATATCCAGACATGAACCCACAAATGAGGCAAATACAGCAACCTTTGAACCACACAGGGGTTAGAGGCAAAATCCATGTACTAAGTATAGTTGGCCTTCCAACTATACGCAGATTCCCAGCTGTGGAATTGACTCTTGAAAACAGCTTTGAACTGCACTGGCCAGTTGAACGCAGTAAACTGAAAAACAAAAATGTAAATTTGAATCTGTACGGTTCAAACCCATGTTACTAAGGGAAAACTATCAACTGTAGAGTGGGCTATGAAGTCCAAGAGATCTAGGGTCTGAGGAACTAAAAAATTATTAAAAATGTGTTAGTTTTGCCCCGCCTGGTATGGCTCAGTGAATTGAGTGCTGCCCTGCGAACCATGGAGTTGCCGGTTTAATTCCCATTCAGGGCACATGTCTGGGTTTTGGGCCAGATCCCCAATTAGGGGCGGACAACAGGCAACCATACATTGATCTTTCTCTCCTTTCCCCTCTCTCTAAAAATAAGCAAAATCTTTAAAAAAAAAAAAAAAAAGAATTAAAGACCTTAATGTGAGAAACAAAACTTTTTTTATTTTTTATTTTTGTTGGTTTTGCCCTGGCTGGTGTGGCTCAGTGGATTGAGTGCTGGCCCTCGAACCAAAGGGTCACTGGTTCAATTCCCAGTCTAGGGCACATTCCTGAGTTGCTGGCCAGATCCCCGGTAGGGGGCATGTGAGAGGCCACACACATTGATGTTTCTCTCCCTCTCTTTCTCCCTCCCTTCCCCTCTGTGTAAAATAAATAAATGAAATCTTTTTAAAAATAAATAATAAAATTGGATGGTGTGTGGATTCCATTTAAGTAAGCAATTGATTACCTTCACTGACTATTATCTGATAGATCCAGGTTTTTCTGGGCTATTTCATAAACATTGAAATAATTTGGGGGGAAATGAAGCTTTCCAATCGCTTGACTTGTCATGTGCATTAATATATTGTGTGCATCTTAACACCTAACTCTGTCTGGTGCCTGGTGATAATAAATGCTTACTAAGAAAAAATGACTGACTAAATTAACCATATTGTTTTTCTTTTAAGGTTAAAAACGACAACTAACTCCAACCATGAAAGATCCAAGTCGCAGCAGTACTAGCCCAAGCATCATCAATGAAGATGTGATTATTAATGGTCATTCTCATGAAGATGACAATCCATTTGCAGAGTACATGTGGATGGAAAATGAAGAGGAATTTAACAGACAAGTTAGTTTTGAGTACAAACATGTTCTCTTTTTTTGTATCCCACTACAGCCCTCAAATAATGTACCTAGTTCTTTAAATGTTTTTTTATCTGTTCCCTTATCTGTGAAATATGTGCCACCACTCCTATGTTATCTGGATGCTGATTACTACCAGGTTAGTGAGGTTTTTTTTCAGGGTTCCACCCCAGAGATTCTGATTCAAGTAGACTAGGGTGTAGTCTGGGAAACTTGTTTTTTTAAAGTTCCCAGATGGTTCCAGTGAGCAATTAGGTTTGGAAACCACTGCCTTACAACAATCATTGCTTTATTGCAGTGAAAGTAAAGAGAATAGGATTCAGGAGCAGACACTCATAGCTACTAGGGTTAAGGTGTAGGAATTCTCCTACATTGATAAATACTGTCTTAAGTAGCCAGCTTGATTTTGTCATATCTGATGATGGATATTCAAGAGTAAAATAATGTAATCTTGCCCTGTTGGTGTGGTCTTGCGGGGTGGCTCAGTTAGTTGGAGCATCTTCCCATAGACCAAAAGGTTGCCAGGTTCAATTCCTGGTCAGGGCACATACCTAGGTTGCAGGTTTGGTCTCTGATTAGGGCCCATGTGGGAGGCAATCAATCAACATTTCTCTCACATTGATGTTTCTCTTCTCTTCCCTTTCTTTCTCTCTCTAGAATCAGCAAATGTGTGTGTGCTTTTTTTTTTTCTTTTTTCTTTTAATTTAGAAAACAAAAACAAAAAAACAATGTAGTCTTGCCCCGACTGGTGTGGTTCAGTGGATTGGGTGTTGTCCTGCAAACCAAAGATCCCAGTTAGATTCCCGGTCATGGCACATGCCTGGGTTGCGGGCCAGGTCCCTGGATGGGGGTGTGTGAGAGGCAACTGATAAACCAATCAATGTTTCTCTCCCCTTCTTTCTCCCTCCCTTCTCCTCTCTCTAAAAATAAATAAATCTAAAACAACAAAACAATGTAGTCTTATTTCACTAAGTATCATTTGGAACCCTCGCTGGTGTAGCTCAGTGGATTGAGCGCGGGCTGTGAACCAAAGGGTCACCAGTTCGATTCCCATTCAGGGCACATGCCTGAGTTGCGGGCCAGGTCCCCCGTTGGGGCCACGTGAGAGACAACCACACGTTGATGTTTCTCTCCCTCTGTTCCTCCCTCCCTTCTCCTCTCTATAAAAATAAAATCTTAAAAAATAATAATAATAATAATTGGAGTTTTGATTGTTTATTTGTAACTATCCTTGCCCTGACCCTACCCTTAAAAGGTGTTTTTGTTGTTGTTGTTGTTTTTTTTTCCAGTCATTTTGAGTAGGTTTGGGGTTTATATAGTTGTAAAGTATAGTAGGTAATTCTGACATGCATTCCTCAATGAGAACACTACTTTATTTGTTACTTCTTCCTCTCCACCTTCCATGAAAAAAAGTATGTTCTTTTAAGATAGGTAAAGACAGCAAAACCCTAAACAGATCTTCCCAGGTATTAAGGTAAACATTTTTCTTCCTTAGCACAGAAGAGGAAGTGTGATATTGTGCGTTTAAATAGTTCAAGATATTTCACGCTGTTCCTAGTGATATCTTACCAAGTATGCTATAAATTATCCTTTATTTATTATAAATCCAGATAGAAGAGGAGTTATGGGAAGAGGAATTTATTGAACGCTGTTTCCAAGAAATGCTGGAAGAGGAAGAAGAACATGAGTGGTTTATTCCAGCTCGAGATCTTCCACAAACTATGGACCAAATACAAGACCAGTTTAATGACCTTGTTATCAGTGATGGCTCTTCTCTGGAAGATCTTGTGGTAAAAAGTTATTTTTCATCTTTTTAGAACCTAGCTCATCTTTTCCGTAAGTGGAAAGGCCAGCAACCATGTGTTTAAGAAGAGTTCTACATCTCTTCCCCTTCTGAAATTGTACTGCTTTTTACTATGGAAGCAGAGGCCTCTGTCTCACTTATGACATGGAGTGACTTCTGGCAACACTCTGGAGTTAGTCTGAGATTACTAACAGACTTCTTGCCACTGCTTTTAGTTTTGATAACTTTTGCCCTAGGATGTGTAAATGACAAAGCAAATCCAAAAGAAGTACACAATATGTCCATATGACCTGCCTATATAGAAGTACCTTGATGGAGAGGTTTTGCTTTTTAATTTTGTCTTAAAAGTTTGATGAAATTCAGACATTTTTATCTGAAATGTAAAATTTTGGAGATCCCCCCCCCTTCCCCCGAATTCAGGAACTCCAGGATTTTCAATGAGTTAACCCTGCCTCCTTTTGAAACTGTGATTTAATAAGGACATCTATTAAGCTCTTGGCAGAAAAGAGCTTAAAAATGCTTATTTGCATCTTTAGTTATTCTCAGTGTCTCACTGCTGATAGTATATTTGTTGTAAAAAGTATTTTTAGGAATTGTCATAATTAGACATCAGTACTGGAGTAGAACCTAATGAGTTCTTCACTAAAAATAAGATAATTTAAAGTCAGAAAGTTAACCTTTCT
The DNA here is from genome assembly GCA_028533065.1 of Trachops cirrhosus. NCBI lineage: Eukaryota > Metazoa > Chordata > Mammalia > Chiroptera > Phyllostomidae > Trachops > Trachops cirrhosus. The sequence goes on along the minus strand of CM052546.1, from coordinate 25,973,079 downwards.
ATCCTGATTGATAATCTCTATTTGCTTCTACAAGGTCTCTGAAATTTACCCCTATATTCTGGAGTATTTCTTGCAACTGTCTTCTGTTCACTGTGCAGTGACTTCCTAACCTGGCTGTGCAGCATAATTACTCATGAAGTATTAAAAAAAAAATAAACAAAAAGTCCTCAGCTACATCCCACAATTGCAGAATCAATCACCTAGGCATGATTATTTTTAAAAAGCATTCCCAGTCAGGGCACATGCCTGGGTTGTGGGCCATGTCTGCAGTACAGGACGCGAGAGAGGCGGCCATACATTGATCTTTTTCTCCCTCTCCTTCCCTTCCCCTCTCTCTAAAAATAAATAATTTTTTAATGCCACTTTAAAAAAAAAAAAAACACTACCAGAAGATATTACCGGCCTCCCCTATCAGCTATTTGGAAACCATTCTTCTAAGGGCTTTATAGAGAACACTGGAATTTGAATTTTGGTATAGTCTTTGTTACAGTAAATGACCCGATTGAGGAGGTATGTGATCTGAATAGTCTGTTGGGATATGCTTGCTTATGCTACCTTAGTTACTCCAGAAATAACCCTGGTTGCTCTTATGAGTTAAGCCCTCTGCTGGGTATAATGTATAACTTTAATCTGGAACCAGGAGAAATCCACTGTCTAGAAACTGGTTTGTTCAATTCGATTATTTGAGGTTGCTTATGCCAAAAGATTGCACATTCAAGAACACTGCTTTTTATTTAAACCTCACACTTTTATATATATTTCCCTTTAGATCAGGAAGACTATGTCCCATGCAAGGAAATGGTTGTATATAAATTATGAAACTAAGATTAAATTATTGTTCCAACATGTTTAATGTGCTTCGGTCTTAAAGTAAGTGACATAGGGGGCTTAGAGAATCAGTATAAAAGCCTTCCAGCGTGCCTACATGTCAGGCCCTGGAATCCATTCTAGTTTCTTTTCATCTTTTTCAACTTACATTCCAAGATGTGGTAGAGGAAATGTTCTGAGTGTTCCCTATATGCTGACACATCTGCTTAGGAAAGTAAAGATTCAGAGATACAGGATAATGTGGTACAAGTCTCTAAGGCTCTCAGAGACTTTGGCCCATTCTTCCCCTAACTGATTCAAAAATGGAGTCCCAGAGAAAGTGACTTTGCCAAGCTCGCATGGGAAGTTAGTTAGGGGCATAGCTGGGGTTCCAGTTTAGGTCTTCTGACTCCCCATGTAGTTTTCCTATTATATACCATGCTTCCTGTGGGAATTAGAATACAGCAATTGTAGAAAGACAACTCCACGTTTTCAATGAATATCATAAAGTAAAATTAATCTATAAACAATCACTTTAATCATTTCAACACTTGTTTAATATTCTTATGAAGGCCTTGTCTGGTGTGGCTCAGTGGACTGAGTGTCAGCCTGTGAACCAAAGGGTCTCCAGTTCTATTCCCAGTCAGGGCACATGCCCAGATTTCAGGCCAGGCAGATCCCAGGCAGGGGGAGGGAGTGAGAGGCCACCACACATTGGTGTTTCTCTCCCTCTCTTCCTCCCTTCCCCTATGCCTAAAAATAAATGCATAAAATCTTTAAAATACATGTCTTTGCAAGAAAGTTTAAAGAAAGTCAAATATAGTTAAAGGAACAGAATTCCTTGTTCTGAAATACTTTCTTAGTTTATGTGAAGTTAGTGGGTATCTAGTTACACTTAAGCAAATTTAATTTCCATTCCTACTTTTAGAAAGTTGATAAAATTTGATAATCATATACCTTACATCTGGTTCCTGCCTTCCCAGCCATAGATTTTTGGGGGTTAAGTTTATTGATGTCAGTTCTTGCTTTTGTTTAGTATTTTTTGGAAGGTGTTTTGCATGTAGATGGTGGGTTGAATGCTTCTGAGTATATGAAGCCATCTGTTAATGAACTTGCTTTTTATGTACTTATTTTTCAGGTCAAGAGCAATCTGAACCCAAATGCAAAGGAGTTTGTTCCTGGGGTGAAGTACTAAAATATTTGAGTAGACGGGGCCCTCTTTTGGTGGTTGTAGCACAATTTCCACACTGTGAAGGCAGTATTAGAAGACTTAATTGTAAAAGCTCTCTTGTCACTGTGTTACACTTATGCATTGCCAAAGTTTTGTTAGTCTTGCATGCTTAATAAAAGTGCTGAGACTGTTATTAAGTAAAAAGCTGTCAAACATTTACTGAAAAACAGAATTGGCCCCATGGCTTGATGTGAAGACAGCAAGGAAAGAAGCACCAGTCAAGTTGTGACAAAGCACCAGATTAAATGACCTTTAACTTAGTGAATTGTCTTTTTTTTTTTTTTTTTTTAGGCTAAACTGGTCCCTTAGGATTAACTAACACTTGTTACTGTCTAAGGTTTTTTTAAGCGAGTAAATTTAAATTAAGTTCTAGTTGCTAAGCAGATTTCTCAGTTCAGACCTAAATTTGTATTTGTCCCAATCAAAAAGAATCTTCTGAGGAAGGTTGTTAATTTGAAATAAATTCATTGTAGACACATCTGTCTTTGGTTCCTAAGGTGGTGATCAGATTAGAATTAGTATTGACTTTTGTGGTATGTTATCATGTCAAAATATATCTGAGGAAGTATGTAATTTGAGAGCTGCGTCTCCTTCAGTTCTCATTGTAGCTATCCCTTTGTAAAGTCTAACATTTGACCAACCCTTAATCCAATTGAACAAAGAAATTGTAACATGTGATTTGAGTGGTGCTTTTCCTTGCTTTGTTAACCATCACTACAATAGTCTGCAGCACAACTTTTCTTTTAACTAAGCTAGAACAGTTTTGGCTTCTTAAACTTCATATTTGGGTAGGTTAAGCTGCCATACGTGTTCAGTGTGAATAGTGTTTAAGTTGAAAATATTGTAAAAAAATTATATTTTTTCAAAAATATTTAAAAAAATAAATAATAGTAGAACTAAGCTGATGGTTGTGTTTCTTGGTACTGAATGCAGACTTTCCAGTGGTGATACTCACTTAGTTGTGGGCTCAGTCCCTCAGGATAACCCTGCTGGCAAGATTTGCTGAGAACAGACTAGACTATTAGATCCCATTGTGTCAGACATCTTACTATGTAAGTATCTGTCTAAAGTACAACAGTAAAATAAAGCCCAAAGCCCCTTCTGCAGGCCACACTGATCTCAGACAACAATGTGAGAGCAATTGTAGGATATCCATGTTAAGAAACTTGACCTGACTCGACTATAACCTTCATTGGCTTTTTCCCTTCACAAGCCATTGCTGGTCTAACTGGACTGGTTTGCTAATTGATTCACGTGGATGTTCCGCTTTTTCCCTGTCCCAAGCTTATTTATAATATGTTTATGGCTCATCTTTATTTTAGAGAGGAGGGAAGGGAGGGAGAAAGAGGAGAGAAACACCAATGTGTAGTTGCCTCTCACACACCCCCCACCAGAACCCAGGCATGTGCCCTGACTGGGAATTGAACCGGTGACCCCCCTGGTTTACAGGCTTGCACTCAATCCATTGAGCCACACCAGCCAGGGCTGTTTATGGCAAATCTTAATTTAGGATAGTCTGTCAATCAACTAGCAATTTCTTGGTTTTACATACAATTCTTCCTCATGGCCCTACTCAGTTGTTAATAATGTCCTCTGCACTTTCCTTGAGCTTGTTGGGCTCAGGATTAAGAAAGCCATGTAATCAGTTCGGGCTCAGATTCTCCCTGGGAGACAGCTAGCTAGATGTGAGCACCTGTGCCCCAGTGGTTTTTAATAGCTATTGTAACAAACTAATAATCAGGTAGGTTTTTAAGAAACACTGAAGCAGAGATGATCCTGCATGGTTCTTGTTCTTTTTGGAGCCATGATACAACCAGTCCTTTCTGTTACCTAAGAGCTCAGTACCACAAGAAGCACTGCTGGCTTATAGATCCTTTCTCTCTCAGCTCAGAAATATTTCCACATCCTGCCAAATGATCATAGTGCAGTATTCTTGGAGATTATGAACTTAGGCATTGTAAACTAATGATTAAGAGCAAAGACCAGCCCTGGCTGGTGTGGCTCAGTTCATTAAGTGCCAGCCTACAAACTGAAAGTTCGCCAGTTCAATTCCCAGTCAGAGCATATGCCTGGGTTGCAGGCCAGGTTTCCCAGTGGAGGGCATGTAAGAGGCAATGGATGGAACCAATCAATGTTTCTCTCGAGCATCAGTGTTTCTGTCCCTCTCTTTCTCCCTCCTTTCCCCTCTCTAAACAAATAAATGAAATCTTAAAAAGAGAGAGAGAGCAGACACTAGCCAGACTTCCTGTGAATCCAGTGATCTTGGGCAAGGCACTCGACCTTTCTGTGATAGCTTCTGCCTCTTTAAAATGGTAGTAATAACAGTATTTATCTCAGTATTGTGTGATTAGTTAATATACATCAAGCACTTAAGACAGTCTCTGGCACATAGAAAATTCTATTTAAATTATTATTGTTATGCCCTGGCTGGTGTGGCTCAGTGGACTGAGTGCCGGCCTGTGAACCAAACGGTCACTGGTTCGATTCCCAATCAGGGTACGTGCCTGGGTTGTGGGCCAGGTCCCCAGTTGTGGGTGTGCAAGAGGCAACCACGCATTGGTGTTTCTCTCCCTCTCTTTCTCCCTCCCCCTCTCTCTAAAAAGAAATAAGTAAATAAATAGTTGTTATTGCTATCAAGTAGTCATCTAGGCTAAGCTCTCATTTTGTTGGAACTTCTAGGGAATGTACACATTAAAACTACTTTGATGTTTAATTATTAGAGAGTCAGGTATCTGCATTACAGGTAGAGATGGAAAGTTTTAGAGCACCACTACTTCATTTTAAAGTTCTTGGGACAGATGATCACCCCAGGGTAACTAAAGTAAGTCATACTGGGTTTTTTATGACCATTATTAAAACAAAGGCACATGAGAGGATTTTTCTGGTTCTTGTGCTATATCATTTCTCAACCTTTTCCGTGTCATAAAGTGTTATTTGTTTAGCATACTGCAGTTCAGAATTGAGGCTGATTGCCGGTGGCTGGAGTTCTGTCACTTGGCTTCCAGTTGACCCAGCTTCTGCCCAGGTACCCAGAAGGCTGAAGGGATCAGTATTTCAGCATACTTGTAACCTCTTAGTAGCCCACACCAGTTGGGAAGTTCCATTCTCACTATAAAATTGTTAAGTAATTCCACTTAAAATCCATATATTGACTTTTTACCCAGTTTACCTTCCCATTGAGGACACCCAAATAGGCCACAAAAATGGAAACTAAGTAGTTTGGTGTTTCTTTGGTTAAAGCAGAAGAATATGATTTTTCAATTGTCACCAAAGCCATAGAGTAACACACCCTATCTTACCTGAGAGTAATTTTAGACTTTGGTGCAGACAGGCTCAATTTCTCTATTTTCTGGAATAATTTCTGGAACTGGAAGCTGGTCTTTTGATCTTGAAGAAAATCCTTTGAAGACTGGGCAGATAGGGATGTATTTCAGAAAGGCAAACCTTTTTACCATGTTCATTCCAATAGGGAAGTCATAGCTCTTGAGACTGATAGACATCTCACTGTTGGCGTGGGCCCCAGCTTTCCACTGTATCAGCCCTCGTTCTTCTGGGCTCCCTGCAAAAGGACAGTGGGGTCACTTACAGGGGCCAGCCGCTGTCAGCCACCTCCCCTTCCCATGTAGTTCTGAAGCAGACTTCCAGAATGAATGCCTTGATTCTCGGGTATCTCTGGTTCTAAAAAGGGTTGAATCCATAATTTTTCAGCTCCTGTCTTAGCCAGAGTTCTAGGGAACCCTAAAGGATACAGGTTATAATTAGTGTGTGTCTATTGTGTATCTGCAGTGTGCCAGGTTTTGTGCTAAGTGCTCTAATTTTCATTATCTTATTTCTTCAAAACACCTGAAGGCACTATTACGCAAAATTTTGTCATGAAGAAACTGGCAAAAAGTTTAAGTAATTTTCATCCTCCACCTTGAATATGGGGCAAATGTGTGCTGGGCTGTTGGGGACCAAAACATACCTAGACTCTGCTGTGGGGGCAGGCTGGTGTGTATTGAAAACATTATAATCAGTATTAACATGATTTTTGTATTTGGAAAATAAATTCTTGTTTCTATAATGCAACCTCAAAGTCAAGCTAAGTTACCATATTCTTCGGACTATAAGACGTACCTCCCCCAATCTAGGAGGAATAATGGTTAATGCTGTTGAGTTCTGTTTACCACTTACATTGGTGAAATATTTATGTTATTAAATATTTTACCACATTTTTTGCTTCAAAATTTTTTCCCTATTTTCCTCTAAAACCTGTGTGTGTCTTATGGTCCGAAAATATGGTAAAATCTTTTGTAGTGGTGGTAGGGATTTTTTACAACTAGGGGAATTTGCCCTACAAAGTGGGAGAGGGGTGCATGAGCTCTCTGGGGTTTTCACAAGGCAGCTGGTTGATGAAGACTGTGGCACAGTATAAATCTACTTGGAAGAGTGAGATTTTCATATGCTGGCAATCCAGCCTGAAAACCCCATGAGCAGTTCAAATGAAATGAGTCCCAGAGTCAGAAGAGAGGGCACTGAGGGAGAGCTCGGGTCTTCAGGGAAGACTACTTGGAGGAGGTACTCTTTGAGTTGGGCCCGGCCGCACAGGATGGCAAAGTGGAAGGGAAGAGCTGTCAGTGTGGCACATGGCTCTGTTGTCTGATTGCCCCCCTCACCACTGCCAGGAGACAACAGCTGGCCCAGAGTTCCGTCACCTACTTCTCATGTACCCCTCCCTGCCTGCAAGTCCTCTGCTTCTCCAAGTCCCTTTCATTCTGAACCCCACCAGTCTCATCCAGGAAACCCTCCAGATGACTCCAGCCTAGTCCTATTGACCTTACTGCTTTAAGCTCGGTTTTACTTCCTGTCTTGTGCTAGGAGCTCTTCAAAAGAAACTTAAACACTTTTTCTTTTGCACATCCCTTTTAGTGTCTAACCAAAGGCCAAGCTGGTAAGCTCCTCTAGCGTTTTGTGAACTAAATTGATTGTCCCTCTAAGGTTGGGTTATGGATGGATGGAGAAAGAGCAAACGCAAAGTGATATATCAGCAAAGTGTTCCCATCCCACAAAAGAAAGCTAGTAAGGACTTGAGTTCTGAGCTAGTAAGACCTGGGTTGGAATCCAGATTGTATGGCCTTAGGCAAGTGATTTCACCACTCTGAGCTTCAGCTTCCTCACCAGTGTGTATTGAAGGACTCTTGAAGATTATGTGGCATAATATATGATCCCCTGGCAGGGATGGTTGCTGATGGGCAGTTGGATTGAAGGATGGGGATGTAAGGAACTCCATGAGGCAGTCTGAGACTTAACAGCTGGTGAGCTTAATCCAGCTACCCAAGTCACAGAGAATCCCCTCAGTTCATAGCTGCACAGCTGATGCCCTCCATATCCCCAGACCCCCTAGCCATTGAGGCTGCTGATTTTCTGTCCAGCCCAGCTGCCTCTAAATGGGGGGAGGTGGGTACCGTGATCCAACGGATAGCTGCTACCAAGAGCTCCCTTATTATCTGATGCTGTCTAAAATCCCTAAAAGTGCCAAGGAATCTTTGGCTCTTCTTGCCTACACTCCAACCCACCAGCTATATGTAGCCAGACTCAACTCACCTTGAGAGAGGGAAAAGCAAATGGGGTCTGCAGCCCTGTCAAGCTGTCAAGTGGTAGGAGATAGGGGGCCACCCTGTTACTCCCATTTCTAATCTAGGAGTGATACCGCCTTTACTCTAGTTTCCATGGAGCTTTTCCAGATCTTCCAGTCCCCCTGAAACCCTCCAGCAAAGGTGGTGTGAATTAGCTGGGGCATAGGCCATAGACTGCATCAGATGGACTTTGTTAATATCCCAGATTTGCAAAATTAGAAATCTGCAGAAGTTGTGACTTTTAGTGAGTCATTTAATAGTTTATGCCTCACAGGAGTTTTCGAGGAAGACACTTAGCTCCATGCCTGACCCATAGAAGATGCTTTATAAATGTTAATGCTCGTTACTAGTTAAGGCATCTGGTGACATTTAGTTTTTATACAATTGCTGGGCACATAAATGTGGTCCAGGAGGGTTCTGTGGAACCCCCACTAAGTATCCACAATCCCTGCAAAAAGCCCTAATAGCAAAGAGAAAAATTAGGGGTCTTCCTAGTAGCCACTGTTGCATGTTGCTGGCATATTTGGAGTGGGTTTTGCGAATAAACTGGTGCTGCATTTCTATCTGTCCTAACAAAGCAAAAGCACCCAAAGGATAACCCTCACCCTGGTGGCTGTCAAGAAATGAAGAAAAGAAAAGAGCCCTGGAATTACTCTCCTAGCCCTGCCCTCTTCAAGACCTGTGAGGCATGTCTGTGCCTCTGGCCAGTGGTCTCTCCTTCCAACAAGAGGGCACTCCACCAGCCCATCTGTTCCTGCTGCTTCCTGCCTACAGGGCTTACATTGCATTGGACCAGGTCACAGCTCCAGTTCAGGGACCATCTGTTGGAGTGCAAATGAGCCCAGCCTCGTTTTCTTCCCAGGGCTGACCCATACCTGGCACTGTGTTGTCCAATATGAAAGCAAGGCACCCACCCACGAACATCTCCGTGGTCAGCAGCACAGTCAGAATCTGGTCCACTTCAGCACTGCCTGTGGAATAGGCCAGGGGCTAATGGGTATCATGGCCCCATCTGGAGAACAGACCTCAGGGACTTCCTGCTTGTACAGCCTGACTTCCTTGAGCAGGCTGGAGATGGAACCACACAAACCCCAACCTTCAAGCCTATCTGTACCTCTGCCTCTCCCATCCTTGGATTCTCATCACAGTTTTGCTAGTTGCTACTTGTCTTAGGACAAATTATTTAAGCCTCACTTCCCTCCTCTGTGACATGGACATGATAACAGTATCTATCTCATGGAGTTATTGTGAAAATTGAGCATATGTAAAGCTCAATACCTGTCCACAGAGAGTGTCTTAGTAAAGAACACCTGTTGATTAATTAGCTTCTCAGCTGCTGATTAGCATCCAGAGTCCAGCAGATTTGTTGCTGTAGCTGCGTGGAGCACTTGAGGGAGGGAGCTGTGCTCAGAGGCTGGCCCTCCACACCTCCCCCTCCCCCAGTGACATTCAGGCACCTGTATTGATGGCGCCAGGGTTAGACTCCAGGTAATTTGGCAGCGTAAGCCCGAAGAACATGGAAAATCCAAGAACGAAGAGGTTGCGGGAGGAGTTCATGTCCACGAACTGCAGGTTGGACAGCCCCACAGCGGTAATCATGCCTGAGGGCACAGGAGAACCTGTGGAGGCGCTGTGCGGGCTGGGTGCGCTCCACCACTCCGCCACCGCGCTGCCACCTGGGATCCACGCGCGCGCAACACTCACCGAAGAGGGTGCAGAACATGCCACCCAAGATGGGGTCAGGGAGCGAAGCAAAGAGGGCTGTGAATTTGCCAATGGTGCCCAGGACCAGCATGATGCCCGCACCATACTGCACCACGCGCCGGCTGCCCACCTGCCAGGGAGTCAGAGAGCGGGGGGGCTATATAATCCAGGGGAGAGTTCCGGGGCGAGGCATGGTGGGCGGGGCCTGTGATAAGAGCTGGGCACAAATGTGTCAGGGCTTGATGCAGCTCAAGGTCTTTCAAAGACTGCCTGGGGCTAGGCCAAAGTGGAGACCCGCTTGGGGAGAGGCCTGAGGCAAATAGAGTGGGTGGAGCTCCGTGCTGCTCTTGTTCAGCAAAGTACCTTGGTAATCCCCAGCACGCCAATGTTGGGGCTAGACGAGGTGGACCCGTTGCCTGTGCCCAACAGCCCTGCGATAATGCAGCAGATGCCTTCGGTGAAGATGCCCCTGTAAAGAAACGGAGTGTGGGGGGATTTGGTCCAAGCTCTGCCCCATTACCCTGGCTGGGATGCTCGCCTTCTGTGAAAGCTGCCAACTATCTGTAGTAGATTCCCCACTCCAGGCCAAAGGTAGGTGTGGGAGCCAGGAGCTCTGGTCTGAGCACTAGTCCCAGTGCTCTGGCACTTACTCCCTTAGGCAATTCTGGGTTTCAATTTCCTCACCTGTAAAAGGGGTATAATAAGGGTACCTGTCTCACAGAGTCATTGGTGGAAGGTGTAAAAGAACTCACCGCAAGGGCCATGCACATGGAAGGTTGTCAATGACTGTAGTATCCCTTGAATTCATTATCTCCTCAACTCCTCACAAATACTCAGAGTAAGAGATGAGAACATCCATCCCATTTCATAAATAAGGAGAATGAAGTCTGGAGAGTATCAGTGACTTGCCCAAGTCCACATTTTTTGGACTCAACCCTGTTACTACGTTTGCTTCCTGAGTGCCTCAGAAGGGACCAGATACTGGGGAGAGCAGATGGGCATACCTATTGATAGCATGTACTGGAGGGGGTGGTGCACCAGCCAGGCGGGCACAAGCATAGTAATCACCAATGGATTCAATGATACCCGCCAATGTAGCACTGAACATTCCCAGGACAGCAGCCGCGGTCACCGTAGGCAGGCCCCACTGACCTGGGTTGAGGGGAGACGAGAGGATGAATGCAGTGCCCCTGGGTGGGTTAGGAGGTAGACTAGGTAGTTGGGGGGTGAGGGTAAAGGGATCTCAAGCTGGAGTGGAAGCTGCAGAGGTGTGGGAGCTTAGGTGGGATCACTCAGTCACAAAGCTCTGCAGTAAGGCTTCCTCCGAGTTAAACCACTCTACCTGGCACACGATACATGTGCGGCTAATGCTAGTTTTATCATCAGCTGGATTGGGATCAGCAGGAGCCTAATAGATGGTCTGCGTTGGAGGCAGAGGGGCCCAGGTAGGGTTGCTCACAGGGGTAGGGGATTCGGATCCAGGGTGCAATAGACATGATGTTCCCTCGGGCGTCCGTTCGTGCCTGGAAGCCATAGGCTGTAGGGTCTGTGGGCAGCACATCTGTCAGGGTCAGGATGTAGCAGAGCAACCACATGGTCATAATGGCCAGCACAATCTGAAGTGGGGAAGGATGAGGCGCACACTGAGGGCCCTAGAGGTCTTGTTCCAAGCTAACCAGCCTCTACCTCAACCCTAGCCCTAGCCCTAGCCCCAACCCCAGCCTTTGCCCCAGCCCTAGATCCCAGCCCCCATCACCTGCTCCAGTCCCTGTCTGGGACCTGTCTCTGCTCTAGCTCTAGTTCCCCTGCTATTCCAGCCCTTGTCCCCTACTTTGGCCCTGGACACAAGTTCAGCCCCGCCCCGGTCCGAGCCCCAGTTGCCTGTCAATTCCTCACAGGAAACATCTTGAAGATCTGAATGCGGAGGAGAGTGAGGCCTTTGCCCCAGCGGTAGACAGGCAGCAGGAAGGTGAGGTTGCGCAGGTACTGGGAGAAGAGGACGATCAGGAGAATGGAGCTGGGGGCAGAGGCAGAAAGAAGAGATGGCTTGTAGGACAGGCTGGGGACAGGAGACAGGACTAAGGGGGAAGAAAAGGTAGGGGACAAATGGGCTGGGGCTGGACAAGGATCAGTCCTGGTGTCTGCTCACCAAGCTGAGATGCCCCAGTGTGAACCAGCTCGGTCACCAGCAGCTTGGAAGACAGAGAGGCCAATAAGGGAGACGGTGGGGGTGACCGTGAGAGGCCCAATGTAGCTGAGCAGGGCTCCAGGCAACCCCACCAGCCCGATCACCACTTCCACCATGCTGGACACCATGATTGCACCCTGAACCTAGAAGAGCAAAGATCAACTATAAGTTACTATGTAGAAGCCATGACCTCTACATTAAAAAAAAAAAAAAAAAAAAAAAAAGGCCTCTGGGCTATCTCCTAATTCAGCAGTAGCCCTTACTCCCATCTAGCCCCCTCCTCAGGTCCAGGTCCCTTCTACTCCATATGGGAACCCACCTCTCGTATTCGTGGGTGCCAGATATGAGAGGTGTTCAGGGGCAGACTCCAGTTACCATAGATCTCCTCTGGGGGCAGAGACAGGGACAAACACATGTGAACAGGGAACAGAGACATAAGGAGAGAAGGTGCTGCCATGAATGCATCCCAGTGTCTGAATTTGGGACAGTCTCCCAGATCTCCAGGCTTCTAGACCCCAACTCTCCAGCACAGACCCCAGAAGTGTGCTCACCTTCAGGGGGACATTTCCATCTCTCCAAGGCCAGGATGGCTTTGGCTGGGATCAGAAATGCAAAGGCACTAGCCTGGAACAGTGGCAACCTGGAAGGAGAAGCACAGAACAACAAGAGTGGGGGCGGGTGGGGGTGGGACATAAAGACAGGGGAGGCTGGGGGAGAGGGACACCAAAGAGGGGGAAAGAAAGAGTCACACAAAGGGACACAGACAGAGGGACAAGGGCACGGGCATAGCAGAGGGCAGTCACTGAGGCCCCAGGCAGGACTCTATAACATCTTGAGAAACCAAGGAGGAAAACAAATGGAGCCCCTGGCCCACAACCTGTCCCCTTTCCTTCTCAACGCCAGTTCCTGCACTGTGAGGGGCCACGTGCCAAGAAGTGGACAGCTTAGTACTTTCATCCAAGCTCCACTCACACCCTTCCTCCCTCCTCTCACCACACAAACAACCATGTTTTGGCCACCTGAGCCTAGGGTTGTGACAAGGGTGTGGGCCCCCCAGGAAGACAGACTACTGAAGAAGCCTGCACAGGCCCTTGAAGCAGGCAAGTAGGTGGTCCTCTTTACCCTGAATAGGGCTTAATCAGCTTGGTGAGCAGGCACCAGGACTGATCCTTGCCCAGCTAAGGCACATCCCCTTAAAAACACAGACTTCTAATCCTTGAGGGGTGCCAGGTGCCAGCAGGGTAGGACCCCAGCTGCCTGGCTGTAAGGCTGTGCCTGGGAGAAGAAGCAGCAGGTGTGGGCAAATCCAGCTTTCTTTGTCCCTTGAGTCCTCTGAGAGAGACCACCTGCTCATGCTGTGTGTCTGTGTGGGAGTGGGGCAGCTCACCGGATGCCCAGTGTGGTCTGGATGAGGGTGGTGATGCCCACGCAGGTGAAGATGGTGCCAATGAGCTGGCTGACCATGTGCTGGTCACGGCCCACACACAGCGCCTCAGCCAGGAGGAAGGGCACAGCGATGGTGCCACTGAAGCATGTCAGGTAATGCTAGGGGGATGAGGGGGTATGCATGAGGCCTACAGGGCTTAGAGGGAAACAGGGCCCCTAACAGTTCTCAAGCCAGCCTCAGTGGGCCTGAAGCTATGCTGCCCTAGGAAACATACCCACCCAGAATGGCCACTCCTACAGGGAATTCCCAGAGGGCTGCTGCTCACCTCTGGGGATGCCTAATCTGCCCCCAACCTATTCCTACATCTTCTGTGGAGCAGGCCCTCTTCCCTGTCACTGACATTCCGCCTGGCAGGTGGCGCTTGCTCCCAGGGGGTTAATCCTCTCTTGGGCACTATAAGCCTCTTCCCCACCCCTGCTTGGTGACAGTCACTGTTGCTGACCTTAGGTTTCTCTTCTTGTTACCCAAGATAACCTTGGTAGCCAGGGAGGGAGTGGGCAGGGATTGTGGGGAGTGTGCAGTGGGGAGACCTGTGGGGGAAGCCCACCTGGAAGCCCAGCAGGATGCACAGGTACCAGGGCGGCACATCCTCGATCTTGTACAACATGTCAAACTTGGATTCTGTGGGCAGGGACACGGGGGGGTCCCTCGTGGAGGTCCCTGCTAGGCCCAGGTCCTCATGCTGGGGACAGCAAAAAGCAGTAACTCAGGGTGAAGAGGTGGACACTGGCAGAGTCAGTTCTGCCCCATAATCAATCAGGTGCCTAAGTGGCCTGTCTGTCAGCTCCTCAGAATGGGGTGTGAGCCTGGGGTCCTTACCTCCATTCCGGTCCATCCACCCAGTTGTCCCTGGGCCTGACTACTAGGCCTCTACCTCACATTGCTTTGTGCAGGCTGAGTCCACTGTACAGGCTCCTGGAGCCCTCAGGACCCAGGCCTTCTAGCAAAGGGAATGAACCCCTAAGTCAGAAGTCCTGGGGCCAAGAGGGCTGGAGACTGGACAGGCTTTGGGACCAATCTGGCCCCACCTCTGCCCTTTGGAGGTCCCTGGGATGTCACTTTGGGGTGGGAGTAGGTTGTGCCCCTACTGGCCCTCAAGCTGAAGTCTTCTTCACCCCCACTGCCACCCCCTCCCCATCCCCCAATTGCCATGGTGAGCCAGTCACTCAATCAAGTTTATCAGAAGCTTTGTCTCTGCCCTCCCAGGGAGGCCTGTGCAGTCCCTCCAACTCCCGCCCCACCCTGCCCCTACCCAGCTCCCACCCATCCCCCAGCACCTGTGTCTGGCCCTCAGGTTCCTCCTGGGCCCTCATCTTTGGGACACAGGTATGAGCAGTTCCTGAGGAGAAGAGGGGATGGCTATAGAAAGGCCAAGGAGGACTTTACTCCACATATCAGACATTGTTCAAAGTAAATCTGTAACCAGATCCCCAGCTCCGATCAAGATTGCGAAAGCAGGACCCATGTGGAGGTAAGGTATTAACTCTGGTCACAGGGAGTGGCGAAGGCTGCCCAGGCCTCTGCCACATCCACCACCCGCACCTGAGCCTGGACAGGAGACCTGTTCTTGTTTTCCAAGAGGGGGCCAGACTGGGGGTGAGGCGTGGACAGTTTGGAAGTTTACCAAGCTCTGGATGAAGCGACAGGAAAAGGAGTAGAAACAGCCATTGTTAAGTTACCATCTGAATATTAACAATAAGTTAATCATTGTCATCATAACCACTCTCATTATTGAGGAATGACTATGTGCCAGGCAACATCTACGTGTTGTGTTTAAGCCCAGGAGCTAGGCAGTGCTAACCTCTTTTACAGCTCAGGAAACAGATTAAGAGATGTGATCCGACCAAGGCCACACAAGTAGCAAGATTATAGAAAACGATTGCTAAAATTCAGGCTGGCCCGAGCTCCCACATTTATGCTGTATTGAATATGATGAGACAGTACCCTCCCCACCACCGCTGCTCACCCCTCAGGGTCACTGGGGCATACAACAGAAGGAGCTGCCAAGGCTGGCCCTGCCTTGCCTGTGCCCCAAGTCAGGGTCCAGTGAAAAATGAAAATGCAGTTCCAAAAGTACTACGAATTTTAAGACAGCAACAGCAGAGCACTGGACAGTCCGGGGCCTTTCTAAGCACCGGGCCGTGTGAGTGCAAGTCACACAGCTCCCGAAGCCAGCCCTGGGCCCAGCCTGTCTTTCCTTCCTGGCAGATCTAACCCAGCCTGGCTGTGGGGCCTGGAGCTGGCTGAGAAGGACCTGGTGTCTGAGAGGCTAAGGCCCTCCAGCTGGTGGGGTCCAGGCCTAAGCTTCTGCTCCCCACAGTGCTGCCCCGGCCCCAGCCCTCCTAGGGCCCACCTACTTCTGGGTTGCTGTGCCCATGGCCAGACCCTGGCCCGAGGGCTGACAGGCAGCACCGCTCTCCAGCTGGGAAGCAGCTTCATGACACAGCCCTGAGTCCGTCCTGGGCCTGTTCAGCCTCCAGGCTGTTCCTCCGTCCAACTGGCCTCTCCTCTCCCTTCTTGGCTTCTGCTCCCAGGTTCCCAAAGTCGTCTGACCAGTTTGAAGCTTCAGAGCTGCTCCTCAGCACTTTCCTTACCACCCTCTCCTCCCCAGTACTCCCCAGGGGGCCGTGGAGGCAGAGCCCTACCTCTCCCTGTCCTCTAGACAACTCAGCCACACAGACAAGGCCTTGAAATTGTGCAGGGTCTCAGATACAGTCACACAAAGGACTCATGACACCCAGACTCAGACCCCACATAAACACAGGGCACATCACAGGCTCCCAGCTCACATCTAATATGACTCAGCAGTTCCTTGGGCCCTGGCTCCCATCCTGGTGCCTAGGGGTTCTCTTCTGGGGGGAGGGTCAGGGATGAGGAGGCTCAGGCAGGTCAGGAACAGGTGATAAATTGTAGGGGACTGGGCTGCAGTGTAGCTCAGGGAAGCTGGAGAGTCAGGGTGTGCTTGGTGTATCCCTTTTCTTCCAGGAATGACCTTTCCCCACCCCCTAAATCTGAATCCCCTCCCAGCCCTGCCACTGCTCAGCCTGGGACTTGTCCTGAGCCTCTTTTGTTGTCTAAGCCTTGTTTTCTGCATCTGTTGCCTGGGGATTAGTGTCTATTCTGTCCATCTCCCAGGGCTTTGGAGGATCAGAGATACTCACTGAGGCAACTGCAAGTTGTAACATCACCTGACCCCAGGTTCCCAGACCCACATAGGCCCCAGGCAGGACCCTTGACTCTGTTTGCTAAGGGAAGAGCCCCAGGGCCAAAGAATTTCTGGGGAGAGCAGGACTTAGAGCCGAGATGCTGAATCCAGCCCGTTCCAGTAACCCTGCCCCACCTTCTTCCAGGCAGGCACTCAGGGCCCAGCCATGCCAGCTGGGGTCAGAGTGAGCAGCAGCTGGGCGTAGACCCAGTGAGACTATCGTTCCGGGTGGGGCCCCAATAGCACTCAGTGGTTGCAGTAGGTGTGTCTACAAGGTGCCCTGCTTATGGAGTTTTCCACGGTTTTTCTTTCTTATGGTGAAGCTGGGGTTTCACTGTTCACATAACTGGATCCATATGCCGTTGCTCACTGATATTCCCAAACACAACAGACCTCACTCACCTCTGGAAGATGATGGAAGCTGTGTTTGGCCCTCTAGGGGGACATCAGAAACACCAATGTCTGTCCTCCCAGCCCCTCAAGCACATTTGGAGAGAGAGAGAATCGAGGTCCCTGGGTTTTATTTGAGTCCATAGGGGAAGGCCTGACCCCTCCCAGGCCCCAGTGCCCCAAAGCTGGAGGAAGAGGGAGAGTGGCAGCTCAGAAGAGCAAGGCCTCCCTGCCCTCGAGCAGCCTGCAGAAAGGCGTCAGGGCAGATCCAGAAGAAGCCCTGCTGTCTTCAGGGGCTGACCCCAAGAGGAAGGAGGAGTTGGACTAGAGCTCTGCCCTTGTGACTGGCACCTCCTCTGAGCAGGCGCCCCCGGGGCCTCCACACAGCAATGCCTTCAGAGCCTCCTGGCCTTGTTGGTGGGCTTCATAGATCTGGTCTTCTCCAAACTCGCCCAGGTAGTGCAGACATGTCAGGGAGAGCCTAGGGGATCCAAGTAGGAGCGTCAGACTCTGCCAGCCCATAGGGGTCAGACTAAGGTTCCCAGGGCTCCATCCCGCCTCCCTGCTCCCATCATACCTGGTGGGCCAGGGGCCCCCTGTGATCATCACACTGATGTGTGGCTCTGGCCCATTGCTAAGTCCTGGGCCCGTGAGACGTTTCACCTGGTTCACTTCTCGAACCCCATAGCTGGAGGAGAGCGACACAGCATTAGTGAGGGCCTGGCCAGCGGGGGGCCTGTCTGTATGTGAAGCTGGCACACTGGGTCTTTGCCGAGTTCAGTGCCCAGATTCTGACCCTCCCTGACGGAAAACTGAGGACCAAAGAGGGGAAGCTCCTGGCCCCATGACCTTGTCGCTTGGGCACCTACCCTTCAACTTGCTCCCAGCTCCAGACTTGGTCCCAAGGTCAGACTTGGTCCCAACTGACCCTCTACCTTGACCAGAGCCCAAGTGGAGTGTGTGCAGTGTGAGAGGGAGAGTGGGGACCTCCACCCACCAAGTCCTGCTCCTGGTGGAAAGAAGGGATCAAACTTTCAACTCACTCCTGCCAGGCCTGGGAGCAGCTCTTGTCCAGGACATCTGTGTAAACCGACTCGCTCAGCTCCTGATGCCCCCTGTGGGTGTGAAGCTTGGCCTCTGCCTTTGCCAGATGTTGCCCCATCTGGAACAAGGAGGAGCTGAGAGTCAGGGCTTAGGGACCACTCAGTGTGGGGGAAAGAACAGGAGCCTGGGTCTCCGGGGGAGAGTGGGGTGGCAAGGGAGACTTTGGAGCAGGAAGCGCCTGTGAGGCAGGCCTCAGGGTCTTCCCCCAGGTCCCGAAAGCTGGGACTGGACCAGCTGAGGCAGGATCCACTTTCCTGGGATGGGGTGGGTGGGTGGGAAATACTGAGGTGGAAGTTTAGGCCAGGGCACAGGGTCCCTCCCCCAGGGCACACCTGCCCATCAGCCCATGCTATTTTAAACCACAAGGAAGGAAAAAAAACCCAGCCCATTCTTCAGTGACACGTGTACTCATAGGTCCCTTCCCCACCCCACCCCCACACCCGACAGAGGTACTCAGGTAGGCTTGACAGGCTTGTGTATGAACTCAGACACACACACACACACACACACTTGTATCTCCACTCAGAACACATGCGCACATATACCAGTGCTCCTCGGTCTTATTTTAGCAAGGAGTCCAGACCTGAGAATGGGCCTGGAACTGGAAGAGCCTGAGACCACAAGGTGGTGACTCCCTGGGACCTCAAGATACTGCGGGGTGTCCCAGATTTCCAGTCTCCTTTGGACAGACAGATGTGTAAACTGAGGCACAGGGGTTCAGGTGAGGCGAGATGGCAATATCATGGAAGGCTGAGCCTGGTTGGACGGCTGGGCGTGGGGTTCAGGCATCAAAGGCAAGTGGTGGCATCTGAAGTAGATGGAGGGGTCTGGCTTGAGAAGGCCTGGGCAGGGGAACTGGTCTGGGAAGGGACTCACCTGGTAGGCCACCGCCCTGCAGGCATCACAGCGAAGGTGTGTAGGCATGTGAGCTGAGTACTTTTCCTCATCATCCAGCTGTGGGGCAGTGGCTGTGAGTGGCGCACTGTCCCCGAGGCCCCCTGGGATAGCCCCCAGCAGCAGCAGTAGCAGTGGCAGTGACAGCCTCATGGTTCGTGGAGCCAGCTCAGTGAGCATGGGCTGTGGTCAGGATGCAGATGTACATGTGTGCGGTGGGGGCCTCCCCAGAGCGCCTGACCCAGACCAATGGGGAACCGACACCTCACCCCTCCCATTTTCTCCCTTCTGCCCGGAGACACCCCATGTGCACCTCCTCTAGTGGGACACCAGTGCCAGCCAACTGAGCTCCATTTCTCAGGTAGGGGACAATGAGGCAAGGAGAGTGGCTGGGCCTGGGCAAGACACATGGGGCTGATACTTCCCAAGTCCTGGGATCTGGCCGTGTGGCAGGCACTGTGCTGAGCACCTTCCGGGAGGAGGTGGTTGGTTACTGTAATCTTTATTCTACTACAGGGACACAAAGGCTTGGAGAGAAGTGACAAATCCAAGGCCACGCATCTAGAGGGGCCATGCTGAAATTGGAGCCCAGACCCTGTTAACCCCAAAGCCCACTGGCCACTCATCCATCAGGAGGAACAATGCCACAGGCATGGTTGCCAGCCAGGGGTCCCTCCCTGGGAGGCAAATTCAATGAGGCAGGAACGCCACAATGTATGAAAGACACACACGATCGCCTTCCCTGAGCCCTAGTGTCCCCTCCACCCAGGCATGAAAGGGCATGTGGGGGTATTAAAGGGCCACAGCAGGAAATCAGACACCTTACACCAGTTGTTCCAGCCATCAGAGCTCATTGGGTCAGAGATTTATTGCTCACCAGGATGAGGTGACAGGCCCAAGGCCCTCCATATTATGGAAACAGCATCTCCGGCCATGAAAAGATGTCTAGCTTTTTCTGGTTCATAGTTCTCGCAGTCAGCTTCCAGTTCAAGGCCAGGGAGCAGGGACTTCGAGGGCCCCTGGTCTCCCAAGGCATGAAACTTAATGAAGGCATCCATCTCTGCCCCAAATACTGCTTCTAACGGGCACTCTTCTTCCCCAAACTCATGACGTCACATACCTGTGCAGCAAGGTCCGGGCACTTCAAGCTCAGAACTACACACAGACAGACCCTCACACAGCACCTCCCACTTACTCCATGCATCTTCCTCTGCCCTCCTCAGCGGCTCCTGGAATCTCAGGGCAGCTGGAACACAGGCTCTGGGTCCCGTCCCTTACTGTGCTGTGAGCAGCCTGCAGAGCCAGTGCCTCTCAGCATGGTTGTCACATCTGCACTGGGGGAGTGAAACCAGCTGAGGGCTCTAAGTTCTCTCTGGCCAGCCCCACAAAGAAGCATCCCTTCTACTGTCAGCCCTATCCCACTCTCTACTCCACCCAGAAGGGTCAGGAGGCTCCTCTGGAAGAACTGGTCAACGATTTTCCTGCTTGCAAGTCCTTCCTGATGACTCACTTCATCTGCTCCCTACCCAGGGTGGGAATGGCTGAAGTCCCCATCCCTGGCCCCAGGATGAGCCAGCTCAGCTCTGAGGGCTTAGAGAAGCCAAGTCAGAAGCTGGGGTTGATGGGGGAATACAGGGTGGGGCCCCCGGCTAGGGACTACAGCCACTTTCCCACTTGCCTCCAAGTATCCCATAGCACCTCCTATACTACTTCCCTGCTCCACCTCCACCTGCTGTCCCCACAGCTCCCTTTCTCGGACACAGCCTAGCCTGGCTGCACCAGCCACTTCCCCTCACAGCCTCCCAGGCCAAGGCTTAGATTCTCTTCCAAAGCCTAACAGATTGATGGTCAGAGTCCTTCTCCCTCCATCCTGCTGTTGCTCACTAGCCTGCTCCACTTCAGCTGGGCCCACCTTCAGGGAGGAACAGACAACTACTACCTCTGCGGTCAGCCCTGTCCCCTGCTGCTCCCAATTCCTGCTGTTCCTAGGGAACACCAACACCCCCTCTGCCTGGCTTCTGCCGACAGGTCCCAAGACTCCTCTCTTTCCCGCACACACACGCACACACCACACTCTGGGAATGCTTGGGAAAGGGGTACACAATACTGTTGGGGAAGGAAGGCAGTCACTTCCTGAGCTCCAGCTCCATCAGCTCCCGGGGCTCAGTTACATTCTCTGAAGGTAACTTCCGGTCTGAGGACTACATGAGATGGGCAAAAAAGGTGACAGAAAACGGGCAGGAGACTGGATGCCTGAACCCTTCAAGGCCATCAATAGGCCTCAACACCATGCGGATCAGGTCCTGGGGGCCTCACACAGGGAACAAGGAGCCCTTACCGGCCTGGGCAGGACCCGGACCCAAGCTGGTAGGAGGAGCACAGAGGAACAGAGGGGGTGCAGGGCTGGGGGTCCCACTCACGGGCAGGTAATACATCCCGTCCAGGGACCCCGCCTCCGAAGCCCAGGGTAGCTGGGTGCCGCTGAAGGGTGGCGGGCCCGGGGATGGCGGCAGTGAGAGGCCAGGGATAGGCCCATAGGCGGGCGGGTAGAGGCTGGGGTTTAGGGCCAGCGGGGTGTAGATGCGTCGGGGTAGCCCCGGGGGAGAAGGCGGCAGGAGCACCTCCACATACTGCCCGCTCTCAGGGTCAAAGAGCAGCCGTAGCCGAGGCTGCCGCGGAGCCTCCACAAAGTAGTAGCGGCCACTCTCGGGGTCCACCAGGACCTTCCCTGTGCGGGCGGCCCCAAGTGGCCTGCGTGACCCCTGGGAGGGGCCGTCAGGGGACCGGTCCATCGGAGGTGCAGAGGCTGCGCGGGGCTGGGGCGGAGCCGTTATGCCAGCCAATGCCTGGGGCTCCCGCAGGACAGGCGGCTGGGTCGCAGTCGCAGGCTCGGGGGCCGAAGGGGGAGTCTCCAATTTGGGTGCTCTCCCAGGACTCGAGCTAGGGTGCACCTGAGGGGAGCTGGGGCGGGGTGCTCCAGACGGTTGGACCCCTGCTGGCCCTATGGACGACTGTTGGGGTAAGGTGCGAGCTCCACCTAGGGGGCTGGTCGTACCCTCACCATCCGGAACAGGGCGCTGGGCCTCCGTAACCGGGTTTCCGCCTCCAGGACAGCGCACCAGGACTCCCCTGGTTTCCTCTGGCCGGCGGCCCAATGCCAGGGCACCAGGCAGGCGGATCTCACTGCGCGCAAAGGGTTTCGCCGTGCTGTTCTCTGCCCTTCGCCGCAGGACCCCGTTGGGCTGAGAAGTGTCCCGGGGGGCTGTGTTGGGGGATGGCTCTGGGGACTCGTAGGGGTGCGATACCACCGGCAGAAAGTCCTTGAGATAAACAGAAGTGTAGTGAGCCGGGGCGTGGTTCCCCGGCACCTGGAGCTCTTGCGACTTGGATGCACCACCGTCTTCCCAGCGGGAATCCGCAGGAGGCGCAGGCAGCCCTGAACCTGGGATTCCCGCCGGGAAGCTCGGCGCGTATGTGGTTTTCACCATCTTGCGCACGTCGCGGGGCCGTGGAATAGCCACACGCGGGCGTTCCGGAGCCGCTTCTCCAGGGCCCAAGGCTTCTGGGCGCGCATCCGAATCCACGGTGCCCACGAGGCGACTGAAGGGTGGGTCGGGTGCAGCCACATCTGGCGACCGCTGACTGCCTCGGGAGGTAAGATCCGGCATCTCCCGCATGGAAGGACTCCCAGCCTCCGTTAGCTCTGGAGTCCTGGGTGAGGATGGCGTAGGCGGCGCCAGCTGCCCCTGGACCACGCCGTTCACGGCTTCCCGCGTAGAGACTACCGATGAACTCTGCACTGTGGGATCCCACGTCTCTTGGGGCGATGGGCTCCACGTCCCAACGGGACGATCTGGAGCCTCCCCTGAGATCAAGGCCGGCGGGGATGGGCTCCTACTCCTCTCTACTGTAGCTCCGGTTTCGGGATGTGGAACCTCCCACCGTGAAGGAGCCTCAGGGGATGGGCTTCTTGTCCTGGCAACACCCGGATTCCACGGAGAAAGGGTCAGAGGGGAAGAGCTTTTTCTGCTGACAGTTTCCTCGAAGGTGGGATCCTGATTTTCCCATTCGGAGTATGCCTCGGGGAAGGACGGGCTACTCACCTTCCGAATAGCCCGATCCCACGGGGACAGGTTCTGCGGGGCCAGGCAGTGAGAACCCCGCGCGGCTCCATTTGGAGCCTGCCACAGCGAGGACGGGCTCCTCGGCCTCACAGCCTTACTTGGAACTTCCCAGGGGTCCCTGGATTCGAAAAGCAGACTCTGTGGCCTCAGAATGGTTCGATCCGGAGTCTCTCCTGAGAACCTAGTCTTGGGTTCCTGATTCTGCGTCTCCTGGGTCTTCTGCACTGACTGCAGAAAGATGCTGGAACTAACCGGACCCAGTGGCTCGGTCCCCGGAGCGGGCTTGTCGCGCCGAATCGCGCGTTCACGGAGGCTGGGCCACGGCCGTGGGGCCCTAGCAGGGGCTGAATTATATTGCATTCGGGGTGGCCGAGACCTGCCATCCTCCTGGACCATTCGGGTACTGCTGTCCGTTTTCCGAGTCTCGGGCTCTGGTTGATCCGTGGGCCCGAAGGTGGCGCTGCTTGGGGCAGGAGCCACGGGGTTCAGTTTTCTGGCCAGCGCCGCCTGCACGATGCCCGCGGCGGCCTGCAGGCGGCCCAGGGACTCGTCCAGGGAGCCGGTACGCAGGAGCAGTCGGGGGCGCGGCGCGCAGGCCTCCCGCGGGGGACTCCGAGGCCGGGGGCGCAACTCGATCTGACGCTTGGGCACCGTCCGGGGCCTGGTGGGGGCCGCACGCTCCTCCAGCGCCACCTCCACACATTCGAACTGCGCAGGGGTGGCGGGACCCGGCCCACGGGGCCGCAGCTCCAGGTAGGTAGCCCAGCGGGAGCCACCGTCGGGGGGCTGGGGCTGTGGTGCGGCGGGGGAGGGAGACGTGGGCCCTGGTGGAGAGAGGCTGCGGAAAGCCCGCGCTGTGATCTGTTGCACCTCGCCATCCGCCGAGTCAGAGGGGCTGAACAGGGCCCCCGCGCCGAAGATGACTTCCATTTCCCCCGACGGCAGCATGCGCAGCTGGGGCTGGGGCGGCCGCGGGCCTGAGCCCGGGCCTCGCGGGAAACCCGAGCCGGGCCGGAGCTGCTGGAGGCTATTCTGGGCGCTGACGGACAGGCGAGGCTGCGCACCCGCCCCCAGCGCAGGGGCCACCCGGGGCCAATTCGCCCGGCCCTCTGCGTCCGGCCCAATGTCCGGGGGCTCTGGAGAACCCGGAGCCGTGTGGTAGGAGCCTGACGAACCGGAGGAGTCCTGGCGCCGCGCGGAGGCCGAGGGTAGTTGACCTGTGAGCCCGGGCAGGGCTGGCGGGGCGAGCGCGATCAGCATGGTGGGGCCGGACACCGCTCACTACCTTCCTCGCACTCGCCTCCGCTGCTGCCGCGGACGCCCGCACTGGCACTGTCCCCGCCCCGCCCGCGGATGCCATGGGGTCACCGCTCCTTAAAGTGGCCGCGGCCGCTCGCGACCCAGCGGTATCGCCAGCAGGAGAGACCCGGACCCTGGGCCTTACCCTCCCAAGCCCCTTCTCCTCGCCGGGTAGCACTCCAGATTTTGGCGGACAGGAAGGTGAGGGGAGGAAACTGAGGCTGATGGGGAGACCCGTCTGAGGTCAAGCCAAGTGGCATGTGGATCGGTGTGCGAGCCAGAGGCCCAGACTTTCAGGCCGGGCAACTCAGGTCTAGCCAGCAATTTCTTCTTTTCCTCAGCTCTCAGTGGCTTCCTATCACAGCAGGGTACCCCTGCTCCCTGGCTCTGACATCCCATCCCAGTTGGAGCTCCTAAGAGTGCACCCACTTCCTTGACCAGTCAACTCCAATTGCTCCGAGGACTCCCCTTCCCCCCCCCCACTCCAAAAGTTGTGCTTGGGACCCCAGGAAGTTGCTGTCTCTGGCTAGGCCCATTGCCTTTAGTGGGAACTTATTGGAAGGAATTGGACAGGTCTTGTACAGGCTGCTTCAGCAACCAGAACAAGTCCAGGAGGCTGATGTGGCCTCTCTTAGGAACATTTTGGGTTGCTATGGAAAGTCCCACTGAGGCAGGAATAGCCCTGTGCTCCCCCAGGTACTCACAAGGCCCTCATTCAGCCCCCACCACTTCAGCACTAGCCCTGGGGACAGGCACTGGCGAGTAAGCCGCCACCATCTGTAAGTGTTCTGGGGCAATGACAACGGGAACTATTTGCCCTAATACTTCTGACTTCTAGGTCCTGCATGACTCAGTCCCAGCTGGCCCTGCAGCAAGAACACTGGCCCCTCCTCTGCACTTACTTCCACACTGACGGGGAAAAGCTAGCCTTGACAAATCTGACTCAGCCTCCCTAGTGGGTCCCCTGCCAGGATGAGTCCCTGTGATCACTGAGCTGTCAAGTGATGACTTCTGAGAGGATGAAGCCTGTCATGGCCCCTTCACAGACTGTTTCCCCACCTTAAAAAGAGACAGGACATTCTCATTTTCCCTCCTTTCATTTGTGAAGACTGATGAGTTTCTGTTTGGGGGAAGGGTTAAGAAGGTGCACATGTAATTCACAATGTGACATTTTTGCTTTGTCATGATCTCCCAAGTTGATTGTGGTCTGGGAACCCACTGTCTTTGAGGTCTCTGGTCGGGGTTTTCTCTCTCCCTCTCCTCTCTCCCTCACACACAGGGCTGTTTATATAGGCAGGGATTAAATGCCGAGTAAGAAAGGACAGTGCCCACTAGACAACAAAATAGTCCTCCCCTAGGCTGCAACCCCATAATCCCATGGACCCCCTGGCAGGTGGTGCTCCAAGGTCTGTTCCCCACTCAGTCCCTGATAACTTAATTCTCACTTAAGTCACCAAGGCCCAGGAGGCAGGCAGGGAGGAAGGAGTGTCTACTGTCTCTTAACCTGCCCCTTCCCTGGAGGCCAGGCCACTGGTAAGTCTTGAGGGGGTACCCACAGGGATAGGAAGGATCAGGATGGGGATCCCCACAACAGAGAAGGCAGAGATCAGGTTACAAACAGAAAGCTGACGACCATTTTTATTTTCCCCTGGGATGCTGGTGGCTCCATGCCTGACGTGTTCCCAAGGCTTTCTTATGCTTCTGGTCCAGCACCTGGGCCATGTAGTTCTCCTGCTGCTTCTGGATCCGGAAGTCAGACATGTGATTCCTGCAAGGAGCCAGCTGGGCGTGGGCTGGGGACAGCCCATGGTAGGGGCCAGAGGTCTGGCTTCCATATCCATCAACAACCCCCAGCCTGTCCATGACCCCTCACCTGAAGATCTGTTTCTGTTGGCTGATAACTTGCTGCAATTCCTTAATCTCATTCTCTTTGCCATTAAGTATATCTTCTTGCTTTATAATGTGAGACTCAATTTCTGTGGGGGAGAGAGGCAGGGAGGAGGTGGTTCCATCCCACGGGCCCCTTCCTGAGACAAGATATTCCATCATGGGTCTTTTTCAGAGCTTGGCTCCAGCCACCCAGAGGTTCTCCATGAGTAGCTGCTAATACTTTAGTAAGAATGAGTTGATTATGGAGTCTTGATGGGGTGGTGGGGACACAAAGTCTGATAAATGTGTCAGTGACTTCACAACTCTATTCTGGACCAGGTGACTCACATGAGGGCAGGCAAAGGCCCTTGGAGAGAGGTGGCAGCCCTGCTCAAAGGCAGAAGAATGGATGGCTCCTGGCCTGACCTCCCGCAGATCTTTGCACACGGTGCCTCTTCAGTGAGACTCTCCCCAGTCTTAAGTTATAACCCTTCCCAATACTTCCTATCTCTTTTCCCTGCTTTATTTTCCTTTGTAACATTTATATCTAACATACCATATATCTTACTCATTTACCTTCTCTCTGAGGATGTGAGGACAAGGATTTTTGTTTTATTCACGGTTTTAACCCTAAGGCCTAAAATAGTATCTGGCAGGTAATAGGTGCACAATACATTTGTGGAATGAACAAACAGGATGTCCCCTGGGGGTTTTGGACTTAGAAACATCACCTGGTTTGGTCAGCTCAATCCAATTAGACCTACTGAGGGCCAGCCAGGTGTGTCCAGCCCTGGGCAGGGTCCCTGCCATCGAGGCAACAGCTCCTGAAAGGAGTGTTAAGATTCAGGAACTGATCAGAGGACAGAACAGGGTGACGTTTCAGTGAATGTTGGTGGGACAGTATTACTACTTTGGGCAAGTTGCCTCCTTTTCAGACCAATGTCATCCATTTCTATGGATGTGGGCAGAGACAGCCCCTGAGGGGTGGGGAGGACCCAGGGAGATTAATGGTTGCAAAGCTCACCCGCTAATTAAGTGCTCTTTAGATGCCAGGATTTTTGTGACTTGGGCCAGAATCCAATGAGGCTGTAAGGACCTGAGGGGTGTTTCATTTATATAACTGTCTCTCAGGAAGCCCTGGAAAATTCTGATCCTCACAGGAAGAAAATCCCACTGCCTTTAAATTTTAGACAAAGAGTAACTGAAACAGAAGCTCTGAAAATACAGAAACGCTGAAGCATTCAAGGTTTCAGAAGAGACGGTCTGGTAAAAAGCATAGAAAAGAGGAGACACAGGTGAAGGAGGGGAAGGAAGACAGGAGCTCATGGGGTCACGGGCCTGGGACGATCAGCACTCCTTCCCCTGGTCATGCAGCTAATCCAGACTCACTGCTTGTGAAGTTCTCTTGAGAAAAAGCATCAGAAATTTGTGTGAATCTTTTAAAGTAAATGAGATAAATGTAAAATAAATGGCACCCAGTGAGGGAATGGTTAGAAAAGCCCTTTGAAAAGATCCAGGAACTGTGTGCGTAAAACCAAACTGAAACCACACAAAGAAAGAGGCAGTGGGGAGGCACAGACCAGGAGGAGGCCAGGGGGCGGTTCAGGTCACCAGAACTGCTCAGGTGAGGGCTTGTTCCCCACTGGAGGGATTCAGGACATTCTGGGAGGAGGCAGCCAGGCTCCATTCCTGTGACTCATACACACCTTGGAGCCCTGCGGCCTTGGCTAATCTCTAGGAAATGCCCTAAAGGAAGGATGTCTTTTCCTAGCATTGTCAGGGAAGGACCCTAGGTTCCTTTTAGGGAAGTGAGGGTGGGGGATGTCCAGAGAAAGGGAAAGGACTAGGGACCAGTGTCCTTGGGTATGAAGACAGTGACTGCCTACTGGGGCCCAGGAGGCCCTAGTGGGAGCCCTTGATCAAACAACCATGAGGCCTGTCCGGTCACCTGGCCGGATCAAGATGGCAGCCTGCTGGCAACTTACCAGTGAGAATACTCACCAAGGGAAAGAGAAGGCTGGATTGAAAGGTAGAGGGTGCCCAAAGCTACAGGTGGGGCCCATCAAGAGAGACCCTGAACTTCTTTTGGGCTTGAGCTCTGGACTCTGGCCTATTGAAAATCTGCTGCAGTGAATGAAGCAGATGTCATATATGGAATTCATATCTACTTCTTAAAATAGGTATAAAATAAAAAATACGGGAGTTTAGCATCCTGGGAAAATGAAAGAGGGTAGCTGATTGAAAGTGCCCCGCAACTCACAGCACCAGCCGAGCAAAGTGGCTACATGCATCTGCATGGAGCAGAGCTGAAAGCTAACGGCCCACGGGCATACTTTACTTGGCCCATTCAATATTTTTAAAATATTTCAGTCACCCTGGCTGATATGGCTGAGTGGATTGAGCATTGGACTGTGAAGCAAAGGGTCACAGGTTCAATTCCCAGTCAGGACACAGGCCTGGGTTGCAGGACAGGTCCCCAATAGGGGGCACGTGAAAGACAACCACACACTGATGTTTCTCTCCCTCTCATTCTCCCTCCCTACCCCGCTCTCTAAAAATAAATAAATAAAACTCTGCCTTCATTCTTAAAAAATAAAATAAAATAAAATAAAATTTCTAAATCAGTTGCCACCACTAAAAAGTCAGAAAACCTTCCATTAAAACCAGTTTCTTTTTTAAAGCTCTGACGGGCCCTGGCTGTTGTGTCTCAGTGGATTGAGCGTCGGCCTGTGAACCAAAGGGTCTCCTGTTCAATTCCCAGTCAGGACACATGTCT
This sequence comes from Trachops cirrhosus, assembly GCA_028533065.1. NCBI lineage: Eukaryota > Metazoa > Chordata > Mammalia > Chiroptera > Phyllostomidae > Trachops > Trachops cirrhosus. Next base: position 25,944,426 of record CM052546.1, on the reverse strand, counting down.
GGGTTATGGGCCAGGTCCCCAGTAGGGGGCGTGTGAGAGGCAACCACATATTGATGTTTCTTTCCCTTTTTCTCCTTCCCTTCCCCTCAAACAAATAAATAAATAAAAAATAAAATCTTTAAAGCTCTGACAGTACTGGAACCCTATTTCCACAGCAGAGTAGCTAAGCCCTTGAGAGGGCCTGTCTCTCTGCATCACCACAGTCCCCACTCTGCCCTACTAATCCCCACCCAGAGACTAGGGATCAGCTCCCAAGTAGCACTGTGCTTTCTCTGTTGTTTCTCTTTTAACAGAGTTATGAATAAAGTATACTAGTTCTAATATCCATCAAAAGGGGGAAAACAAAAGGTGGACTAAGAAAGGTTGTATGTTTCAAGAAAAATGGGAGCAAGCCCGTTCCTTTATGGCCATGAAGAATATTGTACACCAACTGCTTTCCTCATTTCCGTGGCCTGCCTGGTCCCTGAAGGCCTTTGCGAAGCTGTGGCCCACCTGGGCCTGCCTGTATCCTCAGCCGGGAACAGAAGTTGGGATGAAACCCTGCCCTGGACATGGGCATGGAGCAGTTAGGGATGAGCCCGTGTATGTAAGCGTGGGAAGGAGCACGGGCCTCCCGCCTACCATTGCACTTGGTGATGAGCTGGTCCTTCTTGCTGGACTCCTGCAGGGCTCTGCTCTTGACAGTGGAGAGCCTGGGTGGAAAACATAAGAAAGGGTAGGAAGGCTGACAGGCAGATGGGACCCCTAACCTTCCCCCTACCAAGGTCCACTTACGCCTTTTCAAAGGCCAGCTTCTCTTTCTCCAGCTGTTTAGACAGTACTTCTACCTCTCCGAGGGCAAACTGCAACTTCTCCTCTTCCTTAGTCAGGAGGACCTTGGTCTTGGCATGAGCAGTTTTCTCTTCCTGCAGGGGCAACACCAGTACCTCATTACCCCAACCACCTTGGATCTCCTAGGATCCCTCAACCAGTCCCCTTACTCAAAGGGCCACATAGAAGCCAGGGCACAGAAAGATTCTGTCCTCATTACTGAGGCTGGAGGCTCTCAGAGGCCGATACTCAATGACTTTGCTCAACCACAGAGATCCTGGGGGAAGGATCTGGAGGAAGATTAGGGGACATGGGGGAAGATTAGGAGCCTGCAGAGGCCATTACTCACCACCAGCTTCTTTTCCAGTGCCTGGAACTCTTCTTTACTGACAAAATTTTCATCCTGGAGAACCATCTGCAATAGACACTGGCTCAGGAAGGGCCTGGGGCTGGGGTGTCCTCAGGGACCAGGAGCAAGAATGGATAATGGGATGATGCCCATGGCACCTATGATGAGGTTGGGGCCCTGGGAAGGGAGAATTCAGTTCCACAAGATTCACTGAGGCTCAGCTCTAGGTCCTGCCCTCAAGGAGCAACCAGTCTTATAGACGAGATAGCCCATGGCCAGAACTTGTAACATGGTGTGTACTATGATGGAGAAGCACAAATTGGTGTTCAGAGGAGGGTCCTGACCCTGGGGAAGGGTCAGAACTGCTTCAGGAGAAGGGGACATCAAATCAGACCTGAGATCTGCCTGTTATGTAGGGGTGGGCCAGAAGAAGAGGGATGGAAGAGAAAAGTGTTCTAGACTGTGAGAAAAAGGCCAGGGATGGAGCCTGCCTCTTAAAGAAACCAAGAGGAAGAGCTGGGTACCTTCAGGTAATTGAAGGTAATTCAGTGCTTAGGGCTGCACATACAGCCATTAGAATGAGAAAGAGAGGTAAATCATCTTATTTCTGAGATGGAGTTACCTCCTGCCTTCTTATCAAGATAGAAAACAAAAACAAAAAAACCATGAACTCCACCTGGCCAGGATTTTACCATGCCTGTCCAGGTAATCTATGGCTCCAATGCTTTGCTCCCATGAATTGGGGTTTGACCGAGAAAGCAAAAGCAAAGGAGTCAGAAGCCAAAACCCTTAAATTATCGTGTGCAAGGTTCAAATCTGTGCTCACTGCACTCAGCGTGGCAGGCACTTCATTAGACACTGGGGAGAGGATGTCCCTAATAAGAAGGATGCCTGAACCAGAGGGTCTTGGGAAGTCAGTGAAGTCCTCTCCAACTAGATATGGGGAAAAAGAGGCTCAGTGAATAGAGACATATCTACCGGGCCCTGCACAAACAGGCAAAGAGAGAACAACTTGAATTAAATTAAAATTCCCTTGTAAAATATTCATGAAATTCTTCCCCTTTCGGCTCCACCCCCACTAGCCGTAACACATCTAGGCCCCGCCTCCTGATGACGCTATTTGCAATGGGCTGCCGGCACACCCCTTGCTTCGGACAGGGTCTGGCCCGGACCCCACCATTTAGGGGGCCTTTCCCTCAGCTCTTCTGGCTGCGTACCACGTTCCTCAGCTGATGGATCAGTTCCTCCTGAGATTCAATCACGTCCCGCAGTTGATCGAAGGCGAGACACACCGACCCTGACCCCCCCTGCGACCACCCGGCGGGCGTCGCCATCTTTTGCCCCCGCCAGCCCGTTGGAAATGGCTGCCGCTGAGTCGCTCACCACGTCGCCCACCAATGAAGATGAGACGCCACAGAGCACCCTGGCAACCGGGGGCGGGGACTTTAGCTGTTAGCCGGGATGGGACCCGCCTCTTAAAGGAGTCGCCCGGGGAATTTAAAACCCTTAGGAATTTAAGTTTATAGAGAATTTTCCTATCTGTCTTATCCTGTATTTCTCACGCAGTCCTGAGGAGCAGGCGGGGACGGGCTGATATTGACATTTCCTTTATGAGCCAGTGAACAGGCAACACATCCGCCCTCAGCCTCCTCCCAGAAACTGCAAGACAGTGAAGCAAGAGCCATTTAAAGCAACACCTGCATCTTTAGCTTCACACGCCTCTCTCCCACCCTAATCTCTAAATATACCCCAGAGTATGAGACTCCAGCCTTTTGTGTTCTCTCTTCCTCCTACAACATATGCAGTACTTAGGAGGCCCTAGCCTAAGCAATGAAGGCGAGGCTCAAGAATAGAAAAGGAGAGTGGTCTCATCCAAGATGAATCCTGGTAATCTGGTACCAGGCTCTTTGCAGCCACAATGGAGCCAAGTGCGACCATATCAGGGTGCTGTGGAGGGCACTGAAGAAGAGTGCGAAGAGATGGGAACTGAAGTGGAGCATGAAGGAGACTTCTAAAATGGGTAGGGAAGGGTGAAGTGATCACACATCTTCACCAAATTCCTATACCCCTTTGTTTTGAAACCCAGTTAAGATCAAGCTTAGGGAATATCAAAGCTAATATTGATCGAGTATTCACTATTTCGTGGCACAATTATGACACATTACTATTATTTCACTTGCTCTTCATAATAACCTTGGGAAGTAGTTTCTATTGTCCACATTTTACAGATGAGGAAATGCAGGCTCTCTAGAGTGAATACCTCACCCAAAGTCACCCAAGCTACTAAGCCTTGGAACAGTTTTCAGGTGGGCAATTTGATTCTAGATTCCATATTCTTTTTTGAAAAATTTTTTAAATATATTTTTAGACAGAAGGGAAGGGAGGGAGAAAGAGAGGGAGAGAAACATCAGTGTGAGAGAGAAACACGATCGACTGCATCTTGTACATGTCCTGACCAGGGATGAATGTTCGACCTAGCCATGTGCCCTCACTGGGAACAGACCCCACAACCTTTTGCCCAACCAACTGAGCCCACACTAGAGTCCATGTTCTTAACCATGATGTTGTGCTGCATTTTTGTTGCACATAATGGATACTGAAGATATGGAAGCAGGAAATGACTATATTAAGGAGTTTGCAAAAAATGTTATCCTTGTCCAGGAGGGAAGCTGAAAGTTTAGGTAAGCCACTCGGGCTGCTCCCCAGGGCTCCCGAGGTGTCTGTTTTTCAGCTGGATTTTGTGACCTGACAAACATGGTCATTCCTGTGGGGCTGTCAGTGATAGCCCTTGTTTTATCTTCCCTTGTTGCTTGTGTCTGTTCTCATGTCCTTGAGAGCAAGGCTATTTCTGTCAGCCAGTCTGAATGGGCCCAAAGTATACAGTTCACTAGGACTTCTGTGATGGAAATGCTCATCTGCACTGTCTAGTACTGTAGCCACAAGCTAATATGGGCTATTCAGCCCTTGAAACATGGCTCATGTGACTCAGGAATTGCTTTTTACATTTTTAAAAACTTTAAAATTTACGTTAAAATAGCCTTATGTGGCCCTGACTGGTGTTGCTCAGAGAGTTGGGAGTTGTCCTGAAAACTGAAAGGTCGCCAGTTCGATTCCTGGTCAAGGCACACGCCTGGGTTGCAGGCCAGGTCTCTGGTTGGGGCCATGCCAGGGGCAACTGATCAATGTTTCTCCAGCACATCGATGTTTCTCTCCTTCTTTCTCTCTCCCTTCCCCTCTCTCTAAAAATAAGTAAATAAAATATTTTAAAAATAAGTAGCTTATTTGGCTACTGGCTACTTTTGGACAGTGTGGGCCTAGAGGATGCAGTTATACAGGTTGTGTGCCTCAGCATAGAGCTTTTTTGGAACTTTGTCTATCAAATGTGAATGTTCACCTGAATCACCCCAGACAAAGCTGCACATTCTTCTGGGCCAGTGATCCCTGGATCTTCCCTTGAACTAAGTCCCCTCTGTAGGGTTTTTCATGAGGGGCTGTTTGATATCTCTTGCCACTCACCATTTACCTCCACCAGCTGGAACAGGCTACCTTGTACACTTAGGGAAAAACCCTGGAGCACAGTAGGCTCCAGCAGCCGGTTCCATGGGGATGGACAGTAATGAGCAAGAGAGAATGCTGGATACCAGCATAGTGATGGGGGTGGTCAGCTTGGTTGGGGACTACCACAGACTCCTGCTCTCTAGGTCAACAAACAGGAGCTCCTGGTCAATCAGGGCTCAGTGGGGCAGGATGACAGGGCATCACAATGAGCTCTGTGATCCTGCCTGAGTAAGAGTGGCTTTCTTCACAGGGTTATCATCATGATTGATCTGGTTTTCTATTGCTGTATAACACATCACCCAAAATTTGTACCTTAAAAAAAAATCAGTTTGCTCAGGAATTTTCAATTTGGACAGAGTTCAATAGTGAAAGCTCATCTCTGCTCCATGTAGTATCAGCGGGTATGGTTGTTGAGGGAGGGAGGGAGGCTAGAAGTTCTACTACCAAGAAAGCTCCCTCACATAACTAGCAAATTGGTGCTGTCAGCTGGGAGCTCATCTGAGACTGAGGACCAACGGTCTTGTTCCTCTCCACGGACTTGGTGACAGGGTTCAAGAGAAGGTATCACAACTGACAGGAAATGGAAGATGCTAAGTTTCTTGAGGCCTGGGCCTCAAAAGCAGCATAGTGTCATTTCTGCTGTATTCCACTGATTAAGGAGCCACAGAGTCCAGCTTCCAGGAGAGTGAACACATCCCACCTTTTGGTGGAAGGAGTTTCAGTTTGGGCTACACTTCCAGAGGAAGTCCTGAAAGATGGCATATCATTCCCTTCAGGATTCAGCTTGAATAAAATTAGACTGAAACTTAGACTAGTAAGGGACACAGGCAATAATCAAATGCTTAAATCTCAAGCTAGGTCATTATTCAAATAAATAGCATTATAGTTATGACAGGTGCTAAGAAAGAAAGGAATGAGAGTATTTTACAAGGAGATTTAACCCAGTCTAGGGTAAAGGGAAGGCTTCTGTGAGGAAGTGATTTTTGAGCTGGAACCTAGGAAGATTATTAGGGGCATTTAGTAAAGAGGGGAGGGCCAGGTGAGTGGGAAAGGGTTCCAGAAAGAGGAAACAGTACACATCAAGTCCCTGGGTTAGCAGAGTGTAGTCATGAAAAGGCTGGTATGGCAGAAAGGATGTACAGGGCAAGCAGGGGTAGAGGCCAGAAACTTGGTAGAGCCTTATTAAGTATTAGGCCATGCTGACGACTTTGGTAATTATTATTCTGGGGGCAAAAGAAAGCTACTGAAATATTTTAAGCAAGAGGCTGACATGATATAATTTATGCTGTGAAATGATCTCTCTAGTTGCAGCAAGGTGTGCATGTTGGCGGGGCCTGAAGTTGATGCACAGAGACTACTTATACTCGTGAGGCTACTGCAAGTTTTTATCGGAGGTAACAGATGATAGTTTAGGCAGATGGTGTCAGAGGAGATGGAGAGTGTAGATGGATGTAGGATGTTCTGGAGGTAAAACTGTCGGGACTTAGCAGTGATGGAGGGGATGTGGGGAAAAGGCTGCTTTGGTTGTTTATTGCTGCAGACTACCACAAAACGTAATTAATGACTTAACACGACGACCATTTTATTATTTGCTCATGAGTCGGCAGTTCGAAGAGGGCTTGTTGGGGCAGCTAATTTTTGCTCTGCCCAATCAGCTGGCATACATAGCTCATATGTCCATGATCTTCGTTCTTGCTGCTAGCTCAGTCATTTGGTTCTCCTCTGGATACCTTCTTCATGTGGTCAGCTTGGTGGTCTCAGGGAGCTTGGACTCACATGGCAGCTGGTTTCCCCTAAGTGCAAAAATGGAAGCTACTAGCTTTGCCACATTCTATGGATTAAAGATCAAAGGCCAGCCCAGATTGGAAAGGGAACCACACAAGGGCTTGAATATTAGCTGTGGTCCATTGTGGGACAGCAAATCAAATCTGCCACAGTTTCCTGGGCTTCTAACTTTTGTATTTGGCTGGATAATGATGCTATTTATGGAAACGGGAGCACTCAAGGAGTGTTGCCCATTTCCTCCATTAAAAAATAAATTGCTGTACTCTGTGAGAAGGGTGGCTATATTTCAGGTTTCTCTTCCTCAGAGTTGCTTTCACTGATCCCTCATACTGGATTAAATCTCTTTGTTGTATATTCCCGAGGTTCCCTTGGTATCCCGTTTGACATTCATCCACTGGGGAGCATTGTCAAAAGTTAGGTTCCCCATTAGATGTGAGCTCCAGGAGCCTTGGCGCTGGTCTCACTTGTTCCTGATTCCCATCCCAGAAGCTCAGCTCACCTGACGTGCAGTAATTCTCCCTCTCTGTTGAATTGAATCTCATCTCAACCTTTCTCCAAATGACCAGTTGGGCTCTGACCGGTTGGGCTCTGGAGAACCCAACTGAAACATATACTGTATTTTTTTAACCCCAAAGTTTCCTAAATACAGGCCATTAGGGACAATGCCAGCAAAGAACTGAAATAACAGCTGGTTTTCAGATGCTAAGTAGTTTTGACCTGTCCATTGGCTGTAATATGCTGCAGCTGCTGTTTTCGGATAGAAAACACAGAACCAGTGATGGCACCAAGGCTGCCTATTCCCACTGAAGGATGAGAGAGGACCAGGGAAGACGTCAAGAGCTCCTCTAGTCTTCAGTGGCTCCGAAGGAGTCAGGCGATATGCAGGTGCCCAAGGGTGCCATGGGCAAAGGTAAAAGGACAAAGGAAAAACATAAAGCCATTTTTAAAATATAAAATCATTTAATTTCTTTCTGGGCTAAAATACACTCAGTCCCGAAGCAGATCAGGTGACCAGATTTTTCAGGATTTGGACTCCTCCAGGAGCTGATTCCAACTGTGTCAAACCTGGCTCTGGTCACAGAACATTCACATCTTTAATTCCAAATATCGAATGGGATGCAAATGATGTAATCATACCTAACACATGGGTACATAGTTACTTGGTGGTCACTGCACGAGGTATCAACAATGCAGGCTCAAATAATAAGATGTACAGTAACTTGGCCCTTCCCAAAAACAGATGTATTAGGAAACTAAGTTTACACCTTAAATGAATCCAAAATAAACACTGATTAAGTGCTAGCTCCGGAGAGGAGCAGTGCATGCAGAGACAACTTGCGTGTGTGTGGCCAGTCGTAACAGAAAGCTGCTCAATCCCAGCAGCGCCTTCCCACAGAGCCAGTCCTGAGCGTGAGGGTGAACATGAGAATAACACAGAGCTTGGCCAGGCTGCTGGGCCCCACGTCCCAGTGAGGTTTGGAGTTCAGTGTAATTTCTAAGTTTCCAACAGAAAGCAGTGCCATTGCATTTTCTTACTAGTCACTTCTTCCAGGTTGTGAGGCCTGGAGCTGATTGATCAAGGAAGTTCACACTTTCTGGTTTGAGCAGATGAATCCCTGTGTTGCTAATCTAGGGACATGGATGCCTTTCAGCTGCGGTGTCCCTTGTGGTGAGGATTTTCACACTCCCCTCCTCACTGCTGATCATGCAAAGAGCACTATCACTCGAATGACAAGAGCTTCAGTGTTTGCTTGAGCCTCAAGCCCTATTTCTTAGCTGCTCTCCCACCACACACCTCCAACCTGCGCTAATGCTCATAGACCCGGTCTAGAGCTGCATGCCAAGTTCTGCCAGCAAGAACAAGCCTCACCTAGAGAGCTTATATATGACTAGGAGACCTTCCAAGAGATGTAGGCAAGAGGAAAATGCTTACTTTTACCACCATGCAGACAACCCATCTAAACTATAACCCAGGAAAGTATAGTTTAACAATATTCTGGACCGTACCAAATCGATTAATCTATCTTTCAACCAAATGAAATAGCAGTCCCTTGAGGAAGCCAGATGTGAGTGTGGTGGTCTACTAGGCAGTAAATAAAACAGTACCCTCGGCGTTATAAAAACAGACGATAGGCCTGACATTTATTGGAGTTAGTGTTGCCTCTGTGTTGTACCATCACAGATGACTAATGTCTGCCATGAAATCCATAAATGTGTGACTGCGCTTCGCGGGTATCAAGAGCAGGGTCTTTTTGAGCCTGTCAAGTCAGTTTAATTATGGCCCACTTTCTAGCAGGGGTTGGGTTTGAAGAGAACGTTGATTTTTGTGTGCACAGGAAAACTTTCCATAAGCCTGTTGGGCTCACAGGCACATTTTACCATGTAAATCCCTTCAGTCATTCGGAGGTGATCGAGAAAGTCCCCCAAACCCAGGAGGATAGACACAGTTGGGCTGCAAAATCTGGCTGTCGCTGGAGCTGCTCCCCTTCCCCACAGCTGAGCAGTTGTCCCCAGAAGCTACTAACGCCCCACTCTTTACCTCTGGAGGCATCTCCTGACCCTGTGGAACGTGAACCATGCCCGACACATCTGTCTGAGTCATGGCCGAGCATCAGAAAGGAGAAACTCCACTCTGGAAATGAGCTTTTGTGTTGAATCTCCGTCCAACAGGGACTTTTCTCCCATCCTGAGGAAAATGAATGTTGACGACAGCTGCCTATGGACCCTTCCAGGCTCAGGTTCCTGATAATCTAGGCAGCCCAGTCTGGTGGCTTACGTCTGCAGGAAGGCCCAGAACCACGTGGCCTGGGCAGCAACCTACCCCTTCCTCGTCACCAGGGGGAGGGCTGCCTGCCTTTGAGGGACCTTTTGTTCTGTATGCTAATTGGTACAGAGTCTTGGTTCCTAATGACTGGGGGAAAGATGTCCTGATGGATGAAGGACTGCCAAAGAAAGGATGCAGGGTCACAGGGTCTGGGGGGACAGGAGCATTTTTGGGAAAGATTCTGCTTTACCAATCTGGCTAGAATCACCTGAGAAATTGGGATGATCTCACACTTTCTACTTGATAATCACACTGCCATAGTAGCTCTGCCACTATCACTTGTGTGACTCAGGCCAACCATTCATCCTCTCTGGGCCAGTATTCTCATTCATAAAAATGGGGATAACATGTCCACTTCACAGAGCTGTGCGGAGGTAAAAGTAAGAAAATGCATGTGAGAACCCCTGCTTCATGCTAGGCACTCAATAAACATTGACTAGGTGAAAAAACATCTCCTATCACAGACTACAGGGCACTGGGTTGGACAAAGAGACTGCTGGGGCCAACACCAGACCCCCATGGCCATGGAAAGGTCTCTCCCTCTATCTCTAGGCACGAGCAAGTAGTCCAGTCAGCTGGCAGTGCCAGCTCCTCTTCGGTCTGACCACTGTACCTCTGTGGGGTGCAGGGACCCAGTTCCTGTGATGTGGCAAAGGGAAGCGACACAAAGGACATTCTCTGAGTACTATGATGGACTGAGAAGTGGAGACAAAGTGTTGCCTTTTACCTTCACCCCCAGCCCCTACTTCCATTGAACTGTTTCATTCAATTGCTTTTAATTTCTAGAACCCTCTGCAAGAGAGAGAGAGAGTTAAGGAAGTAGAAGAAGAAACTCAAATCAGGCATTTTGCTAACAATTCTGAATAGAGATTAGACAAATAGAATACTATTGACTATAATAGTTTACATTTCTCCACATTCCCCTTAGGAAATGGAAATATGAGTAGGAACATGCTCCAAAAGTTGAGCCCTGGGGAAGACGATGACTCTCATGTAGGGAGAGGTATAATTCTTGGTGCACTTTGTAAACAACTAATATTAAGCTGCTTTGGCTGTGCCTAGGAATGACTGGTTAGTGAGGAAGGGAAGGAAGAAGACATGAATCTGCTGTGGGATGCTCTGAACTACACTCCTAAGGCCCGGCAGGTATGGGGCAGGAAGGCTGAATCCAACGTGTTGCCATTAATTCAACTTAGATGAACTGTTTCTGGCCCCTAGAGCCAATCACCAGGAAGGATTCTGTGGTAAGTCTGGCTCCATGTTCAAGTGCCTCTAACTCAGCCCACCAAAGTTAGCAAACTGTAAAATGTTCATCATTTCCTAGTTCTGTATTATCAAATGGAATTAGGAACATAAATAACAAGTAGCAAAACCCCGACCCTGCGTAGAACTATCATCCTCTCAGCCCCCTCTGCGTAGGCCAATAAGTTTGGACAGTTTTTCACAGTTTTCAAGTTTCAGCGACTCTGCTTTCTCTTTCAGTCGTTCATCTCTGTATAATCCTGCCAAATTTGTCAACTCCGACTCTGAAAGATAAAAGAGGTAACCAATTCATCAAAAACACTTGAGCTCCTTTGCGTCATTTTGAATAGTTCTGAAATCAAAGTTCCTTTTACTTTATTTAATGTTTTCTCTTTCGATTAAATTTAAGAAACACTCATTTATTCAAGAAACACATATCAGGCAGCCATCCTCCACCAGGCGCTAAGGATTAAAGGACACCTGTGGTCCTAGAGTCCTCCAGTATCTCTGCTCTATTATAAAAGCACCAGACTCAGTTCTTATCAATAGAACATTTGGCACCAGACTTAGGAAGCCTGCATGTGTGCAGTAAGAGGAGACTGTTTCACAGTCTTCCTGCGAATGGCATTCAGATGGCAGTTGGGAGAGAATGGACTCCAGTCGCCTGTTCCTGTCATCTGAAACAAAGACAGCTGCTTCATTCTTTCCCTTGTGTTGCTGGATCATAGCTCATACTCACTGACTCAGAGCCTACTTCTGGTGGGTAGGCCTTCCATAGAAGGCCAGGTTGCAGGCGGCTTCCTTCATTCCGTCCCCACATGTGGGGTCCCTAACTCAAAGGCCAGAGGCAGCTGGGCTCCTTTAAAAGTGAAATCATCTGGATCTGGTGACCGTTGTCTCCTTGACTAAATGAATTTTATTTTCTCTTAATGGTGGAGAAGGTCATTCTATTTTTAACCAGAATATAATTTCCGCAGTCTTCCCCAACTCAACAGTAGTTGGCGGCCTCTATTTTTTATTCTTTCGTAAAGTTTCAGAGACAGTCTTGGGAGGAGAGACATGAAAACACCTCTAGAGACATGCTGTGTGTTAACAGGACGGCACGCTTGGATGGGCTGCGTGGCTTCCGAGAGCCTCCGACAGCAGGCAGCTACACAATGTTTAAAGGACCATGCTTGTGAAAATGCTATTTTAATCATTTGGAAATATGCTATCCATTCTTAATCATCTTGCTGACAGATTTTGTTTTTCTTGGTGGAGCCAGAGACACCTGTCTGATTAATCAGTGAACTGCCTGGAAACAGGAATTAATACTTAGACAGGGGGAACAATGGGCACTGGTTTCTGAATAAGCTTCTATCAACACAAAACACCGTCTGGCATTTCTGCTCACAATGATTCTATTTACACCAAGTAAGGCCCAAAGTGCAGATTAAGTGCAGGACTCCAGGGTGAGGGGTGGGTATGCATGAAAACCCTCCTCCTACAATGAGGGCTCAGAGCCTGGGCCCTAGCTCAGCAGTCGCTTGGCAAGCGGAGTCTCCTAGGCTTCAGAACAATGTGCTCTCTTCCCTTGGTGTGGATGCCTGCAGTGCCTGCTAGCCAGAGCTTGCCTTGGCGCAGTCTCCTTGCAGGTGATGGGCTTCATGGAGGAACACGTGCTGCACCCAAATGAAAGCCCTCCGCTCCTACGTCCTGCCCAGAGGGCAGCGCTAACTCATATTTCTCTGGCTCCTTTGGCTTGTGGGAAAACTGTTCAGGAGGCCTCTGTAAAGTCAGCCTGTCCCTTTGGTCCTCTGGAATCACAGTTACACCAGTGTATGCAATAGCTTCTGTGGCTTTGCTTTTCCTTGAAATGATTTCTGTAGGTATTTTTTTCTCCTTCTTCCTTCTCATCTTTTAATTTTTTGATTTCCTTAGGTTTTTTGCTTACTAAGGTTATCTAAATGCCTCATTGCTTGAAATCTCATTCCAGAAAATGTCAAGGCTATTGATTTGTCCTCTTTTCTACATTGAAGACCACAGTAACAAGCTGGTGGAAGATAACTACGCATCTGTGAATGCTTTTCTTAAAACGTCACATTGTTTTCCATAAAGTTCATGGAAACTGTGTTTCAGTGCTCCAGAACTTGAGACCCCTGCCCCAGAGCAACGACTTTGCACAAGGTTAGTGATTCAAAACAAACCATGCCCCAAACCCCCACCACCGTGCTTAGAGAAACTTCTCTCCAAACTGCCAGTGAACCCTTTTGCTTTTCAATGAAGCAAAAGGTCAACTCAGTGAATATGTTATGTTTGACAGGTTCGGTTAATATTCAATAACTTCCAAGAGAAAAAAATCTTTGGGAGGGACAGGATCAAGAGAACATCTTTTCTTCTTTGTAAAAGGTTTACCTTACCCCGAATGCCAGTATAATAGGTGGGCAGAGCATCGAGCCTTCAAGGTAAACTGACTCAGACAAGGTGCCAAGAGAATCAAGTCCCAGAACCTCTCCCAAGAACACTCTGTGCAAAAACCCAGATCAGCATCTTGACAGTGGAAGACCCCAACAGATCCCAGCCACCCTGATGATCCAGCCTAACGAGACAGTGCTGCCTCCAGCCTAGTGAGGCCAGTCAAGGCCCGAACTCCACCAAGAACGAGGCACTTACTATGTGCCAGACACTGTGCTAAGCACCCATTCCATCTTCAGTAATCCATAAAACCTCTGTAGGAAGAAGTTCATTTACCCCCATTGCAGAGCCTAAGCTTCTCCCCACTCTGCTCCCCTGCTCCAGGGCAGGGAAAGAAGCGCTCCTCTGCCAGACAGGGCGAGGAGCTCCGCTCCGCTCAGCTGAGCCAGGAGGCGGTTCCTGCCTGTTACTCTTGCCCATCCCAGCCCAGTGGCATGGCCACTTCCCCTGGCATCAGGTTTATTTTCTAGACGCAGCTGTGAAGGAGAAAACAGGGCAATTAGTGTTCATAGTAAAGAATTACTCATAGAATTCGCTCAGATTAAGCATTCTAAGGGAGAGCGGAGAAAAGAAATGAACAAAAGATTTAAAAAGACAATGGGTAACTTTGCTAAAACCGGTTTCCATTCAGTATTTTGCCAAGAGTGAACTTTGTTCTCAAGTGGGTTTATTTTTACCACCTCCAAGTGCTAAATTTAACCCTGTTGGCTGCACTTGCTGCTGGATCCGGAGGGCAGATGCTGCTCGTTCTCAAATGGCATTTGGGTTGTGTGGGGGCTATGGACAGTCACTGCCATCTTTAAATGCCAGAAATAGATTTTTAAGGTGTTTGTGCTGATAGCCCCAGTTGGAACTTGTGGGTACATGCATCACATTTACTCACTGGATTTTTATTTATACGTCAAGAGTGCAAAAGCCCCGAAACCAGGCCTCGTGGGGGTGAGGGCAAACGTCCAGAGGCGGCCTTAGGCGCAATCCTTATTATAAGCTCCTTGGGAAGTTCCAGCTGGGGTACGTGTGCGGGTGGGTGGGTGTCTGAAGAATGTCAAATGCAGATTTTCATCCAGTTCTTGTAGAAAGCAACAAATTCGAAACCCTTCCAGGGCCCAAAACAAGGGGGGCTTTCAGGGCACACACTGTGGCCTTTACCGGATTTGGGTCTACAAATATACGGCCTTTCAGTCTGAGGCCTTTATCTTGATCCAAATTCTTTCCTGATTTTTGGAAACTTGTAGGATACTTCCTAAACCCTCAGACTTTTCAGTAAAAAAAGCAACTTTCTCCTCTTGCTTAATTCCCCCTTATGCCCCAGAGTCATTGCCTACCATGCTCCTAAAGCAGCTGAGAGTTCAGCTGGACTTTGCCCTGCGGATGTAGAGGGCAGAGACAAGATCCCTTAGGACCAGGGTTAGGACACTAACCCTGTTCTGTGAGTCCTAATCCTCAGCATTTTCACTGTTTTCCAGTCCTGAGACTCTTCTCTTCCAAAGACATTTGTTGAGCACCTATTCTGAAATAAGGACTGGGCCAGGTGCTGGCAACACAAAATTCTTAAGACGTGGTTTTTGTCCTCAGTCCAGCACGGAGACTGACATGTACCCACAGAACACTAGCGCTGTGAGAGCAGCTCTGTGTTAACAGGGTGAGCAAAGTGCTTTGAGAACACACAGGAAGGAGAGATTAACTCGGGGCGGGGCTGGGCTGCATCATGGGTCAGCTAGGGCTTAGCAGCACTGTGACTGAAGAGCTAATTTTATCAGACACTTTCAGATGTTTAATAATACCCAGTACTAAGGTTTTTAAAAAATGAGTTAGAGTTTGCTTTTAAAAAATTAACGAAAGCCAAGTTTTGTAAGAAAGTTATTAACAGAGTGTGTGTGTGTGTGTGTGTGTGTGTGTGTCTAAGTCAAGTGGGATAAAAAGTGAACCTGTTGGCTGAGAAATAGGGCTACACTTGCTACCAGGACTCCCTGTTAACACTCATTGGAGCTGTAGGCCAAGTGGCTGGCGCTGTTGTCTCCAGAGAGGGAAACCGAGTGGCAGGCCTGCCCATGCCCACCCTTACTGAAGGGGCAGGCCAAGGGAGGGTCACTTTTGCTCTGTGTGTCCATAGCCAACAGGAGAGGGAGGGAGGGGGCATGTGTATCAATAATAAAAACCTATAAACCTTTGGTTTAGCTCAAAAAGTTAGGCTGGATCAAACAGATTTCCCTCTCGGGAATGTGGTTGGAATAAGGAAATTGGACCAAATCAGCTAGCAGCGAGAACTTACAGAGAAAGCCTGTGATAAAAGAAAAAGGAGCCAGTGACTGGTGGGACTGGAGAAGTTGGAAGAGCGACCACAGAAGACAAGGTTATGAAGGAGGAGAGCCTGAAGAAGCAAAGGACGGCAGATGCAGAGAGCGGAGCGGGAGGCAGACGGGCGAGAGAGGTAGAGGCTCAGAGACAGAAGGAGAGAGAGGCATCGAGTGCTGCCTGCCTAAGTTCCTAAGATTTCCAAGTCCTGGCTACATGTGTCCTGTCAATAAACGTCCCTTTTTTAGAGTAGCCTGACTGGGCCTCCATCCTGTCTCTGTTCACATAAACACGTGTGGCTCAAACAAGGAGACAGAACTGGTCAGGAAGCTGGGGGGTGCCTCGGGTTGGAAGCGTGGCCCCCAGCGAAAGCTTCTTTTAGAGCATCTTACTTTGTTGTTTCTCCTTCCAGCAACTGGTCTGGATGTAATCAATGTAATCCTTCTCTATCGTCTTCTCCAGCTCGTGCAGAGATGCTCCCCTATAGACCTTGTCAAAGTTTTTATCCACAAAGTAAGGCACCTGCAGGTTCTGGGTTTCTCTAGAAATGGTATAGCCCAAGGTCCTAAAACAGGGAGAGAGAGACTCGGGTAAGCTTGTTATATTTGGCCACATCACTCAGCACTGGCCTCACAGACATCCCAATCACAATGACCCTTGCAGAGGGCAGAGGTAGATATCATGGTCTAAGGCACCTAACGTTGATCATTTCCCTAGCAGAGTAGTTTGTGTAATGTTGTCATTATTGCTCTTCCATGAGCATCTTCATGCTGTGGGTTCAGCCTCAGCTGAATTCTCTCTTATACTGCGTTCTATGCTAAAAGTACAATGCTAATGTCCAAAAATCAATTTGGATATTGTGTAGGACCTAGTGTAGTACCTGGTGCAACTGAGCAAATGCTGGTTGAATAAACTGATTGTTACAGTAAACTATTTACAAATAAGCAATTAGCTTACACCCACCCACCTAGTATCAATCTGTAGGACACAATAGAAAGTACTTCACACATAGCTGCTAAGTGAGAACTGCAACAACAACAAAAAAAGCTCCGACACAAGATTCCAATGATGCTTCTGGGCTACTTCTGTGGGTCTAAGGTCTCCAGTGGTATCTGGTGCTTAGAAACATTGGCAGGTCTGGGTTAACTAAATTCTAACCATAAAAAAGTATAGAAGAGAACTTGAATTCAAGGTGAAATAATGTAGCAGCAATGTGCAAAATGCAAGCTGATTTTACTCAAACTGGACAAATTCTATCTCAAATGAGCTATACTTGACCTTTTCTCAGCCTCCTCCTTCGATCTCTCTACTTCAGGAACTTGCTGAGTGTCTAAGAGCTCAGGCCACGACCACTCCCACCTCCCTCTGGGGAGCCGTTAGCAGTTTCCTGACTGCCCCACTGGCCTGACAGGAAAGGAGGCAGTAGCACATGGAGAAACACGGGAAGTCGGGAAGTGAGGGTTTCAGGCCGGTGTGATCTGATAGCAATGACCTATCTGTGAGTCTCAGATTTCCTCTCTGTGAAATGAGGATATTGACTTAGAAGGACAGTTTTCAGTCTACAGTGGTCACCAGCAAAGACTTTTCTTCCTAGGTATTGCTCCATGGACTGCATGTTTTAAGGTTTTTGTCCACTAAGCTATAATAATAAGTAATGGCTCATTTTCTCATTATTAATTTTTTAAAGTAATGAGTTTTGAACATTAGCATGGACCGGTAATAACCTGCAGTGCTTGTTCAAACACAGACAGCTGGCTCTCACCCTGAGTTTCTGGTTCAGTAATTAGAGAGCAAGGCCTAAGAGTCTGCGTTTCTAACACATTGCCAGTCGATGCTGTAGTCTGGGGACCAACTTTGAGAATTGAGTTCATTGAAATAATTAATGAAGAAATTAAAAAAAATCCTATCAGAGTTCATAATCTTCATGTAATACAAGCATTACAGTGCATTTCTGTATTTTCAGCAAAAGCAAAGAAATGTGATAGCTATGGTTTGATTATATAGCCTTATCATAAATAAATGTCCTATTCTTGCAATTTCTTAAATTTAAAATCAGTGGATCTCAGTTACTATGTTCCCAGACCCACAAAAGTCCAGCAATCCTATCACAAGCTCAACAGATCCTTTCTAACTTGAACACGGCATGATAAGGATTTAATCTGAACCTGGAGTTACTTTCTATCAATCTTTCAGAAATCAGTTGTTGCTGTTCTGCAACTGACCAGATGATGTCGCTGTAGAACAAAACAATCCATGTCCTGAGTACACAGAAAACTGCCTACAGTATCTTTGAGTCTATGTACTGTTATCCAGCTGTTGGCTTTAAACACAAAACCATGTTTTCCACAACAAAAGGTAAAATAAAATGTTCGTTATGTACAGGAAAAAACTTCAAGTCTTTCACCATTCAGATTGTTAAGATTTATAAATATTTGACTTACGATTTGTAGAATAGACTATATGGGGGATTAGTAGCTAGCAGCTGAGTAATGACAGATATAATCACAATCACAAGAACCGGAAGTAACTGGATAAATGCAGAATACGTAGTCTGAAAAAGAAAAAAATATCTGGTGTAAGTGTTCTTCATCAATATAAAGCTTATAGGAAATAGGATTGTTCTCCCAAAGAAAATACAAAATACCAGTTTGCTAAGAAGTACCAA
This sequence comes from Trachops cirrhosus, assembly GCA_028533065.1. Taxonomy (NCBI): domain Eukaryota; kingdom Metazoa; phylum Chordata; class Mammalia; order Chiroptera; family Phyllostomidae; genus Trachops; species Trachops cirrhosus. The sequence continues at coordinate 25,926,444 of CM052546.1, read as the reverse complement.
ACAACTCTCTGTTCTTTCTGCTGAGAAAGCTAAAGGAGGCCCACCCACAATCTGACTGACACACAGTAATTCTCCTGCATTCCCCTTTTCTAAGACCAGTGAAGCAGACACCTCTGGGTGGGTCTGCCCAGACTGACTCCCATGGGGCCATTAGTATTGCCCAATACTGTATAACTTTGTTGCCTCGGCCACAGCTGAACAGACTGGGGGACGACTAACCCTAGCAGGGATAATCACATTCTCCTCACTCCTAGGAACTTGGGATTGTGATTCATCATCATTTACTGCTAGGCAGTCACTCAAATAAAGGACACACACTCTTAGGCACTGGGGTCTGGCCGTTTACAAGGGTAAGTAGAACAAGCCAGGCTGATTAGAGAGAACACAGCAGATGAAAAAGGTGGGGAAACTGGAGACAATCTGGCCTCAACTAGCCATGAAGCGCAGTTGTGTGGGTGCCCGGCAGCACACATTCCTGGTTCCCATCTGTCGTGAGGTTGAGCTGTGCTTCCTACCCTTGAGCTTCATGAAACCCCTTTGATTCCTTACCTTAAACCCACTTTAGTTTTGAATATTTTGAAGGTTAAAGATTTTATTTATTTATTTTTAGAGGGAGGGGGAGGGAGGGAGAAAGAGGGAGAGAAACATTAATCAGTTGCCTCTTGTATGAGCCCCAACTGGGGACCAGGCCCACAACCCAGGCATGTGCCCTGACCAGGAATCAAACCTGCAACCTTTTGATTTGTGGGATGACACCCAGCTAACTAAGCCACACCAGCCAGGGTGAAGGGGGTTCTTCTTTTCTGCAGTCAAGAATACCTTGGTCAAGGTACCCCACAGGGGAAATGATTTCCTGGGACGGCCACTAAAGAATGGGTGGGGAAGGGGGTTACTTTTCTGGTCTATTTGGGCCAACTATCCAGGTCTTCTTACCGCAGCCTCTGCTTTCCTAAAGCCCATTTCAATAACAAACTTCAGTTTGAACTTCTAACACCCAATCATCTACTATGAAGGCCAGTGCAGTACAAGTGTTTATGAGCAGCAGTTCACCTGTCCTCCCTACGTACCTGAGGTTTATCTTCTTCCTCCTCCTTCCGTGTCTGCATCCTCTCATGTCGGTGCCGCCGATGGTAATAGTGGGCATCATCTGTCACGTTGGAAAACATATGAATATTTCCTGGAAAAGAAAGAAAAACCCTTAGTTTGGGATATGGTAAACACTCCTTCCTTGCCTTTCCCAAGGTTCTTCCCCCCAATTAGGTTCTCTGAAGGCAGAATATTGTCCCATCTCATCCAGCAGAAAAATTAGAAATAGGTAAACCAAGTGAACTACCTAGAGATGGAATGTGCTTAGCTCCCTGCCTTTGTGTAAATAGTCCTTTGTAACCAGTGAGTGAGAGAACCGTAAAAGGCAATCAAAGAAAGAGCATTCAGGCCCTGAGTCCTGTCTGACATCCTCTGTTTGCTTCCTTGCCCAATATCAGAATCTTTAGTAGCAATGCATGAAATTCAACTTACTTCCTGGGCATTTAATTATCACAATTTCCAACTTGCTGAGGGTGCTTTTCTAACTTTTATCTTTATATAGCTGCTATTTTGCAATAATAATAGTAATAGGTATTTTGCTACTAACTTATAAAGCACTTAAAAATATCTACTCCTCACAGCAGCCCTGTGAGGTAGGTATTATTAACCCCATTTTTCAGGTGAAGAAACAGAATAAGAGAGACTAAGTGATTTGGTTAGAATCACTCAGAGTTGGAGGCTGGAGACTTGCCTCAAATCCAAGTTCACCTGATTCCAAATTCTTGCTGTTTTCACCATACTCTCTCTCTCTTTTTTTTTTTTACGACAATTCTGGGATACTAACCTGTAGGAAATTGTCCTCCGAAGAAGACGTTGAATAGCTCTTCTGGAGTGATGTCAGCTTCAAAGTCCCTGTAATAATTATAAGGTCTGGGTCGAGGGGCAGTGAAAGTCACCTGTTCTTCTCCATATTCATCATAGCGGAGTCTCTTGTCAGGATTGCTAAGCACAGCAAAGGCATTTCCTATTGCTGCAAACAAACAGAAAAGCACGTGAATACATAGTCTTGGCTGTAGCTGAAGATGATCACAGTAGCAGCAGTGAAGAGCCCGGTGTTGACTGGTGCTGGACAGCTTCAGGGGGCCCAGGGAGGGGCTTGGGCTTAGAAGATTCACCAAAGTGCTTGCCCTTGAAATTTTCCATGATCTAGTTAGAAAAGCCAGAAACAACACTGGACTCCAGATGAACTAAGAACCACTGCTTTCAGTCATAAAAATGTGTTCATATTTCACTTGAGAGCAATAGTTTATGGTCGGGAATAGTTCATACGTAAGTAGTGGTGTTCTAATTTGAAGTTTAGAAACAATTTTCTGAAGAAAATAATCAGTAAAATTATTGTTTGGCTAGAAGCAAAAAGTCCTCACTCACCACAATCTTTTTCAGCTTCCTTTAGAAAATGGTCTTTAGAACACTGGCTGGTGTGGCTCAGTAGAGTGAGCACCCGCCTGTGGACCAAAGCGTCGCCGGTTCAATTCCCAGTCAGGGCACATGCCTGGGTTGCAGGCCAGGTCCCCAGGAGGGTGCACATGAGAGGCAACCACACGTTGATGTTTCTCTCCCTTTCTTTCTCCCTCCCTTTCCCTCTCTCTAAAAATAAATAAATAAAATCTTAAAAAAAAAAGAAAGTGGTCTTTAGAAATCAAGAAATGTATCTCTAATGTCTCAATGAAAGATCAAAGACTGAACAGATTACAAATGTTATCATCACCTCTCCTCCCTATTTGTCCATTTTATTTCAAACATATAATCCATACCTCCAATGAAATACCCCCCAAATCTTTTAAAGGTATCCCCACCCCTATTTCTGATTCAGTCAACACTATCAGAAACACAGAAAGAACATTACTTTATGATTCTTTTACCTAGGGAATTGTTGAATGTTTATAAGCAAACAAACAAACAAAAAACCCTAAATAGAGTTGCTTAAACATTCACATCCCTTGCAATCTGGCAGATACATCAAAGCAATGGCATTAGTCTGTGAGAATCCGTACATGAAGAATGTGGGTTACCTATGTGTTTCTTTGTAGAAACTGTGGGAAGAACCAGATTCACAATGGCACATCATCTGAGGTAAATGGTGACTTTTTAAAATTTCTCAGATCTATCATTTTTTACTTTTTCTTTTGAAAATTTCAAATCTATAGACGAGTTGAAAAAATAGTATAATAAACACATGTGTACCCTTTACCTTGACTCACCAGTTGTTAGCATTTTGACACTTTGCTTCTCTCAATTCTCTATACATACATAAATATATATAATACATTTTTGTTTCTTTTCCTGAGCCATTTGAAAGTAGGCTGCAAATATTATAACACTTTACCCCTAATATTTCAACATATGTCTCCTAAAAAGAAAGACATTCTTCACCCTGGCTGGTGTGGCTCAGTGGATTGAGTGCTGGCCTGTGAGCCCAAAGGTTGCTGGTTCGATTCCCAGTCAGGGCACATGCGTGGGTTGCGGGCCAGATCCCTGGACACATGCAACAGGCAACCGATTCAATGTTTCTCTCACACAACAATGTTTCCCTCTGTCTTCCTCCCTTCCCTTCTCTCTAAAAATGAATAAATAAAAGACCTTCTCCTACACCATTATGACAGCTAAGAAAATGAACATTAATTATCATCCAGTCAAGGTTTACCATATATTTTGCATTTGGTTTCATATCTCTTTAGTTTCTTTTATTTATTTATAAGATCTTATTTAATTTATTTTTAGAGAGAGGGTTAGGGAGAAAAACATCAATGTGAGAGAGAAACATTGATCAGTTGGCTCTCACACACCCTCAACTGAAGACCTAGCTGGCAATCCAGGTATGTGCCCTGACTGGGATTCGAACCAGCAACCTTTTGGTTCACAGGCCAGTGCTCAATCCACTGGGCCACACCAGCCAGCGATCTTTAGTTTCTTTTAATCTAAAATAGTCTCTTCAACTTTTTGCTTTATATTATATTAAATTTTTTGAAGAGTAGTTCAGTGTTTTTTGCAGAATGTCCCATATTTTGATTGTTTCTTCAATATTATATTCAGGTCAAACATTTTGGCAACATACTATACCACATTATGTAAGGTTGTTTCAATATTGGTGATGTTGGATCATTTGATTAAAGTGATGACAGCTAGGCATCTCCATTATAAAGGAATCTCCCCCTTTGTAATCAATAAGTATTCTGTGGGGTGATACTTTGACACCATGTAAATACCCTATTCAATAACCAACTATCACCCAACATGTAAATATCCTATTCAACAACCAACTATCACCCAATGGTTTTAGCATTGATAATTCTTGTCTGAATCAATGACTTCACTGAGGGTGAAGCTCTTAAGTAAGATTTTATTTGTGTGTTGGGTCCCAAAATATTTTTTAAAATTTAATCCTTACCCAAAGATATGTTTACTGATTTTAGACAGAGAGGGAGGGAGGGAGAGAGAGAGAGATGTGAGAGAAACACTGATCAGTTGCCTCCCGTATGCACCCCAACCATGGATTGAACCTGCATCCTAGGTATGTGCCCTGACTGGTAATCACTCCTGCAGACTTTTGGTGTACCAGACGGATGCTCCAACCAACCAAGGCACTGGCCAAGACTCGAAATATTTTTTAAGAGTATATTTCTGAAAGTACCATGGAAATCAATGAAAAAAAGATTACATAGATTTCTCACATGAACCTGTTGGGGGCTAACAGAGGCTTAACGCCCGAAGGGTCCCACGGTCGGAGGAGTTCAGGAATGCGGTCTAGGCCCTGCTTGCAAGCGGCCAGCAGCCTGTAAGCTCCACAAAAGGAATCATGTTTGTTTTACTCACCGTGGCTCCTGGCACATAGATCTTCCACATATATTTGCTGAACCAATGGGTAAGTGGTCCCAAAAGGTATTACAGAGAAACCAAATATTTTTTCCAAAAGAAATTAATGTGACGTGAATGAAGACAAGAAGGAGCTTGGCTGATAATCACTATTTAAGAGGTGTGGCAAGGAAAAAAAAATCCCTGCTATGGCTTTATAAAACAGTTACAGGGGAGGCTGAAAACAGGGTGTTATGACTGAACATCACAAGAAGGGGAGAATTAAGCATTAGTTCAAGGTCAGACCTTTGAAAGCATCTGTTGCTCCAGGAGCACAGTTCTTGTCAGGGTGAAATTTCAGGGCGAGTTTTCGGTAAGCTTTCTTAAGCTCTTCATCACTGGCATCTCGAGAAACTCCCAGAATTTCATAGTAATTTCTGCATTTCTTGATCCTAAAAACACGCATCAGAAACATATATGTCTACAAAGGCCCCTTTTATACAATTAAGTGCAAAACAGTATACTGATCTTCCTTCCACTTTGTGAGCCCCAAAACAAACCTAGAAGAAAATTGCCGAACACGTGAATGAAACATTTAAAGTCATTAACAATGTCCTCCCACTGAGAGCATAATGTCTTTCAAAGTAGTTTCACATCTGATATTCTACTCTTTCTATGTCCCTGCAGGTAGCGGAGCAAGCGTGCTAACCAATCCTGTCAAGGTGCAGGCTCAGGTCCTGAGAGTGGAACCATGGACCTGAGCTAGAAGGAATACCTATCCACCCTATTTGTTTATATTTTCCCTTTCTCTCTCTTTATTCTTATGGCCATCTTTTTAAGCTTTGTTTTTAAAAGTTAATCCGAGTATATACACATGCTAGGAAAAAATATCCAACAGTACTAAACTGTATGCAGTGAAAACATCTCCTGCTCCCCCATTCCCTGTCCCCCAGTTCCCCACTCCAAGGGCAGCCACTGTTAGAAGTTTTCCTCGAACCCTAGGCCCAGAGCGAGTACATGTACAGGGGCATTTCTATTTTTTTTAAATCTAAATGGTAGGTTTTAGGTAGTTGTAATCACTTTTCTACATCTTGTTTTTTTTTCAATTAACAATTTATCTTAGAGATTGATCCATAATAAGTAGAGATGAGAAGTATAGGATAAGAGTTTAGAGTGTCAGTTCTGAATTTTCTGATCTCAGAAATTTTTTATACTCTTAAAAGCTTTTGTTCACGTGAGTTATATCTATCAATATTTACCATAGTGGAATGAAAACAAAAAATTTTAAAACACAGCATGATCATATAATTACATATCAGGTAGCTTTTCAAAAATTCCCCTGTATAATCCTGAAAGAATAAAAATGAAAACACAAATAACGTCCTTGCATTATTATGAAAACAGTTTTAAACTTGCAGATCCCCCAGAAGGGTCTTGGAGTTCCCAAACCACACTCTGAGAACTGCTGAACTACAGCATGAACTGTGGAGTCAAAATGCCTTAACTGGGATCTGATCTTGCTGTGCAGTTGACCTCTGTGCCTTAGTGTTGTCTTCTGAAGTGGGCTAATAATGACAACTGTTTTCACAGAGTTATTATTAAATGAAGAACTCATCACAGTCCTTGATACTCCTCTGTCTCTCCCTCTCTCTTCTATAAAGTACTTGTTTAATAACAGCTTTGTCAAGCTATAATTCACATATCGAAAAGTTGACTCTTAAAATGTACAATTCAGTGGTTTTTAAAGTATATTCGGAGTTGTGCACTCCTCACCACTATCTAATTCCAGAACATTCTCATCACCCCATAAAGAAACCCGGTACTCATTAACAGTCATCCCTCATTCTCCCACTGCCCAGCCTCTGGCAACCACTAATCTACTTCCTATCTCTATAAATTTGCCCATTCAGGACATTTTTTATAAAAGGAATATACAATATGTGGCCTTTTGTGTCTGGCTTTCTTTACTAGCATAATGTTCAAGGCTCATTCATATCGTAGCATGTATTCGTATTTATTCCTTTTTATTACGAAAAGTATTCATTGTACGGACATTCCCCACTTTGTTCATTCATTCGTCAGCTAATGGACACCCAGGTTGTTTCCGTTGGGGGGGCATTATGAGTAATGCTGCATGAACATTCATGTATAGGTTTTTGTGTGGAGATGTGTTTTTATTTCTCTTGGTATATTCCTAGTAGTGGGTTGCTAGGTCATATGCTACGGTTACTCTTTTGAGGAAATGCCATATTTTCCAGACTGGCCGTACCATTTTATATTCCTGCAAGTACTGTACAAGCGTTCCAATTTCTCCACATTCTCATTAGTACTTGTTATTGCCCATCTTTTTGATTATAGCCATCCCAGCGGATATAAGATAGTATGGTACCTCATTGTGACTTTGATGTCCATTTCCCTCGTGACTAATGACGCTGAGTAACTTCTCATGTGCTTATTGGCCATTTGTCTGTCTTCTTTGGAGGAATGCCTATTCAGATCATTTGCCCATTTTTCTTTTATTATTATTTTTTAAAGATTTTGTATAGTTTTTTTAGAAAGATGGGAAGGGAAGAAGAAAAAGAGGAAGAGAAATACCAATGTGCGAGATTCGGTTGCCTCTTGCATGCCCCAACTGGGGACCTGGCCCGCAGCCCAGGCATGTGTCCTGACTGGGAATCGAACTGGTGACCTTTCAGTTTGCAGGCCGGCACTCAATTCACTGAGTTGGCTGTCATGACAGCCAGGGTGTCATTTCCCCATTTTTCAAGTTGACTGTCTATTATTGAGTTGTAAGGGTACTTTATATGTTCTAGATATAAGTCCCTTATCAGACATATAATTTGAAAATATTTTCTCCTGTACTATGGGTTGATTTTTCACTTCCTTGATGGTATCTTTTGAAGTACAAAAGTTTTAAATTTTTATAATATTCACTTTATCTATTTTTTTTTTTTTGCTTGTGCTTCAGGTGTCATGTCAAGAATCATCGCCCAATCCAATGTCACAAAGACTTACACTTATGTTTTCTTCCAACAGTTTTACAGTTTAAGCTCTTACGTTTAGGACTTACATTAGGTCTTTGAGTTAATTTTTGTATTTGTGTGAGGAAAGGGTCCAAGTTCATTCTTTTTTATGTGGCTACTCAGTTGTTCCAACAACATTTGTTAAAGACGATTCTTCACCCCATTACTTGTCAAAAATCAATTGTCCATAAATATAAAGGGTTATTTATGGACTCTCAAAATTCCATTCCATAGCTCTACATGGCTATCCTATCCTAATCCACACTGTCTTCATTACTGTAGCTTTGTAGTAAGCTTTGAAATTGGAAAATGTGGGTCCTCCAACTTTGTTCTTTTTCAAGGCTGTATTGGCTATTCTGGTCCCTTGTGTTTCCATATGAATTTTAGGAACATCTTGTCAATTTCTGCAAAAAAGGCAACTGGGAATTTGATAGGGATGTGTGAAATCTGTTGATCAATTTGGGGAGTATTACATATTACCAATAATATGCCTTAGAATCCGTAAACACAGGTTATCTTCACATTTATTTAGGTATTTAATTTCTTTTAATCAAGTTTTGTAGTTTTCAAGGTAGTTTTACTCTTGTTAAATTTATTGCTAAGCATTTTATTCTTTTTTGAAGGTGTTACAAATGGAACTTTTTTTGAAATTGTTTTCTTTTCCATTTTGGATTATTCATTGCTATTGTATACAGAGACAATGATTTTTGTATATTGATCTTATATTTTGCAACTTTGATGAGCTAATTTATTAGTTCTAATAACTTCTGTTTGTGTGTATGTGTGTATATTCCTTAGGATTTTCTATACTAGATCATATCACCTGTGAGTACAGTCTTACTTCTTCTTTCCAATCTGGATGAATTCTATTTCTTTTTGTTCCCTAACTGCCCTGGCTTGGGCCTCTAATACACTGTTCAACAGAAGTGGCTAGAGTGAACATGCTTGTCTTGTTTCTGTCCTGTTTCTGATCTTGGAACCCACTGCACTGTTCACCATTAAGTATGATGCTACCTGTGGATTATTTGTAGATGGCCTTCACCAGGTTGAGGAAGTGCCCCTCTATTTCTACACTGTTGAGTGTTGTTACGGAAGTGTTAGATGTTTTTTTAAAAACAGGGCAAGGGAGGGAGAGAGGGAGAGAAACATGGATCTGTGAGAAAAACATCAATCAGTTGCCTCTTGCACACTTCCAATTTTGTTGATATTTAAAAAAAAACAGCTTTTGGTCTTGTTGCCTTTATTACTTTTCTATCCTCTATTTCATTTATTTCCACTCTGTATTATTTCCTTCATTCTGTTTGCTTGGATTTAATTTGCTCTTCTTTTTTTAGTTTGTTAAGGTAGAAGAACAGTAAGTTATTGAGTATATATAAGAATATATATAAACATTTATAGCCATAAATTTCCTTCTAAATATTGTTGTAGTTGCATTCCATACATTTCAGTATGTTGTACTTTCATTGCCATTCATCTCAAAGTATTTTCAAATTTTCCTTGTGATTTCCTCTGTGACCTATTTGTTATTTAAGAATATGTTGTTTAATTTTCACACTTGTGAATGTCACAACTTTCCTTCTGTTGTTGATTTCAGAGAACATACACTGTATGATTTTAATCCTAAATTTATTGAGGCTTGTTATGACCTAACATATGGTCTGTCCTGGACAATGTTCCATGTATACTTGAGAAGAATGTGTATTCTGCTGCTTTGGGGTAGAATGTTGTATAGATGTCTGTCATATCTAGTTGATTTTCCCTGCCTCTCTTACAGTAGAAGCAGGACAGATACCTCAGATTACACCCTACTACTCTACTTCTACTAGTCCTGCCCCTAAATCTAAGAAGCTATTTTGCTTTAATAATAATAATAATAATAATAACAACAACAACAACAACAGTCAATACTTGTATAGCAAATTGTCTGTGCCAGGCACTCTACATTAAATCACTCAACTAATCCCATCTCAGGCTCACCTTTGTACCCCAAGCAGCTGCTCCTCAGTGTAAGTGGCATTCCCCTCACCCTGCCAGGCCTGATTCCACTCATTCTCAGACTTCTTTTCCTTTTGTGCCTTCATGCAGTTACAGCAGCCACAGGGGTCATGAGTTTCACGAGGTCTGTCCTCTGCGTATTTGTTTCTTCTAACGGCATCAATGTAAGCTGCAAAGCAACAGTCACTCCGTTAGTCTCAGTCTGACCTGCAAATCAGCTTTGCTACCTGCCCTAGCTATCTGGGAGGCTGCTTGTAGGCAGAAGAGCTGAGTGTGAGGGCCAGGCTACTGACATCATGCTGACTTTTAAGCACCCATAAAACAAACAAACACACACACAAACAAACAAACACCTTCCTTGAGAAAACAATACCAAAAATATGGAAGCAACCATGAAATACTTATAATTCCAGAAACATGAAGCCATACCTAATAATGTCCACCATACCTACACTGGTCAATCGTCAAATAATTTTGACTCAGAGCCAGAAAAGGTGCTCAAGAGGTGTCTGCCCAATACCTTGCCTTTAGTACAATGCAGGGGGAAGGCCTAGTTTTCTGTGGTGCATGGTCAGAAGTGATATTGCTCATAAAATAACATTTTTTGTTGCAATGCCTCCCACTGCTACGATTAAAGAAGTGATGAGTTCAAATCTTTCTAAGCTAACAGTAATTAGAACTAATATGTACAAGACACTGGTTGGATAGATCAAGGAGAGGTGTGGGTAAGATCTATTCCTGACCATAAGGGTGTTACAGTTTAAAGGGAGAGAATTCAAATTAATCTTAACACCTACAGAATGTAAAGAGGGCCATAGCAACCCAGTCAAAGAAGGCAGAGTACTCATGTCCCATCTGGAGGATATGGAAAAGATTTTTAAAACATTCTTCTCCTGCTTAACATCCGTTAGTGACTACACATTGCTCTTGTCCAGATTTCTTACCATGGGCCGGGGCTGTCTCTTGCCTCCTCTCTCACCACATGCTCCTTTGCAGTCTATGCTCTAGCCACTCCAAACTCTGTGACCAGCAATGCTATCCCTTCTCTCTGTTCCTTCTGCCCGCCACATTCCTCCTGCAAGGCAGCCTAACTCCAAGCATTCTTTATGTCATCATTGTAACAGTGTCTCCATAAAGCGTTCTCTGACATCCAGGCTGTGTTGGCTTGCCTTGTCAGTGTGGTTTCCAAAACTAGACCTTACTGTGTATAGCCCAGGACTTATTGACGCTGCTTTGTAATTGACTGTTTACCTGTCAAACTCTCTCAGTGAACTAAGAGTTCTATGATCTCTGGGGCCCATGCCTGTCAAATCCCTGCTGCAGGATCAGCATAATGCAGGGTACATAATAGGCATTGGATCAATACTCTTTGCCTGACTGTAGGATGGAAAAAGCCGGCCTGTCGGTCCTGGTGTGGGCTGCAGCGACAAGACCAAACCGAGACCAAGGATCAGGTGGCCCAGTTTGGTAGCGAGCATAAGGGGCCGGGTAAGTAAACTGCGGGAGACCGCATTGTCCCGCTGACCCTTTGGCCACCCTGGTGCGGGCGGAGTCTGATCCCCGAGAGGACCCTGGGCGGGGCCCGGGCCGGGGCGGGGCTGGGGGCCGGAGGCTACGAGGCATCACGGTTGACTCTGGGATCCGGGCCTCTTTCTCCGCTTGAGCTATTGGTTTCGGGATCCCGGCCCCTGCCCTGGACGGTCCACCACCTCCTCATTTAGAACCCTGCTCAGGCGCAACATCTCATAGGCCTCCATCCTTCACCTCCAGCCCAGGATCTCAGCTCTCGGGCACCTTCAAGGTCCCCATCCCTGATCGCTCGCGAACCCCGCTCTGTCCCACCCTATGGCCAGGACCTGGTACCTTCCGTCCAGCGCTCCCCGCTGCCCAGAGTAGCTGCCATTTCTGGTTCCCAGTCAGCAGGTCAGCCGAGCCTCTCTGGCGCCTGAGGCTAAAAAAGATGAGGGGGGCCTGGGGGAGGGGGGCAAGAAATGTGGGGCATGCTGGTCATTGTAGTCCAACCCATTGAAGCAGCGGGACATTGGACTACAACTTCCAGCAGGCTCCGCGAGAGGGACAGTTGGAGATGGCAGTGGAATAAGGAGTTACTCCTTTGGAATCGAGGCCTGTGGAGATGCGTTGTTGCTAGTTGATTGCTGCGCGGCTAGTGGCTCACAGCAGGAAACTGTGACCACTGTGGGCAGCGCTTTTCCTCTTCTGAAGAATTGGGATAGTGGCTTCGTCCCCGCCTAACACTGGGGACATTCGAGGAGGAGCAATGATATCCTGCCTGGGAAAGCCTTTGCAAACTGTGGGCTAGAGTGTGACAATAGGACTATTTTTCTCCTCAGGGATGTTTCAAAATATACAAGAATGCCCTCTGGTCTGGTAGCTCAATTGGTTAAAGCGTGGTCCCATACACCAAGGTTTTGGATTCCATCCCCCATCAGGGCACATACAAGAATCAACCAATGATTGCATAAATGGGAAAGTTGATTTCTCTCTCTCTCTCTCTCTCTCTCTCTCTCTCTCTCTCTCTCTCTCTCTCTCGTTCTGTCTCTGAGATCAATAAATAATTTTAAAAACCAATTATACACTAACGCTTGTTAGGAGACTCAGAGACAGGTTTTGGGGATGCTGAACCCAACCCTGGGAAGTTAAGAGCCGCGAAAAGTAGAAAAGTGGAGTAAATTTATGTGGGTAAAGGGCAGTCTGGGTCTACCCCTCCTCCCTCAGCTCTTCAGGCACAGCGTCATTAGAGGGACCACTGGAGGTCAGGGGTGGAGAAAGAAGAATAGGGCAGGTGCGTATTCAGGACCCGGCATTACAGCCTCTGTCTTCGTTTTCCTTATCCTTCATCCCATCCTACTCCAAGACCTTTCTGAGACTTTTGTCCTTTCTTTTACCCCAGTAGTTTCCTTGGTCCATTCCCTTTTATCTGAAGACCACACCTTAGAAGATCAGTAAAAAGAAAGTGAAGAAATATTCCTGCTTTCCCTCACTCAGGGGGAAAGCATGGAGCCCAAGCTTTTAGCAAAGAATAAAACCAGTTCTTCAGCCCTGACTAGTGTGGCTCAGTGGACTGAGTCCCGGCCTGCGAACAAATCAGGGCACATGCCTGGGTTGCAGGCCAGGTCTCCAGTAGCGGGTTCACGATAGGCAACCACACATAGATATTTATCTCTCCCTTCTACTCTCTCTAAAAATAAGTAAAATCTTAAAAACAAACGAACAAACAAAAAAAACCAGTTCTGTGAAAATGAAAAAATGATTATGGTCATCCTCAAACCAAACCAAAAAGCCTTAGGTAATTTTGGGAGACCAGACATTTTGCTCTAGAAGATGGAAAGGTGGGGTGTGCCTTGGAGTCCAGGGGAGACACTCAGAGATGTCATAGTAGCATGAATTAGCAGTATCGGCTGAGAGTGGGAGTGCTAGACAACTGTAGGGGTGATTGGATTGAAAAGCTATGCTAAATTATGGGGCTACTCAGGAGTAGAGTTCAGGTTCAAGAACGCTGGACAAGATTTGGGAAACTGAGGCCTCTTGGAAATACAAATATATGGTGCCTCAACAGCCTTTCCCATCATCCTCTGAAATCTCACTTCCCCCTTCTTTTCTAGACAACTCATTTAACTCCAAATCAGAAAAAAAAGAGGTTCAGAATTGCAACCTTCTGAGATAATTGCCCTTCAGTTCATTTACACCTCAACTAACTCTTCTAGATGAATTTTCCTATGACTCTATCACCAGTACTAACTTAGAACTCCAAACCCCAGCATTTAGAACACTTCCATGCCAGTTTTTGTTTTAAGCACACCAAACACTCAACAAAATAATTCCCGTGGTCAAATTCAATCTCTGTGTTTAGTAAAAGAAGAAGCTGTGGGTTCAAAGGGTTCAGGATGGTGGGCTTAGGGAAAGCAACAGCAGAAAGAGTGAGAGAGCCAGTGGGAAGGAAACAAGGGAAGGGAAATTGGGATCTGTAAGGTAGTTCAAAAGATAAGACAGCAGGTGAGAAAGAAGTTCAAAGAACTGAGAAAGGACATCTGCTAATCCAGGGGTACCGCTGAGCAGAGACACACAATGTTTTCCAGCAGATTCAAATAGAATTAAGTAGTACTCACCTGACTTTGGGCAACTGTGTGCAGGACCTAGGCCAAGGGGGGCATGCCATGATTTTTGTACACTATTTTGCCTAAGCCAGCCTCAGGTTTCTATCAGTTTTCTCTCCTAACTTTTAGAAATACTTGTTGAACTGTAGTGAATTTTTGCTGGTGATTCTGAGGTTGGCCGTGTGCCCTATATGGTTGAGATGATGCTCCATCCAGACCTGGAAGAAAGATGTTGAGTAAATGACCCCTCTGGCCGACTGGGACTGTGCACCAGAGCTGGTTTGCTTGTTGCCCTCGTGTGGGATGGGGGAAGAAGTGAAAAAAGGACATTCTACAGCAACCACCCTACCCCCACCACCTGTTCCTGCTTTGGAATTCTGTGGTTCTGGGTTAGAATAGGGAGGAAGCTGTCTTGTAAATGCCCACCATCCTGTTGTCTGGACATCAAGGAAGAGATATTGTCTCAGGGAAGCTCCAGGAGCTTCAGAAGGCTGCACTTGGATTTCCTGTCAGAGGTGGGGTCTTGTTTTTGCATAAATAGCAGAACCCCCTTATTTAGTTTACTAGAGAGCAGAATTCAGCATTAAGTGGATTCATCCTCTACCCCTTCCAAAAGGATAGTTATTTAACAACTGGAAAATGAATATGGCTAATGTGGTACTGCAGTGCTAGTTTTAGGGTAAAAGCCTTTCAATCTCATATTAATACCAGTTCACCCCCTCTCCCCCACATATAAATACCTTATGACTAACAGCTCATATTTTCAGGACATTGTCCAGAGTCGGGTAAGCTTATGGCCTTGGAATGGAGACATCAACTGAGTTACCTAGAGTGAAACCCATGTCCTTGACCTAATTAGTCCAGTATGGTAAGCAGCCGAACTAAGTGCCCATGGTAGTCAGAATAACAACTGAAACAGAATCCAGAATTTCTAGACATTGTTATGTCACCTGGAGGGTTCTATCCCAATGACGAATGTTTGTACTGGAGCTGGCTGGGAAGTCAGGTGCTTTTTGCAGTGTGGCTCAAATAAAATATATCTGAATTATCTTTTAGAAATGCTATAGTGTTGCTGTCATAGGTTGGGGACTCCAAGAAATAGACTCTGAGACACTAAGATTTGCATGCTGACAGTTTATTGGTGAGTGCCTCTGGGAGCAACTCTGAGGCGTAAGGGAAGCAGGATTGGGGCAGAAGTTGAGACAAGAGGTCCAGGTCTTCATCCCCACACCCATTCCCATCAACCAGTCATCAACCAGTTGTGAGCCCTTAGCAGCCAATGCTTCCAGCAGTGGGGGAACAAGTGCCATGATCCTGAAGTGTGGGATCTAGACTCAAGCGGTACGCCATGTTTTCTGCTGCAGTTGTCAACTAGTGCTTCCCAGGTATCTCCACATTTACCATTCCATTTTACAGGACTATGTGGTAGACAGGGCCAGGTGGGATCATTCTTTCCTTTGTACATGTAATACACAGGGAAATCTAGGTACAGAGGATGTAAAAGACTTGCCCAGAAGCACCTAAGACTTGTCTCTGGCTCCCACTCAGAGCGATATCTACTCAAAAGATTATTTTTTCCTACTTTGAGAGTTTATAGGACTTTAGAACATAAGGATCAGAAAAGTCAGTAGAGGCAAGTAGTCCAGCCACCTCACTTTAAAAGCAAACAGGGTCCACGACGGGGGCTGATTCCACCAATGTTGAGCTGTGCGTCTGTGGCAAAGCCCAACCTTGTGACCAGTCTTCCTGCACTCAAGAGCCGGTGTTCACGACCTCTGACATGCTGGGCCCTACGTGCCACGTGAGAGCTGCAGACATAAGCAGGCTGCAGGTGCTGCCCAGAGGATTTTAGAATCCGCTAAGTTTCTTTAGTGCACATGAATTGTTCAGCGACACAGAGAAAATGAAACTTTTTGTTCTAGGCTTTCTCATATCACCTTGCGGAGTCTAAATCCAGAAGAAAAGAGCCTATTTTGGCTTCGGAATGGGTAATCCCTGTTCTCCCTCTGTTTTAAACTGCCAACTAGCAGATGCTTACACAGAGTTAAACACTGCCTGCAAACATACACAGATGACTCTCCCATCGACTCTTCCCAAGATTTATTTTCAAACACAGATTACTAAGAAAACAGATAATTGCTTTCTTTTCCTCCTTCTGTTTAAATGACTTTACATTATTTGTTTTCCTTTATTTTTAGGACACAAAGATAAAGCTGTATGGGGTAAAGAGGGTGGGTTTTGTTTATAAAGTCATAGACTTGTCTTCGCCCCAGACAGGTTATTCCCACAGCTAGAACCACAGTGAGGGAGGCCTGCCCTGGCGCAGGCGGAGGACATTTGCCCTTTCAGTAGTCAGCTCGTACCACTGGCGTCTCCTAGTCAGAACGCCGTTGTGTCTCCCATGTTCTCACTCTCCAGACTTGATATTTCTCTGCTGCTGACGATTGCTCACTGGCTACAGCTCCTCTTCTCGCCCCTCTATTAGAGTGGCTAGGTTAGTCAGTCACTTCATCCCTATACTCAATAAACACGATGGACAGAGGCAGGCCTGACAAAAAGTTCTCTCCACCTCCCAGTCTCTCAGAGAGCTCCCCACAGGGGCAGAAACTTGCATACATGCCTTACCTGGAAAAGGAGGCCCCGGAGCTGCTAGAATGTTCTGTTAAGAAATGTGCATGGGAGCAATAGACCTTAAAAGAAATGAGACTGCAGGCCAGAAAATCATTTTAATGCCAAGTAGGATGGACCAAACCACTTTGTCATTTTCCTTGCTTTTGCTCTACAGACTTCCCCTTCCTATGACATTGAGAAGGTGGGAGGAGCTGGCCATGTTCCTAGAGTGGCTATCCGTCCATGTGGGAGAGAGGTTCTCGTGTTGGTTGCTTGCTCCTAGGTCTGAAGGAATGTTAGTATCCTTTAGATCGGCAGGAATGTAGTATGGAGTAGATGTGAAACAAAAAAATAATTTATGTGGTTTATTGCCTCTATTGATCCCACCGCCTTCCTCCTTACAGTCACAGAGCAGCTGTATCATCTTCGGTCTCATAGGGACCCAAGGTTGCTTTTAAAGAACCTGCAAAATAAATACTTAATGAGGAAGGATGAACTCCTTGGGAGTAGTAAAATAGGCAAGAGGAGAGAAGAGCCTGGGTCTTTGAAAATATCCCATTTCTGGTTAAGGAACTGACTACTTTAAAGCCTGACTACTTTAACATATTTTCTATGTATGTATCTTAGAGGGTGCATTATAATATTCCAAGTAAATATAAGTGTTACTTAAAAAAAAAGGAGCCTGAAAAGGAGGAGGGGGGACCAGGAAAAATGCACCTTCTCTGCTGAGCGGCACCCTTTGCTGTTATTCATGTTGATATTCTTCATGGAGATGAGGGTGATGCTATCTTTCTCTCCATTGGCTGTGGAGCAGCTAGAGGTAGGAAGGAAACATGGGTTATGGATAGGAAAAGTGGGAGGGCAATGTGGGGGTCAAGGAACTGTGTAGGGGTTATTGAAAAGTAGACCTTTATTTCAGTGGTGGACCCTAATGAAATGAAAGTGTTTTGAAGCCCAAAAGACTTGTATTTAAATCTTTGTATTACTACCTAGTGCTTGTGTGGTCTTGACCAAATTATGACCTCTCTTGAGTCTCAATATTTTAATGTATAAAATGCAATAATATCTGCCTGAAAGAATTACTCTAAGAATTTGAGATAATATTACCAAATATCTACCACAGGGCTTGGGACATACAAGGTATTCAATAAGTGGTTTCTTAATAAGTATCTTCTTATTTAAGGAGTATAGTAGAATCTGAATTCCTATACTTTTCATGAAGGGGTAATAAGGGCTTAGCCCTGGGACTGAGGAGTTCCAGTCTGTCTCCCATCACCAGTTGATTCCTTTCAGGTCCAGGTCCGCTCCTGTCCTGCTTGCCCCCAGCTCTGGCTTCAGGGGAGGCTGTCAGAATTCCATGTGTGGGTATGTGTGTGTAGAAGGCAGGAAGTGTTGGTTGTTGGCTCCCTCTTGGAGGGGAGACTGAGGTCAGATAGATGATTCCGACTTACCCCTCTGACAGTCTTACCTTTCAGATAGCCCGGAACTCCCAGGCTTCTGGGGATCTGTAAAAATCCAAAGGCACAGATTGGGTATCACATGCTGTTACTCAGAAGCCCAACCTGCCCCTCAAGATCACCAAAGTGGACCCTCCCATTTCATCTACTGATGCTGATGCACCATTCCAGCCCTCAATTCCAGGCTGGACATCAGCCCCAGAATCTAACTCTGAGTGCCTTAGCAGAAAGAGGCAAAGGGGGGCCCTGAGGGTCTGGCCCTGTACCTTCAGGTTCCTTATTCTTCCGACACTTAAACCTTAGACTGACCACGCTGACCAGGATGATCACAACCACCACCAGGATGACAATGAAGCTGATAACACCTGAACAAAGAAAAGGTTGGGGTGAAGGGAAGGCAGAGGAAGGGACAAAAGGGGGTAACAGAGTTTAAATTCTTTTCCCAGCTAAGTGCTATGTAGACAGGCTCCGGAGCAAAGTGAATTCCCCTTCTGTGCTGAGAAGGGGAACAAGCTCTCAGCCTGCCGCCCCGGCCAGGGTGGGCTCCGCAGCCCTTCCCCATCCTCCCATAAGAACACGGAACCCAGCAGAGCTCAGCAGAACTGACTGGAGAGTCAGCGGAGACTCTTTCCCACCAGAGCCTTCTTTGTCAGCCAAAACTTCCTAGCACAAATGAGTGAGATCTGAACTTGTGTTTCCAGACTCAGAGTCCAAGTCAGTTCAGGGGTGGGGTCCCTGCCACACCCCACTGCCTCCTCCCTCTCACCAAATGCAGCCACAGTGAGCACCGTCTCTGACGTAGGGCTGGGCAGGATGGTGGAGTCTCCTCTGGTCCTCAGGCTCATGGTTGCTGATTTGGTGGTAACATTTTGAGAAGCGTCTGAAATGGAGTGGTGATGGGTACATCAGTGAAGGAACTCAGCCTACAGAGAGAGCTAGCTCCCTTCCCACTTCCTCCAGGTAAAGGACTGCAGACACAGCTCAAGCCCTACAGAAAAGACTTCCTCCCTCCCCCTCTGACCAGGTCCCATGAGGATGGAGGTCAGAACTGGGTGATGTGGGATCACATGACTAGATAGCTGGTTATTTGTGTTACTAGTTCCAAAGGACTCCAGAAAGTTCAGGATGCTTCCCTCACTATGCTCTTCCCACTACCCCCTTGGAGTCAAGAAGATAGGGATTTATCCTGCAGATATAGGCAGACAGACTAGGCATGGTAGAGTCATCATGTTTTGCCAAGGGTTGAAGAGGGAGGAAAGAAGGGCACCGAAAGTTTGTCCCCAGGCACTGACTGATCTACTATGTCAGCCTGCCAAGTAAAACACCCAAGTTTCTGGCCCCCTTAAAAAGTGGTATGGTCACCCATCTCTTCCCTTCTGGAACTCATTGCAGGCCTGACTGCTGTTCCATTTCCTTGTCCTCACCTCTGTCCTAAATAAGTCTGGGAGTTTTAAAAAAATCCCAGGGCCAAGGGGTAGGATGAGAGAAAGGGTCAGGGTGCTCTTTGTCAGGAGTCTAGACAGGACACCCCTCCACTTCTGCTGCCATTGCTGCTGCTGCTTGGGACCCCTGTGTTGTGCCATGAACAGCGGGCCAAGGCGGCAGGTATCCACCCCTGCCCAGCTCTTCTCCCGCACTGCTGGGTGAGGACCAACCTGCCCTGAGAAGCATGCAACCCTTTCCTAACCTTGTCTGCCTTCCTTTGCACTGTTTGGTTCTCCTAACCCTCTCTTTGTCTCTGTGTGCCTTGATCAATCCTGAGTCCATACTCTTTCTACCTTCATTGTGACCAGGCCCAGGTCCCTGTCTCTACTCCCCACCAAACCTCTCTCATTCCCTTCCAGACCAGGGTGCCACTGATGTGGATCTTGGCCTTGAAACCCCTCGTTGTGAGGCAAGACCTGGGCCCCCTGAAGAGGAGAGGAAGGAACCCAGCCAGACATGACCCGGTGTATTTTACCGCCAGCCCCACATACTTACCAAGGGCTGATATGGGCTGCTGTGGCTGGGATGGAGTCAGGCCCGGCAAGCTCTGGGAGTGACCATCTATGGTGCTTGACCTGGGCGTCACAGGTGTGGGGACCTGTGAGGCTTTCCCTGGAGTGGCTGTGGATTAGGAAGCATGTATGGGCCTGCTTGGGGCTCCAACCAGCACACACGTGGGGAAGGCTCCTTAGTCCAAGATTGTTTTTCTCATTACTGCTTTCATTCCAGAAGGAGCCATCCTCTCTTACATCTCTGGGTCTTCACCTGTACAGTTCCCTCTGCCTGGAATACACCCTACCACCCTTCACTTCCCAGTTTTCATTTGGTTAACTCCTTCTTTGGTCTCTGCTTCAGCTCTCACTCACTCTGGAATGTACTCGCTGGCCCTCAAGTCAGAAGCTGCTGACATTTGTCTGGGCTCCAATGGCACTCTCCACCATGCGCATCACAGCCCTTCTCACCCTGCTTTGTAATTGGCTACATGAGGTCTGGTTTACTTGTCTGCCGCCCCCTCCCCCCACTAGTGTGCATTCTTCTTTAGAGCAGAAACTGTGCCTGCCTCCTCATTGGGCCCTCCCTGGATGGAATTTGTAGTCTGAGTAGCAGAGTACCTGGGGCGCTGGTGCTGGACAGAGAGCTTGGGCTACTGGGCTCTGAGGAAGCGCTGTCTTCTTGCAGGGACAGACGCAGAAGGGAAAGCGGAGATGGGGCAGGTTTGATGACACCACACTTCTAACCCATATGAGAACCCTTGGGCCGCAAACAAGTCTGAAGGGATGGGCAGGGGGCTGGGTGGAGGGCCGGGACTGGCCCCTCAACAACCACACTCACTCACCTGTGTTGGGAGTTGACTCTGTGGTCAGACTTAGACTGAAGGCTCCTGAAACAGATCATCTGAGGCTGAGGGTTTGTTGCCTCCTACTGCTCTGTCTCCCTCTCTTTTGCCCTCTAGCTGGTGTTTTCTAGCCTCTTCCTACCCCACCCCTCACCTGCAACAATTCCTCTCTCTCCACTTTCAAGGCAGGTTAGACTGGGCCAAGCTGAAAAAGGTCCCTGGAAGTGCGCAATCTTGAATGCCCTGAGCTCTGGCCCCACCCCCAATCACTTGAGATCTGTGCAAAACAGGGCCTAGAGATCCTCTCACCCTTACCAAGCTCCCAGACCTAAATGCTGGAGGAGGTCCTGTGTGCTGGGTCTTACCCTGAGGGCTAGAGGGCTGCATAGTGGTGGGCTGGGAGTTGTGGCCTGCAAGAGAAAACAAAACACGGACTAGCTTCGTGAGGTTCCCGCCCAGCACACAGCCCCCAGAAAAACCGAGGCCTTTTGGCTTTCCAAGCTTCCCATGCTGACAGAGGGCTAAAGGATGGGCTCCAGCTTAGGGGGCTGGCTTCCTCTGAGACTGTGATTGAATAGCCCCATCGCCACCACCCCATGATTCAGCATCCCAGAGTCCTTTCCTGTCTCTTCAGTCCCACATGGGTTTTATACCAACCTGACACAATGTCAGGGGAAGGTCATTGTAAATTAGTGATATGCCTAAGGACAGAGGGCCAGTGACCTGCCAGTCTAGACGAAGACTCCAGGTCTCTAGGCTAATGTCGTCACTACACCACCATCGAGCCGTCCATTTCCCCCTGCGAATCTCATCACGCCAGTCCCACCCCAAGGGAAGGGGATGGAAAGATGTGATGAATAAGATGGAGTTTGGGCCTGGGGTTGGTATCTGGGCTGTATCTCTGCCCTCCTCCAGCAGGGGGTAGGGGCCTACAGGAAGCAAGTCCTGGGATATGTACAGGAGACAGGGAAGCTCTAGAACGAGTGATCAGCTTACTCTCACAGGCAGAGCCTTCTCAGAAATTATTGTTGTTGGATGAACCCAGGGAGGAGGTCACTAGGAGGCCCCAGTAAGAAACCCACACTAGATTGTTTTGTAAGTACATGTGTATGCCGGTCAGCCTCTATGCAGATGTGTGTGTGTGTGCTTGTGTGCCATATATGTGTCCCCTGTGTCTGTGGGACCTCAAAGGTCAGGTTGTGTTTGCTCATTTTCCACAATGAAATCATTCTTAAAACCTGTGAACAATGTGAAAGGAAAACGTGGGGAAGTGGAGCCGCCCAGCTGGGTTCCCGTCCCTCCACTCTGGCTGGGACGTAGCCACTGGCCTGGCTCTCCTGTTCCCTCCGCCCCTCATCATCAGGGAAACACCAAGCTGGGCCTAGGTGAACAGAGGCGGCTGGGGGCCAGGGCCCGCCCAGCCTGGGGCAGCCTGCTGGTCTGTTTATTTTCATTAGCCACTGCCTTCCTCCATGGGGCTATCACTTGGATGGCATGGAATTAATTGTTTCCAAGCCCACGCTTCCCCGAACCCTAGGCCATGCGGTGTTTTTCCAGGTCAGCATCTCTGATACTTCATTCCCTCATGGGGTGGTGGGTCAAGAGGGGAGTTAAAACTTACAGGTGCCCCAGGCTAGAGAGAACTTTCCCCAGCTGGGGAATGACCCTTTTAATCTGAGGCATGTCCTGAAAACACCTATCAGTTCATGAAGGGTATCTAAGGCACCGTCTAAGCTGTATAGGGTTATAACTTTAGTTTTTAGTGGGAGGGCACAGTGCCTGTCTTCCCATAATTATCTAAAAACAAAACTAGTGTCTTAGAAAGAATTCCAAAGTCCCAGAGGCCAAGTTCCAGGAGCCTGCTCTTTGTCTCCTGCCCCTTCCTGCTACTGGAACTTTTCGTCACCAGGAGATTCCTCTGTGAGTAGAGGAGGGATCTGTTTTGACAGGCCAGGGTGCCTCTGACCACTGAGGACTCAGACAACCGAGCACACTGGCCACGGGGATTTCTTATTTTCCTGTCTCCTCTCCCTCATCCCCACCTGCTCCATTTCCATCCAGCCTCTCTCTCCTCCCCTTCCACAACCTCATCCAGTGTTCCTCAGCAGCATATTTCAGTGCTTAAAAAATCATGGAGTGTGGAGTCTGGCAGGCCTGAGTTCGAGTCCTGACCCTGTCACTTATTGACCCAAGCTTTAGTTTTTCCTTCATTAAAATACAAGTGATTTTAGCCCTGGGCAGTGTGGCTTAGTTGGTTGGAGCACTGTCCTGTAAACCAAACGGTTGCAGGTTCTATCCCTGGTCAGGGCATATGCGTAGGTTGTGGGTTTGGTCCCCAGTCGGGTTTAATCCCTGGTCAGGGTGCATATGGTTGGTTGGGGTGCACACAAGAGGCGAATGATCGATGTTTCTCTTCCCCTCTCTCCACAATCAATAGGCATGACCTTGGATGAGTATAAAAAATAACAATAAAATAACATGCAAGTGATTTTAGTACCTTATACGTGGTTGTGAGGATAAGAAAATGCATATAAAGTACTTAATGCAGTGTCCGACAGATAGTCCATGCTCAATAAATGCTGGACATTTAAAATTTTGCCCCATTCTGTCAAATCCTCCCAGTCTCAAGCCTACTCTGCCCTGACTTGTGTATCCACAGTCAAGTCCCTCTGTGGGCCTGAATATCCTCAAAAGCATTCCTCAGTCCACCAAAATGAAGGAGATAGTAAGTGCTCTGAGATACTGGGTAATAGGATAGGATATGCAAGCGGTGAGCATGGCTTCCATAGAGTTTACACAGGGCATTCCTAGTCCTGGCACCGTCTGGGACAAGGCAGTGTGTAGGGAAACTGGGAGAAGCCCAAGCCTATGAAAATCCCACCTCATGAGTCTCATCTTTCAACCTCCTCTGCCATTTCCACAATTTCTACAACAGCCTAGTTCCCCAGCCCCAGATCAAAAGTGTGACTCCGTCCTCTGGGAGGAGTCGGGGAGGAGGCGGGTGGGTGACCAGAGTTTGACTTCCAGGCCATGGACTTTTAGAGAAATGTGTGACCTCCCCAGGAGGCAGTCTTCTGGTGCTCAGGCCTTCTCACCACCACCGAGGAAGGGCGTCCTCCCTCCCATCCAAGCACTCTCGCACTCTCTTCTGCTGCTTTGGGCACAGGTTCATGCGCCCTCCACAGAGGACTCATGGAGGGTGCTGTGGGGGTGGGGAAGAAATGACCTAAGGGAAGTTTCTGGTCCATGAGTCAGAATCTCCTGGATTTCTCTTAGTTCCCAGCAACTGCTCCCTAATTAGAGGACTCCTTCCGAGTTACTTCTCTACTCTGCCTGGGAGGTATTCTCAAGTCATCTCTTCTGAAGATCATCCCAACTAGGCCCCTGGGTAAGGATGTCGCGTACATCCTCTTTGGGAAATAATTCTTTGCATCTAACTTGAATCCCTCTTGCTGTGAGCTTAAAGTCAGTAGTTGGAATTCCTAGGTTGTTACTCCCCATACTAAAGAAGAAAAAAGATCACCCGTAAAGCCCAAGGCACAGACAATGTCGTGCTAGTAGAACATCCTGGAAGGAGATTTGGGGCCTCAACCTCACACCCACACAATCATTTCCCACATTTCAGGAGGCCAGCCTTTTATGGGGGCCCCAGTTCACCCTGGACATTTTCCCACAAAAAGCCTTAACCGTATGCTGTTTTACCCTTGCCTGGTAATGTCTACCTCCAAACCCAACCGATCCCTTGCATAAAAGGCTCTGGAATTTCCCTTGGGCACAGCCCTGGATGAAGAGCTAGATGTGCGGTGTGTGTCCTGAAGGAGGGATAGGACCGCCAGCCCTGGGAGGGAACTGCTGAAGGAGAGCGGCTAGTGCCTCTTACCTTGGACTAGGAGGAAGCCGAGGATCACCCAGCACAGCCTCGTTGCTCTGACAGTCCCCATGTCAGCTGGGTCTGTAGTGGGCAGGCAGCTGCTCTGTGGAGGCTCTGTCCATAGTGGAGAAGAGAGAGGGAGTGCTGGGGCGGGGAGGGGCTGGGGGCTGGCTCTCCAGGAGCTTCCTGTCAAAGAATAGAAGGAAACAGATTGGGACTAACTCCAGGGGCCCTGCTCAGCCTGACAGCCCAGACAAGGATGTAAGGCTGAAACATCGATGACGGGGCCCTGGGCTCTGTGATTCTGAGTGGCCTGGGCTAGTGCCAGTTGTGCTCTCCTCCAGGGCCCGTGCTCAAAGACCAGTGATGGCGACACACCATCCCACCCCTCCCCACCCCACCCTCGCCCCTTGCCTTCCCCTCCCAGGGACCCATCAGGTACCTCCACACACCACCTGGAAGACTTCCTGGAGTGTAATCCAGGCCCCCAACCCCATTCTGTTTCAGACTGTGACTGTGCTCTAAAGCTCAGCCCACCAGCCGCCCATGCTGTATATACTCGGAATTCTTCACATTCCTCTCCCTCCTCAAGGCTACCAAAGCAGATGGGGCTCCCAGTATATCTTATTATTGTTATTCTTTTTTATTTTAAAGATTTTATTTATTTTTAGAGAAGGGTAGGGAGAGAGAAAGAAAGGAAGAGGAACATCAAAGTATGGTTACCTCTCATTTGCCCCCTACTCGGGCCCTGGTCCTAGGCATGTGCCCTGACTGGGAATCGAACCAGGGACCCTTTGGTTCACAGGCCAGAACTCAGTCCACTGAGCCACACCAGCCAGGGCTTATTATTGTTATTCTTTTAAAAAAGATATTATTGTGGGTAAGAGTCAAAACTTCATTTTATTTTTAGTTATTTTTAAGGTTTTTATTTCTTTTTAGAGAGAGGGGAAGGGAGAAAGAGAAGGAGAGGAACAGCAATGTCTGGTTGCCTCTTGCGCGTCCCCTACTGGGGACCCAGCCCACAACCCAGGCATGTGGCCTGACTAGGAATTGAACCCATGACCCTTTGGTTCTCAGGCCAGCACTCAATCTGCTGAGCCATGCCAGCCAGGGCTATTATTGTTATTCTTAAGGAAAAACCAAGAGAACCACATTCCAAGCATCCCTCCCTCCAGGCACTACCCTCACTTTGGGGTCAGGCCCTCCCTGTGCTCCAGCAGTATTCTTATTTTTAGCATTCAGCCACCATACATCCCACAGTACTCTCTCCTGTAGACACATTGTCACTTTTTTCAGTATCCTTAGGACCTGGCACAATGCCTGACATATAGCGGGTCCTCAGCACATATTTATTAAACTAAACTCAAAAGGTTTACAGCAATGTAATACACAATCCTCTTTAATATAATTATCATTGTGAATTTTCTTCTAGCCTGTGATATAATATGCATATATATGTAATCATTTTATAGTTGGTGTCCTTTTGTCCCTTATTTTTGTTTTTTTAATGAATATTTCATTTTGAAGCAATCACAAATGTACAGAGAATACATTACACAGAACTTTTCTTCCTTCAACCTTTTGAGAGTAAATTGCCAACAGAATGCCCCATCACTCGCAAAGTGTTGTAGTATGTATTTCCTACAAACAAGGACAGTCTCCGATATAATCAATACAGCCATCAAAATTAGAAAATTAATATTGATATATTAATACTATCTAACTCTCAGATTTCATTCCATTTTTGACAGTTGTCCCAAGAATGTTCTTTATAGCAAAGCGGTCTGGTCTAGCCCTGACCAGTGTGGCTCAGTTGGCTCGGCATCCTGCAAAGCAAAAGTTTGCCAGTAGGATTCCTGGTCAAGGCACTTGCCTAGGTTGTGGGTTCAGTCCCTGATTGGGGTAAAATCGATGTTTCTATCTCACATCAATTTTCTCTCCCTGTTTTTCTCCTCTCTAAATAAACAATTAATAAGTAAATATATTTTTTAAAAGGTTCCAGTCCAGAATCACTCATTGTACACCTCTTTTGTCTCCTACTATCTGGAACAATTCTTCAGTTGTTCCTTGATTTTCACAACCTTGACATTTTTAAAGGCTACAGTTCAGCTGTGCTGTAGAGTTTCCTTCACTTGGGTTCATCGGGTCATGCATCTCTGGTAGGAATGTTGCAGGAGCAGTGCTGTGTTCCTCTCTTTGCATCCTATCAATTGATGCACGGTTTTTGATCTGTTCCATGGATGGTCACTTGATCACTTGATTAAGATGGTGTCTGCTACTGTCTTAGTTTCCTGCAGCCGTGTACCAATGACCATAAAACAACAGGGACTTAAAACAATGGCAGTGTACTGTCTCACAGTTCTGGAGGCCAGAAGTCAAAATCAAGGTATTGACAGAGCCACACCCACTCTGAAGATGCGAGGGAAGAATCCATTCCTGGCCTCTTTCAGCTTCTGGTGGCTGTTGACCATTCCTTGGCATTCCTTGGTCCGTAGCTGCATCGCTTTGGTCTCTGTCTCTATCTCTGTCTTCACATCGCTTTCTCCTTTGTGTGTCTCTCCAAGGACCCTTGTCCTTGAATCTAGTGCTCTTCTAGATAATCCAGGGTGACCTGCTCATCCCAAAATCCTTAACTTAGTTACATTTGCAAAGGCTCTTTTTCCAAGTAATGTAACATTCACAGGTTCTCAGGATTAAGATATGGACATATCTTTTTGGAAACTACCATTCAGCCACTATAGCCAGTTTTCTCCACTTCAAAGTTACTCTTTTCACTTTGTAATTAATAAGTATTTTGTGGGTAGATACTTTGAAACTATGTGAATATTACATATTACAATCATTTATTATTTTGATACTCAAATTGTCCCCATTTTGGTCACTAAGAACCCCTTCAGGCTGACGTCCGTGTCCTTTCAACCTGTCTCCATCATTCTTTGAACACTTTCTTACTTTCTGGCACAACAAAATGTGCAGCTTCATCTTCTTTTACCAGCCCCAGTCCTGCAATCAGCTCTTTCTCCAAGGGGCCGTAGTTCCTTTTAATGGAAATAATATTTAGAAACTTAGATATCACGCCTGCCTGCACACTGAAGGGTCTCCGGTTCCATTCCCAGTCAGGGCACATGCCTGGGCCACAGCCAAGGTGCCCAGTAGGGGGCGCTCAAGAGGCAACCACACTTTGATGTTTTTCTCCCTCTCTCCCTCCTTGCCCCTCTCTAAAAATATATGAATAAAATCTTTAAAAAAATAAACTGAGACATCATAGATACAGAGAACAAACTGATGGTTGCCAGATGGGAGGGGAGGAGATGGGGGGCTAGGTGGAAAAGGTAAAGCGATTAAGAAGTACAAATGGGTAGTTACAGAATGGTCATGAGGATGTAAAGTACAGCATAGGAAATATAGTCATTAATATTGTAATAACTATGCATAGTGCCAGGTGGGCACTAGACTTATTGGGAGGGATCACTTTGTAAATTAGATAAATGACAACCACTATGCTATACACCTGAAACTAATATAAAGTAATATTGACTGTCAACTGTAATTGAAAGAAATAAAACACCTAAGATCTAGGTGGCGGGTGTGCCCATTGCTGTGAGGGGGTGGCTTCTCCAAGGCCCTTCTCTGAAACTTGGCTCCCGTTATCCACATTTGATCACTCCCTTTGTAACCTAGCTCCCACCTCCACCATGATCCTTGTCTCACGGATGCCTTCCACGCTCCACTCAGGCTCCGACCCTCCACCCCGGGCCATTCCCCTACCTTTCTTAGTCCTTGTGGGCTCAGAAGCCCTGCTCCGGGTCACTGTGACTTCCCCGACCCCCACCCCCATTGCTTACCTTGTTCTGCCTGACCTTTAGGACTGAATTATTTCAGAAGGGAGAGGAAGAGAAAGAAGAAACCTCTCCTTATTTTCAAATTATACGCACTTTCTGCGGGCTCACAGTTTTCATAGTGATTATCTTTAATGGCAACTTATGTAATATTCTGTGGTCTATCTAATCATCTTTCTGCTTTTGAACATTTAAGCTGATTCCATTTTTCCCTTTTATGACTGATTCTGGCATGAACAGCTACAGTACTATCACACTGTTTTTTCAGTCATTCTTAGAATGATTTTTCATTGTATTTTTAAAAAAAGACTTTATTTATTTATTTATTTATTTTTAGAGAGAGGGGAAGGAAGAAGA
Organism: Trachops cirrhosus; assembly: GCA_028533065.1. NCBI lineage: Eukaryota > Metazoa > Chordata > Mammalia > Chiroptera > Phyllostomidae > Trachops > Trachops cirrhosus. The sequence continues at coordinate 25,897,478 of CM052546.1, read as the reverse complement.
AAGGGAGGAAAACATCAATGTGAGAGAGAAGCATCCACTGGTTGCCTCCCATACATGCCCCAACCAGGACCAAACCCACAACCCAGGCATGAGCCCCGATAGGGAACCGAACTGGCAACCTTTTGCTTTGCAGGATGACCCCCAACTAACTGAGCCACACCGGTCAGGGCTCAAGGGGTGTGTGTGTGTGTGTGTGTGTGTGTGTGTTTAACAGCTTTATTGAGATATCGTTCACATACTGCTTGCTATAGACTGGAAGTTTGTGTCTCCTGAAAATTCATATATTGAAATCCTAACTCCAATGGTGATGGCATTAGGCCGTGGGACCTTTGGGAGGTGATTAGGTCATGAGGATAGAGCCCTTATGATTGAGATGAGTTTCCTTATAAAAGGGGCCCAGAGAGCTAGCTTGCCCGTTCTGCCATGTGAGGATGCAGCAAGAAGGCACTATCTATGAACCAGGGAGTGGGCTCTCATCAAGAGACCAGATCTGTCTGTGGCTTGATCTTGGATTTCCCAGGCTTCAGAACTGTGAGAAAAAAATCTCTGTTGTTTATAAACCAACCAGTGTGTGGTATTTTGGTATAGCAACCTGAGCAAACTAAGACACATAGTATGCAATTTATTGATTAAAAGTGTACAATTCAGTGACTTTTAGTATATTCAGACTTGTATAACCATTCCCACAAACAATTTTAGAACATTTTTATTACCCCACAAAGATATCCCACTCCCCTTATAGAGCTATAGCTTGTAATAAGAAGGCTGGAAGTAGGGTGTGGCTGAAATGCGCAGCCCTGGCTCTTGGCTTACTCCAGTGACCCAGAGCTTAAGATGAGCTCTGGAAGTCAGCCGGCTCTCAATGGCTCTCTGTCATGGCAGCATATAGGGAATAGTCCGTGTGGCAGTGGCGAATGCAGCCCAGACCCTGATTCAGAAAGCCGGCAGGGATGAGGAGGCACACAGGACCCAGGTCCACAGGTCAGTTTTCCTGTGGGATACCAGGCCTGCATCGTACCTAGACTGCCTTGAGGCTTGCTTTTGCTAAAACTCCCTCACCTTGAATTGAGGCAGCAAATGTTAACTGCGTATCTTAAAGTAACTTCCTAAAGTCTGTGCTAAACCTCCCAAGGATGGAGCATAACCAGTTCAACCACTTTCCCCCTTGCATTAACAACATCCTTTCCTTTGTTTTCTGTAAAAGGTAATCACTTAAAGTGAACCTGTGCATAGTAAATGAGGGCCATCCTTGATGTAATGTGCCCAGAAAAGCAATAAAAGCCTGTCCAGGCAAGGGTCAGGGCCCTCTCTCACTTAGAGAGTGGCCATACCATTCCTTTTTCTCCACAGGACTTCTGTAGTCTGTGTGAATTTGCTTGTCGCATCCACAACACGCAGACCCCACTGGTCAGAGTCCACATCAGCAACCTCTCATTGGCCTGCTCAGGATGTTCCCACAAGTCCTTCTCCAGCTTCCTTTGCAGAATCCTAGCCCTGGCTGCCTTCAGTTGGGACAGAATGAGGGAAGAAGGACTGCTCTTTGTCTTAGGCCAAAGGGCCACTTCCACCTCCCCTGGAAAACAGATGTGACCCCAGTGTACAGAACTGAGTCAGGGAACTCCAGCCCAGAGGGGTGATGGTGGGGAGGACCCCAGAGTCCTTGCATCTTTGGTCCCAGGGCTCATACCTTGAAAGCCATGGCTTTTCTCCTGTAAAACAAGAACAGATTCTTAATCATTTCAGCCCTCCGAAAACATCTAAGAGGCTCCCTGAGAGCAAAAGCCAAAAAGAAATAGAGGAAGTGAGTCAGTGAACACTTGTCGGGGCTCAGAAGTACCTCCCACAGGTGAAGAGTGCTCCTTGCCAGGCTCCAGTACTGAGGGCAGAACAAGGGTGGGAGGTGAGTCCAGATTCTGCTTCTATTCAGCAAGCTCTTATCCAGCACCTATGTGGGGTACCAGTTACTCTGATGGACTCCGAGGCCCAGACAGGAATGCCCTGATGGGGTTCACAGGCTGGGAAGAAAAATGAGCCCCCACACACCTGTACCATAAGACAAATGTCAGGAGCAAGTTAAGAAACATACTACTACAGGGTTTAAGGAAAAGAGAAATCTACTTCAGTATACATTCCTGGAGGAGGTGACGCTTGAACTGAGCCACTAAAGGGGGTTAGTGTTTGGATGGTGGGACTTGGGGGAGGGTGAGCATGGAGATGGGAAAGAGAGAGAAGGCTGGGTCAATAATCTGGTCCTTGAAGTGCCACCCCTTACCCTTTCTGAAGCCCTTAGGAGACAATCCAGGATTGATGAGGGAGGGAAAGGAAAAGTCAGTCATCAGAAGGATCAGAAATTGGGTTTTGGACTCAAAGGCAGGAGCCCCCGTGGTGGTGCCTGTGAGAGCAATGGGACATGTATGTTAAGGATGCAGGGGCAGAGGGCAGTGGCTGGAGCTTGGACTGCGGCAGGATCCAGATTCCCTCTGGCTGATGTCTAAGGGGTCCGAGGTGGGAAGTAGAGAAGGACTGCAGCTTCTGATTGCATCGGGAGTGGGGGGTGGGGGTGGTGAGCCTCCTAGTTGGTTTCAAGGCCAGGCAGCTGCTGGTCTCACTCACTTTGCAGGTGGGGTCAGTGACCCAGTGACCTAGGCTTAAGTGAGTTTGGAGGTCTGAGTGGGGCTCCTGAACATCAGGGTGTGAGCAGCTTGGCTGAGAGCCAGGGAATCAGGGTCAAGCCACTGGGGGAGGGAGGTTGCTGGCAGTCTCTTGGTCTCCACGCTAGAATGAGGGGGAGGTGATGCATGCACAACAAAGGACAGGATGAGGGATGGCTGGTCCCATGGAGTTAACTGGGACAAAATATTACCCTTTATAAACTGTCTCCAGAGAGAGGAGAGCCCGGTGAGCACTTTTTGTGACTTAGACACGTTAAATCGCACACACTCTCAAATGAAGTCGCTGCATTCAGACAAATGCAGAGACATACAGAATTCATATTCATAAAAACTAAAGAAGAAAACAACCCAAAGAGAAAAGAATGCCTTGCATGGGAATGATAAACATCAAATTCAACAAGAAGGTTATCCCTGAGGTGAGAAGGAGGGGAGAGATCAGGGAGTGGGGTTCTATTTTATTTGTAACATTTTGGTTCTTAAAAAAATTTCTTTTCTCACCCTTGCTGGTGTGGCTCAGGAGATTGAGTGCCCACCCGCAGACCAAAAGCTCAGCGGTTTGGAACCAGGTGAGGCACAGGCCTGTCTTGCAGGCTGGATCCCCAGTTGGGGACGTATGAGAGGCAATCAACTGATGTTTCTCTCCCTCTCTTCCTCCTTTCCCCTTTCTCTAAAAATACATAAATAAAATATTTAAATTTTTTTCTTTATTTTTTATTGTACATTTTCCATTACCATTTATTTCCCTTATATCCTCTTCCATCTCCACCCACCCTTTTATCCCCCAAAAGTTTTTAAATAAATGTGACAAACTATTGAGACAGACAGAACTGGTGGTTGGGCCAGTCAGATTTACTATATTATAGTCTATGATTTTCTGGTGTGTTAGAGATATTGCTGTAAAAAAAAAAATCAAAGGGTAGTACTTCAGGAAGTTGGTTGGGGTGGGGACTCAGTATGTCCTGGTGGGTGTCGGGGCTGGGTAGGAACAATGACAGCCAAGTGTCTGGGGTCAGGTAGAGGAGGGATGGGCAGGCAGACCCAGGCTCCTGAAGCTGGCAGGGGGCATGAAAGGAAGTGCCAAGGAGTAAGATCAAGGTATTATCAGAGTTAAAGGCTGCTGTCAGTATTGTCCCTACGTTCAAGGAAGTGAAAGCGCGGGAGAACACTGAGGGTGTGTGTGTAGAGGGTGTGTGCCCCGTGAGCCCTGTGGGACGTGGCAGCTCCGGGTAGGGGCCGAGCTGGGGCAGCAGGCTCTCCTTTGCCCAGCTGGCCACCGGCTTTGCGGGAATCTTGCAGGAATCTTGCGCTGGGGAACAATGCTCCAGGTAGACTCTCCCCTCACCCCCTCCTGCAAGGCTGGCCTGACTCCCTTAAGGGCCCCTTGCCTTTCACCAGCCTGTGCTTCCTTTTTCCCCTGCACATCCGGGGGAGCTGCTTACCCTCCCCTGCCTGGGAGCTGTGACCTGAGCCCCAGAGAGCCTCAGACTTTCAAGGGAGGTGGGGGTGGGATATTGGGCTTTCCACATTCAAAGGGACACGTGTTGGGGGATGGGATGAGGTGGACAGTATGACTGAGAGGCTAAAGGGAGTGGGTTTGCTCTGAACAGCCTTTTCTGGACCCCAAATGTCTACCCATCAGAAGAGCCAGGCTGAAGGCTCAGAGTTAAGGGAGGGGCTCCACCTCACAGTGCCTACTTGTGATGGTCCATCTGGGGACCATGAGGCTAGGTAGAAAAAAGTCTTTGAGACTGTGATGACTTTGCCGGCTCTGGGGTTTATTGTTTAGAAGTTTGCTATCTTCACGGCAACCCCCTTAACCCCACACTTTGCAGGGTGGAGACAGGCAGAGGTAGGGGTCAGGACTTCCGGCTTTAGGCAAAACAACTCTGGGGCCCTGAAAGAGGTAGACAGAGGCTGCCATGGCATCTCCTCAATCTGTCCTGGGTAGAGCCAGGAACCCATACTGGGCACCCCCTCCCATCTAAGCCTAGAATCTGATCCTGAGACCTAAGTGGGTATTATGAAAGGATATCCCCCTTGACAAGTTTCTGGGGTTCCTATTTCCCCTTCTTCTTTCCCTTCCCCCAGGTCACTCTTTCCCTATCCCCCTTTCTATGTGCATAGCGGGAACCTAAGATACTGGACACAGTGACTCCCTTTTCCCAGGACTTTGAGAAGCATTGCTCACTGCCCACTGCCCAGGATGTGGGATAGCAGCCCATAGTGTGCTGAGATTCCTGCCCCAGGACACAGGGTCTGTTTAGGCATTTTGATGGAGACCTGGGAAGGGAGGGCAGTGGGAGGGGACCTGCAGGACCAAACTCTGTAACGAAGCTCCTCTCTTTGTCCCTTTCGAAACAACTTCATCTCCCTCTCTGTTTCCTTTTTCTCTGTCTCTCTTATCTGTTTTCATTGCTTTCTGTTTATCTCTTCTTCTTTCTCTTTTTCTCTTTGTGCCTTCTTTCTCCCCATATCCTCCTCTGTCTTTTTGCTTGCATTCTTCTGTTGCTATGTTTGTATTTACCTCTATGTTTCTGTCTCTCTGTTCTGTCTCTCTCTCTTTGTCTTTACTCTCTCTCTCTCTTTGCTTCTGTTCTTCTCACTCTCCCCTTGAGGGTCTCTGTCTCTCCCTTTCGGTTCCCTTTAGGGGTCTGTCTCTCTCTACTTTGGTCTTTTTCTGTGTGTACTTGCCCATGTCACCGTCTCTCTCTGCCACTCCCCTCCCAGGCTGACCACCCTTCCTGGCCTCCTCCAGTTGTGAATGGCTCAGCAGGGCAGGAGCCCCAGAGGCAGCTCCCAGAGGTGCTGAGTGGAGCCTGGGAACCACCTCCAGAGGATGGACTGCCTCTGCTCACCGTCATCACCGCTATGTTTGTCCTGCTGGCAGTCTGTATCGTGGTGGCAGTCCACTTTGGGCCAAGTCTACACCAGGGTCGTGCCAATCTCCCCACAGAGCCACCAGCCCCAAAACCAGAGGATGGCATCTACCTCACCCACTGGCGAGTGCTGGGCCCTGAGGACAGACATGAAGACACCCAGGAGGGCCCTCCTGTCTCTAGCTCCTGCCTTGTGCCAGGTGGACCTAGGCTCAGCATTGATGAAGTCACATACCTGTAGGAGGGAGACTGGAAAGTTGGTGTGACCTGACTCAGAACAAGAAACTGGACAGAGAACTAGAGCAAAGGCAAACTGGGGCCTGGGTGTCAGAGCTTCGGAAGTGCACATATAGCCTAAGCTGGAGCTGCCCTCTCCGCAGAGTACAGAGAAAGCCTTGTTGTGGACAGGAGAAAATAAAAGAAGCTTGAGAGCCCAGCCCAGACACATGCTGCTATGACCAGTCCCAGTGACCAAGGCTGGCCTTACAAAGACTTTCTCTCTTCTCCAGGGACCACCAGCCCCCTGAGCCTCCTCTGAGTCCCCACCCCTTTTCCAATTCCTAATCTCCTCTCCTTTGGGTGTCAAGGTAAGTCCATCTTGGAAGATTCCACCCAGCCTACCTTTGTGCAGGGATGTCAGAGGCTCCCTGTCAAGGCCTACTGCCCCAGTCCCCATGAGGACCAGCCAAGAAGTGCCAAGGCAAAGAACCCAGGGCTCTGCCTTCTCTGGGACTCAGGAGAAGAAGGAAAATCTGTTGCCCTTCACGGATCGGGGCACATCCTTTTGGCTGTCAGGGCCCAGGACTTACTAACAATTTTTAAGGCCCTTGCAAACCCCCAGGCACCAATTATAGCTCCCCAAACTGGTTTTGAATGGCCTCCACTCTCTCAGAGCAAGACTCTGCCTTGCTTTCCCACAATGCAATGTGGGAAATGTGGGAACTCTCGTTACCTTCCCCTCTCTGTGTGCACGGGACTGTTGGAACTAGCCTAGTATTTATCCCAGGTAATTTCCCAAATCCTGGTGGGGAAACAGAAAAAAAAAAAAGGAACTTCATGGAGCTTGTCTGGGGATAGAAAGTAGTGGGGAGAAGACCTATAGAAGGAGGGACATGGGGGTTAGAAAGAGGCTGGAGGCCAGGAAGGCAGAGCTGAGCCTCCCAGTGGCTTCCTGGAAAGGTGACTCTTTCCCTGACACCTCTGAGTTTCATTTATGTGCAGTTAAGAACATGCAGACAGACATTTATGGATTAACCTTTGCGTGCTTTACCCTGGGGAATAACTGAGGGCAACAAGCCATCCCTGGGGATTGCCCTTGGTGAGATCCCAGCACAGTCAGGGAGGCTGGGAAATAACAGAAGGTAAAGAGGAACAGAGGTGGGGATTATAATGTATGCAGAGTACTGGCTTGCCACCTTTGAGCTGATGAGAGGCAGCTCTAAGGTTAATAGCTGCCCTTCCTGAAGACCAGCTACGTGTTGGGCACTGGCTTCCTCCATGGGCCTGCAGATATTGTACTGTTCACTCCTCATAACACCTTTGGGAAGAGGAGCCACTGTTATCTCCATTTTACAGTTGGGGATATTAAGACACCCAGGTGGACACATGTACTAAGTGGTAGAGAAGGATTTGAACCTGGGGCTGTCAGACTCCACAACCTGAGCACCATGTTGGGGGCAGATGGGTGGGGAAAGTCATGTTTGGGAGGCCCTTGATCCTGGTCTGGCTTCTAGCTATAGGAGTGACTGGTGTGATGTTGGAGGGTCCTCAGGCCTTGGGGACAGAATGGCTGGCATAGCTGGGGAGAGGAAGGGACTGTTTCCCCTTCACTCTCTTGGCTCTGTCATCCTTAGGGCAGTTGGTTCCTTCCCGGCCAATGTGTGTCTGTGTGTGAAGCCTTTCTCTACAGCATGCTGTGCTCAGATGTGCATACTGAACATTTGTGTCAAAAACAAAAGTGGGAGGGAAGGAAGAACAAGTGCTGGGTGGAACGAATGGAACTGGTAGCAACGGGCCGCCTCCCCTCCCAGATGGGGGCAATTTTGCCACCAAAGCGTCACTGCAGTGGCTCAGTTCTAACAGCAATAGCATCCTTATGCTGTAAGGTATGGCAGGTGGCTGGCTGTGTTGTCCCCCAGAGTACGCCCCACCTCCTCACACAAACCCTCTCCCTCCATCCCTTTGTGGGCTCTCTCATCTGGGCATGTTTACTCAGTGGCCCCTGCTTCTTTGAGCAACCCCTTACCCATGCACAGCCATGTGCCCCCCACAGCATCGGTATGCTCCCTCAAACAGCCCCTGGTCTCTCCCTGCTCCCCACCAAGTCTCCCACTGGAGACAAGGGCACTGAAAGGGCAGGTGGAGGGGAGGGTGCTGCCCAACCCTCTGCCCTCAGCCTGCCTGTCCACATTGAACTGATACCCAACACCCCCACTGCCCTGTACTAGGATGAGGAGGGGTGTGAAGAAGCATGTCTGCGCAAGCCGGTTTGGACACTGCAGATAATAAATGCCGATAGCTTGTATCAGTCAGAGTTCAGCCAGAGAAAGGTGGCACACTCAAATGTGTAATGTGAGGAGTGTTTAAAAAGGGGACCATTTAGAAAAGGCAGGAATAAGGGAACCAAAGGTGACAGTGAGTATGACAGGACGCCCCTTGGTGGCGAACCATACCTCTGCCAGGTCTGAAGGGCCAGGGGGAGGAAGCAGTTCATGGGACCTAGAGAGACACAGGGTTCCTGGGCAGGTTTGGTCAAGACATGCAGACAGTTCATAGTGACCCTGACACCACAGGGAGGGTGCCGGGGGAATAAATACTTCAATCTCATTCTCCTCCTTTCCTCCGTTCTCCCGCTGGGGTTCCCCATTAACCAAACATAACCAGACACCAGGGGACAAGGGAGATTCCATCCCAGGGAGGAGAAGGCAGACAGGGTGGAGAGAGTAGATCCGGAGGGTCCAATGGAAGATACCTGGCACATTCCTTAAGTGTACCAGAAAATTAGGGTTTACAAGAAACTTCCATATAGGCATGGTCCTCACAACAACCCTGTGAGGTAGGCAGGGCAATGAGTATGACCCCATTTCATAGAAGGCACTGAGGCTCATCTTGCCCAAGGTCCTAGGACTCATCTTGAGATGCCAGGTCCCTTTACCTTCTTTGAGATGCCCCTGTGGGAGGAAATGGCTTTGCTGAGTATCTAGCCCCTAAACAAAGCCCCCAGTCCAGAGAGTCTTGGGGATTTCTGGGGGCTCAGACAAGCTGACCCTGGGCCTCAGTAGATATCCGTGCGGAGCGGGAGAGGCTGATCCGTGCTACTGATGAGGAGCTCGGGCTCTTGGTGCAGCATGGAAGAGTCAGGCATCGCCGAGGTTCTTGCACTATCCACAGTAACCTCCTCCTTTTCCTCCTGCTTCAGGTGCCTGAGAATCTCCTGTGACAGGGAGAAGCTGCTTCCCTCTGCAGATTCTGGAATGCAGGTGGGGAGTGGAGTGAGAACCTCACACATTCCCGCTCCAACACACTCAGAAGACTTGCTGGGCAGATCCTTCAACCCTCCCTCCGCTCCTCCTTCCTGCTCTCCCTCCCCATCCAACTCATGGAGGTTAGAGTTTCATGGATTCCTAGAGATAGAAGTGGTTTTAGAGATAGTGGAATTCTACCCTCTTGCTTTTAGAGATAATGCTTAGAGAAGGGCAGAGACCTGCCCAAGATCATACAGCGAAGGAGTGTCAGAGCTGGGGCTGCAGCACCTCTCAGTCTCAGTTCCTGGCCTGGGCTCTTTTGCTTCCTCTACTTCCTTAGGTGTGGTGAGGAGCTCCTAGAGTCTACCTTTTCATGTTCCGCCCAAGACCCAAGGTCAAAGACCTAAGAGCAACCAAGCATCCCAACCTGGGGAGGTGGACCTCTCTAGGGGAGGTAGGGGCAGGACTTGACTGTCTGACCACTTGGGAATTCCCAGGGCGTGATGCTGTCATTATCTCCTTCTGACCCCTGGGAGACCCCTGACTCATCCTGCCCTCCAGACTATCATCCGTCCCTTACCCTGGTAGACAATGAGGCGACAGTTTTTCCGATACTCAGGGGCATCTGCCAGGATGTCCTCAAGTATCTGGCAGAAGAGTTTGGCCTGCTCAAGCCGATCCTCCCGGCTAAAGCCAGCTCGGCTATCCTGGGACATGGCAAACAGGGTCTGCAAGGGGGTGGCATACTCCAGAACACAGGTGCCCACCTGGAGGAGGTGAGGGGAAGACCAGACTAAACCAGGGCAGACAGACTGTGTACCCAATACCCTCGCAGGGACCCCACTCCCTCAGTCTGTAGAGATGGAGTCCTGGGAGGTGCCGCCCTGATGGGATTATGCTGTCCAGTTGGACTTTGCCTCTGATACCCAACTCCAAAACTCAGGGTCAGGACTGAGCTAAATTTACCCTTCACAGATCCTCTTCCTAAGATCCCAGGGCAAGGCCCCCTGAGCTAGGTTGTCAACTGCTCTAGCTTGAAATCCAGTCCGGGGGCCAGGCTCTGAGGTTCAATCCTGCTCTGGGTCTCCCCCCACCCCAAGTGAAATCCATCGGATGTTCTCACAGCCTTCATCTAGAGCAGCTTTATGGTAAAAAACATGGTATACTCAGGTTGAGATTGTCCACTTTCTCCCTGGTTCTCTGAGCATCGCTTTCATCAACTGTAGAGTAGAGGTCATAATAGTCCCTACCCCACAGAGTGATGGTGAGGATTCCTGCCATGGTTAGATGAAGCATCTAGAATAGCAAATGGCATGCATAAGTGCTCAGTAAATGTTACTTATCCTCATTCGGTACTGAATCTGGATCAGCCCTGGGACTCATTGGGTAAGCTGAGGCTCAGAGAAGGGCTAAACATTTTTATCAGCCGTTGGCCAGAGCCCAGAGTTCTGGGGGTCTGGGTCTGAGCCTTTCCCGCAGGACCCAACCTCCTGCATACTCACTGGTCTCCCGTTCTCCAGAAGCTCATAGATGCTGTTGGTGTAAACCCGGCTCTTGATGCCGGCTCGGTCGGCTTTCTGCAGGGGCAGCTCATGCAGGAAGCGAATGTTGGGGTCAACCACACTCAGGTTGTCAGGCACCCCACAGTCCAACGGGAAGAGAATGTACAACCGGTGGCTTGCTGCGCCCTGTAGCATGTTGTTGTGGCGCTGATTGTAACTGTGGATCCGGGCCGGAAGCTCTGAGGTAGAGATGCCCAAGAAGACATTCTCACAAACCCTGTCTCCCACCTGGGCCATTGGTCCCCTCCACGTGTAGGTTCAAGAGAAATGAGAGTCCAGTCCCCTCATACTGCCTAGGAGGCCTTTAGGGGCAGTGCAACCAAGAACCCTCCCCTTCACCTACTCCTGCCACCGCTTTCTCCCCTTGTCCTTTGTCCAGGTTTCTGTCAGCTCCACTCCTTCCCACCACAGCTTCCAGGGCTCTGAGAGGCAGGCAGAGCCCTGCAAGGTGACATTGCCAGCACCCCCAGGTGCACAGAGTCAGACCTCCAGCACGAGCCATTTCCTAGCAAAAGCCCAGGTATTCAGGGAAGGCAGAAACAAGATGCGGGAGAACCCCGGCCTGGGCGGGCAAGTCGGAAGAGTGAGACGCCACGCAGAGACTTACAGTAGGGTGGTCGAGGGTCCAAGCTCTGCCCTCACTGTCTCCTCTCAGAGCCTGTCTTCTCTCACTAAGCTGTGACTTTGGACAAGTCAGTGTATTTCTCGGAACCAAAATTTTCTTATCTCTTAAGCAAGAATAATGATTATCCCCTTCGTCATAGGGGTGAATGAAAAGAGAAAATGCACATGAAGGGCACACAGCACGCAGTAAATAGGTATTGAAAAAATTCATGGGTGACCTTGGACAAGTCACTTGATATTCATCTGATATTCACAGACACAATAACAACATTCTTCACGCCTACAGGATTGCTTTGGGAATCAAGTGATTTGTTAGATATGAAAATACTTTGCAAAATATACCAACTTCTGGAAACTGTGTGTCTTAATGTCTGTGTGTCTTGTAGATCTAGAAATGAGGACATAGAGGGTGACCCACCTGGCAGAATCAGCTTCAGGTATCCGATATAAAATGACCATGCCAGCCCATGGGCCACATTGAGTTTCCTTTGTTCACAGACTGCAGAGACCTCAGCTGGGGCCAGGCACTGTGGACAGCAGGGTGGGGTCAGGGGGCCTCCATGAAGGACAACTAGAGCTCTCCTCCTCCAAGGAGATTTCCCCACCTACTGCTGATTTTCTCCCTTCTCTGCCATTGCTGACCCTGCTGTTCCAGGACATTATAGGTTTCACTCCAAGAACCAACCTCTAAACTAGTACCACTCCCCGTACTGAGCTCAGAGCAGGTCACACTTCCTGCCACAGCCTCCACTTAGTCATGCCCCCCACGTCCCTCTGTGTCACACCTGGAGGTCCAGGAGGATGTTCAGGGCCTCTGAGAGGCTCAGGAGCGCAAGCATCCAAGTGAAGGGCAGGTCAGCTGGACTTGGGAGGGAGGCGTTGAAATAGCAGGACAGCAGCAGCAGAGCCCCACAGCGGATGGGGCAGCCCAGGCAGGCCCGCACAGCCTTCCAGTAGCTGCCCTGGTACCTGCAGGTGAGAGCCAGACCCCAGACTCCAACTCAGTTAGCGACATTCTAGGAGGGGCAGGGCTGGGGGTCAAGGGAGTAAGACGTGCTGAGTGAGTGCCCAGTGACTACGGGCACTGTAGGAACTCACCTGGAGTGGATGTGGCGTAGTTCCTCAGCCAGGTGGCAGACTCTCTTGAGCAACAGTCCCAGCTGCACGGAGGCCAGGTGGAGCGTCAGCCACTGGAGAATGTGTACTGGCTGCTCACCTAAGTGCCAAAGGGCTGCCAGGCAGAAACTCAGCAAAACAAAGGCTGCCTTCTTAGCCCAGAGACCTCTGGGCCGAGGGATGGATGGGTGCAAGCTGGAGTAGGCCATCTGTGGGTACCAAGGAATCCATGGCTATGCTCTTGTCCCTCTCCTTTCGTTCCAAGACTGACATCCTGACTGGGCACCTCCCCTCCAACTCTCCCTTTTCCTAATGCCCAGCCATAATCAGGGGCTGCTCTTGGAGACCCCCATGGGGGACAGACTGGTGATATAGCATCCCAGAGCTCCAGTCCAGGAGAGATTTGTTGAAAACAAAACAGGTGGAGAAGTGAGCCCACACATATACACCCCACCCAACCCCAGGAAGACCACAGGGCGGTGAAGAAAGAAGGCAGCTACCCTCCCAGGCCCAGACCTGTGAGGTGCCATCCACCTAGGGGCCCTTTGGGGACCTGGGCTTCCCTCTCCCCAAAATCTACCCAGGAAGGCTCTTAGTCAGCAAAGTTGAAAACCTCAGTTCAGGGAGTTGGGGCGGGGCAGCCAAAAGGGGTCTCCAGGGGTCTCAACCTTGGAGCTTTGGTTGGGCTGCTCCTGACCCTACCTTCTACCTCCAGATGGAAGGTTGTTTCTGGCAGTCAACAGGGAGAGAAGCGTCGGTGCAATGGCTCGCAGCGACTAAGGGTGGCCTCTCCAGGCGTAGCCTGAAAATGGAAAGTTAAAAACAAGTTGAAGCTTTCTCTACAGCACTCCAGCCCTGGCATCTCAGGCCACAACTCAGAGCACATTAGGGAGGAGGGTATTTCCTGATCTCTAGGGAGGGAGGAAGAGCCCTCCTCCCAAGGCCCTGATGAGTCATGCCGCAGTCCTGGGGGGTGTGGTTGGCAAAGCTTGTGCAGGCCCCCACTCCACAGCAGTTTGCTATCCTAAAGACAAGTTTCATAAATTCCCTCACACGCTCCTGAACCACAACCTAACACCAGCTCCCCCTTAAGCTACGCACAATTAAACACATTCTACCAATCCCCACACAGCACTCCACACACCCAGCCTAAGGCATCACACGCTACACCATGCTGCCCTGCCTGATTATTTTTATTCTGATTTCCAGATGAGATTCTCTTTTTCTGAAGACTGTGATATCAGAAGGGAGGCGGGGAAAATGCACAATTATTTCCTGTAACACCAGCCGTTTGAGTAAAGGGCTTGGTAGGAGCAGAAAGCCAGCCGGGGAGTGTAGGATTTGGGCTCTTCACAGGAAGTGGTCACGCCTGTGACTTCTCGGAGAGAATCTGGTGGTTCCAGCCAAAAAGGAAGTTTCACGGGTAATAATAATAAATTATACCAAGTGTTGTGTATATTATTTCACTTAATCAACTCAGCTACCCTGTCAGACAGTTATAATACTATCCCCATTTTACAGATAGGAAATCTGAGGGTCAGTGAGGTGAATTAACCATCCCACGCTCCACAGATAGTAAGTGAGGGAGCGGGACTAGAAGTCAGGTGGGTTGCTCCAAAGGGCAGCTTGCTTTGCGCCTTGATTTTCTGGGAAAGGGCAGAAAGTGCCAGGATCCAGTTTCATGCTTACGGTTTCTGCTGGAGTGGAAAGTGCCTCTGGCCTCTTGAGGCCTGGAGAGAGGGGTTGGGGTGCCACCCACAGAGCGGCAGCAGTTCAGCAGTTCACTCCCGCCCAGGGCGGAGAGTCCTTGCTTTGACCCTCCCCCACATCACAGTCAGACACAAGAAGACACAACGAGGCTTCCTGAAAACTCTCTTGGTTTTGAAAATCAATTCCTAAGAATGGAAGTAATTCCCTCCATTTTCTCTCCCCTACAATTGGCTCACAGAGGGGCTCACTGAGGTGGATGAGGTCTCAGCTGTTTCACGGCCAAAGAAAATGGAGGTTGCCTGAGAGAAGGCCCCCGCAGAGCCCTGCAGGAGGGGGGCCCCATGTCCAGCTGCGTCAAGCAGCCTCTAGCCCCCAGGATCCTGCCCTGCTTTCCAGCCCCAGCTCCCATGGGCGGTGCCGCTGCTGCCAGCCCTGCTGCTCCACGCTGGTTGTCGTCCCCTCTGAAACCTGATTTTTCTCCAAACCCTGTTCTTCCTTCCCTGGCAGAAGATCTTTACTTGATAGGCCAGGTTGGCACTCTGCTTCAGAAGTCTTAAACACACACACGTAATCGTGGACCTAGCAATCCATTTCTAGGAATCCTTTTTATTTTTTTCCTTACTATGGAATTTATTGGGGGATATTGGTTAGGTTTCAAGTGCCCAATTCTATGACACATCGTCTGTGCACTGTGCTGTGTGTCCACCACCGTTGACCCCCCCATGACCTCCTCCCTCTCCCCCCACCCCCAGGAATCCTTCTTCAAGAAATAATCACCTTTAGTGCAAACTCGATCACTAACTCTGCATGATGTTGCAGAAGTGAAGGGAACCAGGTTTGCTAAAGTAATTGTGGTGATAGAAATGTATTGGCCTCAGAAGCTACTGAGGTGTGGTTCATTCTATCCTAGGACAGTGTAAAAAAAAAAAAGAAATAATCACCTTTAACCTGAAACCGACATAATTTTAAAAAGTTTTAATTTATTATTTATTTTACAGAAAGAGAGCGAGAAATATGGATCTGCTGTTCCACCTATTTCGTCATTCATTGGTTGCTTCCTGAATGTGTCCTGACCGGGGATTGAACGGCAACTTCTGTGTATTGGGGTGACGCACTAAAAAACCACGCTACCTGGCCAGGGCAAAACCTCTATCATTTTATTAACCAATGTCACCCCAATACATTCAATTCAAAGAGAAAAAAAAATCACCGCGCATACATCTCAGTCTAGCAGCCTCCCACAGCGTCCTCTGCAAATGGGCTGCATGGCCCTATCCCCGACCACCTGCAATCTCTCACCAGGCAAGAAAGGGGTCACCCCCGAGGTTTCCACCAGCATTTCCAAGAGTATGGCAGCCACCAGCTTGCTCATAGCCAAAGGCCTCCTGAGTTCCGCTTTCAGTAACAGCGCTTGTGGAAGTGCCAAGTACCCCAGGAAAGCCATCTCCTACCACCCCAGTGTCCCCAAGGCCAACTCCTGTCACTTGTGTGTGTGAGCTTCCTTTTTGGAAGCCCACTATCTCGTTCATGGCTATGGGGTTGGAGTCCCCAGAGCACTCAGAAGCTCTGCCTGGCCTCCAGCGGCATGATCACCTGTGACCTCACTCAGGAAGCCACGGGAAAGCAGCCTGGCAGCCAGCCTGGCAGAGCCAGCCCCAGTCATCAGGCTTCCAGATGCACTGGGACTGTCGGATTCTGTCCGCTCCCCACTCCACCCCACTTGCCTCATAGACTAGGCAGGTTGCAGCAAGCACAAGCACTTGGGTTCTTTTACATCAAAACAGCAAAACACCAAAAAGGAAATTGAAAAAGTCTGTTCTTTAGCATCCAAGCCACACCCAAGCCTTCTGTGTGTTTTATACCAAGTGAAAAATGAACACCAAGAGGCCAGCGAAGGAAGGAAGGAAGGAAGGAAGGAAAAATGGATCAGACAAGTGCAAAAAGGCCCATTTTTTAAATGTTTGTAGTAGCATTATTCACACCAGAGAAAAACTGAAAATTATGTAAATGCCCAACAATTGGAGACTGGTTAACTAAATAAATTGTGGTTTATCTTACAGTAGAATGTTGGGCAGCCACTAAAAATGGTGATGTAATTTTGTATTATTGACCTTTAAATATGCTTATGATATGCTTCTTACTGGAGAAAAGCAGTGCACAAAACAGTATAATTGCATTTTAAGAAATATCTGTGGCTGCCCTGACTGGCGTGGCTCAGCTGGTTGGGGGCCATCCCTCAAAGCAAAACGTTGCCAGTTCAATTCCTGGTCAAGGCATATGCCTGGGTTGTGGGTTCAGTCCCCTGGTCCGGGAGCATAGGAGAGGCAACCTATCAATGTTTCTCTCCCTCTCTTTCTCCACCCCCTCCCCTTTTTCTAAAAAGAAATAAATAAAATGTTCTTTAAAAAAAGAAATATACATGACATGAAAAAGTCTGGAAGGGTATATGACAAAATGCTAACAATGATTACTTTGTGCAGTGAGAATATAGGTGATTTTTAGTATATTTTTCCCTTTTTGTTCATGATGTTTTCTGGGGTTTCTTTTCCTGTCAGTGAACATAAATTGGTTGTTTACTGTTTAGAGAATGCTGTAAAGAGAAAAAATTCTAACATTGCCTCAGCCTTGGGGCTTTGGGGATAGATAGGACTGCTGGTGTATGTGTCAGGCACTGTTGTCATGACAACCGCCTCTGGGCCAGAGTAATGGGTATTACACCCCTGTAAGAGAAAGTAATTAACCACAGATGTGCTAAGAGTTGTGAAGAATGTATTCCTGTTGCTGCTCTGAGGGAAACCCCAGTGCAAATTTCCTGAAGGAGTGTCATTTAAGCCAAGTTCGGAAAGAGCAAGGGACAGGGATGTGGGGAAGGTGCTGGTATAGAACATTCTGAAAGAGCAGTGTGTATAAAGGCCCTGGAGCTGTGAGAAGGAGCTTAGCCTAAGGAGGGGCAGAGAGATGGGTGGTGTGGCTAAGGCAGGTAAGCATGGTGGGGGTCTTTATTATGTTCCTAGGGCTACTGTAACAAAGTTCCATAAATGTAGGGGCTTTAATCAAGAGAAATTTATCCGCTTACACTTCTGGAGGCTAGAAGGCTCGAATCAAGGTGTTGACAGGACCACGCTTCCTTGGAAGCCTCTTAAGGTGAGGTAGCCCCAGGTGTTCCTTGGCTTGCAGCCACAGCACTCCAGTCTCTGCCTCCATCACATGATGTGCTTCAACTTGTGTGTCTCTGTCTTCATGTGGTGTTTTCTCTTCTTATAAGGATAACAGTCGTCCTGGCTGCTGTGGCTCAGTGGATTGAGTGCTGGCCTGTGAACCAAAGGGTCACCAGTTCGATTCCCAGTCAGGGCACATGCCTGGATTGCAGGCCAGCTCCCCAGTTGGAGGGGTGCGCAAGAGGCAACGACACATTGACGTCTCTCTCCTTCTCTCCCTCCCTTCCCCTCTCTAAAAATAGATAAATTTAAAAAGAAAGAAATGAGAGCTGAGCATTTCCAGGTGTTTGGAGGGAAGAAGCAACTACCACACAATGTCACTCAGCGGCGTGTGAGACAGGCAGCCTGGAACTGAGGCCTAATTTCCCTCTGTGGCCCTTAGCTTCCTCTTCAAATGCTAGTGTCAGTCTGGAGGAGCTGGTCTGTCTGAGTGCGTGCAGCTGTCTTGATGCTCTCCAGGAACTGAGGCCTTGGTCACAGTCTGCAGGGCTCTGACCACTCTCAAGACCCCTTTCTATGACCCCTTCTTACATCACTGGCCCTGGGTTGAATTGTGTTCCCTAAAAAAGATATGTTGAAGCCCTGGCTGGTGTGGCTCAGTGGACTGAGTGCTAGCCTTCAAACTGAAATGTCGCCAGTTCGGTTCTCAGTCAGGATACATGCCTGGGTTGTGGGCCAGGTCCCCAGGGGGAGGCAGGCGAGAGGCAATCAATTGATGTTTCTCTCCCTCCCTTTCTCCTTCCTTTCCCTTCTCTCTAAAAATAAATAAATAAAATCTTTTTTTAAAAAAAGATGTGTTGATATGCTAAACCCCCAGTACCCGAGAATTCGACATTACTTGGAGATAGTGTCCTTGTGGATGTCCTTCATCCTAATGAAGTCATTAAGGTGGGCCCTAATCCAATATGACTGGCATTTTTTTTTTAACAGAAAGAGCTTTTTAAAGATTTTATTTATTTATTTTAGAGAGGGGAAGGGAGGGAGAAAGAAAGGGAGAGAAACATCAATGTGTGGCTGCCTCTCACACACCTCCCTGCCCCAAGTGGGGAGCTGGCCCGCAAGCCAGGCATGTGCCCTGACTGGGAATCGAACCGGTGACCCTTTGATTCACAGGCCAGCAAGCAATCCACTGAGCCACACCAGCCAGGGCAGCTCTCATTTCTGTATCCAGCCCAGTTACAAGTTCCATCCTCATCATCAATGTGCCTGGGAGAGGAATAAACCTCTAAGCACTTCTTCAGCAGACACTGGTCCTGGGACAGAATGTGTGTGGGATAGGGAAGCCTGTGGCCTCAAAGGAGCTATCCTTTGCTCACACAACCCCTTTCATGTTTAAAAGTTTTTGAAATTAATGTACAAAGGTCCCTGAATCCTGCTAGGACAAAAGACATCGGGGGGATTTTAATAGCAGCTGACCATGGATCCAGTTTGGCCTCTGCCTCTACTAGCTATGTGACCTTGGCCCAGTTATTTAACTTCTTTGAGCACCAGTTTCCTCACACCTAAAATAGGAATGGTAACACCTTTTATCTCAGAAGATTGTCATGAGGGTGGAAAATAATGCTGTTGTAGACCTGACTTCTTGTAGGTGCTCAGTAGCTGCTAACTCTTTGTCACCACCACCACCACCACCTTTATCATCATCACCATTAACAGTCACACTCCTGGCCCTGGCTGGTGTGGCTCAGTGGATTGAGCACTGGCCTGCAAACTAAAGGGTCACGGGTTGGATTCCCAGTCAGAGCACAGGCCTGGGTTGTGGGCCAGGTCAGGTCCCCAGTAGGGGGTGCACAAGAGGCAATCACACATTGATGTTTCCCTCTCTCCCTCCCTTCCCCACTGTCTAAAATAAATAAATAAAATCTTTAAAAAAAACCAGTCATACTCCTGGGGTTGCCAGACCCTGTCATCTTGGTCTTTACCATGGGCTCCAGTCACCTTTCCAACAGAGATTCGATGTCTCATCCATGGGTGGCTCTGAGTCTGACCCCAGCCACTTCCTTGTGATGATTTCATTGCACTGTGAGGGAGTCAACTAGTGTGTCACAGTCTTTCCTGGATAAGATGATAGCTTCGTAGATGTGATAGAAAAAAAGGGGTGAATGATGCATGGTTGGGGTGCAGAAGCACATTCGGCTGAGCTCCCGTATCTCTAGGGAGTGAATAATGGACCACATACTCTGAGAAGTAGGTATCAAGCAGGGTAGAGAGATCTACAGTTGTTTTTTGTTTGTTTTTGGTAACAGCTTTATTGAGATGTAATTAATACACTATACAACTCACCTATTTAAAGTGCACAGTTAAGTAGCTTTTAGTATACTCACATAGTTGTGCAACCATCCTCACCATCAACTTTAGAACACCTTCATCACCCCCAAGAGGAATTCCTTAACCATCACCCCTCAACCATCTTCACCCCCACCCCACCCCCAGGCAACCTTCTGTCTCTATGGGTTTGCCTATTCTGCGCATTTCATGTAAATGAAATCATACAGTATGTGATTGTGTCTGTCTTCTTATTGCGTTATCATAATATAATGACAGTACATAGTGAGCAACCACAAAAAATGATAGTGTAGTGCTAGATTTACTGACACTGAAAGACGTTTATAGTATATTTTTAAATCACAGAACTAGTTACAAAATAGTCCATATTAAATAAACTCTGATGCTTCCATTCAAGGAAATATTCTGCATCTCTTTTAAAAAACGAGACAGCTCTTTATATGCTGCTATGGAAATCTCTGAAAGATATAGTGAAGGAAAAGAGCAGTTGCTGAACAGTGAGTGTGGAAACAAAAGCATAGATATGCATATTTTATAATATAGTGAGGGCAGTGAACTGAGTGGCTGAGAGCAAGTGAGAGAGGGAGACTCACTTTTAACTGTTTATCTTTTTGTGCCTCTGTACCTTTTAAGTTTTATATTGTGTGCATTATTACCTATATGAACATTAAATAAAATAGTAATACACCACAGTATATATATTATGATACCATTTTTATTTTTTAAAGTAGACATATTTGCATGAGAAAAATTCTGGTTGTAAATACAACAAAATATTCATAATGGTTATTTTAGAAGGGAATTTAGGCTATCTGGGGGTTAAAAAATATATCCACCAATTATTTGATACTCCTCCCTTCAAACGTGTAGGACTGCCCTGGCTGGGTACCCTGGCTGGTTGGAGCATCATCCCGATGCGCCAGGGTTGTGGGTTCCACCCCTGGTCAGGGCTCATGCAGCATCAACCACTGAATGCAGAAATAAGTGGAATAACAAGTCAATATTTCTCTCTCTCTCTCAGATCAACAATGAAGTTTAAAACAAATTATTTTATTTTATTTTATTTTTAATTTTATTTATTTATCTTTAGAGAGGAAGGGAAGGAAAGAGGGAGAGAAATATCAATGTACAGTTGCTTCCTGTGCATTCCCTGCTGGGAACTGGCCTGCAACCCAGGCATGTGCCCTGACTGGGAATCGAACCGTGATCTCTTGGTTCACAGGCCCGCGCTTAATCCACTAAGTTGTGGGTTCAATTCCTGGTCAAGGCACATACAAGACTCAACACATGAATGTATAAATAAGTGGAACAACAGATAGATCTCTCTCTCTCCCTTCTTCTCTTTCTCTAAAAAAAATCAGTCAATAAAAAATAATTTTTAAATACATTTTATTGATTATGGCCCTGCTTAGTGGATTGAGTGCCAGCCTGAGAACCTAAGGGTTGCCAGTTTGATTCCCAGTAAGGGGACATGCCTGGGTTTCAGACCAGGTCCCCAGTAGGGGGCGCATGAACAGCAACCACATATTGATGTTTCTCTCCCTCTCTTTCTCCTTCTCTTCCCCTCTCTCTAAAAATAAATAAAGTCTTTAAAAAATACATTTTATTGATTATGCTATTACAGTTGTCCCATTTCCCCCCCTTTATTCCCCTCCACCCTGCACCCCTCCTCCCACCTGTATTTCCCGCCCTCCTTAGTTCATGTCCATGGGTCATACATATAAGTTATTTGGCTTCTACATTTCTTATACTATGCTTAACTTCCCCCTGTCTGTTTTGTAGCTACAATGTATGCTACTTATTCCCTGCACCTTTTCCCCCATTCCCTCCTCTCCCCCTCCCAGCTGATATCCCTCCTTGTGCTCTCCATTTCTGTGATTCTGTTCCTGGTCTAGTTGTTTGTTTAGTTTGTTTTTGTTTTTGTTTTTTGTTTGTTTTAAAGTTCAGTTGTTGATAGTTGTGAGTTTGTTGTCATTTTACTGTTCATATTCTTGATTTTCTTCTTTTTCTTAGCTAAATCCCTTTAATATTTCATATAATAAGGGCTGGGTGATGATGAACTCCTTTAACTTGACCTTACTGGGAGGCACTTTATTTGCCCTTCCATTCTAAATGATAGCTTTGCTGGATAGAGCAATCTTGGATGTAGGTCCTTGCCTTTCATGACTTTGAATACGTCTTTCCAGCACCTTCTTACCTGCAAGGTTTCTTTTGAGAAATCAGCTGGTAGTCTAATTGGAACTCCTTTGTAGATAACTATCTCCTCTTCTCTTGCTGCTTTTAAGATTCTCTCCTTATCTTTCATCTTGGGTAATGTAATTATGATGTGCCTTGGTGTGTGCTCCTTTGGGTCCAACTTCTTTGGCACTCTCTGAGCTTCCTGGAGTTCCTGGAAGTCTATTTCCTTTGCCAGATTGGGGAAGTTCTCCTTCATTATGTTTTCACATAAGTTTTCAATTTCTTGCTCTTCCTCTTCTCCTTCTGGCACCCCCATGATTTGGATGTTGGAATGTTTAAAGTTGTCCAGGAGGTTCCAAATCGTCTCCTCATTTTTTTGAATTCTTATTTCTTCATTCTGTTCTGGTTGAACGTTTATTTCTTCCTTCTGCCCCACATTGTTGATTTAGGTCCCAGTTTCCTTCCTGTCACTGTTGGTTCCCTGTACATTTTCCTTTATTTCACTTTTCGTAGACCTCACTTTTTCCTCTATTTTGCGACTACACTCAACCACTTCTGTGAGCATCCTGATTACCAGTGTTTTGCACTGTGCATCTGATAGGTTGGCTATCTCTTCAATGCTTAGTTGTATTTTTTTCTGTAGCTTTGATATGTTCTTTCATTTGGGCCTTTTTTTGGGGGGGTCTCAGAGCACCTGTTACATAGTAAGGGGTGGAGCCTTAGGTATTCACCAGGGCGGGGCAACCCACATTGCTGCATGTGACACTGTATGTGGGGTAGGGGTCAGAGAGGGAACAAATGCTGTTTGTTTGGCTCTGGGCCTGCTTTCAGTCACTTCCTCCACCACCCACAAGCAAACTGGGCCCTTCTGGTGCTGATTCCTGGGTGGGTGGTTTTGTGTGCACCCTAGTACCCTGTGGGTCTTTCCAGTGAACTCTCCTGTGAGGCTGGGAGTTTCTCCCACCACTGCAAACTCCACAAGTTTTTCCAGTTAGAGGTTTTGAGGCTTTACTTCTCCACACTGGAACCCTTGGTTGTGCAGTCTGTCTTGCTCCCCAGTTGTTCCTCCTGGTTTATCCACATGCAAATGTGGGACCGCCTGCTCTACTAGCCGGTGCCTCACCTGGTCCACCAGCCGCCGCCTTGCAGGCATCTTCTCCTTCTTGTTATCTGTCTCTGCCCCTCCTACAGGTCTGGATGAATGTTTCTTTAACTCCTTGGTTGTCAGACTTCAATACAGTTTGGTTTTCTGGCAGTTATGGTTGTTTTTTGTTTTTAAATTTGTTGTTGTCCTTCTTGTGCAAGGAGGCACAGTGTAGCTACCTATACCTTCATCTTGGCTGGAAGTCTGATCAATAAAAAATTTTAATAAAATAAAATGCCGGTTTCATAATTGATAAAGCAGTGCACAAATTATAAAAAATTTAAAAAATAAAGCTGAGAAAAAGGAAATGAGCAAGAGAACAATGGGAATACAGCTCTGTCTGAGGTTCATTCACTCAGCTGTGTGACCCCTAGATGGGGACACTGTGGCTTCCTAGTACTTTGAGTGAAGAGTCTTCAAGGGCCCCGGAGGACCAAAAGTGCATGGTAAGCCACCATCAAAAGGCTGCTTCCTTCCTTGGCTGTGTGTGTGGGAATGCAGTGTCTGCATTAAGGGAGGTGACTTCATGGTTTCCCAGAACTCACGTCAGACCAGATCTGGGCATTGGACGCATGAGCCCAGAAGATGCTGAAGGACCTGAGGGTGACTCCTCCTTCTTTTTGGACCCTTTGCCTCACTGCTCCTTCCTCAGTTGTACACTCTAGCAAGACTGAGCCTTGGCATGATACTCCATGCTCTCTCTCACTATCTGGATGGCTTTTCCTGTCCCCCAAGAACCCCACTTGTCCCCATGATGCTGCATTTTCCAATGAGAAAACTAAGCTCAGGGTACCTGCAAAACTCTCCCAAGTTTTCTTTAAAAACTTTGATATTTGAAATAGCATTGAAGTTGCTCACCCTTTGCCTGACCACAGAGAGACCTCCCCAGCAAGACTCCATGGGTCCCGTGCTGGCTGAGGGTCTTGCCTCCTGGTCTGTGTCAGCCCAGATCTCTCCTATTTGGCCTTGTGCATATTTTATTGTTGCTGCTGGTTTGGCTGTTGGTTTCTTGGACTGACTAAAAGCCATGGGAGGACAAGCATCAGCCTTGCTTGCTCTTTGCTGTGGACTCAAGGCCTGACATACAGTAAATGCTCAGTATAGAGTCATGAATGACGAACAAACAAACCAACTCAGGAAACCAAGCAACTCTGAGTGTCTGGAGGGCTTTATGGGGCAGAAAGGTCTTCCTCTTTGTGACCACAGAAGGCAGAACTAGGACAAGTCGAAGTGAGTGCCAAATTCTGGTTTTTAAGTCAGGAAGAATCTTATGATAGTATAAGCTGCCTGTAGATGAGCTATAGTCTCCAAAGGGGTTTACAAGAAGCCTGGTGGACTGTTTGTGAGGGACGGGCTGCAGACTGGACAAAGGTTGTGAGTTCCCAAGGTCCCAGGCAAACTGGGCTGTTGAGGAAGTCATGAGGGTGTCTTTTTGGTAGCGGAGGGCCAAGGAGGTGGGTTGGGTTTTTTTGTTTTTGTTTTTTCCCCACTTGAGGAACTTGTTTCTGATTCAAGCTGGCTGAGAGGATCTGGTCAGGTTCACTCATCCACACTTCCCCATTCCAGTTCATTTTTTCTCAGACCTTGGAGAGACCTTGTAACTGGCACTGGTGACACCTGGTGGCCAACTGTACTCAAGCAGAGGTAGCTTCACCTCCTACCTGTTCTGGTTCACGGTTATATACCATGACCTAGTAGTACAAAGCTAGGCCCATTTAATGAATGAATGAACGAACAAATTAATGAATGGATGAATGCAGACTGTAAAAAGGAGGATGAAGAAGAGGTGCTGTCTCTCTGGGCCTGAGTTCTGACCAGGGGATTAATTGGAACTGCAGGAGGGGGCCAAATAGACAATTCATCCACTCAAGGATACACAGACAGAAGGGCCTCTGCTCCTTCTCCTGTCTCCTTCCTCTGTGTCTGTCCTGTGTCCTAGGGGCACTTGTGAGATGAGAAGGGGGGCTATTTAAGGAAAAGGCTGAAGTTAATTAAAAACTGCTTCTGCATCTGAGCTTAACTGTGCTCTGGAGCTATGAATAGAGAACTGTGAGCTCGGTAGGAAGTGTCTGAGTAATGGTTTTTTCCAAGAGAGGACACTGAGGCCTAAGGTCCTCCAGCCAGACTGTAGCAGAGTCAGAATTCCCAGCTCCAGCTCCTTAGGTCAGATGATAGCACTTGACACCTTAGGATAGAAACACAGTGGAAAGGAGCCGTTGATGTGGAGCCTAGAGGAGC
The DNA here is from genome assembly GCA_028533065.1 of Trachops cirrhosus. NCBI lineage: Eukaryota > Metazoa > Chordata > Mammalia > Chiroptera > Phyllostomidae > Trachops > Trachops cirrhosus. The sequence goes on along the minus strand of CM052546.1, from coordinate 25,872,390 downwards.
AAGTCCAAGCACCTTAGCCTAGCAAAAAGGTCTTATCCATCACTGATGACACCTCTAGCACAAGCCTTTCCTTCCAACTAAAGAGCTGCATCACTGTCTGCCCAAAGTGAATGTGGATCACCTCCCAACTCACCCAGAGCCCTCCTCTCAAACTCTGCTTTATACCCTTCCCTTCAACTGTATGGATGGGCTTAACCTCCCTGAGCTTCAGATTCCTAATCTGCAAAGGGATTGTTTGAGGTATGAGAGGCTGCAAGTCAAATGCTTAGAACAGTGTTTGGCACCTGGTAAGCATTCAATAAGAATCATAGCTGTTATTTTTGTTGCTATGGTAATTAAGACCCAATTCAAGTTCTTCCCACAACCCCAAGCAGATGGAGACATCCTTGAGGGCAGAGGACAGAATTCCTTGATTTTGAACCCAGAGAAGACTGAGGATATGGCAGTGGTCTCTGTTGGCTCTAGAGGGCATCTGCTGGCTGGTTTCCCTTAGTGCCCTTCCTATGGGCTGCGCTGCTGTCTGAGCCTGGATTTCTGGCTTTCATTTCTTGAGGCTGTAATGAGTCATTTGTCGGCTGAGCCTGGGACTTCTCTGATCGGTCAAAGAACAAAGAGAGACAAGGTGCTGCTGGAGTACAAAGACGCTGTCCCCAGCTGCCCTGGATGGCACAGAAGGGATGCAAAACCTCCACCAGAGGAGCAGGGATAGGTCCGTGAGGCCACAGCGACAAAAGCTGGTATATAGGCACAAGTTCTCCTAGTCATCCTCGGGAAGTCGTGTGTCCCTAAACTAGACCCCTATGGGTGGTAGCTTAAGGGGAACTGAAAGGACCCGCTACCCCTCAGTCCTTTCTCTCCTCCATCTTCAGGGCTGGCTTATTCTGGGTTGCTCTGATCTCTCACACTACCATGCCAGGTCCTAAAGTTGCCTTATGCCAAGCAAGGATTGGATTATGTGAAAGATTATGCCAAGGTATTCATTCATTCAGTGTTCATAAAGTATTTATTGAGCCCCTTCTCTGTGCCAGTCACCTTGCCACAAAACTTGCATTGTGGTTGTGGGAACAGACAAAGAAGCAGACAGGTAAAACTCCACTTAAAAAACCCTGGCTGTTGTGGCTCAGTGGACTGAGCACTGGCCTGCATACCTACAGATCGCTGGTTGGATTTCCGCTGGAGCACATACCTGGGATGTGGGCCAGGTCCCCTGTAGGGGACCAGCGAGAGGCAACCAACTGATGTTTTCCCTCCCTTTTTCTCTCTCTAAAAATAAATAAATAAAATCTTTAAAAAAAAAAAGAAAAGAAGGGTTGTTTTAGGGAGTAAGCCTAGGGCTCGGGGAGAGTAGGAGAGAGGTGACCTTTCAACTCAGTATGTAGGAGTGGAAGAGGTCTAGCCTCTAGGCAAGGAGAAACTGTGTACAGGCCAGGAAGACGGAGAGCCCTGGTATTTTTGAGGAGCTGAGTCCACAGCTGTACCAGAAAGGCCCAGGCCGCACACGGTTGAGTGCATACCCTTCCTCTGTCCCTCTGGTGACCCGCCCCCGGCGGCGCCATTCCCGGCATGCCTCCCGGCCGTGACTTCATGGGGCTCAGGTGCCACGGTCACGGCCTCCGCTAGATGGCACTGCTCCCAAAAGTCCGCCTCGGTCCGGTCGGCCGTCAGGCCCGCTCCTACCTCAGAACCGCTGGGACGATGGGTCCGGACCTGCCCTCCGCAATGGTCAGGGCCGCCTCGGAGCTGGGGCCACTGGCTAGCGGGCTCTGGCTCCTTCTCCACGCTTTTGCCCAGAGACCTTGTGTTTTTGCATGCTTCTCCGGTGTGCAAGCAGAAACCTGAACACCATCCCTGAAAGTGTTACCATCCTCACACCCACAATCCAGGCGGTCGTGGGGTCTGGTGTCCTTTCTCTCTTCCAATTGTCTCCAGAACCCTCCCCTGACCCGTGCCCTCCCTCAAAGCCGCTAGCATGATGACGAAAACGACAGCCTACACGATCAACTCCTATCTGCGACCTTGAGGAAACAATCTTCTCCATGCTCGTTTCCTTTAAAATTAGATGGAAATAATACTGCCTCATAAGACTGTCTGGAGGACTAAAAGAAATAATTTTTTAAAAGATTTTATTTCTTTATTTTTAGAGAGAGGGGAAGGGAGGGAGAGAGAAAGGGAGAGAAACATGAATCAGTTGCTTTTCACATGCCCCCAACTGGGGACCCTGGCCTGCAACCCAGGCATGTGCACCGACTGGGAATCGAACTGGCAACCTTTTTGTTCACAGGCCTGCACTCAATCTGCTGAGCCACACCAGCCAGAGCAGAAATAACCTTTTTTTAATCACAAAGCAAGTCGTCAATTAATATCAGCTATTTTAACACTTCTTTCTGTGGTGCTGGAATAGATACTCACTGGCCCAAACTCTTCAATGGCTTCTGACTGCCGTCAGAATCAGGTCCAAACCTTTAGCTTGGCCTACAAGGCTCTTTCAGCCTCATTTCCTGTTAATTACCACCTCTTCCTCCACAACACCCTTTGCTGGCTTTGTCATAGACTCCTCTGTGCCCCGGCCTGAATACCCCATTCTCTACCTGCCAGAACTCTCCTCACCATTTGAGACTCTTCTCAAAAGCCTCCTGTCAAATGCCCCTGAGTTTTAAGATACCCAGAAGTGGCATTATCAGAAACAAAATGGAAACATTAAGGAACAATATGTCACAATTATAGACATGCTTGAGTACTCTATTCTTAGTTTTAGGGACAAACAATGGCTGGGGAGGTGATTGAGCTGGGATATTAGAAGAGAAGTGAATGAGGGAGGAGAAAAGAAAAAGAGCTCCCCCCACCCCTCACCTCACCAGGTGCCTGGCCTTGAGGAGGCCACCTCCCCAGGAACCAGATCAGGTTTCCAGACAAAACTGGTTTATAGTTTCATAGAGGCAGATGCTGCTCACCCGTTTGAGTAGCCTTTTGAGCTTTGGGAATGGGTGCCACTTAGTCACCTGTCCGCTGGCATCTGGCACCCTGAAAACCAGAGACAAGCTCATGTGAGGAGACCAGCAAGATCTGGGGCAATACGAGGTGATGGAGGATTTGAGCTGGCAGCCTCTGTGGGGAATCTAAACCCCAACAGACCCCTGTAAATAACCCAAAATGCCCACACCTCTATCCAAACTCCTTCAGTTCCCTTACCAGGTCATCTAGAGCCTTTGTTCAACTGGGTCAGCTTCACAGTGGTGGGGGGCACAGAATAAAAAACCCCTTCCCAACCATCTCAATCCTTCCCCAGTACCTGTCAGTATGGATGCCAGACATTAGGACTGGGCAATGCTGGACAGATGGATAACTGGAACAATATCATTCATGCCATCTTGGTGGGGGAGATGGGTAAACCATGAGGATAAAATGTGACAAGTCCTGTGTGAGGATTAAGTGAACTAGAGGCAGGCAATGTATTAGAGTTGTCAGAGGCCTAGACTGGCATCAGATGATGCTCTTAAAGTGCTAGTGCCATACATGACGTATAAGGAGTGATCAAAAATATTTACCTGCTGCTTTTTACCCAAGAGTCTGTTGCAGATGCAAAGGTCTAGTGTCCAGCTCATCCTCTAAGCCTTCTGCATACTCCCAACAGAACCACGCCCCCCCCATTAAATCTCTGTTATCATTCACAGCCCCCTGAGCAGAGATGAGCACTGCCCCCCTCCTCACAGATAGCCTGGGTTGATCACCTGAACAGAGGACAATGGAGAGGAGAGGACAATGAGAAAAAGACTGGGGGAAGGACTGCCACCTCTGGAGGAAGTAGTTCAGGTCTTTGGGGTACTGCACACCGAGGGGCCTATCTGGTGGAAGGGGTCGCTGGAGGACTTGTCCTGGAAGTCCACTTGCATCAATTATCCGTATCAAAGAAAGAGAAGGGGCTCCCAGCATGCTGACAGGGTCATGCCCCCTAATATCCAGATCATTGAAGGCACTCCTGCTGATGCCGAAGAGTATTAGAAAGGGGACCACAGGAGTGCTTGGGTCTTCTTCCTTGCTACTGCTTTTGTTTTGACCTAAACTTTTAGATCTGCTGGGGCTTCTTACTCTGGAGTTCATTGGGCCACAGAAAGACAGGGGTCCATCCAGGGGCTAAATATAAAACCAGTCAAAGGCCACCAACTCCCATTTCTACCCAAGTTTTGCCAAATATGGCCTTTCCCCCTTTTACAGGATAAATACATGCTCATTTGCAAATAAATTAGAAACCACAGATAAGCAACAAAGAAAAAATATTTTATGTACTGTGATGTTTTACCATTTTTTTCTCAAAAATATGAAAAGTTAAATAAAATACATTCTGAACATTTGCTCCTGTCATTAAAACCTTCTTCTGCTGCAGGATTGTTGGTGGCCGTAGACTGCTGTATTGAGGAGGTGTGTGCACGTGTGCGTTTGTGTGTGGCCAGTCTCCTATCCTTAGACATGGAGGTCGTTTCTGTTTAAAAGGAACATTGAGAGGCCCATCCTTACAACAAAATCCTTGCTAGGCTCCTTAGTTATTTCAAGATGCATTTCTAGATGTGGACTTGCTGGGTCAAAGGGAACACACTTTTGATTGTGTTGCCAAAATACAATGGGCCTATTTAACGTTGGATTTTAGGAGTCAAGTGAGGAGAAAAAGCTGCTGGGAGGTGGAGAGAGGCAGGAGGAGGAGCCGGGTTTAGAAAACCCTGGGAGGTAAAACTAGAAAATAACCATGAAAATAACCAGTAAGCCCCCTCCCCCCACTCCAGCTTCCCTGCAGGAGTCCACAGTTCCCCACCCTCTAGGGCCTTCCAAAGGAGGGAAACCTAGCTGTAGGGAGTAGGGGATTGGGGGACAATATTGTCTCCACTGGGGGCCAATGGTGCTAAAGCGATGACCTAAGCCACTTTGCTCTTCCTCAGCATTTAATTTTAGGCATTGCACTAAATGATTTATAGGCATTGTGTAATTTAATTCTCACCAAAGTAGATATTATCTTTATTTCCAATTTATGAATGAGGACAGTGAGGAACAAAGGAGCTAAGGGATTTGGCCAAGGCTATAGAGCTGACAGGTGGTAGAGTAAGAGTTCTGAAGGAACTAGGATTTTCCCGATCCTCAATCCTGCTGGGTGGGCTGCTTGGATCTGATCCTAACTTGGTTACCCTGGGAAGGAGGAGCTTGACAAAAGAGGATTGAAGCTTCGCCTGACCACCTCCCAACCTTCTCCAGGAGCTATACTTTGGCCAGGGCCAGCAGCTGACCTGGTGATGAGGGAGACTTCCACAGAGCCCCTTCCCTCACTGGTGATGTGTGATCTTTAAGGGGGTTGGCTAGCCCCAGAAAGAATGGAGAGGATGGCTAGATTGGGAGGGATTGGGGAGCTAATCCTTTATGACTCCAGGAAGGTTTGTAATAAATGGAGGGACAATGAGTGATGAAGGGGGTATTGAAAATCCCAGTGGGTGACCTGGAGGTGAGAGAGAGTTCAAAAATCTGATATGGGAGGTCAGGGGAAGCTGAAGTACCAGCCCAGGTAAGGATGGACAGGTTTGGAAGTGCAGCCGGCATGGAGGTAGCAAGCACCGGTTTCAGAGTCCCGGAGCAAGCTTTCAGCCCCCACCTCACCCCCACCCCCACCCCCCGCCCTTTTGTTGTCCTGTCACTTCGAGTAGTTAAGGACCCTCAGCCTTCTTTTTCATGTCTGTAACAGGATCTTCCACCTAGAACAGTTGTGAGGGGGTTGGTAACTAATAAGCACTCAAGAAAAGCTAGCTATTATTATTATCTAGTGTGAAGTCTTGGGTGTGGTAAGTGTTCCACAACAAGAAGACATTGTTATACATTAGGGGGCCACCCCGGCAGGCCCAGCCTAGAAATCTGCACAGGGGGGTGGTGCTGGGGGGCAAAGGGGGGGTGTATGGAGTGGTGATCAAAGGAGGCCTAAGGATCCTGACTGTGAAAACCCCTTAGGAGGCTCCAAGTTTCCTTACCCTGGCCAGAAAGGCCTTTATGATGATTATTAAGTGCTAGGCAGGGGACCAATCCCAAACTCTGCCCATTCACCCTCACCCGCTCCATCTCTAGAAGGGGTCAACAGTCCCCCTGGGAGAAGTATAAAGACCTGGGTGAAAATAGGCCAGAAAGCCACGCACAGAAGTTGGGCCAGGTGCAAACGTTCCCCTCCTGCCTCCATGCCAACAGATAGCACCTGGGTCTCCAGAGATGGGTTCAGGGTAAAGAAAGAGTGGGAGGTGCCCACACCAGCACTACCCTATCCACCTTCTCTCCCCCACAGAGTTTGACAGGCTGCACCTGAAACAAGAGAGAAAAACAAGGCCTTAAAAAAAATGACCTCCTCTCACTACAGAACACACTTGAATAAACCGAACTGACAGGAGGAGAGATTAGATGAGCCTGCAAGAGGGACTTCATTTATCTGCTGACAGCAATGTTAAGTGAGCTGCTTTTAGAGCTGTTGGGAACCTTCTGTTGGCAATCTGTAAGAACAACAGTAACTACCTGGTCAGGTGCCTGGTGCTTGAGGGAGAACAAAGATCTGCCACCCCAAATTGTGCCTTTTGGGATATTGACTTTACACTGATTCTTAACAAAAGACTCAGAAAGAACCTTTGACCCTCCCCTTTCCTGCCTAAAAAAAAACTGCCAGAAAAACCTGCATCAGGAAGGGAACTTTAAGCATGTGCACCTCAGCACAGGTGAATTAGCACATACGTGACACAGGAGGACAGCTAGCAAAGCCTGTTTCCCTCTGTGTCCCATTGTTTTTGGATGACTCAGCAAGAATAGCTTACCAATGGTTGCTCTTTCTCCTACCGTAGAATTACCTACGCTCCTTTTGGAGTCCCAGACAACTCCCCGCTTCTCCTTTGCCTGGAAGGGCATGTCAGCCTCATCTGTCCCATGTGTTTAAGGTCTCATATCTTATGACACCCCTGCATATACATCTGTAATAAACGTTGTACATTTTCTCCTGTTTAACTGTCACTCTGTCTATTAATTTGATCAGTCCAGCAAGAAGAACTTAAAAGGTGGAAGGAAAATTATTTTTTATGCTCCCAGATGCTTTTCATATGTGCCTGCAACAGTCCACTGGGTGTGTGCTATTATTACCCTTTTCTACAGATGAAGAAATTGCACTTAGAGTTTGGCAAGCCATTTGCCCAGTGTTATTCAGCAAAATAAATGGCAGTGCCAGAACCTCCATCCATTGGGCAACTCTGCCTCTTGGACATTAAGATTCAGGGAGGGGTGGGTGGGCCCAATTTAGAGCCTCCCATAATGGCTCTCAAGGCTTCTTGTGTTTAATTTGTAGTCTCTGGCCATCACCATACAGCTGTCACCTAGGATTACAGGTAGATGTGGATGCTATTAATCAGTGGCTACTATGGTTGGGTGGTTCCCATGAATCACAAAAAGGGCTCAACAGCCTCTCGGAGCAGAAGTCCTTAGTGTCCTCCCTTTAGGGCCAGAGGCCTTCTTCAGAAAAGGAGCCACTGTGTGTGGGGTCCTCGCCCACAGCAGCAGAGTGAGGGAGACAGGAACGGCACAGGCATTGCCATTCACTCATCTTGTAATTCTCCTGCTTGGGCGTCCCAGGAGTCTACGTCCCATTTTCACAAATGGAGAAACCCAGGTTCAGAAAGATACAGGCATGCAAGTCTCTGAGCAAGAACTACAAGTGACCAAAAAGCATATGAAAAAGTGTGTCTGGCTTCATCTGTGATGAGGATTGTCTTTGGATGTGGGAAGAAGAGAGTCTCACGCACTATCGGTGGAGGGTGTAAGTCTTACAACCTCCTTAAGAAGCGGTCTGGCAATACCTACTGATAACTTAAATTTGCATATCCTTTCACCTAGCAATAATACATCTAGGAATGTATCCTACAGGTGTGCTAAAAATTAACCTCAAATTAAATACCTTTTGATGGGGGTCAGTTAAATAAATTATGATACAATCCTTCTTATGAAAAACTCTATAGTTCCTAAAAAGAAAAGTATAGCTCTGCATGTAACAATGCCCTGTCCAAATTTCTGACCCATGGAACCCATGAGCATAATAAGTTGTTGTTTGATACCACTGAATTTTGGGGCAATCAGTCACACAGTCATAGGAACCAGAATCCTGCTCTATCAGCATGTGAGTTCTATGAGGGCTTCAACTTTATCTAGTTTACACCTTGGAGCTAGCATGCGGGCCAGCACAAACTAGCTGCTCAATGAGTATTTGTTGAATGAAAGGATGTATCTCTCTCTTCATTCCTAACTGATACAATTGGCCCTAAGGTGTTAAGGGCCAAAATGCCGCTTTGCAGGGGCCATTTACATGTTAGAAGGGAATTATTGATCCTCAGAAATAAACCTCAGGGTGGAGATTCAGGGGTTAGGTGAGCGTTTGGCTCACGAAGGGGACCTCACACACACACACATTTTTGACTTCCTGTCTGGCATTAGTGTCAGCAGCTGGCCACCCAGTGAGTGTGAAAGGCCTCAGTCCAGCCACCCGTCCTCAGGTACCTGACAGTATTTAGAGAGACCTAGTACTCCCAAAGGGCAATTTGATCACAGGCTGTGGTCTACAAGGTGACAAAGAGGTCTTTAGGGGAACAAGGGAAGAGCTGGCACAGAACAGATATTTCAGACCCTTTGGTTCACAGGCCAGCACTCAATCCACTGAGCCACACCAGCCAGGGCAAGAATTTTACATACATATATATGTAACAATTATATATATAATTTTATATATAACATATATAAAATGAGGTCTGTCAGGGAAAAGTCCAGCCATTGTTAATATAATGAGAATGGTTTGTGTGACATTGATGTAACCTGGCAGCCGAGGAGAGTGGACTAGAATGCACATGCGTGAACAATGACGACTTCACTGTGTTAGTCAGTGGGGGTGGTAGATGCCATTGAGTGAGCATGTGTACTGTGTGGCTGTAGCATTCCAAATGATTGACTGAACAGAGCAATGAATCTGCATCAAATTTTGTGTTAAGCTTGAACATTTCTCCACAGAAACTATTCAGATGATTCAGAAGGCTGCGGCTATGGGCAACTGGTGACTGGCAGCTTCATCAGGAAATGTGCCTCATACATCAGGTCTCATACAGTTTTTTGGCAACTAAACAGCAAATCACCCAGGTGACTCATCCTTTCACTCCCGCCCCTCACCATAGCCTAGATTTGATGCCCCACAACTTCTGGCTTTTCCCCAAACTAAAATCACCTTTAAAAGGGAAGCGATTTCAGCTGTCAGACTGTTGATGAGATTCAGGAAAATACACGGGGCAGCTGATGGCAATTGGGAGAACTGTGTGAGGTCCCAAGTGCCTACTTGGAAGGGGACCGAGGCGTCATTGTCATATGTACAATGTTTCTTGTATCTTGTATCTTCTTCAATAAATGTCTCTATTTTTCATATTACATGGATGGATACCTTCTGGACAGACCATAATATGTGTATGTGTGTGTATATATGTATATAAATGTATATATGTATATATGTTCACAATATGTGAACACATATATATATCCTCATATATGTGTATATATATATCCTCGCCAGAGGATATGCTTATTGATTTTTAGAGAGAGATAAAGGGAGAAAGAGAGAGAGAAACAGCTATCAGTTGCCTCCCATATGTACCCTGATCAGAAATCAAATCTGTAACCTAGGTATGTGCTCTGACTGGGGATCGAACGTACAACCCTTTGGTACATGGGATGATGCTCCAACCAGCTGAGCCATTCGGCCATGGCAGATACTTGCCCTATAATTTTTTGAAGCATGGATGCTAGTGCAGGGGAAGGGAGGTCACAGTTGCTCCCCTGACTCCCAGGCTTTTGTGCACAATTTTCCTTTGCCTGAGAAGGCAGCCCTTCCTCATTAGGCCTGATTACCTCTTACCTGTCATTCGGGTTTCAAATGAGATGTCTGCCCTTCCAAGACTCCTTCCCTGAGCCTCACAATCTAGATTGCACCCCTCCTTCATGCGACACATCCTCCTATGCCTATCCCTAACAAAGCCCTAGTTTCCTCATCTGGAAACTGTTTACTCCTCTGTAAAAAAAAAAATAGTGTCCACCTTATAGGGTGGTTGGTTGGATTTAAATAAGGCAATGCTCAGAGCCAGGGTTTAGTAGCAATGGTGACGTTAGTCTTTGCTTTTGCTATAGGGTTCATTCCACAGGATTATAATTTCCTATATTATCATGGTCCCACTGGACAATGAGCACACTTAGGTCAGTATTATTCATTGTATCCCTAGACTCATTCACAAAGCACATTTATCAATCACTTATTCATTCATTGAACAAATAATAATTGATCCACTACCCAATATGTGCCAGGCATAGTGCAGGTGTTGAGGGCTCAGGAAGTACTTATTGAAAGAATGACAGAAACCTGAGGTACTCTCCATAAATCATTCTCCATTTCAGTGAGACGGAAGGAGGAAGAATCTCCACTCTATTTCCCAATGTTAAATATTCATTGAGTGATAGTTCTCAGCCTTTTTACCTGCACCTTCCTTCTCAAACACACTCGAAGCCAACAGAGAGCCTGGATACCTACCCAGGAGAAACGAAAAAAAAAACCAAGTCCATACAAAGACTTGCTTGTGAATATTCATAGCAGCATCATTCACGATAGCCAAAAAGCAGAGACAACATTTGGGTTGTTTATCAATCAACTGATAAATTCAGGAAATTTCATTTCAAAACGAAATGCTATTTAGCAATAAAAAGGAATAAAAAAGGAACAAAATACTGATACATACTTCAACATTGATGAACTTCAAAAACATTATACTCAGTAAAGGACACCAGACACAAAAGAACAAATATTGTCTGGTTCCATTTTATGAAATGTCCATAAAATGCAAATCTGTAGAGAAAAGGGAGAGATTAGTGGTTACCCAGAGGGGTGTGGGACTGAGTGTCTGTAAATGGGATGGTAAAGATATTCCAAAATTAGTTTGTGGGGATGATTGCATAGCTCTAAATATACAAAAAAAATCATTGATGTGTATACTTGAAATGAGTGAATTTGATGGCATATAAGTTATATTTCAATAAAACTTTTTTTTAAAGGAGGAGCCCTGGCTGGTGTGGCTGCATGGACTAAGGGCTGCCCTGTGAGTGAAAAGGTTGCTGGTTTGATTCCCGGTCAGGGCACATGCCTGGGTTGTGGGCCAGGTACCCAGTTGGGGAAGAGGCAACCAATAGATCAATGTTTCTCTTCCTCTCTTTCTCCCTCCCTTCCCCTCTCTCTAAAGATAAATAAAAATAAAATCTTTTCAAAAGGAAGAAAAGGATTGTGAGTGACCAGTATATTGTTAAAGTATTGAAAAATAGTTAACCCCAAGGATTTTCCTAGAGAACAATCTCTCCATATACACAAAAATCTAAAACATGCACAACCTTTGACCCAGCACTTTCACTTCTAGGAATTTATTCTAAAGAAATAGTTAATTGGGCAGAGATATTTGTACAAGGATATTTCCTGCTGTATTGTTTAGAATTTTGAATATTTGGAAATAATCCAATATATTCTTATGGGGAATTGGTTAATAAATATGTAAGGCTGTGAAGTTCTTAAAGAGCATAAAGTTGGGCCCTGGCTGGTGTGGCTCAGTGGACTGAGTGCCAGCCTGAGAATTGAAAGGTCACCAGTTTGATTCCCAGCCAGGGTATATGCCTGCGTTGTGGGCTAGGTCCCCAGTTGGGGGTGTGCAAGAGGCAACCACACATCGATGTTTCTTTCCCTGTCTTTCTCCCTCCCTTCCCCTCTCTCTAAAGATAAATAAATTTTTTAAAATCTTTAAAAAAAGAGCATAGCCCTGGCTGGTGTGGCTCAGTGGACTGAGTGCCAGTCTTGTGAACCAAAGGGTTTCTGGTTTGATTCCTAGTCAGGGCACATGCCTGGGTTCCGGCCAGGCCCCCAGTAGCGGGTGCTTGAGAGGCAATTACACAGTGATGTGTCTCTCCCTCTCTTTCTACCCCCCTTCCTCTTTCTCTAAAAATAAATAAATAAAATCTTTTTTAAAAAGAGGGTAAAGTTGGTCTCCATCTATTAACATGGAAATATGTTCATTGATATGTATTTTTATTATTATGGAATTTTTCAAAATATACAAAGGTAGAAAGAACAGATTATAATGAGCCCTCACACATCCATTACTCAGCTTCAATAATTACTATCATGGAAGTCATGTTTTATTTGTACCTCTATTTGCTTATTTCTTGTGTTATTTTGAAGCAAATCCCAGACATAATTTCATCTGTAAAAACTTCAGTATGTATATTTGAAAGAGAAAGATTCTATTTTAAAAAACAAAACACACTTTAAAACTAGTAATAAATCTTTAAATATCCTCAAATATCTAGTTAGTGTTCAAATTTTAAGTTGTATCATAAATTTAATTTGTAATTGTTTGAATCAGAATATAGTGACCACACATTGTGGTTGATTGATATACTTCTTAAATATTTATCAGATTTAATCATATACCATACAATTATATATAATTATATACCATACAATTCACCCACTTAAAGAGAACAAGTTAATAGATTTTAGTGTATTTGCAGCTTTGCATCCATCACCACAATTTTAGAACACTTTCATCCTCCTAACAGTAACCCCCTCCCTTTAAGCATCATTCCCTTCAATTCCCTCATCCTTTATAGCTGCTTTTTTTTTTTTTTTGAGAGTCATTGACTGCAAAGCTTCTTGGCCAAGAAGTCATAGTTTTTATTTTTATTAATTTTTTTATTGATTTTGGAGACAGAGAAGGCAGAAAGCTGGGGTAGAGAGAGAATCGACTTGTTTCACATATTTATGTATTTATTTATTGATTCTTATATGTACCCTGACCTGGGATTGAGCCCCCAAATTTGGTATCGAGACAACACTCCAACTAACTGAGCTACCTGGCCAGGGCAAAAATACCTACTTTCTGTCTCTATGAATTTGCCTATTATGGACATTTCATAAAAGAAAATCATATCATTTGTGGTCCTTTGTGACTGGCTTCTTTTACTGAGCATGTTTTTAAGGTTCGTTCATGCTGTAGCATAGTACCAGTACTTCATTTTTTATGACCAAATAATATTCCATTGTACAAATATATCCCATTTTATTTACCCATTCGTTAGTTGGTAAACATTTGAGTTGTCTCCTTTTTTTACTATTATGAATAATGCTGCTATGAACATTTTTGTACAAGCTTTTGGTGTGGATTCTTAAGTATCTTTTAATTTATGTTTCCTCCATCTGTGCTTGTGTGTGTACGTGTGAGTGTTTATGTGAGAACGAGAACGTAACTACAACCTGTTTGCTGAAGAAACTGTGTTGCTTGTCATGTACTTTCTCCAAAATTGGATTTTGCTGGTTGCATAGCCAAAGTGTAGTTTTGACATGCTTTCCTTTGCATTTCCTGTTACTTCGTAGTTAGATGTAGAGATTTGATGGCAAGACCGCTTCACAGTTGGTGTGGTAGACTGCTACCAGAAGACACATGGTGCCCCGCATAACGCTCCATTTCTCAATCAATTAACTCACTAGAGGTTGCAAAATGCTGATATTCTATCATTCCTTCTTAAAATATTATCTGGAATATTCTATAAAAAGAAACTTCCCCTTATCTATTTTGTTAACCAGTGGCATGATGTAGTTTTGATAAAAAGATACATTAGAGGCCCTGGCTGGTGTAGCTTAATGGATTAAGCACGGGCCTGTGAACCAAGAGATCACGGTTCGATTCCCAGTCAGGGCACAGGCCTGGGCTGCAGGCCAGTTCCCAACAGGGAATGCACAGGAAGCAACCATACATTGATATTTCTCTCCCTCTCTCCTTCCCTTCCCCTCTGAAGATAAATAAATAAAATCTTTAAAAAAAAGATACATTAGAGAACATCCATGTTCATAGCAGCATAATTCACAGTAGCTGAAAGGTAAAAGCCACCTGAGTGTCCATTGACAGATGAATGAATATACCTACAATGGAATATTCTTCAACCTTAAAAATGGAGGGAATTCGGACTCATCTACAACATGGATGAACCTTGAGGACATTAAGTTATGTGAAGTACATTGGTCACAAAAGAACGCATGCTACATGATTCCACTGGTTTGGTTATCTAGAATAGCCAAATTCATAGAGACAGGAGTGAAGTGGTGGTTGTCAGGGGCTGGGGCAAAGGGAATGGGGAGTACTGTTTAATGGGTATGGAGTTTCAGCTTTGTAAGATGAAAACATTCCTGTGGATGGATGGTGGTAATGGCCATACAACAACGTACTTAATGCCACTCAACTCTACATTTAAAAACAACTAAAATGGGAGATTTTTGTCATGTACATTTTACCACAATTTAAAACATTTTAAAGGTACATCACAGAGTAGAATACTAGCCAGCAAAGAACAAATGTTGACGCACACAACTTGGATGGCTCTCAAGGGCATTATGCAGAGTGAGAAAAGGCAACATCAAAATGTCACATACTGTCTGATTCCATTTACATAGCATTCTCAAAGTGACAAAATTACGGAGATGGAAAATGGACCAGTAATTGCCAACAGGTAGCGATGCTGGAATGGAGGAGTGGTAGATGTGACTACGAAGAGCTACCACGAAGGAAATCTCTGTGGTGATGGAATAGTTCTGCCTCTTGATTGTGGTAATGGTTACCGGAATCTGCTCATGTGATAAAATGGCATTAAATTACATACACACATTGTACCAACGTCAATATCCTGGTTTTGATATTCTACTGTAATTATGTGATGCAACCATGGGAGTGAGCTAGATGAAGGGTGCACTGGAACTTTTTGTACAATTCTTGCTGCTTCCTGTGACTCTGTAAATATTTAAAAAATAAAGCTTAAAACAGTACATTCATAGAACCTTCTACATAGTGAGAGTCCACATATATAAAAAATTAAAATAGCAGTTATTACTTATGCTCATTTTATATTTGAGAAAACTGATGTCCAAGTTAAGCGTCGATTGTCAAAGTCATCCTGGATTCTTAACCACTATGTCATACCATATGTATTGTATGGATATTTATATGTACAATATTTACATTAAAAAGTTCAGAGGGACACACGTTTGTTATGGTGGTTATTCCTGGGAAGTTAGAATTAAGGGAGGGAACTTGAAGTTTTAGCTCTATAGGTTTCTGTATTGTTTGACTCATTTACAACAAACACATTCCTTTTATAATCAGAGTAAAAATTTTTAATTTTTTTTTCACTTGAGGAGGCGAGGAAGGTAAAGCTGGTGAGGCACCCCTACTCCATGCTCTAACGTTGGTGACGCCCGGCCGGGCCCTGCCCAGCCGAAAGCGGTAGGGAGGGGCGGGGCGGGGCGGGGCGTTAGAGGCTGCTTTCTCACTCTCAACTGACACCTCTCAAAGCCAGCCCCACCTCTCAGGTCGTCTCTGCCTGTTTCCCATTGGCTCACTTTTACTGGAACAGGAACCTTTCCCAAGGAACGCTTCTAGGGCATCGGTAAAAATAGATGTTTAAAAAGTGATAACGTTCACGTGGAGCTTCGCCACCAAATCCTAATTCCAGTGGAAATGTTACAAGGTCGTGAGACATAGCGTTAAGGTTCGTCTGCTTTCTCGCTTAAACAGGATCGACTTCAACCACAAGTTTAATTTTCTTAATGTAAATTAGAGGGAAATCAGCAATACCATGATCTGGACTGGACATAATTTGCCTGAAGCATTTTTAATGTTCTCACTTCGTCTTCTTTACCCATGAAGAGGAAGGGAATGCCCTTGAAACCAATGGAGTGATTTAGGAAACCCCACAGAAGGCAAATAATACATTCATAGCCTTACATGTTTATTAACCAGTTCCCTGTTAGAGTATATATATTTTTTCTATTTCTTTTTTGCTGATTTTTCATAACAAAAGCAAGTCATGCATATTATTTTACAGTGTAAATACTGTAAGAGTATCTAAAGCAAAATGTGAGAGAAACTTTCCTCACTTTTCCCATGAAATTCCCCAGGGATAACTAAGTAAACTATTAAAAATTTGGTCTTCATCTGTCTAGATCTTTTTCTATGCACATTTTAACACACATATACACACAGACAACACACAACTGGAATTTCACGAAGATAAAAACCCTTTTATTGAGGTATAACTTAGAATAAATTGTGAAAATCTTAAGCGTACAGCTTTATATATGTGTAATATATATTTTATATTAAAAAATATATGAGGTCTGTCCAGAAGTTATCCAGCCATGTGATATGAAAAATAGAGACATTTGTTGAAGAAGATACAAGATATAAGAAACATTGTACATAGGGCAATGATACCTCAGTTCCCTTCAAAGTAGGCACATTGGGACCTCACACCATTCTCCCAACCACCATCAGCTGCCCTGCTATATTTTCCTGAATGTCATCAACAGCCTGAAATCTCTTCCCTTTCGTAGGTGTTTTTAGTTTTGGGAAAAGCCAGAAGTTGCAGGTTGCCAAATCTGGACAATGGTGGGTGAGGGCTGAGTCACCTGGGTGATTTGATGTTTTATAAAAAAAAAACTCTGCAGGAAATCTGATGCATGAGCGTGTGTGTTGTCCTGATGAAGCTGCCAATCACCAGTTGCCCGTAGCTGCAGCCGTTTTTGTCGTATTGCCTCTCAAACGACAAAGAACATTGAGATAGTACTCCTTATTGTTTGGCCTAGAGGGGCGTACTCGTGATGGGCATACACCTTACCAATCAAAAAACACAGTTAACATGGTCTTGATCTTGCTGTGACTTCGCCACTCCTCTTCAGGTGTGGAAAACCAGGTGTCTTCTACTGGGATGACTGGGCCTTCATTTCTGGATCATAGCCGTAGGCCCACAGTTCATCTCTGGTTATGACCTTCATCAGGAAATCTGGTTCATTGGTAGCAGTTTGAATCAAGTCATTAGCAACTGCAGCACGATGTTCCTTCTGCTCTGGGAGCAGAAGATATGGAATGAATTTTGCCACGACACATTTCATGACAAGATCCTGCATCAATATCTCAGACACAGTAGTTTTCGGAATCCCCAAATCAACTTCTAGTTCTTGCACTGTCAGTCACCAAGCTTTGTTGATTGCAGCCCATACATGTTCAGCATTCTCAGGTGTTCTGCTTGTTGCAGACCTTCCAGAATGTGGATCACTTTCAACAGATTCTAGACCATCTTTGAAGTGTTTGTGCCATGCTTTTATTTGCACTGCACTTATTCCATCACCCCCGAAAGCCTTCTGAATTATTCGAATAGTTTCTGCAGAGGAATGTTCAAGCTTAGTGCAAAATTTGGTGCAGATTTATTGTTCTGTTCGCTCAGTCATTTTGAATGTGACTGCCACACTGTGTCCATGCTCACTCAAGAGCATCTGCTGCCTCACACTGACTAGTACAGTGAAGTTGTCATTGTTCATGCATACCCATTTCAGTCCACTCTCCTTGGCTGCCAGGTTACATTGATGTTATGCAAACTGTTCTCGTTACATTAACAATGACTGGACTTTTTTCCGGACAGACCTCGTGTATATATGCAGAATTGTCAAAACTCATGGAACTGAACATTTAAAAGTCTGCATTTTATTTGTAAATTGTATTGTAAAACATAAAAATGTCCCCAAACATTCCACTCTCTTTAAGATAGTACCACCATTAGAGGCTGTTAGAGATTACCGCATTTGCAGTGTATAACTTGCACCCGTGTTTCTGTGTGCATTATATGTGGATTATTATGCCCATGGTATGCAATCATTATACCCATGTATAATGTGTCCTTATTTTTCCCTCAAAAATTTGGGCAAAAGAGTGCACATTATGCATAGCAAGATACGGTATTTGTTAGAGGCTAATCTAGTTCTGTAGAAAGCCAGACTTTGTGAGTTTGAAGTAGCTCTTTTTTTTTCACGGTCAAAAATCAGAACAGTGGTTTACCAAAGGAATTATAGTACTCAATTTTACATTCTTTTTGTCCAGCCATTCTCTCTCATTATATACAATTCGGAGTGTGTCCTGCCAGTAGGCAGCAATTCCTTTATTCTGCTTTGGACGCCTGGTCCCATATCCAAGCCCTACTTTATAGGAATTGCTAAGTAAAGAAATGACATGAGGTTTGCCACCTGACTCTTATGTTTGTGGGCAGCCTGATTTTATCCTAAAACTCATCTTTCAGGAAACCTTCCTTGCCAGCCACCCCAGATTAGGTCAGGTTCCTTTAGATCAGGGTCCTGCCATCAGAGAGGGATCACACTTTACTATAATGGTTGCACAAATGGCTTATTCAATAGACTGTCAGTTTCTGGAGAGCAGAGATGTTGCCTCTTTTGTTCCTCCTTTTAATCCCCAATGTCTGGCATATGAAGGATACTTGTTGAATGAATTCATATGTGACTGGCTGAATAATGAGCAGTTCAGGAAAACCTTTATACTCACAAATTATTGAATAAGACAGAAGCTCCCTTAAACAAACAAACAAACAAACAAACAAACAGCTCTGGCTGGTGTGACACAGTGGATTGCATGCTGGCCTGTGAACCAAAGGGTCACTGGTTTGATACCCAGTCAGGGCAAAAGCCTGGGTTGTGGGCCATGTCCCCAGTAGGGGGTGTGTGAGAGGCAACCACACATTGTTGTTTCCTATCTTTCTCCTTCCCTTCCCCTCTCTCCAAAAATAAATATTTAAAACAATCAAACAAAACCACTCTATGGGATTCTAAGACTTTATGTCACAGAACTACAGTCTCAATCCAGTGTAGAGGGGTTCAAAACCTAGTAGAAAGGAGAAATACCATCTTCTACTCTGTCCTTGGGGAAGATATTGTTGTGTAAATGTGGACTTCCTCCTGGTGAAATAATTGCAGAGAAGGAGACGTTTTTGTACACTTGTGCCTCTTCCCTTATTGAAGTCGGTAGTGCTGAGAGGTAATGTGATAAGTGACATTGTGGTTTAGCACTGGGGCTTTGCAGTCAGTGGGTTTGAGCCCTATTCTGCTATTTATAGTGTAAAGTTTGCATAAGTTACTTGATCTCTTAAGACTAGGTTTTTCTCAGCAGTAAAACAGGGATAATGTTAGCATCTTCATAGGACTGTGAGATTAACAAAATCCATGTAAAATGTTCCTGGCCTGAAGGAAGTACTCATCAAATATTAGCTATGATGATGATGGTGATATTTTTCTATTAGAAAAGTCTGGTCTCAGCCAACGGTTTGCCCTTGAAAGAAGTCTACCACATCAGTCCCTGTGAAGTTGGGAATGGTGTTCTGCTTTGGATTTTCAGAGCCCTCAACCACTACTCTTTCCCATGGACCTTGTGGCTGGGATGAGAGTGCCTCAGCAAAGGGGCAGATCTTTTACTGCAGGCTCAGCCCACACACCATGTGGCAGAAATCTTGGGGGCTTCCAGCCTGGGAAACAGTCTGTCTATTCAACCTAAAGATAGCCCCCCAATCTCCTTCTAGATCCTGAAGAGGAAGTGGGAAGACAAGAAACACTTGAGTGGAAGGCTGGGAATATACAAGTTGTTCACCAAATCTGTTACTATTATTTGGTATTATTCAAAGGGCAAGTTTAAACAATTTAAAAATGTGATTCTGTTAGTTATTAACCCTGCTTCAAAGAATTTACCTATCTGCAATAGTGGCTTACATAGCAAAGGATGAGGACTAGTCATGTATTTATCGTGTGTGTGGTGGGGAGAGGGTGGAATTTGTAAAGACAAAAAGAGAAAAGGAGCCCTGGGTAGGTAGCTCAGTTGGTTAGAGCATTGTCCCACTACGCCAAGGTCGTAGGTTTGGTCCCTGGTCAGGGCACATACAATGAACCAATGAATGCATATGTAAGTAGTAAGTAGAACAACAAATCAATGTTTCTGTCTCTTCCTTCCTCTTTCTCTCTCTCTCTCTCTCAAAAAAATTAATTGAAAAAGAAAACAGAAAAGAACTTCAAGTCCCAGAGGAGTAGGGGACCTTTGGGGAGAAAGACAGGGATGTTGCCCTGCAGGGGGAAAGGAAGGGTCTGTCTAAGGACAATGAGGCAGATGAGGTGGCAGAGCAGTGTAGACAGCAGAGCCCTTATTTCTGAGGAGTTGGCAGTTCTCACAGTATATAGCCTACAAGGGCCCAGCCTCTTCACTACTGGGAAAGCTATAAGGACCTAGAATGTAAAATCCAATGGCTTCAGCAGGAAACAAAATGTATAACACATTTATATTTTCAATAGTGTATAGAGACTAGACAATATAAGTGATATGTGTGGTATATGCATAGAATAACACCTGTATTTGGTGGCTATATGAGAGGGGTTATGAAGGACTTTTGCTTCCTAAACCATACATTTCTGAAATGTTGAATGTTTTATAC
Organism: Trachops cirrhosus; assembly: GCA_028533065.1. Lineage (NCBI taxonomy): Eukaryota > Metazoa > Chordata > Mammalia > Chiroptera > Phyllostomidae > Trachops > Trachops cirrhosus. Next base: position 25,851,972 of record CM052546.1, on the reverse strand, counting down.
TGAATATGTATTATTTTCTTTTTTTTAAGGGACACAGTATTTAAAAATTTTTTTTAAGATTGTATTTATTTTTAGAGAGAGGGGGTGGGAAGGAGAAAGAGAGGGAGATAAACATCAGTTGGTTGCCTCTCGCATGCCCCCAACTGGGGACCTGGCCAGCAAACCAGGCATGTGCCCTGACCGGGAATCGAACCAGTGACCTTTCAGTCTGCAGGCCAGTGCTCAAATCACTGGACCACACCAGCCTGAGCTATTATTTTTATATCAATAAAAAATAAAATTTTAAAGTTTTAAAATCCAATTACATGTAATAGACAAAAATTGGGCAGAGTCTAACTACTCATCAATTGGGAAAGGATAGAGGGCACTGTAATTCACACTACAGAATACCATGCTGTCATGAAGAGAATGAGATCCACATGTACTACTGTGGAAGAACTATCTCAATATTACTGAAGTTAAAAAAAAGAGCAACTGTACACCTGAAACTAATATAATATTGTATCTCAACTGTAATTTAAAAATAAAAAATATTAAAAAACCAACAAACGAACAACTGTAAGCCCTGGCTGGATGGCTCCGTTGTTTAGAATATTGTTCCCATTCATCAAGGTCACAGGTTCAATCCCCGATAAGGGCAAATGCAAGAATTAACTAATGAATGCATCAATGAGTGGAACAACAAATCGACATTTCTCTCTCTCTCTCCCCCCTTCTCTCTCTCTCTCAAATCAATAATACATTTTTTAAAAAATTTAAAAAGCAACTGCAGTGAAATGTGCTTGATATAATTTTTTTGTGGGTTAAGAAAGTCTTGCTTTACCTTCCTCCTTCAAATTAAAAATTTAAAATACTTTTACTCTGATTATAAAAGGAATGTGTTTGCTGTAAATGAGTCAAACAATACAGAAACCCATAGTGCTAAAACTTCAAGCTCCCTCCCAATTCTAACTTCCCAGGAATAACCACCATAGCAAATGATGTGTGTCCCTCCAAACATTTTAATGTAAATATTGTACATATAAATATCCATAGGATACATATAGTATGACATAGTAGTTAAGAATCCAGGATGACTTTGACAATCGACGCTTAACTTGGACATCAGTTTTCTCAAATATAAAATGAGTATAAGTAATAATTGCTATTTTAATTTTTTTACTTGTATGGACTCTTACTACATAGAATTTCTACAAATGTACTGTTTCAAAGTTTAATGTTTTAAAAATATTTATACATTCACAGGAGCAGCAAGAATTGTACAGAAAGTTCTGGTATGCCTTCATATCACACTCATATTTTTGTAACATCCACCCAAAACAATATATAAACCATTTTCATTATCCCAGAAAATTTCCTTGATCCCTTTCTGGACAAATGATCTCCCCAACAATAGCAACCACTTCAAACACCAAAAATTAGTTTTGTCTGTTTCTTGGCTTCATATAAGTGGAATTGTATACTTCATATTCTTTTGTGTCTTTCTTCTTTTGCTTGACATAACTATTTTGAGACTCATCCATGTCGTTGAGTGTATCAATAGTTTATCCTTCTTTTTGTTGTAGAATTCCATTGTATGAATATATCATAATTTGTAATCCTATTCTTCTGTGGATGAACATTTGGATTGTCTCCACTTTGGGGCTGTATATGAATAAGGCTATTATAAACATTTGTGTACAAGTCATTTTGTGGACATGTTTTAAATTTGCTTAAGTAAGTAAGAGTAGAATTGCTGGGTTATATGGTAGGTATATGTTTAATTTTATTAGAAATTACCAAATGGTTTTCCAAACTGCTATTTCATTTTATGCTCTCACCTGGAGTGTATGAGAGTTCCAGTCGCTGAACGTCCTTGCTATCACTTTATTTATTTATTTATTTTAAAGATTTTATTTATTTATCTTTAGAGGGAAAGGGAAGGAGAGAGGGAGAGAAATATCGGAGAGAAATATCAATGTATGGTTGCTTCCTGTGCATTCCCTACTGGGAACTGGCCTGCAACCCAGGCCTGTGCCCTGACTGGGAATCGAACCATGATCTCTTGGTTCACAGGCCCGTGCTTAATCCACTAAGCTACACCAGCCAGGGCTGCTATCACTTTATTGTTGTTAGTGTCTTTTATTTTAGCCATTCCAGTAAATGTATGATTTTAATTTGCATTTCCCTGACGACTAACAAATTCCAAAGTATTTGAAAATAATCTTTGGTCAAAGAATAGATCACAGGGGGAATATGACTATTTTAAACTGAATGCAAATAAAAACAAAACATAAAATTGTGGGATGTAGCAAAAGCACTATGCTTTTAATGCTTTACTAGAAGTGCTTATATTAGAAAAGTGCTATATTAGAAAGTGCTTATATTTGAAAAAAGGAAAAGTGTAAAATTGGTGATCTAAGATCCTACTTTAAGAAGCTAAAAAAAAAAGAACAAATTATATCCAAAATAAGTAGAAGAGAGAAAATAATAAAAATGAGAGCAGAAATCAATAAAATAGAAAATAGAGAAAATGCAAGGTAAAAATTTGGTTCCTTGGAGGGTTAATAAAATTGATAAATCTCTAGCAAGATTTATCAAGGAAAAGATAGAGAAAACACAAATGACCAATATCAGAGATACAAAAAGGGACATCATTATATGCTACAGATGATAAGAGGAAAAATAAGAAGATATTATGAGTAAGTTTATTCTAATAAATCAACAACTTAAATGAAATGGAGAAATTCCTTTAAAAACACAAAGTATCACAATGGGCACAGGAAGCAAAAAGAAAAATCTAAATACCCCATATTTATTAAAGAAATTGAACTTATTTTCTAACACTTTCCACAAAGAAAACTCTAGCTCTGACCTGTGTGGCTCAGTTGGTTGTGCGTCTTCCCTCAAAGCAAAAGGCTGCTGGTTGGATCCTAGGTCAGGGCACCGGCCTGAGTTGAAGCTTTGGTCCCAGTAGGGGCCTGTTTGAGAGGCAACCGATTGCTGTTTCTCTCTCACAGCAATGTCTTCCTCTCTTTCTCCCACCCACTCCCTCTCTCTAAAAAGCAAAAAAAAAAAGCAAAAAAAATTAAAAAATAACTTGAGCACATTTGGTGGCATGCAAAATTTAAAGAAAACTACAGGGCCAGATGTCTTCACTGGTGAACTCTACCACATATTTAAAGAAGAAAAAAATAATCATATACTAAGTCTTTCAGAGCACAGAGGAGGAAATACTTTCCAATTTATTATTACTTTAAAAAAATCTTCACTTGATGGTATATTTATTGATTTTAGAGAGGAAGGGAGAGAAAGAGAAACCTCGACATGAGAGAGAAACATTGATTGGTTATCTCCCTTACGCACTCCAACTGGGGATCAAACCTGCAACCTAGGTATGTGCCCTGATCAGGAATCGAACTCACAACCTTTTGACGTACCAACCGAGTCACCCAGCTAGGGCCTTCCCCATTTCTTGTGAGGCCAGAATAACCTTGACATAAAAATTTGATAAAGATATTACAGAAAATTAAAAACTGATATCCTCATGAATATAGATGCAAAAATCTGATCACTCTTTGATGAAGCAATATCATTTCTAGAGTTTACCCTAAAGAAGCATCCTTGAAATTGTACAAAGATTAACTACAGAATATCCACTATAGTAATATTTTTAATAGTAAAAATTGGAAACAACTTAAAATGTTCCCAAAGTGTGACCAGTTAAGCAAACACGGTACATTTATATGATAGAATATATAGCTATTAAAATATGATAGAAACATGCATTGAAAAAGAAAAACTCACTATATATTGTTTATTTTAAAAGTAGATTCTAGGGCCCTGACTGGGTCGCTCAGTTGGTGAGAGTCCTCCCAATATCCCAAGGTTGGGGGTTCGGGAACACACAAGAATCAACCAATAAATGCATAAATAAGTGCAACAACAAATTGATGTTTCTCTCTCTCACAAATCAAGTACAAAAAAAAATCTCAGCATCAAGCCACCATAGCTTTAGGGAAAAAAAAAATAGATTCCAAAGATTACAAGTGCTCTCACCCCTCTGCCAAAGTGAAATCGATATGTTACCTTGACTGTAGTAAATCACTTCACTGTGTTTATGTATATCAAGTCATCACGTTGTACATCTTAAATATATACTTTTATTTTTAAATAAAGGTAGATTACCAAATAGTACTATGATATGATGCTTTTCAAAGAAAAAATATGTATATTTATATGTTAGGAAAAAAGACTGGAAGGACATAAACCAAATGTCAAAAAATATCATTGGATGATGAGAGTATGGTTGACTTTTATTTCCTTCCTTTTGCTTATCTGTAGTTCTTGCACAAATATATGATGCTTTTCTAATACAAATTGTTGCCGAAAAAAATTTAAAATATTACCAATGGACATTTTTCCACTTCTCCCCTCACATTTATTAGGAAGAAAAGATCTGGGGCTGTGGAATGTTCCTTTTTTACCTTTAACCTTGAACACACCCACTCTGGTGGACTGGATACAGTTTTTCCCTCCTCTGACTCACTGAGTCCACAGTGGCCCTGCCTATTGGCCTAACCTTCTCTACTCAGTGAGGCAAATACATTTTCTAACTGCCCTACTGTGTTACTTTTGGCAAGATCCTTTTCTTAGGGGCTCCAGTTTTTCCTCTTAAAATTCATGTTAGAATCAATGATCTTCAAGTTCTCTACCAGACAAAGGAAAAAACACAGAAAACCTCGGGGTACACTTGAGAATGTGGGCATCAACTCCCAGGAAAATATTCCTTATTAATTTCCTGTGTGAGTGTCTCCAGCCAGATAGCAAGAACATCCCAGCCCAGGCCTGGCCTTATATCTCACTGATCTTGCGGTAGGGCTGGACAGAGTAGTTGCTAGGTAAATCAGCTCTTTGCTTTCACCTCCTAAAAGACAATTCCAGAATAGGTGTTCTAGGTTTGGCCCTGATGATGAGCTGAACCACAAGGATGGTATTAACCACTGGAGCACACACTGTGCAAGTGCTTCCCTCCAATCCCCCCGCCCCCCGATAACTGGTGCAGTGCTTGTTTGTAACAATTCACGTAGCAGAGTGAGGTCTGCACACTTCTATGGCTGAGAGACATTCAAGCTGTTAGCCAGCTGAGGCCTTGATTGGAAAAACGATCGCAAGACTGCCCGCGTTATGCGAGAGAACACCTTTCCCGTAGGTGCCCAGGCTGTTAGCCCGCAACTTCGGGAAAGGGATCTGGCGAGTCCCAGTTTTGCCAATGTGGAGCTGTGTGACCTTGGTCAAGTCCCTTCCTCCTTCGGGAACGTTGCTGTGGGCCCAAGTGTCACCTCCCGGGTCGGTCTACGCTATGGGGACGGTAAAGTGACCTGGAAAACATTCCCCTTCAAACGTTTTTGACCTCCAATGACACTCGTGTCGGGGACCAGAAGCAAAGGACTCAAGGGTCGTGGCGCGAGAGTACCCTCCACCCGCACCACGATTCTCGCGAGAAGTCCTCTCTGGGCTTCACGGCGTTACGGGCTTCGCGGCGTTATCCTCTTCGCAGCCCAGGCGGCGACGGCGCGTTTAAGATTTCGCTGGAGAGGCTCGTATCCCTCCGCCGCCGACGCTGCCCAGCCCTCCTTCCTCTCGTCCGCCAATCCCCGCGCCTCCCGACCTGCCCCTCGGCCTGGGCCCACCCCGCGCTCGGGCGGCCCCACCCCGGCGGCGCCGCCCGCCTGTCCGCCCCGCGAGTCCCTCGGTCCACCTGCAGCAAGCAGTCCGTCCCTCCAGCTGTCCGACCCAGCGGCGCCGGCCCAGCCTGAGGCCTGGGCTCTTGCTCCCCGGCGGAGGGATTCGCGACGGCTGAGGAGGCGGTGCTGAGTTAAAGAGGAAGAGGCCACTACCGCGGCGGCGGTGGCGGCTGCTCGGACCGCAGCGCATAAAGGGGCCGCCGCCGGGTGATGCGGTGACCGCTGCGGCAGGCGCAGGAGCCCCGTGGGCCTCGGCCCTCAGTAGGTCCCGCTGAAAGCGCGCTTCCGAGCTCTCCATCTTCTCCGGTCAACCCGCGGTCACCGAGGCGGCCTCGCGCCCCCTCGTCCCTTCCCCGTCCCTCCCCTGTCCCCGTCCCCGCCCTGGGGGCTGCCGCCACCCGCCTCCCACGATGGCTCTAAAGAGAATCCACAAGGTAAGCGGCAGGAGGTCGGCTGTGCGTTTGGGCCGCTGGGCGGGCAAGCTGAGCAGGCTGCGGCCTGCACTTTCCGCCGTCGCCTCCGCCGGGCTTGCGGCCTCTTCGGACCCGGCTGCGGGAGATGTCCTCGCCGGGAGGCCTTCACACACTCCACTCCCAGTGATGGCGCCCGTGGAGGCCCCGGCGCGCAGCCCGCACCTAGGCCCGAGGTGCGCTTGTCCGCTCAGCGTTCCTCCCGGGCCTCCTTCCCGGTCCCTGCCTGGTATGGAGTCCCAGGGCCTCTCTCCGGCTTGGGACTGCTGCGCTAGTGGGCCATTGTCCCGGCCTGCCGGGAGTGGGGGCTGGGACCGGGGCATTGGGCGGCCACTTCGACAGAGGTCGAGAGGGCTCGCCCCATCTCTGCATCTTCTCCACCCCCCCCCCCCCTTCCCTGCTCTTTCCACAGAACCGCCTGAGCTACCCTTATCTCAGAGAGACGGAGGACGCCTTTTTGTCCGATCCACAAGTATTTCTTGAGTTCTCTTACCTTTTGGCGGCCGCACACTTCGGCCCACTCTACTTGTCCAGAAACTGTTAAAGTAGGAAGTTCAGAAGGGAAAAACAACAACAAAAAACCATGAGTTTTTTGAGGGAGGAGGGAAGTAGAGGGAGAAGCAATTTATTCCTTGAGGTTGCCAAATGTAGTCAGAAACTAACACTTCATTTTTAAAGGAATGAATCTAATGGAAAAGCTGTTAAATCGGCAAGGGTAGAGGTGGAATCCCGAACATTGTAAACCACTGGAGAAATCGCACAGTTTCCTTCTACAGCTTAAATTAGGTGATATGTTCAGGGATACCCTTTTAACTTAGAAGGGATTTTGTTAGATTTTTCCATTAGAAAGGACTTCTTTGCCCTTTAAGACAAAGAATTATTCTTTTAGTTATTTATACGGAGGTTTTCCTAATACTGCTTCTAGAATACAGACGTCTTAAAATTTAGGGTTCTCCTCCCCCAATGTTGTAACTTTCTAGTGCCTTTCACTATAATTTTTTTTAGAAGTGGGGAAGTGCCACTGGTGATTTTTGTTTGGTGTTTCACTTGGCTGTATTAAACCTAGCCACTTGGAAGTAGATGCTGGGATTATCTGTGTGCCCTGAAAGATGGGATGGAGATGCAAGGGGGACGAGAACCCATTTTCACCTTGCCTTAAACTAAATGAAAATGCAGATTGTTGGACAGTTTAAACACTTAAGCTCTAAGCAATTGGTTCTCATTTCATTCTTGTTGAAAGACCTTTAATGTGAAATTAATCCCAATGGTTACTGTAAATTAGGTTAGATCTTTACCAAATTCTTTTAACTCCTTTGACTTATAACAAATTGAAAAAGGCAGACTTTAGAAAGAGTAGATCTTATATACTGAAGTGAAGGAAGTTATTGTTAAAAGAAGCTTGAACTTTAAGCAAAGATCTCAAAAAGACCATTCAGGGAGCAACAGCATACTGAGGAATGGTAATCCAAGTAAAAATATATATGTATTTTAAAGGCTTTTAGGAGTTACTAGGTTCTTATAGAGACTAATTGGGAAGTTGGAAGATTGTATTGTAGAAAATTGTGCTGTTATTTTAAAACCTTAAGAGGAGTATGTAAAATGTGATAATTTAGTCAAAAAATGTAGCCTTTAATCTCTACATTGGATGATACATGTGTTATGTTTTTTCAGAGGGGAATAGCATTCAAAACATGCATTTTAATTTTTAAATATACTTGCTTCCAGTAATATGGTTTCTTTTGAGTTACCCACCTCCCATGAGGAGTGGGTAACTCAATCTGGATTTTTCTCTGAAATAAGCCCTTATAAACATTTTAATAAGGAAAATCAAGTTTAGAAAATGATAAGTTGAACTTTTGAAACTCAGTATTAACTTTCTCCCCACCTCCCTGGTTTATTACCTAGAACCCTCTGTCAGTATGGCTCAATTTCTGCCACTGCTAAGGATTAAAAAAAATACCATTTATTTTTGGTACGCTTGTCAATAAGATTGTGAAAACAAAATGGAGATTTTTTCTCCCCAAACTTTGTATATGACATCAATTTTAAGTTGCAGACTTACTTAGGTATGAATGAGATCAATCCTTTCTTATCCTCAGTCCTGTTAATGTACTCACAATGGAATCCCTAAAAGACTTAGGAAGCTTATGTAATTGACCTTGGTCTTGAGTCTTCCCAATTACCATTCTCTGAAAAAAATAGTTCTACTTAAATACACTTTCAGCTATCATGAACTGTTGCACCTGGGTTTTAATAAGATTTTGCTAAGAAAAAGTACATTTGACATGTGATATCTTAAGGAATTCAGTATCTTGTTTCTCTGACAGAGGGAAATAGTGTTCTGTGAATTTGACAGTGCCATGTATTTTTTTGAAAAATCTTTTGATGGACTTCATTATTATATACACTTTAAAGTCTCCTGACCTATGCTTTAACAGTGTACCAGAGAGGATCATTATGAATATCCAGTGTAGTGCTATGCAGGGATTGGGACCCTCTGGGGTTGTTTGTATGTATACTGAATGGCCCCACCCTGCTATATTTTGAGGTTTTCTGCTGACTTCATAGGTCTTGAGCTTTGATTTTGATGCTTTGAGTGTTTGCCTCCAGCAGTACCACCCCCAGTCTTTTTCCAGTTGGCTGCATCTCATCTGTTGTGGGCTGGGAAACCAGATCACGGAGCTTATTAAAATTATGTCTAAAATAAGATCCAGTAGACTCTTGAGTGAAGAGGGAGAGCTTCATGTGTTCTGTGAACTGTGTGGTCTCTTTGGCTGATCAGAGAGACCTTTTAAACTCGCTTCCTGTTTTTCTTCTTTACTTTTGCTAGATGCAGGAGGCTTTTTGATGCTCTTACAGTATCATAATATTGAAATATAGGGTTAATTACTTTATTCTTGAGAACACTAAAAGGCTGGATATCTTGATTCCTTGAGGAGTTGAAGACAGACCGGTTAGGATACTAGAAACTCTTAACAGTAATAGTGCCGTGTACATTTTAATGGTATCCTTCTAGTTCTAGTTAACATTTGTTATACACAGCTTCAATGCTAGGATCATCACTTGATTTAGTCTATTTTTATGATAAAGATTTGTTTAAAAAATTCCAGTTACAATTGACATACAGTATTTTTGTTAGTCAGGTATACAACATAGTGACTAGACGTTTATATACCTTACAGAGTGATCACCCTGATAAGTCTAGTACGTATCTGACACCAAACATAGTTATTACAGTATTATTGTCTATATTCCCTATGCTGTACTTCACATCTTCGAGACTATTTTTATAACTGGCAATTTGTATTTCTTAATCCCTTTAACCTTTCTTCACCCATTCTCCCCAATGCCCTTCCCAGCGACCATCAATTTGTTCTCAACTATGATAAAGATTTTTATGGCTAGCTTCTTTTAAGGCCCTTTAAGAGACAATAACTAACTAACTTAATTAATTAATTAATTTGTCAGTAAAATAGGCATTTCAAACTCTGATGGCTACAAAGGCCAGCCATACCAAAGTGAGCTAAGAGAATGGGGTGTCGGGGGCAGGGCGGAAGAGCTAGAAATTGCTTGTGCTATCAGAAGAGGGCAGCTGCTACCAAGCTTTCTCCAAATGTTGCTATTGCCAGAATCTGTGGACCCCGGGTTGCCAGATGGATCGACCTACCTTCCTTCCCTCCCTCCTTTCCTCCTTCCTTCCTTGGAAGCCACAAATCCAGATTTTTGGCAGCCAATTCAAATTTTAAAACAATCACCATACTTTTTTGATAGGCACCAGTTTAATATGTGCATTAGAAATAGCAAAGGATTGAGGTTCAATAAGTAATCAGGAGTGTAAGGATTAAATCATTTAAGCCATATTTACTATCTTTTTAAAAGTTTCAAAGTATTGCTTTATGTAGATGGACAAGATTAGGTAGTTTACATAAACTTCCAGTTCTTTGCTGAGGTTATATATGGTTAGGTGTATGGTTATAGGGAAAGCAAATTTAGTGGATGCATTGATCTCATAGTAGAAATTTGCATCTTAATCTTAACTTATGATGTGTTTATGTTATGAATTATCTTTCTGTAGACTACGTACTTTTCAAATGTCTAAGACTGGGAAATTACTAAAGAATGATTCTTAAGGATATGGGAAAGGAGCTGAAACACTGTAACAAATTTACTAAATTTAAAAAAAGGTCATTTTAAAATACTATACCAGAAGTGTGATACCATATATTTTTACCAAACCTTACCATATCAGAGGTAAGGATTGAGTGAATTCCAGTTAAAATGATGAAACACATTTGGAAATAGTCCTGTGGAGTACTGAGAACTTTAATATAATGAATGGTTGGCTGAAGATGCCTGAATTAGTTCTGTCTTGGAAAGCAAATACATGGTCTGGTCTTACTCCAAAAGATAAGCTTGTTGAAATCTTCAGGAAGAGTGTTTCTGTTTTAAAGAAAAGGATGCTTTACTTTGTAAAAGATTCATTGAATTGAGAAACTTTCTTTGCCTCTTCAAGTTTGCTATTTAAATGTAATTTAAACAGCCATCATTGAACAATAACTTAGTAAATCCAGGTTTTCTTTAAAGTCTCCTTGTGAGTATTACTGTACTGTTGACAGACAGAGGAAGTGTTGACAAATTCCAATTTTGGATATTTTAGTCCAGAGAGAGAGTGCTGCTAAAATATCCTAGGCAATTTTCAGGGCAGGAATACCTGACTCATGCCTGATGCTGCCAGGAACCTCTGCAGCCTCATCCCAGAAATGCAGAAGCACACCTGTTTTTTCTGTAGAAATACAGCTTTGCTGGTTAGGTTCCTAGGCTAACCTTCAAAATCATAATAAACAATGACATAGAAAAATAAAGTATCATTTGGGGTTTTTTTGTCTGCGGAGTCAATTGAAATTCCAAATACAAGAATCATAAAAATTTTAGCACTGCAATACATCTCGAAGCTATTTTCTGAAAAGGTCATGTGACTAACTAGGATTAGATAAAAAACCAGGATTTCCTGACTGTGTCCTGTCTTTCTGGTAGGCCCTGTACCCTTATAGGGCTATTATGTATGCAGTGGTTTTCTTTTATTCAGACAATTGTGTATTTAAAACTATGCCCGGGAACCGGAAGATCTTTTCATCTCTTTATGTTGGAGAGGTAGGTGTTTTTAACTCCTTCAAAATTATGCAAATTTGGGGTGTTTGTCCTCCATATACCATATTCATCAGAGTCAGCTGCGTTTTTTAATCTCTCCAAAAGATTAAGAATCATTTTCCTACCTCCTTAAACACTGTTCTAATCTCAGTAGGTGTCCGAAGTACCTCTTTTACAGAGAAAATAGAAATCTTATGTGTGAATTTTAAAAAAATTTCCTTTGAAGCCTTTCAAAACGAAACAAAACCTCACAGCTACCATCTCTAGAGTACTCTATCAGAATTATTGAATCTTGTGAACATCCCTAGTAGAGTTCTGTTCTCCCTGGTTAAATGAGAAAATGGAGACTTGGAGAAGTAAACAAACTTGCCTATGATTATATGGTTATGGTTGGACGAGCCAGGATTTAGATATAAGCAATTCTTTTTTTTTTTTTGGTGGTTGATTCTATTTTTTTTACTGTACTTTTCCCATTATCATTTATCCCCTTTATACTCTCTTCCACCTCTACCCCCCAGTCATCACACTGTTGTCCATGTCCACAAGCCCTTTTTTTTTGCTTGATTCCTCTACCACCTGACCACCCTCCCCAAGAGCTGTCAGCCTGCTCTCTATCTATGAATCTGTCTCTCTCTACTTTGCTTATTAGTTCAGTTTGTTCATTAGATTCTACATATGAGTGAAGTCATATTGTATTTGTCTTACTCTGACTGGCTTATTACTTAACATAATATTCTCCGGGTCCATCCATACTGTCACAAAAGGTAAAATTTTCTTCTTTTTTTATAGCCAAGTAGTATTCCATTGTGTAAATATACCCTAGTTGTTTTATCCACTCATCTACTGATGGGCACTTGGGCTGCTTCCACATCTTGGTGATTGTAAATGTCACTGCAATCAACATAGGGTTGTTTATATTCTTTCAAAATAGTGTTTTGGGTTTCTTCGGATAAATTCCCAGAAGTGGAATCACCAGGTCATAAGGCAGTTCCTTTTTTTTTAAAATTTATTTTTATTGATCTTAGAGGAAAGGAGAGAGGGAAAGAGAAACATCAATTTGTTGTCCACTTATTTATGCATTCATTGGTTGATTCTTATATGTGTCCTGACTGGGGATCAAATCAGCAACCTTGGCATATCAGGACAACACTCTAATCAACTGAGCAACCAGGCCAGGTGGCAGTTCTATTTTTAATGTTTTGAGGTAACTCCATACTGCTTTCCACAGTGGCTACACCAATCTGCATTCCCACCAGCAGTGCAGAAGGGTTCCCCCTTTGTCCACATCCTCACTAGCACTTGTTGTTCATTGATTTATTGATGATAGCCATTCTGACCAGTGTGAGGAGATATCTCCTTGTGGTTTCAATTTGCATTTCTCTGATGATGAGTGATGCTGTGTGAATCTTTTAATGTCTATTGGCCATCTGTATGTCCTCTTTGGAGAAGTGTATTCAGGTCGTTTGCCTGTTTTTTTAATGGAACAGAATAGGGAGCCCAGAAATAAACCCACACTTTGTTTTAAAAAGATTTTATATATTTATTTTTAGAGAGGGGAAGGGAGGGAGAAAGAAAGGGAGAGAAAAGAAACATCAGTGTGTGGTTGGCTTTCAAGCGCCCCCCACTGGGGACCTGGCCCACAACCTAGGCATGTGCCCTGCCTGGGAAACGAACCAGCGACCCTTTGGTTCACATGCAGGTGTTCAGTCCACTGACCCACACCAGCCAGGGCATAAACTCACAGCTTTATAGTCAATTAATATTTGACAGAGGAAGCAAGCACATATAATAGGCTAAAGTTAGTTTATTCAGTAAATGGTGTTGGGCAAAATTGGACAGATACATGCAGAAAAATGAAATTAGATCACCTTCTAACACCACACATAAGATTAAATTCAAAATTGGATTAAAGACTTAAATGTTAAACCCAAAACCATAAAAATCCTAGAAGAAAACATAGGTGTAAAATCTTAGACCTTGCTCATAGCAATATTTTTTCTGATATATCTCCTCAGGAAAGGGAAACAAGAAAAAATAAATAGGACTACATCAAACTAAAAAGTTTTTGCACAGCAAAGAAAACCATCAACAGGATAAAAAGCCCACTGAATGGGAGAACATATTTGCAGATATATCTAATAAAGGGTTAATACCCAAAATTTATAAAGAGCTTATTTTAAAAGCATGCATTCTTGACTACAGAGCCCGTCATTGCTCCAAATTACCTTAATCATCATCTCTCCTCTTTTCTCTGGAGAAGCTATACTTTCCCCTTTGCCAGGATAACTTCTGATTTCCATCTTTTTTTTTTTTCTGCCAGATCCTTGCTCTCTAGTAATTGTCCCAGCGCTCCTAGTTCTAGTCTCTTCTCTATTAATTCCCTTCAGCATACAAAATTATCCAGGATTTCACTCATCTTAAACAAACAAACCCTTTAACTCCCTTCCCTCACTAGAGCCAGTGCCTTCCTCTTCTTTATCCCTTGCATGTCTGGCATTTCAGCGCCATAGTTACTGAAAGAATAATCTGTTCACTGTTCTGGGACTGTTTAGTAAGATCATTGGTAATTAATTATCAAATTCAGTGGATACCTCAGTTTTTATCTAACTTTTGTAACAACGTGATTATCACTAATTTCCCTTAGCCTCTTTTTTTCTGTCCTCAAATGAGGATATTTTATTACTGATTTTAGAGAGAACAGGGTTGAGGTGGGTAGACAGAGAGGAACATTGATATGAGAGAGACGCATCTATGGGTTGCCTCTTGTATGTGTCCTGACCAGGTATCAAATCTGCAACCTAGGTATGTTCTTTAATTTAACCGAGAATTAAACCCGCACCCTTTTGGTGTATCATACAACACTCCAGTCAGCTGAGTCACCTGGCCAGGGCTCCCTCAGCTTTGATAAATTGTCTCCTCCTTCCTTATATCTAGTGTTTCCCAACTTTATTAGAACACTTATTTAAAAGATTTTTTAAGGTTTTTATCTATTTCTTTTTAGAGAGTGGGGAAAGGAAGGAGAAATAGAAGGAGAGAATTGTTGATGTGGGAGAAATACATTGACCAGGCACCTGGCCTGCAACTCAGGCATGTGCCCTGAGTGGGAATTGAACTGGTGACCTTTTGGTTTGCAGGCTGACACTCAATCCACTGAACCACATCAGCCAGAGCAGAACACTTTTCAAACAACTAATATTATTGATGGATACAAATGAGTTCATGAAATAATTCACACTTGGATTAAAATTGATAGCACACTTGGATTAAAATTGACAGCACAGATGGTATATAATTAATTAAAATATATAATCAAAATATCACAAGCACAAAATTAAAAGAAAATATATTCAGATGATACATCATTCACTGTCATTTTGTTATAATGTAACACTTTAAGAATAGTGTTTTTCTTCCAAAATAAAAGGATCTTCATCAAGTGTTGCATTAAATATGTTATTGTATATTTTCATTATATATGAAAATTTGTTTCACACAGTTGCATTGTAGCAAAAAAATACTGCACATTTTCAATATTCATGCATATAGGCTAGTACTAACAGCATTGTCTCATGGACAGGTCACCTAATTAAAAAAAAAGTCTGTGCTCATGTTTGTTTAAAATCTGACTTTGGGGCAGATTTAAAATTTCTGACTTTAAGAATCAAAGGACTTTTTTATTTAAAACTTTTGTAGTCTAGCTATAAGTCCATGGGGAATAGGTTGGTATAGTAGAAATATGTAATATACAACAACCTTTGATTAAATAACTTCTCAGATGTATGAAGTAACAAGAAACGGGAGAGATCAGTGGAGTCACTTAGACAGTATTGCCTGTGGTTAAATGCTATTTGTGCATCAGACACAGTGGTTATCATTTGCTTTGTGTGTGCAAGTTTCTTGAGGTAAATTATTACTTTAAATCTCCAGAAATATGTAGTATTTCTTAAAAACATATTAAAAGTGGACAAAATTTAGGACAAAAATATTGCCACTTTTATTCCTATACTACATATTAGTACTTCAAGAGAAATATTACTATAATTGAAACAGTTCTGACTGATCCTACCCAGAATCATTTTCCTGTAGTCTTTGTACTTTTCCTTATACAGAGAATGTCTTTCCACCCTAACCCCTCCTTCTTCTGATTCTTTATTCATCCTTGGAGACCCAGCAGAATTCTGGCTTCTCTGTGAAGTATGTCCCAGGCATGTAGGCAGTTAAGTAGGGTTCCATTATAAAACTGTTTAGTGTGTGGACGTGGTTGACTCTTCCCCCCTCTAGACTGAGTTCTCCTGGTCAAAGTCCCTGTCTTATTCATTATAGTCCCTGAATATCACTGAATGCCTGATTCATAGTAGGCATTCAGTTTTTGCCAACAATGTTCAGGAAATGCCAACAGCAAGTGGTGTGGTGGGGAAAAATAGTAGGATTTTGAAGCATCATGCCTACTGAGTAGTTTCTAACTTACTATGCCTTAGGCAAGTCACTTAACTGATTTTCTTCAGCCTCAGCTCCCTTGTCAATAGAATGGGGATAGTGTTAACTACCCTGCAAGCCTGTGGGGAATGAGTTGAAAGAAAATATGGACACATAATAGGTAGTAGTTTTTAATACTATCACTGTGGCTTAACTGTCCAGGGATGTTGATCCCATGAAATGGGTAGAATCGTGAAATCTTAGGTGTCAGTGTTGTCTGTTTAGCATTTCATTTCATTGCCACCCCAACAACAACAAAAGCCCCAAAACAACAACAAAACATACACCATGGTATTATAAAAGTAATGTCTTACAATAGTTCTAAGTGGAGAAAGGGACTGAATTCCACATTTTTTTCTTCAACAAGCTTCAAAATATTGTCACCTGAATGTCTTTCTAATACATGTGGTATTTTTGTTGGTCTGGAAGTGAAAACAATTCTCTTTAGCATTATCTGGTAGTAGAAGTATCTGCTGTTGTCCTTCGAGCACTTCCCCTACCCCTTGTAGAGCATCATGCCAGTATAAGTGAGAGCATTCCTTTGCCAACTTCCTAAAGGTTTATATCAGATGACATTTTTGAAATCAGAGTTGTTTTACAGAAGCCACAGTGATATCAGTTTAGAAATAGCCCTGGCTGGTGTGGCTCAGTGGATCGAATGCAGGCCTTCGAACCAAAGGATCCCGAATTTGATTCCCAGTCAGAGCACATGCCTAGGTTGTAGGCCAAGTCCCCATTTGGGGGCACATGAGAAGCAACCACACATTGATGTTTCTCTCCCTCTCTTTCTCCCTCCCTTTCCTTCTCTCTGGAAATAAAAGAAATTTTTTAAAAAATGTTTTTAAAAAAGAAAGAGATTCCTTAAAATAATAATATATTAAAGGAAGTGATTGATTTTCTTTATATTAAATGTCCCCTTATTTATACCCTCTGTATTAGTTTCACAGGGCTGCTATAATAAATTACAAAAAAACAAAAACAAAAACCCAAACCTTGAGTGGCTTAAAACAGTAGAAATTTATTCTCTCATAGTTTTGGAACCCAGAAGTCCAAAATTAGTGTGCTAGTAGGGACACACTCCCTTTGGAGGCTCTGTGGGAGTAGAGTCCTTCCTTGCCTCTTTTCAGCTTACGGGGCTGGTTGTTAGCATTCCTTGGCTTCCTAGATTTGTGGTCACATCACTCCAGTGTCTGCTTTCATCTTCCTTACCTTTCCCTCTCTGTGCATCTTCCCCTTTTTTGTCTCTTACAAGGACAGTTGATATTAAATTTAGGACCCACACATGTCATTCAGGATGATCTTGTCAAGATCCTTAATTACATCTACAAAGACACTTTTTCAAATAAAATAATATTCACAGGTCCCAAGAATTAAGATGTGCCACATATCTTTTTGGGGACCATTCAACCCAATATACTCTCTAATCACATTCTAATAAAGTGACTGCTATAATTGCCTTTGGGCTCTTCTGATTTTTTTTAAACTTTCTAAAATTTTGAAACAATCTCAGATCTACAGAAAAGTTGCAAATATAATACATAGAACATTTCTTTAACCATTTTAAAGTTGTCACCATGATTCCTCATCAACCCCAAATACTTTACTGTGTATTTTTTTAAATATATTTTATTGATTATGCTATTACAACTGTCCCATTTCCTCCCCTTCATTCCCCTCTACCCTGCACACCCTCTCCCACCCACATTTCCCCCCTTTAGTTCATGTCCATGTGTCATAAGTTCTTTAGCTTTTACATTTCCCATACTATTCTTGCCTTTCCCCGTCTATTTTCTACCTACCATCTATGCTTATTCTCCATACCTTTCCCCCTCTCTCCTCCTCCCACTCCCCTGTTGCTAACCTTCCATGTGATCTCCATTTCTGTGGTTCTGTTCCTGTTCTAGTTGTTTGCTTAGTTCTTGTTTTTGTTTTAGGTGTGGTTGTTAATAATTGTGAGTTTGCTGTCATTTGACTATACATGTTTTTTATCTTCTTTTTCTTAGATCAGTCCCTTTAACATTTGATAAAATAAGGGCTTGGTGATGATGAACTCCTTTACCTTGACCTTATCTGAGAAGTACTTTATCTGCCCTTCCATTCTAAATGAAAAGAAAGCTTTGCTGAATAGAGCAATCTTGGATGTAGGTCCTTGCCTTTCATGACTTGGAATACTTCTTTCCAGCCCCTTCTTGCCTGTAAGGTCTCTTTTGAGAAATCAGGTGACAGTCTGATGGGAACTCCTTTGTAGGTTACTGTGTCCTTATCTCTTGCTGCTTCTAGGATTCTCTCCTTCATTCTTACCTTGGCTAATGTAATTATGATGTGCCTTGGTGTGTTCCTCCTTGGGTTCACCTTCTTTGGCACTCTCTGAGCTTCCTGGACTTCCTGGAAGTCTATTTCCTTTGCCAGATTAGGGAAGTTCTCCTTTATTATTTGTTCAAACAGGTTTTACATTTGTTGCTCTTCCTCTTCGCCTTCTGGTACCCCTGTAATTCGGATGTTGGAACGTTTAAAGATGTCCTGGAGGTTCCTAAGCCTCTCCTCATTTTTTTGAATTCTTATTTCTTCATTCTTTTCTGATTGTATGTTTTTTTCTTCCTTCTGGTCCACTACATTGATGTGAGATCCAGCTTTCTTTCCATCACTGTTGGTTCCCTGTGCATTTTTTTTCATTTCATTTATTGTAGCCTTCATTTTTTCATCTAATTTGTGACCAAAATCAACCAATTCAGTGAGCATCCTAATCACCAGTGTTTTGAACTGTGCATCTGATAGGTTGGCTAGCTCTTGGTCGCTTAAAAGTATTGGTTTTGGGGCTTTCATTTGTTCTTCTGTTTGAGCCATCTTTTTTTTGGAGGGGGGGTCTGGTCATGCCTGTTATATATGAGGGGTGGAGCCTTAGGTGTTCACCAGGGCGGGGTTGTGATGCTCTGTGTGGGGGCAGGGTTGGAGAGGGAACATTGGCACTTGCTCAGCTCTCCCTCTGACTTCAGTCCCTTCCACCGCTTCCCCCAAGCAAACTGGGCCTTTCTTGTGCTGATTCCCATGTGGGTGGGCTTGTACACCCTGTGGGTCTTTCCAACAACCTCTCCTGTGAGGCTGGGCTGTCTCCCTGTGCCTGAACCCCCACAAGTGTTTTCAATCAATGCCCCAAGGCACTGGGATCCTGGGTGGCACGTAGTGCCTTGCTTCACTATTGCTGCCTTGCTGGGTCTGCTGGTTGCCACCTCTCGGCTGGGTCTGCCAGCCGCTGCTCGCGCACCCAGGGTGCCTTAGGCATCTGGACCCAGCAAGGTCCCAGCAAGGTCGAGCTTTGTGCCTCGACCCCTCTCTGCCCAGCTGCTCGACTCCACTCCTCTTAGCTGTCTGTTTTAACTCCTTGGTTGTCCGACTTCCATACAGTGCAGTTTTCTGTCAGTTCTGGTTGTTGTCCCTATCTTGGTTGTGCGAGGAGGCGCAGTGTGTCTACCTATGCCTCCATCTTGGCTGGAAGTCCCTACTGTGTATTTCTTACAAACAAGGACATGCTGCTACACAATCACAATATAATCATCAAAATTAGGAAATTCATTGAGATCTTACTACTGTCTAGTCTTTAGACCCCATTCAGGTTTTGCTAGTAGTTCTAATAATGTTCTAGATAGGAAAGGATCCAGTCCCGAGTTACCTTGCATTTAGTTATCTTTCTTTAGTATCTTTCAGTTGCTTAGTTTTTCTTTGGCTCTGTGACCTCGATACTCTTGAAAATTAGGGTCCAGTTATTTTGGAGAATGTCCTTCCACTTGGGTTTGTCTGATGTTTTCTCAAGATCAGATCTAGACCATACATCTTAGGCAGGAATGTCACAGTAGCAGTGCTGTATCCCACTCTTTGCATGCTATCAAGCGGTGTATGGTTTTGATTGAATTCTTTTCATTACTTCCTATCAGGTAGTATGCAGTTTCACTTTGACCCATTACTGAGAATTTTTACTCATTACTTGACTAAAGTGATGTCTACCAGCATTCCTTTTCCCTCTATAATCAGTAAGTGATTTGTTAAATTCTGAATATCAGGAACAATATTTTCCGTATTGGCATTCTTTTTCTGACAGTAAGAAACTTGGCTTTTATTATTCTTTTTTTTTTTAAGATTTTATTTATTTATTTTTACTGAGAGAGGAAGGGCAGGAGAAAGGAAGAGAAACAGCAGTGTGTGGTTGCCTGTCACATGCCCCGTGCTGGGGACCTGGCCGGCAACCCAGGCATGTGCCCTGACTGGGAATTGAACCTCTGACCCTTTGGTTCACAGTCTGGTGCTCAATCCACTGAGCCACACTAGCCAGGTTATTATTCTTAATATATTTACTCATTTGATCAGTTCCCCTGTATGTAATCAACCTCCCAGTGGTTTGGCTGACCTGCATAGATACCATTCTTTCTCTCCCCCTCTCCTGGGGATGCCCTTCTTAACTCTGCCCTGACTAGGACATCCTGTACTGGGTCATGCCCATTCCTCTGTGGATGTCCTCATCATTTTAAGGAAACAAAGTAAGCCCAGGCTGGTGTGGCTTAGTGGATTGAGTGCCATGGCAACTGTGAATCAAACAGTTGCTGGTTCGATTCCCAGTCAGGGCACATGCCTGGGTTATGGGCCAGGTCCCCAGTAGGGGGTGTACAAGAGGCAACCATACATTGATGTTTCCCTCACTTTCTTTCTCTCTCCCTTCCCTTTTCTAAAAATAAATAAAATCTTAAAAAAAAAAACAGTAAAATACAGGACATAGTTGACATAAATTATTCGATAAAAACTATTTTAAACAATAGTGCTGCCCTGGCTGGTGTGGCTCAGTGGACTGGGCACCAGCCTGTGAACTGAAGGGTCACTGTTTTGATTCCCACTCAGGACACATGTGTGGGTTGTGGATGGGGTCCCCAGTTGGAGGTGGGGTATAAGAGGCGACCAATCAATGTTTCTCTCCCTATCTCCCTCCCTCTGAAAATAAAAAAATCTTAAAAAAATAGTGCTAGTTATGTAGAATATAATTTAAAACAGAGAAGTTCAAGCCAGTTAAACTGTATACCCATTAAATAATAACTCCCCATCCTCTCTCTCAGACCCTGACAACCACTATTCTATTTTCTGTCTCCATTTTGACTAGGTTTCTTGTAAGTGTAATCATACAGTATTTATCTTTTTGTGACTGACTTAACTTCATTTAGCATAGTGTCCTCAAGGTTCATTTATATTGCGAGAATTTCCTTTTTAAGGCTAAATAGTATTCCGTTTTATGTATATACCCCATTTTGCCTATTCATTTATCTGCCGGTGATCATTTGGATTGCTTACACTTTTTAGGTATTCTGAATAATGCTGCTATGAACTTGGGTGTGCAAATTCTCTTTGAGACCCTTCTATCAATTATTTTGGGTATATACCTAGAAGTGGAATTGCTAGACCATATGGTAATTTTTAATTTTTTTGAGGAACTGCCATACTGTTTTCCACAGTGGCTATATCATTTTATATTCCCACTAACAATGCACA
Source organism: Trachops cirrhosus (assembly GCA_028533065.1). NCBI lineage: Eukaryota > Metazoa > Chordata > Mammalia > Chiroptera > Phyllostomidae > Trachops > Trachops cirrhosus. The sequence continues at coordinate 25,830,626 of CM052546.1, read as the reverse complement.
AGGGTTCCAATTTCTCCAAATCCTCACCAACACTTACCGTTTTTGTTTGGAATTTTTTTCCTGGTAGTAGCTATCTTGATGGGTGTAAGATAGTGGTTTTGATTTATTTTAAGTTAACTTTTGTATATGGTATGAAGTAGGAGGAGTTTCAGTTCATCTTTTGCATGTGAATATTTAGTTCTCCTAGCATTTGTTGAAAAGACTATTCCTTCCTCCATTGAATTATTTTGGTAGCTGAGTCAAAAACCAATTGGCCACTGATGTATGGATTTATTTCTGGACTCTTTATTCTTTTCTGTTGATCTGTATGCCTGTTCTTATGCTACCACCACACTGCCTTGAATACTGTAGCTTTGTATTAAGTTTTGAAATCAGGAAGTGCTAGACTTCCAACTTTGTTCTTTCCCAGATTGTTTTGGCTGTTTGGGTCCCCTGCATTCTCATATGAACTTGAGGATCAGCTTGCCATTTCTATAAAAACAAAACAGTTGAAATTTTTATAGAGATTGCATGAATTTGGACTAGACCTCCTATATTTTCTACTTTCCATGTTTGTCTTTTATCTACTTTCTTTAAAAATTTTTTAAAAATTTTTCAATTAAAATTTACATTCAGTATTGTTTTACATTAGTTTCGGGTGTATGGCAAAGATCATACTTTACAAAGTGGTCCCCTTGATACTTTTAAGTGACCACCTGGCACCATACGTAGTTATTGAGTATATTCGCTATGCTCTTATTTACATCCCCATGACTATTTTATGACTAGCAATCTGTGTTACTTAATTTCTTTACCTTTTTCATCCAGCCTCACAACTCCCCTCCCCTCCAGCAACCATCAGTCTGATCTCTGTATCTGTGAATCTGTTTCTGTGATGTTTGTTTAGTTTGCTCTTTATACTCCACAAATAAGTGAAATCATGTGGTATTTATTTTTCTTTGTCTGACTTATTTCACTTAGTGTAATTAATGCCCTTTAGGTCCATTCATGTTGTTGTAAATGGTAAGATGTCATTCTTTTTTTTAAAGGTTTTATTTATTTATTTCAGAGAAGGTAAAGGAGGGAGAAAGAGAGGGAGAGAAACATCAATGTGTGGTTGTCTCTCGACCGCCCCCTACTGGGGACCTGGCCTGCAACCTAGGCAAGTACTCTGACTGGGATTGAACCGGCCACCCTTTGGTTCGTAGGCTGGAAGTCATTCCACTCAGCCACACCAGCCAGGGTCATTTTTTTTTTTTCTTTATGGCCAAGTAATATTCTATTGTGTATGTACCACAGCTGTCGTATATTTGAATTCTCACCTGAGGATATATTTATTGATCTTTTTTTTCTTTTTTTAAGATCGAGGGAAGGGAGAGAAAGAAACATTGATGTGAAAAAGAAACATCGATCGGTTGCCTCCCTGTATGTGCCTCAACCAGGGATTGAACCCTCAACTAGGTTGTGTGCCCTGACCGGACTTTGAACCTACAACCTTTTGGTGTACAGGATGACATTTGAACCAACTGAGCCACATGGCCAGGGCCTGTGCCACAGCTTTTTTTATCTATTCATCTGTTGCTGGGTTGTTTCCATATCTTAGCTGTTGTAAATAATGCTGCAAGTCTTTTATCTACTTTCTGAAAGACTTTCTCATTCTCAGAAACTATGTTTGTTTGTTTTAAGGATTTTACTCTTGTTTCATAGAAGCAATAGCTTCTCTTTAAGGGTACTTATGATGGTTTTTCCTTTGTTTTGACTTTTTTCTTCCTTGCATGGTCTTTGTTCTCTTCTGCTTTTCTTCTCCACATTATTTTGGTCATTCATGTTGTAGGCGAATCATAGAGCTGATTCCTTCATTGTCAGTTGCCTGTCCTTTTAAATTTAAGAGGAGGGTACTAAAAAGCTGATTAAAAGGTCTGAGCATATGGGGGTAAGGTTTGGCAATATAGTTTGGCCTGGCTATTTCTCTAGATGAACCACTAATGCCACTGAATTGTATAGCTCTTTACATTGTGTTGGTCAGGTTTTCCTGAGGATCGAATCTCCTGCCTGGCAGGTACAGGCTTCTAGTGTTCTCAGAACTACTGGGAACAAAGTGCATATAGAAGTGTTCACTTAACTTTCCTGTTTTCCATACATCATCCATGCCCTTGACTGTGCCTACTGTCTCTCAGGCCTGAGACCTTCTGTTTTATCCTCTCCAGAGAGCAAACCTCTCCAGCCTGTTGCTTGGGCATTCACTGGAGGAGTCCAGAGTCAGGGAAGTACCTTAAACATCACTTTATTAGTTTTAGATTTTAAAAGTTTTAAGATTTTTTAAAAAGGTTTTATTTTTAGAGAGAGGAGAAGAGAGGGAGAAAAGAGAGGGAGAGAAACTTTGATGTGCGAGAGGAACATTGATGGATGAGTGAGAGAAACATCAATCAGTTAGTTGCCTCTTGAATGCCCCCAACCAGGGACCTGGCCTGTAGCCCAGGCATGTGTCCTGACTGGGAATTGAACCAGCGACCTTTCAGTTTGCAGGATGACACCCAACTCACTGACCTCACCGGTCAGGGAGTAAAGTTTTAAGATTTTTATTGATACACGACGTATAGCATTCTTTTGGTTGTTGTCAAAATTTACATAGATGTTATGGAAATGTGCAGATGCTTCTGACTTACAGTTGGATAATATTCTGATAAATCCACTGTGAACTGAAAATATCTTGTCAAAAATGCATGTAATACATCTGGCCTATTGAAATGAGTATCATAGCCTACGTAGCCTTGCCTACCTTATACGTGCTCAGAACACTTACACTAGCCTACAGTTAGACAGTTATCTTGAATTTCGTCTCAAAAATAATTTTCTTCCTATTCACCAGAAACAGGAGACACAGATGAGCATTTTTTAGACGTGGTGGGATATGAAAATCCAAAACACAATATTTAGAGAGTGCTGACAAACCAGTATACTGTAGATATTGGTTGTTCACCCTCGTGATCATGCAGCTTACTGCCGCTGCCCAGCATCTCAAGACTATCATACCAAATATTGCTAGCCCAAGGTATGGTTTCTGCCGAATGCATATCCCTTTTGTACCACTGTAAAATCAAAAATTTGTAAGTCAAACTATTTTAAGTCAGGGATTATGTGTATATGTTTTAAATAACATGCATTTTCGGTGAATGCAAATATACCAAAGATACATTTTTAAAAATGTATTCCCCTATGATAGACATTTGTTTCCAAGATTTTGCTACTGCAGACATTTAAGCTTCATTATTCCTCATACATGTGTCAGTGCACATATAGTAGGTAGAATTGTTTGGTTCTGGATCATGAGCTTTTTATTTTTTGTAAGATATTGGCAATTGTTTTCCAAAATTTTTAGGCAGTCAACTACAGGATATGAGAATTTGTAACTAACTTTTTTTTTTAAAGCATACGACAAATATAACACACTATAGAAAAAGACACAAAATAGATGTCTAATAAACTTCAGTGAAATTTTCAAACACCATACATTGAGTGTTCTATAAAAATTACCATGTGCCCCATCACCCGTTCTTTTGTGTTAATTCTTGATTCTCTTCCACCCTCACTTGATTATTTTGAAGCCAATCTCAAATGTCATATGATCTATATGTAACTGATTCAGAAGGTATTATTAAAAGATAGGGCAGTGGTTCTCAGCTGGGGGCAATTTTGCCTGCCAGGTGATGTTTGGTATTGTTATAGATGTTTTTGGTTTTCACAACTGGAAGTCTACTGGGTGCTACTGGCATCTAGTAGGTAGAGGTTAGCAGGCTGCTAAACCTACAATGCAAAGAGTTATCCGCTCTGACTAATGTGACACAGTGGGTTGGGTGTTGTCCTGCAAACCGAAAGGTCACGTTCGATTCCCAGTCAGGCCAGGTTGCCCATTGAGGATGTAAGAGAGGCAATTGATCACTGTTTCTCTCCCTCTCTTTCTCCTTCCCTTCTCCTCTCTCTAAAAATAAATAAGTAAAATCTTTAAAAAACAAAACAAAGCAATTTTGTGGCCTGAAATGCCAGTATTACCCAGATTGAAAAACCTGGAGGAAAGGACTCTTTAAATCACACACACAATTCTATTACTACATCTAAAAATATAAACAATTTCTTGATAGCAAATGTCTAGTTAAATTTTTTCTTTCAAATTTGTTTTTTTTACATTTGATTTGTTTGAATCAATATATAAACAAAGTGAATTAATTGGTTGATGTCTTTTAAGTCTTTTTTAATATATAGTTATCCCTCTTTTCATACACTTTCTTTGTTGAATAAAACAGGTTCCATTTTCTATATACTGTCCCACATTCTGTAGATACTGCTGATTGTATCCTCGTCTACTTAGACTTGCAAGCAGTCCTCCTGTTTTTAGCCCTACTTCCAGGGGTTGCTTGTCCAGTCAGTTTCTGAGCCATTGTACATTAAATTTGGTTCCTTATTGTGTTTTTCCCATGAACTAGGATTCACCTTTTTGTGACTGCTAATAAGTCACTATCAGTTATCAATCTGCTTTTTAGGTTCCAAAAGTTTTGCTGCTGTTGTCTCCTCTCTCATTTTTGTACTGGTGGGTTAAACCTTTTAAAAAAATCTGTTTCCTGTTATTGTAGTAGGATTTTGAGAGAGAGTAAAAGTAATATTTGTTGCTTTGCTTGGAAGTCTGAGCTGCTTTCAATGGTTCTTCCTGTATATATTTTTTAACACATGCTGTAGTATTACATCAAAATTTATGTTTCTAGGAATGGTAGCTTTAAAGGAACAGGTACTTCAAAAGTCATAAAATACAGAACCCCTGTGGATCTATTTACTTATATGTAGCTGACAAAAGTATTGGACATTAAATATTATAGAAATAGTAATATTCTCATACATTAATTAATATATAACATTTTAAAATGTCTTCTAAATTTAGCTAAGTTGGGTAACTTATTTACTTCATTTGAGCTTTTAGGTAAATATTTATACGTTGAAGATTAAATATTGTTTGTTGTTATAAAGGACCGTGGGCAATATATTAGAATGTTAAATTTGAAGGGACATGGATCACTTGAAATAAACTACTTTTATTATGACTTTCCCTCCTTAACAGTGTTTTAAAATATTAAAACTATTTCTCTTGGGCTAATAGCTTTCAGTAACAGGGTAGATTTTCTGTTTGTTTTAATATTTAACAGAATTAGAAATTTGTTATTGTTTTGCTGAGAAACTGCTATGGTGGTAATTGTTGGAAGGATCTGTTTATTCAGAGTCCTATCCTCTTTAGAGACATATAGGGGCATTTATCAGTTAGCTTTGCTGTATAACAAATGACCCCAAAATTTAGTGCCTTAAAAATGATTTATTATGTCACAGGATTCTGTGGATTGACAAGCAGTTCTGCTTCATATGTTGCCAGCCAGAGTCATTCCTGTGGTTGTATTCTGCTGGCATCAGGGTTAGAAGGTCTAAGAAGACCCTTCCCACGTGTCTGGGCCTTGATGTTGACTGTTGGCTAGAATGTGCACCTCCTACCCCTGAATGGCCTTTCCAACAAGATAACGTGTACCTTTTGTGTGGTGGCGCATTGGTGGCTCAGAGCTCCGAGAGAGCAAAAGAAGAAAAACTGTACTTGTAACTGATACAGTGCCATATTTACTTCACAAGATGTGTGTCCAGCCTAGGTTCAATTGGAAGAGAAGTAGACTACTTTTTTTTAATTCTCACCCAAGGACACGCTTACTGACTTTAGAGAGAGGAGGGGGGGGAGAGAGACGGGGAAGGAAACATTGATTCAAAAGAAAAACATCTATTGGTTTCCTCTTGTATATGTCTCCAGAGACTGAACCTGCAGCCTAGGCATGTGTCCTGACCAGGAATCAAACCCATGACCTTTTGATTTACAGGACTTCTCTCTAACCAAATGAGCATACTGGCCAGGGCTAGACTACTTCTTGATAAGAGGAGTGGTATGTTCTTGCAGGAAGGGTAGAAATTGTTGGCAACTGTCTTTGGAAATGACTTGTTACAGGGGAAAAGGTACTAAATGTTGTCTTAATAACATAGTATATACTTCTTGGATAAGGTCATGTGTTGTAAACTTAATTATGTGGCAGAATTTTGCTTCTTTGGATTCATTAAAAACAATTCTAATGTTAAGTAATATTAAATTACCATTTTCAAAATGTTGATTTCAAAAAAGTTTTTCTGAAGATTTGTTTGGGAAGTCAGGAGAAGGGAAAAAGAAAGAGTAGAGGGGAAGGGAAAGGCTTGTTGGATGTGAAACCCAAAAGTGTGATTGTTTTAGGGAATCTAGCCATTTACTTGCAGCTTGGTCTTTTCCTGTCGGAATAACTTACTAAATTGCTTTATTTTTTCCAGCTTCATTGAAAGATAAATGATATATAATATTGTTTAAGCTTAAGGTATACAGTGTTGATTTGGTACACTTACACATTGCAGAATGATTACCACCATAGTGTTAGCTAACACCTCCATCACTGCACATAATTACCATTTTTTGGCGTGTGTGTTTTAAGATCTATTCTCAGCAAGTTTCAAGTATATAATACAGTATTACTAACTATAATTGCCATGCTGCACATTAGATCCCCAGAACTTATTTGTGTTATAACTGGAAGATGGTAGTCTTTGACCAGCATTGCCCCATTTCCCCTACCTCCTGCCCCCAAGTTACTTTGTTCAGGCTGCTGCCAGGAGACTAAGGATAAGAAATTAAAACAGTAAAAGATCTTAGGATCTAAGTGTCCTAAAAAGCCATATATGTACATGGATTAAATTATTTCTTGCAGCATTAAAATGTAATCACTAGGTTCTTTTGAGTTTTTACCTTGTGTTATTTAAGTTTTTCCTGTAAGATTACCAGCCTAATGACCAGGGAGGTGGTCCTCTTCCTGCGTGTCTGTCTGTTCTGGAAAATGTCAGATAAAATTGAGTTACAGGAAGAAAGAATTTCTTACTATCAGCCTTATTCCTACTAAGACTCTTGCTTAACTCATTTTATTGATAGCATACATGTATGTATTAGGAAACTTGAAGCTGACTGGGCTGTACTTTTTTTTTTAACTTGATTCAGAATGTTTTCATACCAAAGAACTTCTCTGCCTGCCATCTCCTCTTTGTTAATCTCAAAAATCTCAGGATTCTGAAGTAGCACCACCGTAGTGATTATTTGAGTTAAGCATTCCCAGCAAGTTAATTGGTCAGATTTACCATATTAAAAACTGCTTACAGCCCTGGCTGATGCAGCTGAGTGGATTGAGTGCCAGACTGCAAAGCAAAGGGTCACTGGTTCGATTCCCAATCAGGGCACGTGCCTGGGTTGCGGGCCAGGTCTCCAGTGGGGGACACGAGAGATGCAACTACACATCGATGTTTCTCTCCCTCTCTTTCTCCCTCATGTTCCTTCTCTCTAAAAATAAATTTTAAAAAATATTTTAAAAAAACTGCTTACAAGTGCTATGCTTTGTTCTTAATATCAGAAATTATAAATGTTTTTGAAACAGATAATGCTAGTTGTGGTACCAACCCTTTCACCAGCTTAACTGTGGACTTGAATTTTCTGTCTAATCCCCTCCCAGCGCTGCAAATAAAATGGAGATCCTTTTAGATTGTATATTTTATCCTAGGAAAACAGAAACTGTTCATTTTTCTTATTGTCATGGTACTGTACTATCCACTCCCAAGACAGTAGTAAATGCTTCTACTACTTTGCAGAAAATACTTGATTAGATAGCATCTCAAGTGGTTTCAACATGGACAAAGAGCTCCTATCTCTAAGCTTACATAAAAGGTAATTTTGTAAAGGCATTTCTTCAGATGGACCTATTCACACTTCTTTTATTATTGTCTAGTGTCTAGTTTTAGAGAGTGGACTGTTCTAGGGAGATGCAAAAATCTTTTTCTAAAGTCAGTTGGTGTTTTGAATAATTATTCTAGGATACAATCTCAGACCTGAGACTTGGTTCAGGCCTTTTTTTTTTTTTTAACTTGAATTGTATTTTTTTGTGCTTCGACTCATCACATGAAACAGCTTTGCAAACATGTAGCCAGTCTTCTAGCATAGTAAAATTTAATGGCTTTCTTGATTGTTGGTCAGCTACCTAACTTTCTATCGTAGAGATTGTTGGTCTATAGCACAGGTGTCGAACACAAGGCCTGTGGGCTGAATCTGGCCCCGCACCTTGTTTTACCCAGTGGCAGCGCTGAGCTCCTTGCCCCTAGTTAAGAAGTAGTTACATTTATACAGTCCTAAAATTACACTCAGCCCGTTGAAGGCAGGCTGATGTGGACCCTGGTGAAAATGAGTTTGACACCCCTGGTCTGTAGGAAGACTGATGTAACTGGGCAGATTCATCATTTTGAACTCCCTAGGTTAGTGTTAGAGAACTTGTGACACAGAAACTGACTGTGCTTTGAAAGAGTGAAGTCCATGAGAAGTATTACTTCTAAGTTTCTAGGATTTACAGTTATAGTTTAACAGTTTTCATATATTTCAAAACATCAGAGCACCAAAACTTAACTATATGCTACTTACTAAAAACAGTATGTGCAATTTTTTAGGGGGTAGAGGTACAGTTTTATGGGGTACAATGGGAAATAGGATGTTATTTTTACCTCTTTTCGAGGTCCCCGTTGTCTTGCCACTCTAAATAGCACAGAAGCACAAGACGATAATATTAAAATTCATTTATTACCTCATTTTCTGAAGCTTGGGACTATGGTACATGGCGATTAGTGTTACAGAGGAGTGTGACAGTGACCGTTGATAAAATAAGTTCTTTAGGTTTCTAGTTCTTACAGTTGACCCTTGAGTAACACAGGTTTGAACTGTGGGGGTCCACTTATATGTGGATTTTTTCCAGTAACTACATAAAGTACTGTCAATGAGGAAATTGGGAAATACAGAAAACCGTATTTCCTTACGGTTTTCTTAATAACATTTGTCTTTTCGCTAGCTGACTTTATTATAGGAATACAGTATAGGATATATATACAACACACAAAGTATGTGTTATCAACTGTTTATGTTATAGGTAATGTTTCCAGTCAGCAGTAGACTATTAGTAGTTAAGGGTTGGGGAGTCAGAAGTGACAATAATTCCTATGTTGCCCAAGGGTCAACTGTAGTTAACTAAGGAATCAGCTGGTGTAAAGATTCTGGTTACCCAGATGGTTGTCCACATGTCAGAAAGAGAGCTCTTTTCCTAGCGTTTCAGTCTTTTCTCAGGAGCTTACTTAGTGAGTGGTAGAATCTTTTAGCATAGGTGCTTCATCATCTGTTAGCACATAGACTCTCCCCATTTACCTGGCTTTGTGCCACCCCCGTTTGGACATAGAGTGTTGAAGCACATTGACTGAAAGGAAAAGGAATTTTATCTGTTCATTCAGGCATATGAGTGCCTCTTACATTCTAGTTCTAGTCCCTCGGAAATGCGGTAGAGAATGTGATACACTTTGTCTCTCACTCAAGGAATTGATAATTAAGCATTTAAGCGGGGGAGGTGAGGGCATACAAAAGTTAACTTTCAATAGTTGACAAAAATTGAACATGAAATAGTACTATGCAGTATCATATATGATACTAAATTTGTGTAATACAGATTTGTGTATTAATGAATACAGTAGCTGCTTGGAGAAAGAAAGATGTCCATGGGGAATAAAAAAGATTGTTTTCATCTTTAAAAAGTAGGATATATCGAATAATCTAAAATAAAAAATTAAAAAAAAAAGTAGTATATAAACACTAATCTTTTTAATTGGAAGTATTTATGTTGTGTTTTAGAACCATAACTGTGCTATGCCTTGGCTGGTGTGGCTCAATGGATCAAATGCTGGCCTGTGAACTCAAGAGTTACCAGTTTGGTTCCCTGTCAGAGCACATGCCTGGGTTTTGGGCCAGGTCCCTGGCTGGGGGCATGTGATAGACAACTGGTTGATGTTTCTCTCCCTGTCTTTCTCCCTCCATTCCACTCTCTCTTATATATATATTTTTTAAAACTATAACTGTGCTATTGTGAAGATAGATAAAAAACAAACTGGGCTGTAGCCTTTTAAAAACAATTTCTAACCTCAGGTTCATAATTGGGTTGATTAGATGCATTGTCAGAATTTCATACTGGTTTCTTTTTTGTGAATCTTAAAATGTGCCAAGCTAATTTGAATCTTATAATTCAACTGTAATTTATTTCATAGAAAAATCTTGTAAATCTGAACTCATTAATTTTTACTTAAAACTTTATTTCCTATTGACTTTTTCCCACTTGCCAAATAGTGATGGACCTCATTATTCTCTGGCTTCCTTAGACACCACCTCCCCCCTTATTAAACTGTAAACCTGGTTATATAATTAAGGTCAATAGGAGTCCAGAGAAAGGATTTTCTTTAAGATTTTATAATTCTTTGAATTCCTGTTTTACCTTAGGTTAATCAGGATCCTCCTCTGTTATACAGAATTTTAGATCATACTTATTTCATAAACAAGTTTGACTTTCTGGGTTGTGATAACGGATTGTATCATTTGATGCAGATGGCAGAAAGATTACATGGGAGGTCTGCTTTGATAATTGTGTTGATTTTCTCCAGTAGAATTTCCACAGAAATGAAGATAAAATGCTTTCTTTCCTTTTGCTTGTTGGAAGCAATGTCCATTTCTGTGGGTCTGGGATATTATGAAGAAGGGGGAAGGATGTCTCTGCACTAATGATCTTAGAATACCTGTAAACTCAAGTACAGGGACAAATTAAGCCCAAAAGATGCAGGGCATTTTGTCTTAGGGTATGATAAACACTTACGTAACAAATCTGAGCTGTACTTGCCTAATTCCAGCACACCACTAAAATGAGTCAAAAATAAAAGCATTGGGTTTATAACAGTCACAAAGTAAATAATGATCTCAGCCACTATGAAGTATTGGTCACAGTTTGGCAACAAATGTGATGGGGCTCTTCTGAGAAGTAGGGATAGTTTGATGGATAAACTTCTGGGGTCAAGAACCATAAGAAACAAACTGTCTTCCTTCTGCTCAACCAGATGAGTCTGTACTGCATTCTTCCAAAACATAGTTCCTCTTCTCATCTCCATTTTTTTTTTTTTTAAGATTTTATTTACTGTTTTTAGACAGAGGGGAAGGGAGAGAGGAAGGGGGGGGAAGAAACATCAATGTGTGGTTGCCTCTCACACACCCTCTACTGGGGACCTGGCCCACAACCCAGGCATGTGCCCTGACTAGGAATTGAACCGGTTCACAGGCCAGCATTCAATCCACTGAGCCACACTAGCCAGGGGCTCTTTCTTTTTTTCTTTTTTCTTTTTTTTTTTAACCCTCATCCAAGGATATGTTTTTAATTGATTTTTAGACAGCAAGAGAAACATCATTTGACTAGGGGTTAAACCCACAATCTAGGTAGGTATCCTAACCAGGAATTGAATCTGCAACTTTTTGGTGTACAGGACAGTGCTCCAACCTACTGAGCCACTAAGCCAGGGCTCATCTCCATTTCTTTACTCATGCTATGCCAGACAGTTGAAATGCCCCCGCTTAAAACCTGTGCCTTTTGAAACCCTATTTGTGCTTCATTGTCCACCCAAAAGCCACCTCTCTCATAAGTCCTTTCTAGCCTGAAGTTACTTCCTCTTTTGAGCCTTTGTGTCTCATAGCACTTAGATATTTCTTTGCACTCATTATTAGTAAGCTTATCTTCTCCATCCAGCTAGATTGTAAACTCCTGGAGAAAAAAAATATATGTGTGCATATGTATATCTTATTAATAAATGTTAATAGTAATGTAAAATAAGTAAAAAGGTATGTGCTTCCTAAGAAAACTGTTTTTCCCCCTTTTCCCTAGAAAAACTGTTTCAAGCCAGAGACACATCAACTATATATTTGATCACTACTGGAAGCTATCAACATTGTCATATAAATAGCATTTGTAAGGATTTCCAGGAACTTGACAAAAGTAATTTTTAAAACATCCTACCCTGACTGGTGTGACTCAGTGGATCAAGCGATGGCCTGCAAACTGAAATATCACCGGTTCAATTGCCAGTCAGGGAACATGCCTGGGTTGTAGGCCAGATCCCCAGTTGGGGGTGTGCAGGAGGCAGCTGATAAAATGTTTCTTTCACACCTGATGTTTTTCTTTCTCTTTTCCCTCCTCCCTTATAAATAATAAAATCTTTTAAAAAATCTCTCTCTGTATTCTGCCTTGGAAAGGGATTTTATATTGTGTTAACCATGTCTGAAAAGCTACTCTCATGTGTTTTCTCTTCTACATTCTCTTAAAACACTTTTAACACATTATGAATGTATTTAATATCACTAATCTATATATTTAAAAACAGATAAGTTGCTAAGTTTTATGTATGTGTATTTTACCATTATAAAATTTTTTAAAAAATCACTTTGAATTAATTTATTGTCTAGATGGGGGAGACAAGGTACAGATAATAAGGAATAACTGTAGAATTTCAGCCATGTTGTGAAGATTTCTCTTTGTCATGTTTGAAAGACTTTTATTGTAAAACAGTAACATTTCTTTGTTCAGGATAAAAAAAAGTTTTTCTTGTTTCTTTCAGACTTATTTCTGACTTTCCTATAGACCTTAGGCTTTTTGTGAGAATAAAATTTTGGATTGGGAAGGTGGTGTACGAAGACCAGACTAGGGGAAAAGGCAAATCCTGGTTCTGAGTCCAAACAATAATATTTTCTTTATATTTGACTTCTTCAGAACCTTGAATGTTCTTATAACGATATGGATTATAATATTTCTCAAGCTTACTTGACCCCTAAACCAATAACCAAACTATGCTGTGTAAATGTCTGTTTTAGTTTTAGTTCCTTGTTTTACAGGTGTGAAAACTCTGATCTGGAGAAGTTGAGTGACTTGCTTAAAGTTACCTAAGAGCAAAATAATGTGAAAATATCAAAGAATATTAAGACTTAGAAAATCTGAATTCTGCCTATTACCCCCTACTGATAGCAAGCAGCAAGAACATGAACAGATTATGAAATAACCATTAAAATCCTCATGGAAACTTATTTTCATGAATATACTTACAGATCAGATGGTTAGTTTTCAATATTTGCAACATAAAGATCTTCATGCAGTTTTTTCGTAGAACCAGTTATTAAAGTGTGAAGGACATCTAGAGTGTTTATAAACTTAGAAAATAGCCATCCACTTACACATTTAGAAGAAAATTCCTCTTTAATGATGGAAATATCTCAGTTAAATAAATAGCTAATAAGTTATATGAAACATTAACTATAGAGTTGATGAGAAAATTATAACTAAACAGGGGTTCCCCTCAAGCACCAACACGTTTTTTTTTAAAGATTTTATTTATTTATTTATGGAGAAGGAAAGGGAAGGAGAAAGAGAGGGAGAGAAATATTAATGTGTGGTTGCCCCTCACATGTCCCCAACTGGGGACCTGTCCCACAACCCAGGCATGTGCCCTGACTGGGAATCAAACTGGCAGCCCTTTGGTTTGCAGGTCTGCGCTCAATCCACTGAGCTACACCAGCCAGGGCCCAACACATTTTCTGGTGATAACCAGGAAGCATACTCCAGATTTCTGTAGTATTAGATGATGATGAAGGTCGTCTTGGACATTTAATGATTGTTGGCAAGAAATGTGCTGTGGATCTGGGCTTGAAGGAGGGTCATCAAATGGTATGAATAAAGGTTCAGATAGGCATTGTCATGTTATCTCCATGTTTTTAGAGGTTGGCACATGAATTGACCTCCTGGTTAAGCATGTTTTGGGTATAATTTTCCCTTCTCTAGGCAATGATCAAGTTTGTAAGTTCCAGTGTACTCAATAATTTATTTACTTCTACCTGTGTGGGTGGATTGAAGAAATAATTCTAAAAACCCATACTTAATAAATAAAAGGCGTTGTTGCGTGTTTTAAAAGAAGTGGGGGAGTATACTTTTAGTTAAATTGAAGTGTTTACCTAGAACGTACACATACAAGAATAAATGAGAATTTTTATTAAAACATTGTAATAGTGGAAAATACATGAAGTACATTAAATGTCCATCAACTAAAGAAAGGATCCATTGTAGTTTAGACATTGAGTAGCAAAATAAAGCAGTAGTAAAAAGGAATAACCCAGATCTACTTGTGTATCTACATGGAAAATATCTCATTATGTTGAGGGAGGAGCAAAGTATAGGAGAATACATGCCATGTAGCACTTTTAAAGTAAAAGTTAAAAATAATAAGACTATATTGTTTGTGAACATAGTAAGGAATAAAAGAATGTATAGGAATGATATACACTAAATTTGGGGTAATTATTACTTCAGGAAAGATACACAGGGGACTTCTTAAAGATCCAAAGTTAATATAATAGTATTAAGATTTTGCAAAGCTGGGTGGTAAATTTTGTGGTGTATTCTATACTTTTGATTGACTTGAAATTTTTGAAGGGAGTGTAGACTAACTTTGAATACAGTTATCACTTCTGCTTATACTCAGTTCAGGGAAAGATTAATATTGATACATGTTTCCATTAATTTGTCTTTATAATAGAAGTTGGCAGCATTACTAAGAAAGAAATAGTAAATATGTGAGTGTCAAGTAAGTCTATCAGTGCCAGATAGTTTGATATTATACTACCTCTTTCAAATTCATTATGATAACTATGAATTACTAATAGTTCCCAAATTTTAAACATTTATCATTTTAAATACTCTAGCAATTCTTTTCAAATTTTAGCTTCAAGTACTATAAGGACACATAAGTGAGCAGTAAAAATTAAGTTAATATTCGTTGCAACTGACAGAACTGGGGCAGGGAGATTGCAGTAATATGGTAATGTTGGACTACTTCCCTAGCCTTGTGTCATGAAAATGTTGAACATGTCTTTACTTTTCTAAGTCTCACCTCTTTGTTGAAATCTCCATCTGTACTACCATTTTACTCTTTACAACTTCTTTTCCCTTTCCATCTTGCTAGTAGTGAGTTTTCTGTCATTGTCTTTTGTCTCTGATGTTTAATTTGTCAAACATAATGGTTATTAAGATTTAGTATGCATAATGATTTCCTGGGGGGCTTGTTAAATACAATACACATTGTTAGGCTAACCTCTACAGTCCCTGATTTAGTAAGTCTGGTTGGAGCCTGAGAATTTGCATTTCTAATGTTCTTGTAATACTGATGCTGCTATGCCAGGACCTCATTTTTGAGAACTACCAATGGTCTCGCTATTCTTTCTTCACAGTTCAACCTTCTTAAAGTAGGGTTAGCTTAATTTCCTGGGCAACATAAAGGTTCTCAGACATTCTAACTTGTACATTTCTAGTATTTTACCTCCAGACTAAAGAAACGTGATCTGATAGAACATTGTATAGTATTATAGAACACCACATCCTTACTCTGTTAATTAGTAGTATCTTCCTTGGGTTAGATACTTTAGTCCCAGTGATTTCTTCTGATTTTGAAATTATAATTCTCTGAGTAATAATCTGCTTAAATCTTCTCATATCCCAATTATCACCACCAAAGATATAAATATTTATATAGCAATATCCAGAAATATTAAAACTTTAGAGCCATTTTTCAATGAAATTAACTATAACCTCTCATTTTCCTGTCTTGTTCCTTTTCAGTTTATGCTGTAGGGTAAAGACAGATCTCTATTCCATGCCATCTGTATTTTGTTTTGTAATCGTTAAGATGGGGAAAGAGGGTTATTTTAAAATAGCTAATAAAAGTATTGTTTTTACCAACTAATGACTTAACTTGAGTACTTAGGGATACAGTGGAAGGAAAATCTGTATACCCTTTGTAGGACCCCCCTTCCCTCAAAGAATTAGGAAGTCTTCTTTCTTTTTGCAATAATGCTATGATACACAAGTATATAAGGCTTTTGGAGGTGTTAGTGTTCTTCCAAGGACATTTTTTTCATTTCTTTGAGAGAAAGAAACATTGATAGGTCACCTCTACTACATGCTTTGACTGGGGACAGAGCCTGCAACCCAGAAATGTGCCCTGACTGGGAATCGAACTGGAGACCTTTCACTTTGGGGGGTGACGCCCAACCAACTGAACTACATAGGTTAGGGCAGTAGTGGTCCATTTTAAATATGGGCTGATCCTTTGGAAAATAGGTGTTCTTAAGGAATAATAATATAAGGCATTGTTATTATCCCTGCATATCTCTTCATTAGAAATCATATTCCTAAGCCAAAAAGATAGTAGTAGGAAATATACAAAAAAAGGTCATAGAGCCCTAGCTGGTGTGGCTCAGTGGATTGAACGTCGGTGTGTGAACTAAAAGTTCGCTGGTTCGATTCCCAGTCAGGGCACATGCCTGGGTTGCTGGCCAGGTCCCCAATTGGGGGTGTGCAGGTGGCAGCCAGTCAGTGTTCCTCTCACACATACATGTTTCTCTCCCTCTCTTTCTTCCTTCCTCCCCTCTCTCTAAAAATAAATGAATAAAATCTAAAAAAAAAAATCATAGAAAATTCAAATTAATGGGTATAAGGTTTGGGAGCCAAACTAAGGTGAGTTACTTTGAACTAAGATGAGAAACAGGAAAGTTGCAGAGAAAGTTTATAACCTTAATCTTTAAAAATATTCTGTATATGTAGAAACAAGGAGAGTGTACAATGTATGGTTGCCTCTCACACACTTCCTACTGGGGACCTGGCCCACAACCCAGGCATGTGCCCTGACCGGGCATCAAACTGGCAACCCTTTGGTTCACAGGCCTGTGCTCAATCCACTAACTACACCAGCCAGGGCGGGAAATTTGTAAATTGAGAACCATTTAGTATAATCCATAATTTGCTCCCAAAACAAGTTTTATTTTATTTTTATTTTTTTAGATTTCAAAGAAAGAATATATAATCTTTTTAGAAATTGAGGATTCTTGCCTTGGCTGGTGTGGCTTAGTGGACTGAGCACCGACCTGTGAACCAGAAGGTCGCCGGTTTGATTCCCAGTCAGGGCCACATGCCTAGGTTTCAGGCCAGGTTCCCCAGTTGTGGGTGTGTGAGAGGCAACCTCTCAATCTCTCACACATTGATATTTCTCTCCCTCCCCATCTCTAAAAATAAATAAAATGTTTTTTAAAAATTGGAGGATTCTCTACCTTAATTGTCCCTCTTTTCTAAATTTAATTATGTATACTTTATTTCCCCTGCTCTTTCTACAGAGAATTTTTTAAATAAATAGAAGTTTCTTGATTTTTCCTTTTGTCGTCCCTAATCTCAATTCTAGTAATTTTTTTTAGAGTAAAAAGATAATATATGGATGTAAAACCAATTGATAAAGCCAACTGTTAAACAAAAAACAGCACTGATATATTGGGGTATTTTTTCTGCCCAAGTGATCTGTCTAGGTCAGTGCCTTTATTAAAATTTAAGAGTCAGCTTCGTTTTTCATCTTGATGCTGAGACATCAAATTTTGTATTTATTCAGTCTGTGTTTTCATTATTTCAATTATCCTACAGATGGTTACTACTTTTAATAGGTATTTTATTTTAATCCAAATTTATAGCCAAGAACTGGTCATTTGTTTTTCAAAAAGGAGGTAAATACACCTGTTATAGAATTTAAAAGGTATAGCCCTGGCTGGTGTGGCTCAGTGGATTGAGTGCCAGCCTACAAACCAAATGGTCCCTGGTTTGATTCCCAGTCAGGGTACATGCCTGGGTTGTGACCCGGGTCTCCAATTAGGGGTGTGCGAGAGGTAACCACACATTGATCTTCCTCTGCTTCTCTTTCTCCCTTCCTTCCCCTCTCTCTAAAAATAAAATGGGTAAAATTGTTAAAAGAATTAAAAAAATTTGCCCTGACTGGTATAGTCAGTGGACTGAGCATGGGCTGCAAATGGTTGCTGGTTCAATTCCCAGTCAGGACACATGCCTGGGTTGTGGGCCAGGTCCCCAGTGGGGGGGTGTTCAAGAGGCATCCACACAATGATGCTTCTCTTCCTCTCTTTCTCCTTCCCTTCTCTCTCTAAAAATGAATAAATAAATAAATCATTTTTAAAAATAAAAAATTAAGAAGTATAAAAGAATATATACAATTCCCATTTTCACCCCCAAAGCAAGCTTTCCTTCCTGAAGACAAGTACTGTTAACTAGTCTATTGCATATTCTTTTTTTTTTTTTAAGATTTTATTTATTTATTTTTAGAGAGGGGAAGGGAGGGAGAAGGAGAGAGAGAGAAACATCAATGTGTGGTTGCCTCTCATGTGGTCCCTACTGGGGACCTGGCCCGCAACCCAGGCATGTGCCCTGACTGGGAATCGAACCTGCGATGCTTTGGTTCAGCAGCCCGCACTCAATCCACTGAGCTACGCCAGCCAGGGCAGTTTCTTGCATATTCTTCAGAGATCTTTTATGCATACAAAGATGAATGGATATATGCTTTTTTTTTTTAAATAAACAACTTTGAAATACATAATATACAATAAAATTCAACAGTTGTAAGTATCAGTTTGAGTTTTGGTAAATATATACACAGTTGTGCAATCTCTGCCAAAGTTATGATATAGAACATTTCTATCACCCCTCACATTTTTATTATGTTCTTTTGTAATCAGTTCCATCCCTCCAGTCCCTTCCTCCCCTGGAACTTACTATTGATGTTTTCTGTCAATGTAAATTTGCTTTTTCTAGAGTGTCATTATCAATAAAATCATACAGAACATGATATTCCCCCCCCCCCAGAGCATAGTCTTTATGTCTGATTTCTTTTACTTGGTATTATGCTTGTGAGATTAATCCATATCCATGCCTTGAACCAAGGAAGTGTTGAATGAGTGTGTTAAATGTCTATTAGCCTAAGTTTGGGTTAGATTTTTAAAATTAATTATATCATACTGACTCATGAAATGAACTCATGGATTTTGTATTCAGCTTAAGTAAATTTGGTTCTCATTGTTAAACCTTGATGTCATTCAGCATGGAAAAGGGTGACTTAATTTGAATGATGCCTTTTTTTAAAAAAAAATAATTTTATTTATGTATTTTTAGGGAGAGGAAGGAAGGGGAAGGAGAAGGAGAGAAACATCAGTGTGTGAATGAAACATTGATCACACACCCCCAAGTGGGGACTGGCCTGCAACACAGGCATGTGCCCTGACCAGGAATTGAACCAGCGACCTCCTGTTTCACAGGCCAGCACTCAACCACTGAGCCACAACAGCCATGGCACCATGACCTAACTTGAAAGAAGCAAGATGTTTTACTTCTGATAAATCACAAGTAAAATTTCATTTAATGAACGTATCAAGACTTCAGCATAGCTTGTTTAATTCATATTATGTTTCAATAGCAATCTATTGCCATATTGGTCAAAAGAAATAGAGAACTCCCCTGGCTGGTATGGCTCAGTGGATTGAGTGCCAACCTGTGAACCAAAGAGTCACCGGTTCGATTCCCAGTCAGGGCACATGCCTGGGTTGCAGGTCAGGTCCCCATTAGGGGGCATGTGAGAGGCAACCACACATTAATGGTTCTCTCTCTCTCTTTCTCCCTCCCTTCCCTTCTGTCTAAAATAAATAAAATCTTAAAAAAAAAGGAATAGATAACTTTTGTGTTTCAAATCAAGCAAGCATGATTAGTTACAGTGAACTGTATTAAAACATTTGGGAATGGGCATTGTATATAGGTAATTTTTTTCTTGAGATGATCAAGGAATCTCTGTTGTAGAGAGGTACAAAATCCCAAAATTGAAACAATAAAGTAAATATGTTAAATCTTTATCTCAGTTTCAGCACTTTAAAAGGCAAACTTTATTTCTGTACTTCTATGTTTTGTGTTTTGTCCTCCAAGCTTACAGATAGGATAAAACATAATAATTTAATGTACCAAAATGACTAGTTGAATAAGTTAACTCACAGGAAAAGACTTACATAGTTAACTGTGGTTCTGCAAATTAAAAGGTATATATTTGGAATATTAAAACCCTATCTTTATCAACTCAGTAAGATTCTAAGTAGTTTTTATTGTACTTTAAACATACTAGGTTTTTTACTGTTTTGGTTGTAAAATAAAATCTAAAACTAGTCCTTCCCCAGAGCTTGATTTTTATCTCAAATGCCACGTTAAGGGGAGAGGAAATATAATATGATTTCCTGCCTTGGGTTTTTCAGACATCCCCACCCAGGAGCAAATCTCAAGTTTGTGGGCTCTTATGTTAAAATAGCTAAGAAGCTGGCATCTGGTTGTAGAGCATTACTACAGGTAGACCCGCTTCTGATTATAAAACTTTATGATGGGTTTTATTACTTCAGCCAGCCTTTTTAATGGTTGTTGTTGTTGTTTGGTTTTTTGGGGGTTTTATTTATTTATTTAATTATTATTATTATTATTTTTTTTTAGTTTTTTTTTTTTTTTTTTTTTTTTTTAGTTTTTAGTTTTTTTCTACTACCTTTGGAACCCTGGTAGTAGATATCATCTGAAAACATGTCAACATTTTGTTAGATGATCCTATATAATTTGGAATATTTATGACTTCAAGAGGTTGTCTTGAGTGTAACCTAATTATTTTGAGGTACAAAAATTGGCCGTGAATCTTTTTTTAAAACTAAAAAATGCAGTTTTTACTTTAAAACAGTTTTGTGGCGCTTTAATACATAATTCTGTTTACCTTCCTTATATTTACCTATTAAACTGTAAGCAATAATGGACCACTATTTAAAATGTACATTTGTGTTCAAGAATCTAAAATACTTTAACCTATCCTTCTCTGAGTCTGAAGGAGTACTTCTAAAAAGGCTGTATTGATGAGACAGAGAATATCGATAACAGTGAAAAATTGTATTAATGGGTAAACAGTTAGATTTGTGTTGAATACATTTCTTCTTTCTCCTCTCTTAAGGAGTTGAATGACCTGGCACGGGACCCCCCTGCACAGTGTTCAGCAGGTCCTGTTGGAGATGATAGTAAGTATTTAAAAGGAGTAATGGAGTTAAACAGCATAACAATCTGCCTCTGGGGAACTATGGAAATGATGAATAAATACTCCTAAGATTGTTTTGCTGTAGGACAGAGGCAGTGTTTACCCTTACTTGCCCATGAAAGGTGCAGTTCTGTGTGTATTCCATCATCTTCTGTCTTGCTCATTATATTTTGAACCTCTTTTGCCAGACATTGTCTGTGCAATTATTCTGGCCCCTTCCTACCTATCCTTCACCCAGTCTGGGTAGTTTGGGGTAGAATATTTGAGCTTTTACCTACAACTAGGTATCATTGAGTAAGGTAATAGAAAGGACAATCATCATGTGTGTGTGCCTGTCTGTCTGTTGGCCCATAACTTGTGATAAAGACAGGTACGATTTGCTTATTTTTAAAGTCCAATTTATCTGTTTAATCCTGTCTAAAGTAATTTATTAAATCTTAACACACATGTTGGATGATTTCCTTTTGTTCTTCTTTGTTTTAGTATAGCTTTACCCCCTTACACCATTTTTCTAGCTTTTTTAAAAGGGAAGATACTTTAATAAGGCTGATTTTTAATACAAAACTAGTTTTTTAAAAATGTAACATTTAGCAAATAGAAAAAATGAGAATACTTGGAAACATTTGTGTAAAAGAAGTATATCGATTAAGACAACAAGTAAACATGAGGTCATATTAGCTTGTATTTAAAATTATATTTTCCTGATATTTCTTAAGAATAGTGTTTTCAGTTTGCTAAATGCTTAGGAATCAAAGCAAGGGCCTATTATAAGGATTGGTTTACAGATAAAACAGATTTTGTAAATTAAAAGACTTAAGTACATGTGATAAAAATTTCCATTTACATTATTACATTCAGACCTGTCCAGTATGAGTGACTATAGTATTTGATGCCAAATAAGACAGGCCAAGTACTTAAACAACATTGTCTCATTAAAGCTTCACAATAACAATTATTTTGGGTAAGTGGAGTAGAAGTTGTAAACTATTTTAGAGAAAAAAAAATACAGTGAGAAACTTATGGAAGTTCCCAAAGTAGACTCATATTCAAGTTTTCTGATTCTAGTTTTGTCATTCCACAGTATTGTATAATGTACCAGTATTCGTATATGCTTTGAGTTGAAAAGTGGTTTTATTTCAAGCAAATTTCTTAGAGAGTAGCTGATCTTAAGTGTTTGAAGTCTGAGGATTAGATTTCATTTTTGAAGTTCTCTTCAGTGTGCTAAAGTAATTTGCCTTTGCTTCTATAATTAATACTATCACATTTCTTTCTCAGTTACAAAAGTTGTTACCCTGGAGAGTTAAATAAAACTCCCCAAAGTATAAGCAATAAAATAAAAATAGATAAATTAGAATCCATCAGAATTTAAAATCCACGTGCTGCAAATGATACCTTTAAGCAAAAAGACATGTAGAATGGGAGAAAAATTGTAGGTTGTAATTTCTGATAAGGAATATTTGTCTAAAATATATTTATAAAAATGACAAATGAACAATATAAACAGCCCCATTTTAAAATGGGCAAAGGATGAATAGACATTTCTCCAAAGAAGATAAACAAATGAGCAATAAGCACATGGAGAAATGCTCAACATCATTAGTCATTAGGGAAATGCAAGTCAAAATCATATAGAGATTCCACTTTGCACCCACTACGATGGCTAGAATCAAAATGTCAAATAATATCAAGTATTGATGAACATGTGGAGAAATTGGAACCCTCATATTTCCTGATAAGAACACAAAATAGTACAACCAGTTTGGAAAACAGTCTGGTAGGTCCTCAAAAAGTTAAAATATATGACCCACTGAGTTTACTTTTCAGGTATATGTCTACGTGAAATGAAAGAAGGATATATATCCACACAAAAACTTTTGCATGAATGTTCATAGAAGCATTATATATAATAGCCAAAAAGTGTAAATAGCCCAAATACCCAACAACTGGTGGAGGGATAAATAAAATGTGGTATATGCACACAATGGAATATTATTTGGCAATAAAAAGAATGAAGTACTAATATATACTGCAACATTAGTGAGCCTTAAAAACATGCTGAGTGAGAGGATTCAGATACAAAAGGCCACATATTTGATTTCATTTATATGAAATATCCAGAATAGACAAATTCATAGGGACAGAACATAGATAATGGTTGCACAGGACTGAAGATTTGGAGGAGAATGGGGAATGACTACTAATGGATATGGAGTTTCTTTTGGGGATGATGAAAATGTTCTAAAATTAATTGTGGTGGTCGTTGTACAACTCTGAATGTACTAAATACCATTGAGTTGCACGGTTTCAATAGATGAATTGTGTGATGTATAGTTTCTCTCTCAGTAAAGCTGTTTAAAAAATAATAACCTCTTCCTGAACTCCTAGCCTTCCTATTCAACTTTGAATGTCTTGAGTCATATACTACTAAACTGTCAACAGTGCCTGTCTTCTAAAAGAGCGTAGGGAGAATCTCCTGGGGCACAAAATAACTTTAACATTTGGTCATCTAGATAGTGTTTGCTGACGTTATAGTTAAATTTTTTTGTGGGTATTTGAGACCATTTGAGGATGAATTACTATCAAAAAGCCTTAAGTCTTCCTGATGAACCACATAAGGATAAAACAAAGTATAATTAGATAGCTAAATGTACTTTCATCATCTTTTGTCATAAGGAGGCAGAATTTAATCCTAGGAAGAGAGAAACTTGGCCAAAATGAAATTTTTTGAGCCAAACTCCTGTTGACTATCCTAGGTCTAAATTCCTCAGCACCATGTTACTAATATTTAGTGTAAGAATAAAGTAGTCTTGCCCTGGCTGGTATGGCTCAGTGGATTGAGCACGGGCTGCAATCCAGAGGGTCGCTGGGTCGATTCCCAGTCAGAACACATGCCTAGGTTACAGGCCAGGTCCCCAGTGGGGGCTACGAGAGAGTCAACCACACATTAATGTTTCTCTCCCTCTCTTCCTCCCTCCCTTCCCCTCTCTCTAGAAATAAATAAATAAAATTTAAAAAAATAGTTATTTTAAATTTAAAATAATATATATGTAATAATACATTTCATAATAAAAGGCTTTGTTTTTAAATATTCAGATTTTAAAGTACCATTACATTTTTTCCCTCTTTCTGCAAAGATCTGGTAAGCAGGAAAAATTGTATTTTCTGAAAAGAAGCTGAAAATTTATCAGTCATATAATCTACTTCGTTTTCTCTTTTGAACACTTTGTGAATGTAACTCCACAGATCTGTACTTGAATTCAAATGTAAATCTCTTGAGATTTAGTCTCAGACTATAACAAATAATCTTACTATCCTTTTTGGCCTTGAGGCTTCATCCTTGAGGGTACTGAAGAGTGAACTGTGAACTTCACATTTAAACTCTGATAAGAGAGAGTATAGCTTTCACATGTGTAATTTGATTTGACAACAACAAACCAAGGTGGTAGTGGGAATGTTTTTGTTTTTTGACTATCAAAACTTTAAATTCAGTACCATAAAATTTTATTTTGAACAGCCCCTGAGATTGATCCTTAAATGAAAGGTGTTTGAAAGTTTTTATATGAAATGTGGCAGTATTATGTCCAAATATTTCACCTGGAGACTATTTCTGGAGTTCCTTCTACTTGGAACCTGTAGTGATTCTTGAACTATTTACAAAATCATTGTAATTTGAGGCAGGTTAGATATTCTCTCACTCCCTTTTCCCTTTTTCATACTATACTTCCACTTAGGAGAGCTGGGAGTGTAGGAGAGTTCTAGAGGCAGACCTAAGTCAATGATTCCAATAGATACACTTATTTTTAACCAGTGTGGCAGAATACTCAATTAAGATTTAAATGGTAGATCTTCAAATTCAGTTCTTCTTAATGTGTTTTTGGTTTGTTTTCCCCTGCCTTTTGTGGATTCTAGGTTATTTCAACAGGGACAAATATCATTGATCTCAGTTGTTACATTAGCAGGTTTTTGTTCATTCTTTTCCCACCTATTATAGAGATGTAGCCTCTATGTATGTGTATTTTCTTTCTGGAGACAGTAATTAAACCTTTGTTTACTAAGGTGAAGACAAATAGTTAATCACTAAATAATGGTTAGCACTTGAATGTTAATAGGCTTTTATTTAGAGTTTTAAATGCCAACTGTTAATTTAGTTCTGTTGTAGAATGTTAAATAGATATGATTTATTAACTAAATACATATGAAATAGCATATTGATGTTGCTTGTGAAGTTCTCAATATAAGAATCTTATTTAGATACACTAGAACATCTTCAACTTCCTGGTGTGCCGAATATGAAAGAGACTGCAATGTTACTTGAAAATATTGATCATAAACATTCTAGTTGTCAGCTTTCAAGACTTTCTGCTCCAAATCTCTTGGGGGTTCTGTGTTGTCGAAATTGTACGGGATTTTAGTCATAGGCCATAAAATATGCTTTGTTTTCTGCAGAGGAAGAATGGGAAATCACAAAAAAAATAGTATTTTACCTTTAGAAAAAAATTTGTTGTAATTTAAATTTTGCTAGTACCCTCTTAAATCTGGTAGTATTTTTAACAAGAAAAGGGTTGATCTTGGAAAGACTTAGAAGAAAAAAGTAGGGCTTCTAAATAGGTAATGGAAAATTTACCTTAATTTTTTAACATGTCTTGGTATTTGTATATTTTATTATCCAAGTTCTTTCTTATTCCTTCACTTTTTTGACCCTTGCAATCTTGAGCAAGAATGCAGGTATAATACAGCCTCCCATTTATAGCCACAAGTTTAAATAGTATAAAAGGATTAAATGGAAGAACAAGACCCATTTTTATTTTTATTTATTGATTTTTTTAGAGACAGACACTTATTTATGCACTCATTTGTTGATTTTTTGTATGTGCCCTTACCAGGTATTGAACATAGGATGATGCTGTACCCCACAGGTAGCAAACACAAGGCCCGAGGGCCAAATCTGACCCTCCACCTTGTTTTATCCACCCAGCACCTTGTTTCTACCTGGCAGCAGTGCGGAGCTCCTTGCCCCTAATTAAGGAGTAGTTACATTTATACAGTCTTAAATTACATCCGTTTGAAGGCAACCACAAGGCTGGCATGGCCCCCGGTGAAAATGAGTTTGACACCCCTGCACTAACTGAGCTACCTGGCCAAGCATACAAGACATGTTTTAAAACAGGGTTCTTTGACCCATAGTTTGGTCATCCTTTTGTCTAACATGGTTTTCAGCCTTGTTTTGGGGGTCGTTTACTCCAGATATCAGTATGCTTTGTTTACTCAAATTGTGTTTGTATTAAAAAACAGTGAGACTCTCTTGTTTCTTTCAACAGGACATTAGTGGTCTTTTATAGGATCTTTGCAATCATTGTGGCTCAAAGTAACTTTCTCCTTAGCTATTTAATCCATTAAAAAGTTGATTGGTAGAAATTGGGTACTCTAAGAAGGGGAGCCTCAACAATACCTATCCTTTATTTTTAATTCCTAATGAACAGGCTGCTATTTGCTGGTTCGAACCTCAATGAGGAGCCAGACAGCGATGGGGACAGCTTCATATGCAATCCTTCTTTTGTCAGAAGGATTTGGACTGATGTTCCAGTGAATTTTCATATGGCTTCTTCTTATTCACATTTCCTTCTGACAAAAGTTAGCTGGTTTGGGTTTTTCACATATAATCTCATTGACAAGTTTCCTTAGTTTCCCAAGATCCTAGTATGAATGTTAAGTGCTGAGTAGCTTGCTCATAAGAAAACTCTGGCTTTTTGGTCTCTGTTTTGTACTTAGTTATACCACCTTTGAAGTGGAACAAGCATAATTTTTTGCAGTTTGAAGAGATTTCCTTATTAAACAACTTCATAATTTATTTGGATTATCATTAGAGCTTGTAATCAAGTTTTCAGCTAATGTTTCCTTAATTGAGGAACCAGTATTTCTAAAGACCCACACAGGAGAGAGCTCTTAGAAATTTTTTCTCATTGTAAAAACTATTCTTTCCTAATTTGAGTATTATCTACTTGGACTTCACATTTCTGCTCTATGCCAGTATTATAAAAGGAGTAAGTATATATAATTATGTTGGGGAAATGATATAACACATCAAAGAGGTGAATTTTTTGGTTCTTTTTTACTCTTTGAGGTGAGGAAATACCTGTTTAAAAGTGAAACTTGGACACTTACCAAGAATTCTGTCTCCCAGTCATGAATTTTCATGTTTTAGTCCAAATACTTTTTCACTGAATATCTTCTCAGTGTTCCAGCCCTTGCTCAGTCATTTTTCTCATCAGACTCAAACTTAATTTAGATTTCTCACCCTGCCCAGGATGCATCATATTGCTTATAAATGAACTGGTATTGGATGGGGAATGATATGTTGTTACGATGTAGGTACAGTGTGAATATTGCTTCATGGTGATGTTTTTGTTCTTTTTCAGTGTTCCATTGGCAAGCTACAATAATGGGGCCAGTAAGTATTCAGATTAATTTCAAAATAAATAGTTTATGTAATTCACTCATTTTAATCCCATTTTTCTTGTTATTAACAGAATGACAGTCCCTATCAGGGTGGAGTATTTTTCTTGACAATTCATTTCCCAACAGATTACCCCTTCAAACCACCTAAGGTAATTGGAATATGTCAGTTGTTTTTAATGTGCTTTCTATGATACTAATAAACCAGTTTACAAAAAAAATATTTTTTTCCTATAGGTTGCATTTACAACAAGAATTTATCATCCAAATATTAACAGTAACGGCAGCATCTGTCTTGATATTCTACGGTCACAGTGGTCTCCAGCACTAACTATTTCAAAAGGTAATGGAATGGGTGTCAATATCAAAGATAAAGCAGCTGTGTTTTAAAAGTCTTCTTAAGGTTATTTTTGAAAAGATTACTCATAATCTTTTTATGAGGCGGTAACAGTCTCCCTTATTCTTGAATAGATCTTGAGACCACTGGAGAGAATTGGATTTTCAAGCATATGTATTGCTTTGTGTTGTGATTATGTCCACTTTGCTATTCAGGTATAGGTTGGAAAATAAATTTTTGAGCATCTTAACAATTTTTGGCATATGGTTATGTGCACGTGTGTTTGAAAATCTGTAGAGAAAGTTAGTTCCTAATTTTGTGATGAAAGATCCAGTTCTTCTAAATAAGACCTAATTACACAAGTAATTTCCTTCAAAAATTACAGGGCCAACCATAGAGGAAGAAATAAATCGGTTCTAGCATGTGCATTTAGAATATTGATCCTTACAAATATTGTGGAAAATAGAAGAATACTATGTTTGAAAAAAGCAGTGGTAGGGGGAAATGGAGACAACTGTACTTGAGCAACAATTTTTTTTTAAGTTAAAAAAAATAAAAAGCTCCCTCAAAAAAGAAAAAAAAGATAAAATTAGAGTACATTGTAACTTGAGTTATACATAAAAGTACGTTAAATAACTGAAAAGAAATAGACAGTTTGGCTATTTGGGTGGTGAAATTTGGTGAGTGAAAATATTTTTCTTATATTTTATCATTCCTTTAATGTGTACACGTAGACAGGAGGCAGTATAGTTTCATGCTAAAGAGCATAGATTCTGGTTCTAACTACCTATATTCAGATCTTAGCTTTATCTCTTTACTGAATGAGATTTAAGACAAATTAGCTTCTGTTCCTCTTTTCATCTGTAGAATAGGGATGATAATTATTTCATTGTTATTATGAAAGTAAAAAAGCAAAAATGCACAGTTAACTGGTCTCTTGTAGGAACTCAAATAACTGGGATAAAGGTATTGAAAAAGTGTTGTATGTTTGTCCTGTTGTAACTATTATAAGATCTGTATACTCTGACATTAATTTTTTAAAGGAAATAAGAACTCTGGGGCATTAAATTAAAATTTCTGGGGTCCTAGGCAAAAATAAAAACAAAAAACCAGAGGACTACATTTTTTAAAACTGTGACTGAAATAGTTTCAGATAAGTGGCCCCTTTTCTTTTTGTAGGCCCCATGCAGTTCATGGGCTACTTGTGAAAGTGTTCATATACTTGTGATTTCCTGACCTGCTTGTTCTTCCTTCACAAAATAGCAGTTAGCAGTAGAAATAAATCTAGTAAAGTAATGGGACCAAGAGAGGTGGAATATTTTGGGGGGTAGAGGGGCAGGGGGATCAGCAGGTCTAGATTGCTGAAATTGTTACCACAGATTTTTTTCCCTCTGCTTCTGTGCCTAGTGTTGCTTTTCCAGTTATTCTAAATCATAAGTGTTACTAGTTTGACTTATGTTCTCTCTCTTTGTGTAGCTGTCTATTAAAATAATTGCAGTGCCATTTTATTGGATTTGTTTATATCAGAGTATCTAGGTTTAATGTTTTAACGACTCTTCTTTGGTAAATTGAATATATGGGCAAGCAGTTCTGTGAAAGTCCTGAATTCTGTGTAATATTAATTATTTCTTTAACATATTCTATTTTCAAGGACAATAATTTTGACTCTAAAATTTACTTCACTTTGAGTATGTATGTTATATAGCTAAATATACAGAAAATTTAAGCAGATAAATGTGCCGTAAAGCCCCTTGGTTATGTTTTTAGAATTGAAAATGACTGTGGGTTATATGACACTAATGAAAATGAAGAGTCTGTGCAGGTTGTAGAAATAGGAGTTATTCTCTACACAGCAAAAGAAGGTGTAGTACATTATAAGCCAATTTTCTGTGAATTAAAGGAACTAAATAGTGTACTAAGAATCCTTTCACTAGGTCCAGATAACCACTACCCCAATTTACTTTCCTGGAAAGAAAGTAAGACAAGTTATTTCTTTAAAATTTATCTTTTAAAAGTAGCTTTATTGAAATGGTCAGAATTATAAATAAAGGAAATTTGTAACTGATACTAATTAGGTAGTATGTCTGATTTTAGGTGAAGAATCAATAGTACTCTTGCCAGTTTGATACACTGGACAAGTTTCTTCTTTCTGTAGTCAGTAATTTCATGAACATTCAAAAATCTGTAACTCCCTGTTGTCATTTCCAGGATATACATGAAATCATTCCTAATTGCTGTTAGAATGTTCTGTGCTTGAAGAGGGCATCAGGTGATACACCTGACAATGGGAAGAGAAGATGTTTTGGGATTGCCATCTGCCAGAATTGTGGGCAACAGGAATGAAGAGTCAGAAAACATCTTTCCTGATGTTTTTTATTTTCCATATACTCTTAAGGCAAGGAAATAGCTTTTTTTTGTTAACAAACCAAATGATAAAGGGCATGTAAACTTTTTCTTCACCTCTCAGATGCCCTTGATCTCTATAGAACAGATTGGATAGGAAAATGAATAAATCCTTTTCCTGCTGAATTTGATGTTTTGGGAGTAAAGTGGGATCAGAGTCATTCATTGTCTCCTGTTAGAGAATATTAGGGCTAAGTTCTGTTAGCATCAGAATAGAAGGATTAGAATTTATTTCAGTATGTCAGAGACCTACTGGATTTAATGTAATTAGTGGCCTTGACTTCCTTTTTACATTCAGTGAGGAATACATAAATTAACAACAGATTTTACAGAGGAAGTTGTACTTTTGAGATTCGTCTGCTATATTCCAGATTATCACTGAGGAAATGGCTGTCATAAGATTCTAAATCATCACTGAAAAGAAGTTGAGACCTTAGTAGAAGTGTGTTGTACCCTCTGTAATAAGTGTGGCCAGCCCCATCTGGGGGCAAGTACTAGCCTTTATGATCTCAGACTAAATTGTTTTCAAGTAAAAATGAAACAAATCCATTGCATCTGAATGTAATACCTGCCCTTGAGAAAGTCGTGATTCTTGGATTTCATGGTTGTCATTTCTAAGAACATTCACAATAGTGTGGTTGTCTTTGGAATTTTGAAAGCCATTTGTCCCTGAATGTGGGCTTCTAAAAATTGAATTTTATGGGCTATGAAAAGTGTTATTGGTCTGGGATTTGGAAGACCTGATTCTAATTCCACTCTAATTACTCACTAACTGGGGGCATTGAGCAAGTTACTTCATTCACCAGCCTGGGCCAGTTTCCTTAAGGAGTTAAGCATAGAGAAATCTTAGAATCTTTGTTGATTACTGTTCCTGTAAAGTTAGGAAGAGCTTACAAAACTGCTAGGCACTGCAATATAAATAGATTCTTAGAATTTTTTTAATGTGTTGGCATCTCATGTTTCTTTGAATCCTTTGCTTTTATTCTGTGCTAATTTGTAGGGGTTTTTTTCCCTCCATTCTAGTACTCTTGTCCATCTGTTCTCTGTTGTGTGATCCTAATCCA
Source organism: Trachops cirrhosus (assembly GCA_028533065.1). NCBI lineage: Eukaryota > Metazoa > Chordata > Mammalia > Chiroptera > Phyllostomidae > Trachops > Trachops cirrhosus. The sequence goes on along the minus strand of CM052546.1, from coordinate 25,799,447 downwards.
GATGATCCCTTAGTGCCTGAGATTGCTCGGATCTACAAAACAGATAGAGAAAAGTAAGTATGGCCTTCAGACAGCAAAGTACCAGGGGTGGGGAAGAGAAGTTTGTGACTCAAGTTTTTCTTAACTAAGGGCTAGGTATGGGTCAAATACTTAAAATGAAGTCCTGGGGATGGGAATGAGAGGTATTTGCATTGAGTATCATTATATGTAGATGATACGGATATTATCTCAGTTATTTCATATGACTCGTACTGTCTAGGAAAACTTTTCTACAGTATATTTTTCTGTCAAAGACAAAAAACAGTTTTATGTCTTCCTGGCTTTTTACATATAAAGCATATTGCATCAAGAGCCTGTTTGTCTTAGATTATTGAAAATTCATGGGAAAAGGACATTGCTTTTCTACCATTTGGTATAATCTAAAAAAGAAAGTGAATAAATGCCATAAGACATAAAAACCCCAAATTTCCTTCAAAAATAAAAGATGAGCATTTACATATTTTAGAATTCTATGAAATATTAAAAATGGTCAGGCCCTGGATGGTGTGACTCAGTAGATTGAGTGCCAGCCTGCACACCAAAGGGTTGCTGGTCCAATTCCCAGTCAGGGTATGTGCCTGGGTTGTGGCCCAGGTCAAGTCCCCAGTAGAGGGCATGTGAGAGGCAACCACAAATTGATATTTCTCTCCCTCTCTTTCTCCCTCCCTTCCCTTCTCTCTAAAAATGAATAAATAAAATTCAAAAAAAAAGGTCAGAATAGCAAAAGAAATAGTAACTAAAAGTGTTCTAATCTTTTTTCATTTCGTATATTCAATAAAGTAGGAAGAAGTAGGTGGAAAGAGTGGATAATGTTCTAAAGTTAAAGTTAGGATTTTAACTTTTTTAAAAGGATGAAAGAATTATTTAAATTCTGTTGGAAAAGAGAGGCATATAGATGTAATATTTTTATTTTTAAGAAAGATTTTTATTTATTTATTTATTCATTTTAGGGAGAGGGAGAGAGAAGGAGAGGGAGAGAAATATCAACTGGTTGCCTCTGGCACACCCTCCACTGGGAACCTGGCGGGCAACCCAGGCATGTGACCTGATGGGGAAGAACCAGTGACCTTTCGGTTCACAGACTGGTGCTCAGTCCACTGAGCCACACCAGCCAGGGCTAGATACAGTATTTTTTTTTTTTTTCCATTTTAAACATTGTTCTTTTATTTAGTCTCAACAAGACTCATTGGTCAGTGGGCACATTTACTGAGACAAAAGTTTCAGTTTTAGGGTATAGGTAGATGGAAAAAAATGAAGTTCTTGTACTTTAATCTGTATATACTACTGGTTTTCCTCTTACAGTTTTTTCCATTAAAAAAACAAAAACAAAAAAAACTCATGGAACAAAAGCAATTTACTCCTTCAAAGAAAAGGGGAAGACTAAAAGTAACCTTTTCCTCCCCCTTTAAATAAAAGGGGGATTAAAGCCCTGGCTGGCGTAGCTCAGTGGATTGAGCTTGGGCTGCGAACCAAAGCATCGCAGGTTCGATTCCCAGTCAGGGCACATGCCTGGGTTGCGGGCCAGGTCCCCAGTGGGGACCACATGAGAGGCAACCACACATTGATGTTTGTCTCTCTCTCCTTCTCCCTCCCTTCCCCTTTCTAAAAAAAAATAAATAAATAAAATCTTTAAAAAAAAAGAATTTTTTAAAAAAATAAATAAATAAAATAAAAGGGGGATTAGTACAGACTTAAAGTCAAGTTTGCATTTCTCTTTTATAACAGAAATACCAACAACATTGTGATTAATAACTGGCAATTAATAATTAAATAAAATCTCAGAATTTAAGATCAAGTAACAAGCTAAATCACATAGGTTTTGATACTGGGATAACACCCAAATAAAAAAAAGTACACACATGCCCAATTATCACATTTTGCATTTCAGAGAAGAAGCATTACAGATTCATGCCATAAGTTTATTTACAAACACATCTAGTATGTCAATTTCAACAGTTTGATCATTTTTCAAAAAGACTGCACCTCTTAAAATGCTCCTCTTCATATTTGTTTCATGGATTAACTAAAACATCCTTATTTTTTAAGCAGTTGGTGTCTTACAAAAGGTGCAGCAAATCCAGATCCAAAATACAAAGTCATCATAGCTAGTAACCACCACTTGTTTTCCACCAAAAATGGCAAATTCTTCCCTGGACCTTCCTCATAGTGGCTCCTATGGACCACAGAGGTTGTGAATCTCCAAATGCTGTCCCAATATTTTGCTGTTGGAAGCCCCGCGAAACAGGCATAAACTGAAAGCAGAAAAAATGGCGCTATCACACTAAGACCTTTTTTCACAACCTTGTCCCCTTTTGTGCAAGTACGGAAAAGGCTAGATACAGTATTTTTAAATGGGGCAGTGAGGGATTACTACAGCAGTTGTTTCTTAGTTTAGTTTTTTGTGTGTTTAGGTATGAATAATATCTTCAGTTATGTATTTTTGGCTGCATTCAGAATAAAATCTCGTGTTTTTTTCTATTGGTGATTTTATTCAAATCAAATTTTTTGATTGGCATACCATTTTGTCAAATACCTAGAATTGTGGGCATGAGTGCCTACCAAAAGGCATTTTCCAAGCCATTGTGGTGATAATGTTCAGAAGAACTTGCCTGTATCCCTTTTTAAATCAAAGAATTGTAGAACCCTTTGCCCTGCTTATTTTACTACTAGAATGTTCTTCTGGAGCAATAGCGTCTTTCATTTTAGAAACCAAATTGTTAAAAATACATTTTGCCAGGACTAATTTTATTAAGACAGGAAAGTATTATATCAATTCAGTCACTGTTAATATATGATTTTAAGAATCGTATAATGTAGAAGTATAGAGTTTGAATAACTCCAAATATGAACATAGGTGGAAGATCTTCCTTAGAAATAAGGTCAGTCAAGTATAGAACAAGAGTATAACAGCAAATGCTAAAATTTAATCAGAATCCTCTATTAGTAGCATTTACAGGGCTTTTCATTTTACAGCTTTTTTCCACTGTCATTGAATAAATGCTTATTAGAAATTTGGGGTAAAAAGACAGCTTTGTCTGAACGTATTCATTTTCCCCCTCAAGTTACTATATGGGTTTTTAATAAAGGAACACCAGAGAGAGGGGGAAAGTTACTAGATGGGATAATGAATGAAATCTGTTGCCTTCTGACTCCTCACCTGTGTTAAGCTAAGCTTTTCTTTGTGTGTACAGGTACAACAGAATAGCTCGGGAATGGACTCAGAAGTATGCGATGTAATTAAAGAAATTATTGGATAACCTCTACAAATAAAGATAGGGGAACTCTGAAAGAGAAAGTCCTTTTGATTTCCATTTGACTGCTTTCTATGAGCCCACGCCTCATCTTCCCCTGTGCACATGTTTACCTGATACAGCAGTTCTGCGTGTTGTACATACTTGGAACAACAAACTAGAAATACTGTACTTCTGTACCAACATTGCCTCCTAGCAGAGAAGTGTGTGTGTGACAAGCCAGTTCTTCGGGCGTAACCTAGGTGTGAGACTAAAAGCTTTCCTATTGACTTAAATTTGGATAACGGCAAGGTGAGGGGTGGTGGGTATGGTGTGTGCTTGGATGGGGAAGAAAAGCTCTACTGACTTATAGGAGATGGTTTTTAAGTGGAATCCTTTTAAACTCAAAACAGATATGAAAAGCAAGTCGAAGAACATGAAGCTGTTTCTATATTCATTTTATGCTGAAGGACCTACGTCTTAGGTGAAAGTTATGACCAGCCAGATTAAAACCTACCATTTTAAGGTCTAAGTTTAACTGGATTGGAGCTATTAGTACATAAAGTGTGATGGGCTTTGTTCCCACCTCTTACATCTCCCCACCCTTTAACCCTCATCCTTTCTGCCCCTCTTTTTCTCTTCCATATTCTTTGGTTTGTATGTGGTTTCTCAGTTAATACATAGCTAATAGCTCTTATTTTTCTTATGTTTTTAACTGCTTAGGTCTCTCTGGAAAAGGGTGAAAATTCGTTTGATGGAAATACTTGTGTATATTTAAAGACCCCGTTGCTCCTCTGGAGCTTGTACGTTCAAGAATGATTAATCTGTGTAATAAACTGATTACTACAGTCATTACATATAATTTTGTGTGAATAGGCTTTTTGATTTTAAGAATTTTATCTAGGTGAGGTTAGTGGTGGATTTTCCCCCACCCCTGAAATATTTTCATTTATACTGGTTGCATTTCAAAATCATGAAACAATTCCAGTTTACATAGTAAAAAGGATATCTTGAAAGTAATTTTACTGAACAAGTGAGGGCATAAGCTTAAAAGCTTTGCCATGAAACTTATATGTTGCAGTATTCCAGGAACATGACTGTTAAACTAAATAAGAAATTTGCTTCATTAATGAAACTAAGCTGCATTTCACCAAAACCTTGTGGCATCCCCTTGGTACATAGAACATAAAACAAAGGCATTGCTTTTGGTAAGTTAAGCTTCTGTGATTGTAAACGAGCAACATCGACCAAACCTGGGAAACATGAGCACAATCTTGTATTGGATAGTCCACATAATTACTTTGCACTAACATTGTAGGATGTTCATTCAGTTTCAGATTGTACTGTATGTAGCTTTTTGAAGTCGTCCTTTGACTCTAGTAAAATGTAGTTTAAAACTTTGTAAACAACTGTGTTTGCCAGAAACATCATTCATGTGAACTAGGCAAGTTACCTTTTTTCCCCCTCTCCCCCTAATCTAATTGTAAACCAGGCCAGCCTGAAGGCCATGGCTGGTGCTCACTAGCCATCAGGTTCTTTCAAATGCATCTTTACACTCTTGCACAAAAATTGAGGAATAAATGTCCACTGCTTTTGGTTTTAAACTTGTTCAACTTGTCTTATCTCTCAGTGTCCACTACTCCTCCATCTCGGACTAAAGTGTAACATAACCTGAAAATTCGTACAAGTGTTGCATTTCAGCTGCTGGATACTTATTAGTATTTCTAGCGTTCTTGACCTTGCAAAGGTTTGAGCTCTAGCCTAAAATTATCCTGTATTCTCAGTATCATGGGGAGGTAGGAATTCATCGATTTTTGACATACTGTTAACTATATTGTTGACTATGGGTCAGTTGCACAGACCCTGCAGACCAGTTCTTCGTCATCTTAAAGCATAGCCAGTTAATTACCATTTATTAGGTCATAATTTAAATATTTTTGCAAAAGTGCTCTTAAGTATTTTTTTAAGTGCTAAGTAAAAGCCATTATCCTGGTGTGCAAGTGCCTAATGAAAGGGCTGACATGGTCACAAACATTAGACTCTTGAATGCAGTTTTGCTCATTTGAGTGTGGAGCATACTTGGTCCAGTCTGTGTACATACGCCTTAGTCAGAATGGAGATGTATATGAATGAAATACATATTTCACTTAGTCAGGGAGGCCACCTTTCCCACTCACACAAAAAAGTATCACTCAGGATAGTTCTTAGCTGTAATCACATTGCTTTTTACAGGAGTATCTTGGCTTTATCACATGTGAAAGCTTGTTTGCAATAACCCTGATTATCTTGGTGAGGCAGTGGTTACAAGGGAATATCTGTTGTATGGGTTCACTTTGCTTTTTAATTATGTGGAGTGCTTGGTCATAGTTGAAGTAGTTTCTTTAGGTAGAACTACATGATTTCAGGTACTTGCATGCTGTGTTACTGGCCGGTGGTCAAAGATAGCATTGTCCTGCTGGTTTCTGCACTTTGTAGAACAAAGACTTGGAAGGAGGGCTGATGGGGTGTGGAGGGTGGCAGGGAAGTCTGCAGAGAAAAGGATATGGTGGTGGTCAGAGAGAGGGATCCCATGTTCCCTGCCCTGAGCAGTAGAGGCGGTCTTTCTACTTCTGCTCCAGTATTCCAGTTTTTCAGTCATTCTTTGCTTCAACAAGTTATTTTGATCCCTAGGTAGATTGTCAGGAGAAATGAATTATATCTAAATTACAGTTGGAATGCCTATAAACTGTCCCTTGTTTGCAATTAAGGTGAAACTGGGTTTTGTCTGTCTGCTGTACAGTAACCCTTAACACTCAATGACTAGGTTTTAATAGAAGGACTTTCTTTAGTTCCTGGGTCTTCTGGATTATGAACATAATTTTTTCTTCCTTCCTACTCTGGAATAAGTATCTTTATTACCCCTGCAGAAAATTGTCACCAGTGTCAAGGACCCATTATCTCCTTTTGATTCCAGTTGTGAATAGTCTATTTCAAGTGATGGGTTATTTTGGTGGGTGTGATGTTATATGAGAAGGCAGATTTTTAATATGAAAATAACTGAAGGTAGTAAGCTATCAAATACACATTCATACACATCTATGGGGAGAAAATAGACTTCTTTGGGGACACTACTGGAGCCTGTTACCTATTTTACCTTACGTTATGTATGCACTTAAATGAAAAGTGGTTCTGAGTTCTCTACCCTACAGAAGCCTTCCTTTAAATCCTTTTCCTAACCATACGTAGCCCCAGCTGGTGTTAAGTGATTAGTAATCAGGCCCCTCTGAATATTTCCAGGCCAGTTCCTGAGATGGGCTTAAAATATGAAAACTGGCCATGGGATCACTTTATCTTAGTCAATATAAGCAGGAAAGTTCAAAGGTTCGTACTGACTACTAAAGCCTTTAAGGCCTTGGGCCTCAGTGGCTGAATATATAACAATCACCAATCAGCTTTGCCCTTTCACAGTGACCACTCCTGGTTGAGGCAGAGGTAGACATTTTTGTTAAAAGGGATCACTTTTCATCTTTGAATTGTTTGTGGAGCTGCACCTGATCAGAGGCAAAGTGTAATCTCTCTCAGCGGATGTAGAGCTATATAAATATCTTAGCATCAAGACAGCAGCTTAACAGTTTTCAATTCAGTGTGGTTTTAAACTGTTTTTAACCTCCTGTAGAAATTGTTATTGGTAGAATGGCCTTTTCTGGGGCTAGGACTCATGATTGCCCTACACAGTGTACTCTGAAAGCAAATGGTTGATTATGTTTGGAAAGGCCAAGAAGAAGCCACTAAATGCCCAGCCAGCCACCAGTGACTGCTGTCCAGGGAAGGTCAGTGCCAGCCTTGGTAAATGTGCTGTGCTCTCCTTTCAGACTTCTGAGGGTAAGAGCTGTGGTAGCTACCATTTTCCCAGGCACCAGTCTCTCATTGATCTGAGCCACTTCTTCTCCTATTTGAATTTCTTCCAAAGTCCTGAAAAATCTTGACTCATAAAAGTTACACCCCTGCCCTAAATTGTAGGGCCCCTAAACATGGAGAATGAGTAGGGAGAGTTTAGTTTTGTTGACCTCAGGACCAACCACTTCACAAATTGCCAGTTTTCTCAGCTTTGAAGTTTTCCATAGGAAATTAAGGTAGCTTTGGAAGCCCCAAAGCTTAGGGCCCCTTGGAGGTTTCTAGAAACAGCTCACAAATACACCCTGACCTAGCACCATCTGACAGCGGGCGGGGCTGGACTTCCCCCAGCTAATTAAGGGGCTATACTGGTTAGGTCTTTCTCGATTTTCCCTACTTCCAGTCAACATCACTGCTATCTTTGAAAGGTACAAGTGCTTGCCCTCGCTGGTATGGCTCAGTGGTTTGGGCCTCATCCTGCAGACCTAAAGGTTGCCGGTTCGATTCCTGGTCAGGACACATGACTGGGTCTCAGGTTTGGTGTCCAGTCAGGGCATGTCCAGAAGGCAGCCAATCGAAGTTTCTGTCTGACTTCGATGTTTGTCTCCCTCTCTTTCTCCCTTCCCCTCTCTAGAACCAATAAAAAATTTTTTTTTAAGTTGTGGGGGCTTGCAGGGTGTTGTCGCACTAAGAGTTGACGAGAGCCTACCCTGTTTCAGAGGGCATGCAGGACTTCCAGTCAGCTGCTGCAGTGACAGAAAGAACCAAGGAGACCAAAGCTTTCTCATGATTTTTGGAAGAATGGCTCCAGGTCATCTCAGTCTGGCCTCCTTTGAGAACAATGAGGGCATAAAAAAGGGGTATGGGGACGTTATGGGGTCAGGTACTGTTTTCCTGAGGGTGAGATCAAATCAGCCTCCAAGCTGGATAGGAAGGGCACTTCCTTTTGAAGTTTTAGGTATAAAATTTTTTATATTTATTTATTTAAAAATTTTATTTTTAGAGAGGGGAAAGGAGGGAGAGAGGAAGAGAAATATCAATGTGTGGTTGCATCTTGCCTCCTACTGAGGTGGGGGAGCCTGGCCCACACCCCAGGCATGTGCCCTGACTGGGAATCAAACAAGCGATCCTTTGGTTTGCAGGTTTGCAGGCAGGCAGGCACTCAGTCCACTGAGCTCAGGTATAAATTTTCGTGAGGGGTGCTGAGTTTCTTAGTGGTTACTCCTCTGACACTGTCCATGGGTTGATCCTTGTTTTCCCTGTCCTGATTTCTCTCTTTTTTTAAGCATATTTATTTTTAGAGAGAGGAGAAGGGGAGAGAGGGAGAGAACATCAATGCTTAAACATCAATATGTGGTTGCCTCTCGCATGCCCCCTACTGGGCGTCCGACCCTCAACCCATGTGCCTTAACTGGGAATCAAACTGGCGACCCCTTGGTTCACAGGCAGGCAGTCAATCCACTGAGCCACACCATCCAGGGCAAATGACAGGGGCAAATGGGTTGAATTTTCTGTGTCCACTGATGGAGAATATCTGAAGTGCATTTGCTTGGAGTGGATGCTAGTGCCTGAGTGGCCAGCAGAGGGCAGTGGTGACCTACAACTAACAACATGAGGTGGGTGGTCAGTAAATCCGCTTGGATAGAACCTGAGAGGGGCTTTTGTTGGGGTGTGGAGGCCTGTTTGGGCTTGGCTTTGTTTACAGTTTATCCAGAACTGGATGGGCCAGTGCCTAGTTCAGTGAGGCTCCATCATAACCTTACTCACAGACGGGAAACAGATTAGTATTCCAGCCTAAGGCCTGCCAGAAATGTCAAACCACCAGTTCCCCCTGCCCCCAATTGGTATAGCCATAATCCTGTGTGTGGTCAGTAGGGTCCAGGCCAGGGCCTTTGCCCACTTTGCCGCAGGTTGCATGGGGGCAAAGATTTCTCCATTGTTTTATGTGAACAAGGGGATCTCATATTTCTGGTAGTTCTCTGCCTGGTACCCACTGTTGCATTTCTCCCAGAGGAAGACAGTCCCTGTGACCCCAACTAACTAGCCCAATTTCATTTGCACACCCACCTACTCTGGGAAACATGACTTCTCATACTGTGAGGGATGGAGGCCTGGGGGCTAGTGATAAAGCCTGGGAAATGTTCTTCTCTTGTCCTTCTCAATCTGTCTTGTGTTTTGGGGTCTCAGGCTCCTCAGTCTTCCATCCCAACAGCTGTGAGCCTCCAGAGCCACTACCCCTAAGCCAGCTGCCTCTTCTAGGGGAATTCTTTGAAATTCCAGACTTGGCCATCTGGGTATGCAAATAGCTCCAGATCTGCTGAGTTCACCAAGTGGCTGTACCCCAACCAGAGCTGTGAGAATTAACCCCCAGTACCCCCAGACGGAGAAAGCTGCCTTGGGGCTGTTGGTGTCTGGAACCCAGGCTTTCCCTGCTGAAACACTGAGAGGTGATGGAGAGACAGGTCCTAGAGGCTCCCCAGGTCCTGCTCTAGTTCTAATTTTGTGAGAGACTTTATATCCAAAAGGTGAGTTGGGAAACTTCTTGGGTGCCCTTTCTGTAGCATGAAGCTCTGGACTTAAGAAAGTCTCTGGAATAAGGAGGGCAGCTTTGAGTCTAGCCTGGCGAGAGGAGTAGGGGCTCCTTGTGGGGAAAGCTGGCTCACACCATGCCAGACACAGGCAATAGAGCTGGGCTTAAGCAGCCCAGAGTAGGGCCAGCAGCCTGGCCCCCAGAATGCCTTGCTTTCCTCCAGGCCTCCCCCTGGGGCTGGTTATCTGGCTGCAGCAGGAGGAATGTGTGCTCTGAGTGGGGAGGGGGGGTCAGGGTCAGGGCGGAAACCTGGGAATGTGGACTCCTGCCTGCCCCTGTCCCTGTTGGAGGGAGGGAGCCGTGGAGAATGTGGCTGACAGGCCTCAGGCGTGGGAGACTGTAGGACTGCCTGTGTGTGTGTGTGTGTGTGTGTGCAGGAGGGGGCTGCCCATGTGTGCAGGAACTTGTGAGTGTGAGAATTGTGAGCATGAACATTCCTTAGTGTTTATGCATATGGGTGTGAGCCTAAGCTGTATAGCCTTTGAGGAAAAAAGTCAAGTCTGGGTTTGAATCACAGGCCCATGACTTTTCAGTTGTATATTCTTGGACAACCAATTTATTTTTCCTTTACTTGGTTTTCTCCTGTAGGAAATGCCACCTTCCTTTCTTAGCCCATAGGTAATACTTAGTGGAAAAATGTCCTTATCAGATTCGAGGGTTGTGGCTATCAGTGCTTATAGGTTCAGGGAGATAGTCATGGACAGTGGGTCATCTTTCCTGGGTTCCTCTACAAGCCAGAGATTTGCTTCTCTTGGTGCTGGACCAGCTCCTGGGATAACCAGGGACTCAGCAGGTTGTCCAGGCCCCTTTGGGAGCTACTTGGCAAGGCTTGTAAGTGTATCCACAAACAAAATGGTAGGCATTTGGATGGCCATGCCTAGCCAGCATGTGTGTCCTTGCCCAGGGCCTGTCTGTCCATCTGCTTCTGGGGGGAGGGGGGCAAAAGAGGAGGCCAGCTACCCCATCTGGTAAATAAAAGCCTGGAGCTGGTGGTAGGAAGAGTGGCCTCCAGCTGTGGGCTACTCTTGGGGGATAATGTGAGGGGAGGCCAGACGTCCCCCATTTGTTTCCCAGGTCTACCTGAAGGGTGAAGATAAGGGATGAGCCATGAGTGGTTTGTAGCATTGCCCACAGCCCAGGATCCTAGCTTCCCACATCATAGGCCAGAGGCCACCTAGTGGTCCTCCACTTCCTGAAGAGTGCCTCTGTGTATGTGCATGGTGGTGGGGTATTGGAGTCCTGGATCAGCAGGCAGGATTTGGGACCAGGGAGCACAGAGTTTGAGGAATTAGCCAAGGTCACACAACCTGGCAAAACTAGGGAATGTTGGAAGTCTTCCCAGGTAAAACCTTCAGGGGGAGCTCCCTGGCTGCAAGGGATTCCTGGAAACCCCTAAGAGGACCCAGGCCTTCACTGGAAGAAGAAAGGGCTACAGCCCAGCTGGCCCTACACTGGAACCACAGGAGTGGCCTGTAGGGTGTGTTGAAGGAATGATAATCTGGCCCTGCGCCCTTGCACACACACCTCTGGGAATGGGGTGTGGGGCAATGGCTGAGATCAGGAGCTAGTCCTGTGTTCTGCTTTGGATTTGAGCAAGGGAGGGTGTAGGCTTTAGAACCAATGCCTGAGTCTATTATGGGGAAATAGTGAAACAGAGAGGGACTGAAGAGGGATGGTCCTGAAGGAGTTTACGTGGGAGGCTCTGGGACCCTGTGTGACTGTATCACTGTTGGGTGGAAGGTGCTTTGTGTTCTACAACTTCTTGAGAGTGGCAGGAAATAGGGTCAGTAGCTATGCACCTGGTGAGAGATTGGGGTGGGGGGGTTTCCCCACCAGAGTGTCAGAGCGTGTGTGTGGCCGTTAATGGCTGTTGACTAGGGGAAGTGATAGTACATGGCCACTCTGTGGGTGAGTGTGGCAGTGTGAGTTGTGTTTGTGATACTTGTGTTTCCAAGGTATTTGTAATGGTAGATTATTATATATAATAGTCATATTGATATGGCTTACTAATATATAACCATTAATAATCACAAGACTCTCTGTTTTGAGCACTCACTGGGTACCTGACTCTGAGTTAATGCAGGTTTGCCTGTGCCACAGTGTTTATTGTGCCACATTACATTCGTGTTGGGGGATGTGACAGCTGCGTCTATGTTTTAGTTGCTGGGGTACAACTTGAATTGTGTCTCAGTTGTATACTTGGGCTCTTGATCTCACTGTGTTGCCAACATGGGGCACAGTTGTGTTCCTGTAGAGTGTGATACCCATTTGACAATGTTCTTTGAGATGGTGGTGATGATGTATAATTTGGCTGTGTGACTTTTTTGCTTTGTTGTGTGACTTTCTTGTGCAGCCATAGTATATACGTCCCTACTGTTGAGTGGTTGAGACCAGCTAATGGAATGTATGACTCATTTTGTGTCCTGGTGATATGGGTGTCTAGCGTAGGGTCATCTGTTGTGGTATGAGGCCCTGTTTTAGTGAAATTAACTGGTTGTGTGATGGTGTGACCAACTGTATCATTGTGTGTATGTGACCCTATGAAATGTATACATGTGAACCATTTGTTTGATCCCACTGTGTCCCACTGTTGTGGCGTGGTGCAACGTGTGGTGAGTGTGCCTCCTTTGTGGTGGTGGTGGCCCACAGTAGTGTTTCCCTGTACAGATTGTGTGTCCATGTGACCCCTCTTGCTGCTGTTCCCCTTTGCGGGTCTGTGTGTTGTTTGACCTCAGCCCCCGCCGCCCCTCCCCCGCACCATCCGCCTGAGCCGTGCAGCAATCGATCGCCATTGATTGTCCCTGACGAGCTGCTCCACTTTCCAGCCAATGTCAGGAGGGGGGATCTCTGCCGCCCTGGCGGTGTCATTTCCACACACTCCCTGGGCTGCTGCCAGCGCGGGCGCCGCCAAGAGCCGGCCTGGATCGGCCAGGGCATGGACTGGAGCACCAACACCATGCCACCATACCCACCCACCCCCAACTCCTACAGCTGCCGGACACTCAGGCCCCTCCTTCTCTGGGTGGTGTATGTTGTCATCACACCAGTTTGAGCTGGGTCCTGGGAGCCCTGAGAGCAGGAGGGGCGCAAGGGGAGGCACTGGGCCATCAACTTTAGTGCGTCCCAAACAGATGCTAATGATTTTCTGGGAGGCCCGGTTATCTCTGGCCTCAGCCTGCAGTGTGCGGGCCTGGGTAGCACAGACACTTCCCCACCCTCCCCCTCACCCCCTTGAGCAGCCCCGCCCATGACCACCTGGCCCCAGTGGACAGTGCAGGTCACAGGCTGCCCAGGGTAGTCCCACACAACCATACAGTTGGTCACACTATTACTCAACCAGTTCAACCCACCACTCTGGCTGCGTGGGAATGTTTGTTCTCTGTCTACCCAGGATGCTATTGTATCCTCTTTTAAACCCCTTCCCAAAGCTGCAGCTACCAACCACCTACTCATGCACAAGCGAGCAGAAGAAACTGAGGCTCAGAGAGGTATGGCCCAAGGTCACAAGATCCTTTACCTGCTCTGCTGAGTGGGTCACCCTCTCTTATTTTAGAGCCACCCAGTCGGGGACTGGTAGCCCCGCCTGGTCCCCCATTGCCCAGGGGCCAGAGTCAGTTTCCAGGCTCCCCAGTGGAAGTGCTGACGTGGCTCTGGGCAGCTGTCTGGTGCCGGGAAGCAGGGCAGATGTCACAGTGCCCAGGGGAGGAGGTGGCTCCATGGGGAGGGTGGGCAGGGCCTCTTGCCCGGGTAGACACACCTCCTCCCCCTAGGCCTGGCTGTCTGTCTGGGGCTGGGGCACAGCCATGGGCCAGGCTGACCTGCCTCCAAGTCTAGCTCCAGCTCCTCTGTGTGGCTGCTGGCAAGTGTTGCAACCTCTCTGGGCTTCTTTCTCCCCAATCAGGAAAATAACAGCACCTGCTCTGGATGGGTGTTCACCTCAAATGAAAGCAGAGGTGTGCAAAGCCCCCCGTCCTGTGCTGGGCAGTCTGTTCCTGCTCAATAAATGTCAGCTATTATTGCTGTTGTTTTTGCAGGTGGGAGTTCAGTAAAACTGGGTCCCAGGGTACCAGCTGGTTTCAGGGGTCATTCCAGCCAGCCTCCTGCCTTGCTGCTGGCCCTCTGCATTTCTCATGCCTGTCTAGCTTTATTCCTTCTCATTGAAGTGTCAGTCCCCCTCAGCTCTGCCTGTTGCCAAGCTGCCCCCACTCCCTCTTATCGGTGTGGTTTCCTCCTATCTGGCCAACACATTGGGTCCCTCAAGCAGCACAGCCCCCTGGGAATAGCAATCGATGGGGCGGAACAGCCTCCCTGACAGATGGACCCACGGAGGCTGGGCTGCTTCAGCAGAGCTCCCTAGGAAACCAGAGACAGGAGCTGAGCCACCATGGCTGCCTCCTAAATAGAAATGGGAGGTGGTGGGGAAATGAGGAGGAGGAGGCCAGAACTTCCAACCAGCCACAGGCTGGGACAGCCCTCTGGGAATGGATCTGGAGGGGCAGGGCAGCCCCTAGGGGAGAACCCTCTTGGGAAGAGTGCTCTGTAGAGCTTGCCTGGTAGGTGGGATATGCCTGAGTCTCCCTCCATGGCAGGTGAAGTGTTTTGACAGCCCTTGCCTCCCACCCACCCCCACCCCCAACATCGTGGGCACACTTTTTCTAACAAGCTCAGGGGCTGGTGGGTAGGTAGGTAAGCAGGCAGGCTGCATACCTCATTCCTCAGGCTACAAGGGGCCTTTGAAGCCAGAGTGGTAAAAGGACCCTCTCTGCCTGTGGGGGGTGAGAAATGATGAGCCTTGGCCCTTGTGTATGTGTGTGGAATACCTCCTGCCTCCTACTCAGATTAGTCAGGGAAGTTATTCCCAAGGTTTTTCAACCTCGGCACTATTGACATTTGGGGTTATTTAATTCTTTGTCCTGTGCATTGTAGAATGTTTAGCAGCATCCTTGGTCTCTACCCATTAGATGCTAGTAGCAACAGTTGTGGCAACCAAAAATGTCTCCAGACATGGCCCAATGTCCCCTGGGAGGCAAAATCAGCCGTAGTTGGAAACCACTGGTCTTACTCGAGGACCAGCCCCCCTGGGTTGGAGAGGCAGCCAGGGAATGCCAAGAAGTCTTCACAACAGTCCTGTCCCCAGCTATCTCAGGCCCAGGAGGATGGGAGGCCCCCTTTCCTCTCAGCCCCCATGGCCCCAACTGCCAGTTTGGAGGGAACCCTGCTTGCTTGTGATGGCAGGAGTCTTGGTATCACTGCTCAGCTGCGCCAGGCTTGGTGCCAACAGATCGCTGCTGGACTACACAGCATGGGGGTGAGGGAGCTGGTGTGGCCGTGGGGGGTACTCAGGCTGCCTGGACAGCCTTCTGTCCAGCCAGCTTGGGGTGGGGGGAACCAGCAGGGATGATCAGCCTCCTTGCTTCCCTTGGTGCCCTGGCAATGTCTGCTGCCCCTCTGTGCTGGTGTTGAGCTGGGGGTAGGGCTGGCAGGCCTCAGAGCCAGTGGGGGCTACTGCCCAAAGTAGGAGAAGGATTGTGGACACAAGTCCAGCAGGCTCAGCCAGCTGACAGCTGGGCTACCTGAGTGCCAAGCTGTCCCCTCCAAGAAGGGGAGGGAGAAAGGCACTGTGGGCTGGCTAAATGGTGCCCGAGTCCCCCATCCCACAAGCCCTTGAGCCAGACTCCCTCTGGAGTCATCATCTCCCTGCCCTAGCAGGCAGGCAGGCAAGGCGTTGAGACGAGGGAAAGTTTTCTTGTGTTCAGTCACACTGCTGGGAAGTCCTACTTAATGTATAACCTGCTTCCATTCCTCATATAACATCCGCCCTATGTTGGCCTGCATGCTCTGACCCCTGAAGAGTCAGGGCCCAACATTTCAGGTTTTGTGGGCAGGGTGAGCCCTTATTCTGGGGGAAGAGAACCCTCATCTACGGGGGAGGTTCAGTCAGAATACAGGTCAGTGGGTCCCACTGTGGGTAGAGGGATGAGGGCCTAAATGTGAGGCTGAGGGAGGAGAGAGGGACATTGGTGCCAGTTGATAGACTAAGGCCTAAGAGAGCAGGGTTGCCCCAAAACACATTGAACCCAGCACCAGCCTAGGGGGTCCCTGGTGGGAAGGAGGAAATGTGCGGGAGGTGGGCAGTGACTTTGTAACCAGAGATGGGCCAGGTTGGCTGAGGTGGCAGCTTGGGGCTGGGGTTTAAAAGAGCACCTTGGTCTGGCCAGGATCGGGTTCGGGTCACCTACAAGGTAGCGTGGCTGCCACCATCTGGCTCAAGTTTCTTGCCTTCGTTGATGATTCGATGGAGGAGGGGGCTATGCAAGCCGATTGGCCTAAGAAAAGGGTCCAGGCACTGCCTCTACAGTCCACTGACCAGGCTCTGGCCTGCCTCCCCTCTTCAGACCCACTCTCATGGGACAGATTGCCTGCTGCTCCTGATTCCCTCCCTGTTCTTTGGTAAACATTTAACACCAACTGGGCCCTGGCTGGTGTAGCCTCAGTGGACTGAGCACGGGCCTGCAAACCCTAGAGTTGCAGGTTCGATTCCCAGTCTACGGCACATGCCTGGGTTGCAGGCCAGGTCCCCAGTAGAGGGGCACGTGAGAGGCAACCACACATGAATGTTTCCCTCTCTTTCTCCCTCCCTTCCCTTCTCTCTAAAAATAAATAAATAAAATCTCACTCTTTCTCCTTCCCTTCCCCTCTCTCTGAAAATAAATAAATAAAATCTTAAAAAAAACCCCAAAACACCAACTGGGTACCAGGCCTTAATCTTGTTCCAGGAGTTCTGGTCCCAGGACTGCACAGAATTGGAGAGTGATCAGTATTCAACAGAGCCCTCCATGAACCCTCCATGTTTCACTAATATCCTAGCCTCACCCTGAAAGCCCTAGGCATGGGGAAGGCAAGGAGCAGAATAATCCCTCCAGCTACAGGCTAGGAAGGTTAGACCTTGGGTAATATGGCTGCCACCAGAGAAGTGGAGAGGGGAGAATATTCTCTGAAAAGCTAGTGATCATCCTGGAAAACAAGATCCCCGCCCCCCCGCCCCACCTCCAGGGGTGGTTACTTCCCTAAGTGTTCCTTGGAGAGAGGGACCAAACAGGAAGGGGACCTGCCCCCTTCCCCAAGGCAAAGCCCTCAGACACAAATTTGAAAGGGCATCCTGGTCCTTCTGTGTCCAAGTAGGGTGCCCACTTCCTCAGGGTGACCAAGGATTAGGGAAAGGAGTCATGGGGAATGAAAGGGGGTCCCCTCTTTAGTTTTTCAGGGGAAGTATGTAGTTCTTGCCCTGCGCCACCCCATTATGCTGTTGGAAAGGGGAACAAGCCACACTAAAAAGTTCTGCCTAAACCTTCTATCCCACTCTCCCATGCTGGAGAATCTCGTGGAGGCAGTGGCAACTCTGGGCAGTGGCCCCTGGGGCCTGGCAGGCAGGGTTCCTCCCCACTTTCCTTCCCCAACCATGGATCTGCGTGGGAGGAGGTGACACTGGAGGCCGAGCCAGCTCAGGGCCCCGATCTCTAACTGGAACAGTGGCCAGCCCTCCTGACAGAGCTCACATATATCTTAAAAAGCGTCTTGTATATCTCAATGATTTTTCAACGGCCCCTGATTGAAGCATGCCCAATTTAGCCGTGCCGTAAGTAACTTTTTATATTTCCTCAGGGAATCATTTCACTTATGAATCTTTCTGAATCTGCAATCTTGATTAAAAGTTGATTTTTTTTTTGTCTCTGTCTCCTCCCTTCTGAGATGCCTCCCTAGTGAAAAGGGTGGTAGCACCACCATCAATCCTCCCTCATTAGCTTGTCTGGGACAGGAGCATTCCTCCTGGGGTCTGGGGAGCAGCCGCCAAGCCTTCCCCATGGTAGCCCCCGGGGGTATGTGACCTGAAGGGGAGCTGGCTTGGAGGAGGGGCTCACAGAGGTAATGGGGGACATTACCAGTCTCCTGCCGACATCCACTCCCCTATCTGCCCTATATCAGCCCCCCCCTGCCCCCCCGCCCACGCACACATATCCTGGGGATTGTACAGCCCATTTTGCCTTTAAGGTATCTCTTCACTAGTAGCTTAGGAATTTGAGGACAGAGAACCCTTCGAGGATTCTCCTTGAGAGCACAAAACTGGTTCAGATCCTGGCCTTGTCCCTGTACAGCTACCACATCCTGGGCCTGAGTAAGTCACCTCTCTTCTCAGAGCCTCAGTTGTCTGATTTGCAAAATGGGAATGTGATTGCTAAACAGATTACCAAGCAGGTAAAAGGTTCACTTGGCTAGCACAATGCCTCCAGAAAGGCAGCCTATATTATTTCCCGAGGAGGCCCCAGCACCAGGAAGCAGGGCTGGAGCCCTGCTGATGGTCCTATCCCAGTTCTGACCAGTATCTCGTTCTTAACCCATTCATTATCCAGTCCTGGTGATACTCCTTGAGGCAGAGTGGGTGAGACTGGCATAATTATCTCCCTGAGGAGAGTAGAGGTCCGATGTCTTGCCTAGGGGCTGCCCCAGGAGCTCCCCCCGCCAGACCTCCAGACCCTCTCCCCAAAGAAGCGAAGGTTAGGGCTGCAGCAGGAAGACTGGAGGGCAACTAGGGTGAGAAACCTGAATTTAGAAGTGCCTTCCCCATAGATACCCTCCCTGGAACTGCCCCCCACACACACACACCTCCCTCCTTATAGTTGGGGGAGAGACTTGCCCAGGTGCTGGGACCTCTGGCTCTGACCTCTAACCTCTGACTTCTGGCCTGGGGGTGGGCTCTGTGAGGGCCAGAGTCATGACTGGGGGGTGGGGCCCCTGGGGACCGGCAGTGGTGGCGGTGGAGGTGGCAGCTGTGGGAGTTAACGATTTACGAGGGGCCCCTTCCTGAGGCCTCCCTCCTCCCAGGCCTGGCAGGCAACCCGTGACTTCCCAGGCGGCTAGACACAGAACCAGTCCCGCCAGTTCAAAGAGCAGTTCTTCCCGGCCCACCCCCGGGCACTGTCTGAGCACCCCTTTCTCAGGAATCTGAAGGGGAAGGCAAAGTAGGGGCTGGTGGGTGGGGTCCCCTGGTCTGAGGAGAGAAGCTTTGTCCTGTTTTCAAAAGTTCCAGTGTGAGGGGCATTTAACACCCTCCCCTGCCTTCTCCGGCCCAGTCTGTGAGGGGAGGCTGAGTCACCCCTCCCTTCCAACCTCAGCAAGCCTTCCCCGTACCACCCCACCTTAGCCTGCAGGTCTAGGGCAGGGCACTTTCAGGCCAGGCTGGCTTCTGGACGCCTAAGGCACCCCTCCCTGTGGGCCTGGTCTGGGGCCTCCAGGTTGGGGACAGCGTGTCCTCCCCCTCTCCCAGACCCCATTCTTTTACCTCCAGGCCCCTCCCTCTTCCTGACAGGGAGGGGCAGGGCCCTGGAGCTACAGCTTTGGCCTCTGGAACACGCACTCCCACTATCACAGGAGAGGCCCCTCAACCAGGATTGTCCCTAGAAAAGTTAAGGGTTATTGTCAGGGGTGAAACGCACCCCTGCCAAACAGTCCTCGCTCCGCATACAGGCGGAGTTCCCTGTGCCTGGCAGAGAAAGGTGCCGTGTCTGGTTGTCTGTGGTCTGTGTGTAAATGTGCCTGGGCGAGGGGAAATAGGGAGTGGGAGTGTGTGTGTTGGCCTGGTCTCTGCTCCCTCCCAGCCTCACTCACTCACTTGGCTCTAGAACTGGAATCCCCCTCAGCCCTCCTTCCTTCCCCCCTTTACACAGCTCAGGGCCAGGCTTCGACCACCAAACCCACTTCTCATAGATGGACAAGCCTTGCCCTCCTAAGAGACAGGCCTGGCTTTTCTGATTTTCCCCTCTGGTTTCACAGCTCTCTTGTCCCTTCAAAGGTCATGGGGGCAGGGGTGGGGAGATCTAAAGACCAATGGCCTGTGTGTGAAGACTGAGACCTCAAAGGCCTGGGCCTGTGTCTCTTCCCCTGACCGTGTTTGCACCCCAGGCCTGCCCCGGGATTTCGGTTGAGGTCACACAGTCCAGTGTGACCCCACTGAATACTGACCCAAGTCAAGGCTCCAAATGACCCTGCTCCCATCCTCTGTGATACAGTGAGAGGGGTGGGGTGATCATGGCCCAAAAGGGGTAGACTTTAGGCCAGGTTCTGGGTTGGCCATCTTTATTGGAGACCATAACTCCTACACTCCTAACTCTCTCCATGCAGCTATTTCCCAGTCATTGGATGTTTAATCAATGACCGACATTAGCTGATAAATGGCAGTCGTGGAAAAGGCAGATCCCTCAGACAAGACATGGATTTAAAAATCCTGGTTTTGCTATTTGTAACCGTGAGCAGGTGTCTGAGCCTGATGATTAAATAAACATAGGCACACAGAGCAATTAATGTGTTGCCTGACATATAGTGAGTGCTCAGGAAGATGTTGGCTACTGTTGATACCACTGGTACCCACTTAGCGCCAGGCTTCAGGCCCAGAGAGCAGATACATTTTCCCTTACCCTCAAAGAATTTTCGTGGGTGGTGGTAGTGAGGGGACGGGGAGACAAAAGAGCAAATAAAAGCTATTTTTGTGCAGTGTGGTCACTGTGGCCATAGGAGGGAACAGATGAGGGGCCTCGAAGCCTGGCCACAGAGTAGTTGTTTGGTGCATGCACTGCAAAAAGGCCCCCTGGAAAAGGAAGCTAGGGAGACTGAAAGACAGTTCATGACCTGCAGCCAAAAGGGGTACCTGTATCTGCCCAAAGGGGGTAATTTGTTCTAATTTGCACAAATGCTAATGGTGGTTCTGGAGATATGGGCTAAACTGAGGCTGGGAGCCAGCCGTTCCCAGTGGAGGTGACGTGTTGTCGGTCTTCAGTGAGGAGTTCGTGAAGTGAGCTTGATGAAGGCCCTTCTGGGCAAAGGGAGCATGTGGAGCCATGGAAACTGGAAGGGGGAGTTTGGGAGCATCTGAGGGATCCACTAGTGTTGGTGGTGTTGGTCAGCAGTGCCCGGGGATTGCAGGGAGGTATAGGGTTGGTTAGGGAAGCCAGGCGGGGGGTGGGAGGTGGTGCTGGGCTGAGCCCTCTGGGCTCTTAGGAATCACTACAGAATAGCCAATCTCAGGGGTGAAGAGAACAACTTTGGTGCCAGTCTCACTTCAGTTTGCTCATCTGAAAAATGGGGATGATGCTACTGCTGGGGCTGGTGTAAGGATTAAATGAGATAATACACCTTAGCTGTTCAGCACAATGCTCTGTGCAGGGTATTGGCTTCATAAATGCCAGCCATGGATATTGTCAGTAGGGTACAGGAGAGCTGGGTGCAGTGTGCTGGAATGACATATTCTTGCCTAGAAAACAGGCCTTTCTCTCCCTCAAAGATGCTGGATACTTAAGGGAACTTGCTTCCTGAATCTAAGCTGATTGACTGAATAACAATATGAAAACTTACTCATCTTTGGAGGCAGGGAGAAAGGAGGGAAATAGTGAACCAGGGTGGCTTCACTTATGGAAGGGGACTGGGCTGGGGATGGTCTCCCCCAAGGCCAGACCTCATACCCACTCATCTCATTTATTATGGTAGAGAGTCTTGTGTGGATGGTTTGCCCGTGACATTTATCATTCATGTTGCATTTTCCACGTGGATAATTCTGCCCCTCCCCCTGCTGGTTCCTACCTGGGTTGGATAGGGGAGGGTCCAGTTCTTAATTTCCAGGAGAGGGGGCAGACTCCTAGATCCATCCTCTGAATTGGGCCAGGCGTACACCAAAACCCTTTCTCCGAGAAAGTCACCACTGGGATCACCTGACTCATCTCCACTGCTGCCTGCAGCCCCTTGGCTTTGCTCTTCTCAGTTGGGGGCAGAAGTCTCCCCCCCCAAAAAAGTGGATAATTAATAGTGATTCCCTAAGGTGGAAGCTACTGTTCACCCTCCCCCTGGAATACCAGCATGAAGCTTCTTTCAGGTGCGCAGGCCTGATTCTGCACTGATCCTCAGCTTCAAGAGCTCTGCAGGACTGAGCTTCATTTCTTGGGTCTCTTCATTCCTCTGAGGCCTTGCTGCTAACTCTTGGGGAATAGGTGCCTCCTCACAGCCTGTGCTTCAGACTCCCCAGAAAAGGTAGATGGAGGTGGATTAAGTGTTTGGAGATCCTGGAGCATCTAGAACTGGGACCTTCCCTCCTTTTTCTTTATACAGTCAGTGCCAACGGGGTACCTGACACTTAGTGTGGGGCGTAGAATGCCTGTCTTTAAGCAGTTCAGGGTGAAAACTGTTCCCAGAGCACGTAGCTTGCTTTCATTCACATGGTATGTTTGCTTAGGTTGACTTTGAGGAAGGGTACTGGAGAGGAGAGGAAGGGCTAAACACCTCCCCTCGGGAGCCATTCCTTGAAAATGGTTAAGGGAGGACACTTCTCCAAATTTGTGGAAAGAAGGGAGGAGATGTCCCCGATGTCTGGGGAGGGGCCAATCCCTATCGCCTGGGTCTGGAGGGGGTAGAGAGGCAACAAACATTTTAGGTGAGCTCTGCCCTTTACACTTCCTTCACTCCCCTACCCCCTGGCTAGGTCACAGTCCCACAGCCAAATCTAGAAGACTTGCTGGGGGGACAGGCATCTGCTCCCCCAGAAACCCGCATGTCAAGGCCCTCCACTGTCTCCTCAGAGATAGGCAGGCTGAACAGAGGAGAGGAAGCAAGGAGGTGGGAGCTGGTTTCACTTCTCCCATGGAGGCCAGGCCGGCCTGTGGCTGGAGGCAGCCCAGTGGCCACAGTTAACTCCCTGTTATCTGGGTCCCGGTTGATCTAGGGCTGCAACTGTTTAACTCTAGGCAGGCTTCCCCAACGGCTGTCCTCCCCCTCCCCCAACCAGGGTCTGGGGCCTGTGATTTCTTCACCTGGCAGAAGGAACCCTAACCCACCCCCACGAATTCCACAGAATTGCAGAAGCTTTCCACTTTGGGATTATCTGCAGTTTTGGGATTATAGGAGCCTGGGGCTTACTCTGTGGGTCCCTGAGATGGCAAAAAAGTACTTCTGCCATATCATTAGCCCAGGCTGGGCAGATGGAGGGGGGCGCCGAGAACGAGGATATGATGGTCGGCCTAAAATCTGTACCCACTGGGCTTTTGTTATCTCTTTGAACCAGTGTCTGCTGAGTGCTGCTTTAAGTCAGGCACCATTTCAGGCTGGGAGTTCGTGGGAGTTCGTGGGCCTGGGTCCCAGAGCACCACAATTGAGTGCCATAGTCCCAGGACTCAAGAGCTTGGGCTGGCGCCAGTGTAGGACGCAAAATGTCCTTTCTTGGATCAGTCTCTTCATCTGTGAAATGGGGACAGGAATCTCCGCCCCCTTTCTCCGGGAGAACCAGAGCCCACCCAGTCCGGGAAAGCTCTCTGGGTGGCGCGCTGTTTGAGCCGCGTCCAGCTCCGAGAGCCCTCCGCGAGGAGGTTCGGGACCTACGAGCACCTGAGCTGCGGGGCGCGGCCGAACCCTCTCTATTGGTCCTGGCAGCTCCGCGGCCGACAGGAGAGGGGGCAGAGGGACGGCGGATTTCAACATATGGTGGGTGTCCAAGCGTATTCACCCCTCACAAAACGGAGGAGGTCCTCTTATTTTTTGTAAAGTTGTGGAAAAAGAGGTGAAGACGGGACGCGCCGGGGCGCTGAGCCTGGGTCGACGTCGTCAGAGCGCGGGGAGCTCCAGGCGCAGTGGCTGCGGCTCCGGCCTCAGAGCCTGCGGCGTCAAAGTGGCCAGAGCTGCGCTGGGAGGAAGGCGGAGGGAGGAGGGAGGGGAGCCGAGCGGGGCGGGGGCGGGGGCGGGGGGGTGAGGAGGGAGCGGCTAGTCCGGTCCGGGTTTTGCCGGCAGCCCCCGGGCAGCGTTCTGAGCTTCTGCCCGGGCGGGCGCGCGGCGGCGGCGGCTGAGGCGGCGGAGCCTGAGCGGGGATGTAGAGGCGGCGGCGGCACTGGCGGCAGCAGAGGCGGCGGCGGCAGCGAGAGCAGGCGCCCGAGCTTAGCGAGAAGAGCGGCCGAACCTTGCCCCCCGAAGCCGGGCCCCGTGTCCCAGCCCTGCCCAGCCCGCGCCCAGCCATGCGCGCCGCCTGCTGAGTCCGGGCGCCTCACCCTGCGCCCTCCGCCCGCCGCGCCGCGCCGCGCTCCGCTCTGGGGTGATTAGTTGCTTTTTGTTGTTTTTTAATTTGGGCCGCGGGGAGGGGGAGGAGGGGCAGGTGCTGCAGGCTCCCCCCCCCTCCCCGCCTCTGGCCAGCCAAGGCAGCTTGACTCCGGCTCCGGACCCGGGCTCGGCGGTCGGCGGAGCTGGAGCGAAGCGCAGAGCGGCGGCAGTGCCTAGAGCGGAGCGCAGCTCCCCGCCCCGCCCCTCCCCCTCGTCCTCGCGGCGGCGGCGGTGGCGGCTTGGACGACTCAGAGAGCCGGTAGGTGTCGGGCCACGGCCCTCCCCCGACCCCCCCGGAGGCCGGCCCCCTCCCCTTCCCCGCCTACCTCCCTCTCCTCCCCCGGGGCCCGGTGCGCGGCCGGGGCCGGAGTTCGCTGCAAGTCGGCGGAAAGTTTGGCGGCGCGGGCTCCCCCGAAGTTCAGGTGCGGAGAGCCAGGGACAGGGAAGGAAGGGTCCGCGTTTGGGAGGGGCGGGGGACGCCCAAAGCCTGAATCCCGGAGCCCTGGAGGCTGAGAGCCCTAGCGCCTGTGATCGTTTGGTGGCCGCCGCTGTACCCAAGCCTCCCCAAGCCGCAGTCGGCGCGGTCGCAGATCACTGAGTTCAGACAAAAAGAGAGGTTTTAGGGTCGGGGACTGCGGGTTGGGCGTCGTGGATTGGGGCTGGGGCTCTCCCTGCGGGGTACTGTCCTCTCCCTAAATACTCCAGCTGGAGGGCGTTGGGGTGGCGGGAGCCCAGGTCCCCACCTCACCGGGTGGAGCGGGTGCTCCGCCTGCGGGGGCGGCTGATTGGAGATCCCCCGCGCGCACTCCCCCCATCAGACCCCACTCGCAGCCGTGTTTTGAGGGCGACGGTAACTGCTCAGAGTGCCCTGGACCACGGGTGGCTGAGTCGACCCCTCCACTGGGAGCGGGCGGCGGCCACATTTTCCCCTCCGGCTCCTCTCCTCGGTTGCCCGCAGGGTGCCTGGCGGGCTGATCAAGTTTGACCTTTTTTTCCGTCAAAGTATCACGTCCCCCCCCCCCCACCGCGCCCCGCGGCCTCTCTCCTCCCTTCCTCTTCAGCCTTGGGGGGGGTCTTTCAGGCTGTCTCCCGAGCCCCGCATGGCCAAGCAGCTCGCAAAGCTAGGGAGGGAGAATGGGGGTGCTCCTCTCGCTGCGGAGCTCTGGGAGGCGGGTGTCCCAAGCGCCTGCCTCGCGTTTCTGGCCCCACATTACCCGTGAAGTTCGGCCCCGAAGCCCCCTCCCCTTGTGTTCCCTAGAGCGAGGGGCTGAACCGCCGCGGGAAGAATGTGTTAATTTTCTTGCTGGGGGAAGTTGTCCTCTCCCGGAATGAGCTGCTTTCCGGCGGGGAGCGCGGGGTGCGCCTGGCTTTGTTTATTTGTAGGATCGACAGCAAGTGAGTGACCCCAGCTTTTAAATGGGGGGCCGCCTCCGGGACCTGTCAGAAGAGGTGAAGCGCCCAGTGAGAGAGAGCAAGATTGCATTTTGGTTTTTCCTCTCAGGAATCGGAAGGGGTGCGCGGAGTTGGGCTGGTGCCATGGTCTTCAAGGAGGCACCGGCAGATTTGGGGGGGCGGTTCGGTCTTTTCATCCGGAAAGACCCACTCTGTCTTGTGTCCTGTGACGGGGGTCTGTAGGGTTGGC
This sequence comes from Trachops cirrhosus, assembly GCA_028533065.1. Classification (NCBI taxonomy): domain Eukaryota; kingdom Metazoa; phylum Chordata; class Mammalia; order Chiroptera; family Phyllostomidae; genus Trachops; species Trachops cirrhosus. The sequence continues at coordinate 25,773,952 of CM052546.1, read as the reverse complement.
AGCCTCGCCCTACTTTGCCCCTGGACCCTGGGTGGTCTGAGAGTCGCGTTTTCAGATGGGGGGGGCTGCAGGGGACTCCAGAGAGCCAGCCTCTTGACCTCCGTCTTTCTCTGCACCGCGGGTTCTGTTCGGTTTTGTGGCTGGCCCACCCCCACCCCTACCCCCACCCCCACCCCCCGGCTTTTGCGCAGGAAGCGCTGGGGAGGGGGGCATGTGTGATGGTTCAGCCCTCGCCCCCGCCCAAGCTGCCCCAGGGCGGCCGGCAGAGTCCCTTTCAAGTTTTCCGCTGGGGCCGCCTGGCGGGGGCTGCGTGCGCGGTCGCTGCGGGCTTGTTTGGAGCGCTATTTGAACGCCCGGCGCCACCTCAGCTGCCCCGGCCCGCGGAGGCGGGGGGTGTCCTCCGTGCAATTGAGAGCATTCAAATAAGACGCTTTTAGGGATGTATTGGCCTCAGCTTGCTTTGGTCCCCCTTTCGAAAGACCCCGTACCCTAGGTTTCAACCGCCGTGGGAAACCCAGAAACTGGGACCCGAACGAAACCTTCTAAACCCCTTTTTGAGAGCGCTGCGGAGAGACTGAGGCCGGCGTTACCTACTACTGCGTAGTGTTGATTTAGCAGTTTCCCTGGATGAGAGCAAGAGCTGGGCGGCGGGGGGTGGGGGGGCAGTGGCTCGCTCTGCAGCTGTCACCCCCCCCTCCCAGAACGGAAATTGTTCTCTCTCCTTGGGGAGGAGGGAGAGGGGGTGATTTTTGCTCTGGGAAGGGGTGGGAACTGCTGAGGGAGGTTGGTCTCTGGAGATCTTTGTGGAAGCCCCCCCAGCCCCCCATCCTGGCAGAAGCTGAAGCTCTCCCAGGGAAGTCCCTAGCCAGCCTTGCACCTCCCTCCCCCTGCCACCTCCTTTTCCAAGGTTCCTCTGCAGAAGACAGACCCTTGGCTGGCTGGCTGGCTGGCTGGCTGTCCGTTGGCGCCTTATTTATGTGTGTGTATTTGGGCCCGGCTGTTTTCTCGGCTCAGCAGGTGACCCTGGCCGGGGCCTCCTATCTCTCCCCCGACAGAGCCTGTTGACTTACCCGTGGGCCAGCGGCCTCGTCTTTATCACGTGAGGCCTGGAATGTCCACCCGGCTGGGCTGGGCTGGGCTGGGTTGGGTGGGGGAAGGGAAGGGGAGGGGAGGATTCTGCATCCAGGGCCCAGGCCAGTGCAAGCCTATGTTCTCTGGGCTCCCACTGTGACCCCCAGCTCTTGCTGCCTCTACCCAACTTTTTGCTTGCCTCCTACCCATTTGGCAAGTGTGAAACTGAGGCTCATAGAAGTGTGGGTATGGGGTGGGCAGGGTTGCATCTGGATAAAGAACCAAATCTTTAGGAATTAAATATCCTACCTTCTTTAGCACCCCACCTAGTTATTTTGGGAGGGTGGAATGGAGATGGGGTTCTCCTTGGGAGAGAGGAGTGTGGGCTGGGCTGAGGTCAGCTGACTTTCCAGAGTGCAGAATAGGGTAGAAGAATGGGGGGACATTGATGAGCCAGACCCAGGCCTGCTTCCCTAGAGCTCCTGTTTGCAGGCCTGATCATGAAGTCAGAACTTCCTGAGCATGGTGCTCTGGAGCATGCCTTAATTGGCCAAGGATGGAGTGGGGTTCACTTTTTATTACTGTTATTATTGCTGATCTTTATATGTAATTCACTTATTCATTGACCCAATGTGTGTTTATTGAGCACCTACTGTGTGTCACAGCCCCACCCTTCTGGGGGTGCAGAAATGAATCACTGACTGCCCTTACTCTGGAGGCAGGCCCAGGGTGGAAGCTCCACCCTCTTTCCCCACCTCCGGAGGGCCTGATTGGAGCTTTTCCTTTTTTTTTTTTCCCCTCTGGGCTCTCCCTTTCTTATCCTCATCACCTGGTCTCATTCTAGCCCCTAGCCTCTGTGTGTGTGTGTGTGTGTGTGTGTGTGTGTGTGTGTGTGTGTGTGTGTGTGTGTGTGTGTGTGTGTGTGTGAGTGACTTGATTAAGTGTATTAATAGTTAAACTCTCACTCATAGCTGGAACTCACCAGACCACAAAAAACCTCCCCAGTTACTCACGCGCTACTGCCCAACAAGAATATCCCACTCAAGTTTTTTTTTTTTTTGCTTTCTCTTGCTTCCCCCTTTATTCCCCCCAACTCTGAGCCCACCTCCCAGGCTGCAGACTGAGAAAGGACTGGCCCCCATTCCACCTGCCCCCTAAAGCCAAAGCCAGTGTGAGCTGCTAGATGAGGCTGTGTGGATCTAGTCTGTTGGCCAGGGGTGTGGGAATCTAGGCACCATGCGTGCCGATGACTCAGGACATGTATATCTGTGAATCGCTCTGTTGAACGTGTGTCTGTCTTGGGGTCTGGGAGTCTGAGCATAGGAATCTATGGGTCTAGGAATTGTGTGTGCACTGCATTTGTGCCTGTGAATTTGGGAATATGTAAAAATTCTGAATTATGTATGCTGGGAATTTTGTAGAGTATATGTTTATGTTTTGTGTGTATCTGTGTGCTTGTATAATGCTTGTAAATCTGGGAGTGTCTGATGCTCCCAAAGTGGTGTATCTGAATAGGGAAAGTGTGAACCTGGGTATATCTGAGCTGTGTGGGCATTGGTCTATGTCTGTCTTTGGTGGCTGGTGCCTGTGTTCCTTTCTCTTTCTGTATCTCTGGCCAGCCTGTCATTCTGAGTCCCTCCCTCCCTGATTGAGACCCTGAGTATGATTGTGTGTAGCATCGAACCTCTCTCACCCTGTCCTTTCCCTCCCCTACCCTCCCTGGCAGTAACTGGGCAGCTTCCCCGTCTGCCTGCCTGCTGGGAGTTTTGGAAGCTGTGGAGGGAGACAGGCTGGGGCCGGGGTGACAGTGCGTATCCACGTCGATGGCAGCCTGTGATTACAGGAATAAAAGGATTTTAAGGTCATGGGTGTATTTTTTTTTTGAGCCCCCTGCCTTTGGTGAAGCCAGTGGCAACAAAGAGCCAGAGCTTGGTGTCTGTCCCCATGCAAGGGAACATGGATATGGGGGGCTTCCTGGGAATTTGAACACATGTATGTACATGCATGAGCAGAGCCTGTGAGAGCATGTGTTTCCTATCTGCCTGTTCCCTAGGGGAGAATTCCCAGGAAAACTTCTTGCTTCTGGGTGTTAAATGGAGCTGGAACCCTGCAGTTTTCTACCCATCTTCCCCAACCCTCCCAGTAGGGTGTCACCTGGACCAGGCCACATCTCGGGGTGTCAGTGCCCCTGGCCCTGCTCCAGCCCCTGTAATTGCATTCTGCCGCCTAATCCCCCGCCAGCTCAATTAGATCGCAAATTCTTCTTCATTTCCTGCCTCTGATGCTGGCCTCCCTCTGGGCTTGAAGGGCCTAGAAGGGAGGGAGGGGATCCTGCCCTCCTTCCGCCAGCTCTAGGGGCTCTTGGGGTGGTGGTGAGATTAGTTCCTGGCACAAGGGCCCTGGGGTGCAGGTTGGAACCTTGGCAGTCAACAGGACAGGGCTCTGCTGGCCCTTTTTGGACTAGCCTCAGTATCCCCATGTTTGGGAAGGGGACTTTCGCTTTCTGGTACACAGGGTCTGGGCAGACAAGGCAAATAACTCTGGCCAGGCCCCTAGGCAGTGTCCTCACCCCCAGCCCCTGCAGGCTCTGCCCATCTGCTGCTCCCAGGGCAGTTGCTGGCCAGCCCCCGGCATAGGGATTGTTACCTTGTTTTCAACCTCTTCATGGTGTCCATTCTGGGGACCAGTGGGACCACTGAGCTCCCCTCTGCTGAGCCCTCCTAACCCCTCCCTTGACCTCACCCAGACAAGTGTGTTGGAGCTCTGGCGCTGGAGTCAGACCTAGTCCAAAATCCGGATCGTTTCGCTGTCTCGATGGCTGTATGACCTTTTGTGTTCTGTGATCCTCAGATTCCTTATATCCCTGGGATGGGATAATAAGAGTACCTGGTCCACAAGACCATTTTCAGATGGACACGAGGATGGTTATGCAGTACCCAGCACCAGTGGCTAACTTACAGTCGGCATTCAGTTAAAGTTGGCTTTTATGGTGAAGAGGACTTCCTATCCCCCAGTGAAAAGGAGGAAAAGGACACATGGCTCCCTCTTAGTGTTTCGGTCTCCATTCTGCTAACCATCAGGTGTGTGACCTTGGGCACATTGCTCTGCCTTCTCTGAGTTTCTCTTCCCCAACTCTAAAATGGGACTGATAATAGGCCTGATTTCACAGAGGCTTGGGAGGGTTGTCTGCATGCAGGTGCTTGGCCGCAGCTGCCCCAGCAGGTTTTCAACGTATTACTTGCTTTCTTCTACCTTCTCTCACATCAAGCCTGGGTGGGTGGGGCTGGTGCAGACACAGGCTCAGGGTTGAGGGAACTGACCAAGGTCATGAGGCTGGTAATGGGACCTGGGTGGGGTGGGAGGGCTAAGGGATGACCCGCTGGCTCACTAGCTGGTTTACTCACTGGCTCAAAGCTGAGCTTTGAGGCATGGCCTTCCCTCCTCACCCGTCTCTGTGGAAAGTGGTGGCTTGGTTGATTTTTTTCCGTAAAGGAGAAGCTGGAAGTCTACCCCCTCCTCCCCCAGGAGGCACTGTGGCAGCGGCTGTGCTGACAGGTCTTTTGGCCTTCTTGCTAGGATGGCTGGCAGCTCTGGAAGGCCGGCTGCGCACAGACCAGCTAGAGGGAAGAGGGAACCGCAAAGGTCCCCTGCCATCACTAATCCCCATGGCCCCTCCCACCCTCAGACTGTCCTCTCTGTGGGTAGAAAGGCTGAAAGGAGCCACAGCAGGATGAAAGCTGGGGAGACTGTCTCTGCTGGAGGTGGTGGAGAGGGACAGGCGGTGGGGGGGCCCAGTGGGGGGCGTATCTCGCTCGCTAGTCCCCTTATTTCTATGACCTCTGTCACTCATTGGCCTAGGCTCTTTAATATTTCATGGCCCTTGGAGTCAGCCCCCTGCCCCAGCTCACAGGCCCCCTTTGTCTGCCTGCCGCTGAATTGCTGAATTACTGACCCGAGGCTGCCTCTGCCTTCCCCCAGCTGGCCCTGACACCTTCCCTGTCCCTCCTGACCTGCCTCACTGACACCTCTACTTGTCACACCCTCCATCTCTCACACTCATCCTCTCCCCTTCTCTCACATCTCTGACCATCTCTTTGCCCTTTTTCTCCATTTTTCTCTTTTGTTGGCCTCCTCCTCCTCAGCAGAACAGAAACCTCAGCAACTGGTCCGCTTGCCTGCCTCACCCCTCCTGGGTCCACCCCTTCCTGCCCCCTCCCCCCAGCCATGCTGGCCGTGAGAGCTGGTTTTATTTATTTTTCTGTTTGTTTGGGAAGAGGGCAGTGGCAGTTTTGGGCCCTGGCTGCTGTGTTCTGCCTAGAGCAGCGGGCAGGCCGGCTGTGCTGGCCTCCCAGGAATGTGGCCGGGACGCCCCGCGCTATATTTACTCCCCTCCAGCTGCTGGCCCCAGCAGGGCAAAGCCAGGCCTGCCTGGTGGCCCTGGGGGGGAACCTTGTACCCACCCTTCCCAGTCTAGCAGACCCCACATGGCCCTTGGGCCCACTGCTCCCTCCCTTCTCTATGACCTCCGCTGACCTCCTAGGACTTTCCTGGCCTGCCAGCAGGAACACTCGTTGGTGCCAGTACGGCCATAAAGTGGGGGCTCCAGGGCCTGATTCGTGTGAGCCAACACCTGGCGGCGACCCCCAACCCACCCAGGGGCCTAGCCCAGGCCTGTAATCTGGTGGCCAGAACTATGTAAAGCATCTTTCTGGGCCTCTCCCCACCGTGCCTGGTCCTCGTTCTTGCCACATCCGTGATCACTGGCAGGAGTGGGTGGGTGGGGTGGGGTGGGGTGGGGTGGGGTTGGGGGTCCTGACCTGGCGCAGCAGCTGTGTTCCCTGTACTGCTGCTCCAATCCCAGATAATTTGCCCTCTGCTGGAACTCCTCACATGGACATGCGTGTGCATACCTACTAAGTATTCACACATGTGTACAACATGCATTGACACATGCTGGATCGTACCTTCCTTTGAGGCAGGGCCATGCCTCCTGCATTGACTTGGCCATTCATCAGATGCTTATGGGACTTTGAGCCTGCTCCTTGCCAGCCATGCAGTGGGTTGTGGCAGTGATTCCTTCCCGTTCCCCCAGTGCCCACCAGCTAAGTGTTTGAAGAGCTCTAGCTGCTGCTCTAATCAATTGCTGTCCCTCAATAATAAAGATAATAATAATAATAATAATAATGATAATAATAAAGTTGTAACAATGGTAATGGCAACAGCTATCTAGCCTTCACTTTCTTTAGTTTTCACAGTAGCCCGTTGAGTTGGGTGCTGTTAGCATCCGCATATACTGAGGCTGGAGAGTTTGTGGCTTGCCCAGGACATGCCCATGACAAGTAGAATTAGAACCGGGTAGAGCCCTTCCTTGTCTGTCTGTGAACACCATGAGGACAGCCAGGGTTGGTCTGCATGTGGTTTCTCCTGCACCTTCCACACTGCCTGGCATACAGCAGGGACTCCCTAAATGCTTGCTGACTATAGGCTTTACTCTCCTTCTTGAGATCCTAATATCCCTGTCAAGGATCCTGGCATGTAGTGGGGAGAAGGGCTGATGGACCAGTTGGGTGAATGAAAGAATGAATTAATGACCAGATGATTACTTGTGGGAATGAGTGCTTGCAACAGACATTGGGATGGGAGGTGTGCTTGTGATCAGACTGATGTGTAGAGATCACTGGCCCTATAAAGAATCATGGGAAGTGAGGTGGGGGATTGGGCTAAGAGATGTGGACAGAAACCAGTAGACTGCTGGGGCTGAGCTCTTTGGGCAGGTCACATCTTCTCCCTGGACCTTGGTTTCCCATCTATCAAGTGGGCTTGGGAACCTTTGTCCTTGCTGGCTGCCTGTGGGCCTGAGCTGGGACTGGCCGGGGCGCCTGAGAGGTGAGGGGACTGGTGGGAGGAGGAAGTAGTGGGTGGTGAAGACAGGAAGGTGAAGCGTGGAGCTTCGCTTGGAACCTGAGAAGCACGGAGACCAACTCTGACCTGACGCCTGTCCTCCCTCTGAGCTGCAGGGTGGGGGTGCAGGCTCACAAACCCCTAGCTACCCACTCTTGCTCGGTCAAGGGCTGGGCTTCCTGACATCTTCACCATCGATGGTCGTGTATGTCTTGAGGAGCTTGTCTGTTCGCCCGGACTAGACCAGCCATATCCGCAGGCCCACAGCTCCCCACCCACCTCACATCCACTTCTGTTGACCCTGTTGGGAGAGACCCAGCCTCTCAGCTCCGCGCAAAGCTAGATGACAAATTGGTTAGCTGGACCCCCTGAATGTCAGATCTTGGTGGCCTATAATTTTTAGTCACAGGAGTCTAGAATCAGAGAGTGCTTGGAGCAGAGGAATTCTCCAGTCAGGATTCCTATCCTGTTGAGATTCTAGAATCACAGAACCATGGACTTTAACTGCTAGAGGGAGGCGTGAATGGTCACATTTCAATCTTGTTTGACGCTAGGGGACATTGAGGATATGAAGGGAGGGGCTTCCCTGTGGTGCCTCAGGTGACATGAGTGTATACCTGAGGCAGAAACCCAGTTCTGTCACTGGCCTACTGCTCTTTGGAGATCTAGCTAGTGTGGAGAGTGGGTTGTGTGGCAGCAAGGGGATGTGGCTGGCCTGCAGGCACAGGAGGGGTCCTCTTGGTGGTGCCCACCCGCCCGCTGCCCACGCTTCCCCAGGCACCAGTGTGAGGAGGAAATGCAGGCTGTTGCTTCCAGCGACAGCCGGCAAGGCCGGGCGGCTTCCCAGCTCCCCTGTGATTCATGGCTGCCTGCAGCTCCCCCCCTCCCCTGGGGGCCTCAGCAGCCCCATCTGTGCAATGGGAGAGGAGGCTCTATCCCACTATCTACCATCACAAAGACAATACAGTTGGGATTCTTTTCAAGACCACCCTCAGGCTGTGGGAGAGTCGTCCCAACTGGCCAGCTGGACATTTGGACCTAAAGCACTCAGAAATCCTTCTTGGAGTCACTCTAATGCTTCCAGTTGCTTGGAAGGGCTGAATTGGCTCCTGGGGCAGAAAGCGTTGGTGTAGGGTTAATGGATAGAGAAGGGTACTGAAGCCAGAGTCTCTTTCCTTCGGGAAGACAGAGCAGTGAATGGGAGGGCTAGGTCACCAGGGCTGTCTCCTGACCTTAGTATACCTGTCTGTACAACAGAGGGTGTTGTTCCGTGAGGTCATTCATTCAGGGTCTGCTCTGTGCGTGGATATGTGCTGTGGGTACTGGGGGTGTCAAGGCAAGTAAGTGGTGGAACTGGGAGGGGGGGCTCCTTGGCTGCAAACATGGGGTGGGAGTGTGATTTGGCTGAAGGAGTGACTCGGGAAGAAGGAATGAGGTACGGGAGATAAGGAGCTGGTCAGTTAGGCAATGTCTAGCGGAAAATCCCAGCCGATCTCAGGAAGTGTTTCCTCCACTGGTCTCCTGGGAGAGAGGCAAGGCAAGCAGGAAGGCATGTAGCTGGGGGCAAATAAGGCCCCCCAGCCAGTCCAAGTGGAAACATCCTAGGTCTGACAGCTGGGTGGGTGTGCCCCTTACACTGTGGGGCTGGAACACATCTTCTTTCTCCAAGCTCTGAGGCTGGGCCTGTGGTGGGGGACTGGGGCTGCCAGGAGGGGCTGGGCCATTGTCCATATTTCAAAGCCTTCCCCAGGGGCTTCTTGGTAGCCCCTACCCTGTCCTGAGCTGCCACAGTGGGGGTGGCAGATGCTGTTTCATCGCTGAGGCGAGTGGGAGGCCTCCGGAAGGTCCTCCTGGGAGGTTCCGGGGGGCAGCGGGGGCGTTGGCAGCTGCCTCCCAGTGAGCTGGCTCAAGTGGCCTCACAGGTCCCTTAGTCCCCCAGGCCTGGGGGTGGGTGGCGGTGCCTCAGAATTGAGACTGGTCCCTCCTGCCTTCACTACCCCTACTGCCCACCAGGCTTTTTGGCTCTGGCCCCCTCCCATCCCTGGCTGTGTCTGCAGAGCCCCCCGGGGAAGGCAGGGGAGGAGGCGCAGCGGGCTCAGAACAGCGGGTGCCCGCGCAGCCAAGTATTTGCGCGAGCTGTCAGAGACAGACAGGCATGTGGGGAATTTGGTGCGTGTGGGGCTGGGGGAAGCAGCCGGGTGGGCAGGCAGGCAGGCAGGAGGTGGGAAGCTGGGGAGCTGGGGCTGCCTCCCCCGCCTGTAACCCTGCAGAGACCACCATCTCCCAGCCCAGATCAGAAGGTATATCCAGCCCCTTCTCTCTGACTGTACCAGTACGGTGAGGGGAGTGGGGCTGTGAATCTGGCTGAGGTCTGATGACAGAGCGGACGCTGGGGAAGGGAGTGCCCCGTTAAGGGCCTGATCTTGGGAGAGGCTGTCTGGTAGAGTATGGAGCCAGCCTGGAATCCGGGTTGTGCCTGACTGTGGCCTCCAGGAAATAGCAGCTGTCATGCTCCCAAGTTCCCCTCAATGCCCCCCCACCCCCAAGCCTGGCACAACTTGTTTCCTGGCCAGGGTCCGGCTGGGGCAGATTGGAGGAGCCTGGTATTGCCCGGCCTGGGTAAGGAACAGGCATGGTGGAGGCGGTCATGTTGATAAGCCCAAAGGTACTTGGGCTGCTGGGTAGGGGCTCCTCCAGTTATTTTGCTGAAGCAGGTTGGAGTCACTTTGAGGAAGAGACCAGAACCCTTATCTCCCTGGACAAAGACCCCAATTTAGTAACCTTTGTGGTCTCTCCAGTAGTGCCTGTTAGGCAGGTCAGGGCCTAGAGCTGAGTAATACTTGGCGTTTCATAACTGAGAGCCCAGAGAGGCCAAACAATGGCCCAAGGTCACACAGCGGGCTCCCCAGCCTTCTTCCTACCCTCATGTGGGTGGAGCCAATGGGTAGAGGTGAACACTGGGGATGGGGGGCTATATTTAGTCAATCTTGCAGAGCCAGAGGGCCCCTGGGAGCAGCTGTTGGTGGTGGTGGGGGTGCAGACAGAGGCCTGGAGCTGCATTTAGTCTGGACAGAAATATCCTCCCCCACCCACCCACCCACTGGCTCGGTGGCCAGGCTGCGGGCTTGTCCCCTGAGGGGCAGCTTGCCTGGGCCTGGCGGCTGGCGGGACAGGCAAGATGACCCGATAGGCTTTTCCCAGCTCAGGTTTCGATGAAACAGGAACCGGAGCCGCAGCCTGGGCTGTGGGGGCCAGGGCAGCCGGAGCCTGGGGGCCAGGGCTGCCTCCCCCGCTCCTCCCCCTTCTCCCCATGATGCAGCCTCCCCTTCTCAGAGGCCTGGGGAAGCAGCAGGTTATTTATCAAGCCAGCCTCCCTGCCGTGTCTGGCAGCCATGAGCCCAGCAGAGCAGGGTGAGCTGGGCGGGCGGGCCTCGGGATGAGCTCAGGAGACGTGAGTCACCCCATCCCCAGCAGCCCCACGAGGCCCTGCGGCCTGGCAGGCAGAACAGACTCACGCAGGCCCCATGCGGCACACCCCGGGGCACACGCTTGGGACAGACACAGTCACTCTGCTCACGCAGTTCCACATGACGTACACACACAACTGACACACATGGCACGGGCTTGATTCCCTACGCCATGGACACTGCAGAAGCACACTCGCTGTTAACACTCACTGCCCCAGCTTCTGATGCATGCACACATGGGCACATATATCAGCAAATGGACATGCACAGTCACGCATGTGCGTGACATGCCCCTGGGGGATCCCACACACTGCTCCCTGAGGCGGTTGTGTGTGTGCCCCGTCCTGTCAGGCTCAGGCAGGCATCCTCAGGCCATAGCTCCCATGCAGGTGGTACCCCGGAGTTGGGTCGGGAGCACAGACACAGTAGAGCCTGGGGCACGCACATGAACTGGTTGGGGCTCCTGTCACCCAAATGCCCATGGTTTTGGCTCACCTAAAGGAGGCCCAGCCCTCAGCCACATACAGGCAGCTGAGTTCTGTACGGTGGGCATGAAAAAGGAGACATTTTCCCCCAGTCTTCCAGACCTGCTGGCCCTCTCAAAGGAGGAGGCGCAGATATCAGGCGTGGCATTGTTAAGCCCACCCTGTCTCCAGGATGGGGTGCTCTGGCCATGGCAGAGCCCATCGTGGGTGGGTGGGGAGGGATGTAGAGGAGCTAGTAAGAGGACCGGCTGGAGAAGGAAAGCCATGGACAATTGATTTTTCCGGGAGTGCCAAGTAGTCAGCTGCTTCCCCAGCTTGGTGTGGGGTCCTTGGGAGATTGGGGGGTGCCAGAGATTCGAGGAGGAATGAGAACCCCTTATCTAGTAAGTTGTGACCCAGGAGTGTGCCTGCCCGTCCTCTCCGCTTGCCCTGGCACCCACTTTCCTCTGTCCCCTTGGTTCCCAAGCCCCTCATTATTTCCCCCTAGTTCTTAGTCTGCTGGCCTGCAAAATGGGTGCAGAGCTGAGTACAGGGAGGGCCTGGGCCGCTGAGTTGGAGGGATGCCTCTAAGCTTCTGCTGCCCGTGGGGGCTGGGACCTGCCTTGCCTGGATGAGGCAGAACTGGGAGCATACCCATTTTTCATGAACTGGAAAATACACCATTTTTCGGATGAGAGAATTGAGTCCAATGGGGATGGCTTCATGGTCATCTAACACCCAGATTGTAGATTATTCTGGGCCCGTGGGATTGAGACAGCCCAACAGGGGTCAAGGGGCAGGAAGCTTAAGGCCTCAGCCCAGGCTGGCTTCCACTTTCTGGCCACAGAGGTCTCTCCCATAAAGGCCTGGACAGCAGCCAGGGAGGGAAGAGGGGCCCAAGCATTCTGAGGGGGAAAAATGACCATGGTCACGGTCCATGACCCTGAGCCATGGACTCTGGAGTTGGACAGGCTTGGTCACTGCCTGCTATGTAATCATGGGCCAGTCTGCCAACCTCTCTGACCTCACTTTTGCCACCTGTAAAATGGACCTGAGTCTTATCTCTTATCTCTGTGGCTCTCTAAGCCACAGGATTTGAAGTAGATGGTGGGGCGTGGTTCTCATCAGGTCACACCTGGATCTCCAGTCCTTGTCCCCACCCTCCACCTGCCTGCTCCAGCAAAGCTGGCATTTTCCTGGGAGTGGTGTCCCCACAACATGGACTCTTTAATTAGAATGTCTTGGATTTGGCCTTCTCTGAAGCTGGTCTCAGATGGGAATGCTGAGGTGTGGGAGTAAGGAGGCTGACCTTTGGGCCACAGGGAAGGGGAGGGATGGGAATGGATTGGACCCAGGGCAGAAGGACCTGGGCTTCTTGAGTGTGTGGACATTCCTGGGGACTTCACAGTAGGACAAAACAGAAAGGGCCAAGGCTCTCTCTGGCCGCTGCCCAACACACAGCCAGGCCGTACATGAGTCTCAGATAGGGACTTCCAGGTGGCACATGGGGCCTTCGCAGGGTGGTGGGGAGCTTGGCATGTGCCAGTGTGGAAGAGATGCTGGGGCTGTGGGAGACTGAAGAAGTGCTGACATAGAGCAGGCAGGGCTGGGGCACCAAGGAGGGAAAAGGAAAGGTGGGCAGGAAGTAAGGTGTGATCTTCCTGTGGCCAGAAAAGGAAGAGTAAGCCTGGACAGCTGAGTGCTGCCCTCCTTGTAGCTTTCAGACCTCTACTGTATGCTCATCTCCCCATGTTCCTGCAGGTAAGCGGGGGAGGGGGGAATACTCTCTATTTGGGGCTGGGGAAACTGAGGTACAAGGGATTGTCAGACTCAAAGGCAAACAGTGGCCAGGCGGTGGGGGCCACAACCCAGGTTCCCTGGCATTTCTGGCTTGAGCTGTCCTTGACACTCACTCTTATGCTGGCTGACGATGACAGTAAAAATGATAACTGAACTATTATTTATTGAACACATTTTGCATGCTGGCTCTCTCCAGGCCCCTGATGAGAGTGGGGCTGTCACTGTGTGCATTTCACAAACTAGGGAATGGGCTCGGCAAGGGCAAGCAACTTGCCTGAGATCCAGGATGGAGTCAACAGAGTGGAAGAGAAGTGTTGCCTCAAAGCCCATGCGGACTGTTTCACAGCCTGCATCTCTGCCTCTGGAGGCTCCCACCCATCCCCCATGATCACACACTATGAGTGATGTTCCTGGTTGGGCCAGTCCCCCCCTCCCACCTGTGCCCAGGCCCATGACTCTCTTAGGGACCTCTGCAGTGGCACTCCCCAGATTTGAATGAAAAGGCCTTGGGAGGGTGAGCCCTGTTGCCTTGGCTTCTGCAAGGGACATGGTTCACTGAGAGTGGGGTAGGGGATGCTCCAGGGACCAGCTTGCTACCCTGAGGGATCTCCTTGCAGACAAATTCTGGGAAACTCCATTGTGACAGCCACCTAGGGCCTGGTCAGGGTCACACACTGCCCCATCCCCTAACCTTCCACCTTCCCCGGGGGCTCTTTTGCCCTCTGGGGAGCCCTGCAGGGAGTCTCTGAGAGAGTGCCCTTGAGCTGAAAATACCTTCTTTTCTGTACACAGGGACAGTCACAGTGACCCCACCCTCACCCCCAGCAGCGAGCTGGTTAGCCAAAGACAGCAGACACAATGTGGCCCTGGGTTGGGGCTCACTAAAGGTCACTGGGTCGAGCTTATGTTGCTGGAAGTGGGGCTGGCCTCAAGCGGAGGCGCAGACTCTGGGTTTGGGGCTTTGTGCCGTGTGGCAAGTCACTTCGCCTTTCTGGTCTCAGTTTCTACATCTGTGAAATGACTGAGAGTCTGCTCTGCATACTCTTTGAGACAGGGGTGAGTCACAGCCAGACACGCCCACATGCCCTTCACCTGGTGTCCCCAGATCCCCTAGGTTTCTGCAGCCCCCTCGTGCTAGCACAGGATCCAGGGGGAGCTGGGTGGGCTCTAGAGTTGGGCCAACCTGAGTTTTAGTCCCCCCTCCACCATCCACAACTTGGTCGACTTTGACCAGTCACTGCCCCACACAGCTCTGAACCTCAGTGTCCTCATCTGTGAAATGGGTGGACCATGGGGCCTACCTCTCTAGGACGATATGGACAGAGCACCTGGCACCACAATGGTGGTGACAGTATTGCGGTACCCCTAGCCTTGGTCGCAGGGATTCTGGGAAGGAGACAGTGCCAGTCTGCTGGCTCAGCTGGCTTGGCCACTGACCTTCAGAGCACCCAGGCTGTCAAGGCCACCTGACTGCCTGCTGGGCGGGCAGGCGGGTGGCAGCAGGGAGCGTCAGCCAGCTCCTCGCCTGACGCTGCCCTCCCCTGCTCCCACTCTACTCTCCCTCTCTGCGCCTGTGTGTGAGCTAATTAATCTCAGCCCCTTTGGGAAATTAGAACGCTGCAGCCTCGGCCTCCTCAGCCTCAGTGCCTGTGCTGCTCCTGGGCCCTGCCAAGACCCACTGTGGTTTAGGGGCATGGGGTCGGGGGTGGGGGTGGCAGGACGAGCTGCCTAAGCATGGCTCTCTGAGCCCCCCACTCCTGGCTGGTGGAAGGAGGGCTCTGGCTTCTAAGCCCCCTCCCTTCCCCTACTAGACAGCATTCATAAGGACCCAGGCAATTGCGCTGCTGGGGTGAAACCCAACTCCCAGTGCCTCTTTGACCTAGGGCTGGTATGGTCACCTTCTCACCCCACATTCTGTCTCATTGTGGGGTCCTCTTGCCTGTCCAGCTTGAACTGATGGGGACATTTTATTGTAGAATTCTGCTTGGGAAATTAATTCAAAAAAGTTAATTAATTGGCAGTTCCGGAGGTGGCAGACTCCACGCCCAGCTGGTCCTACTGACGTTAGTGCTGACCTGCCTGAGATACGAGGCTTGTGGGGCAGGCCGGAGAGAGGGACCCCAGTGACCTGGCTGGGCAGCCCTAGGACAAGCAGCAGATGCTCAGGAAGGCGGAAAGTTCAGGCCAGTGTTGTGACCCAGAGTAGGCACCCTGAAAGGGTTTGTCAGCTGGACCTGCTGAAATACGCTTGGCACCCTGAGAACTTAGCCACTTGCTTGTATAGTCAACAAGCCGTATCAGGCTCCTCCTGTGTGCCGACCCCAGTGTCTCAAGTGCCCCCAGTCGACATAGACCACTGAATGTTTTGTCCAATTCTTCTGAATCCCTTTTCTCAAGGAAAATCTCTCAACCTATACCCAAAGGTTTTCCAGAGGGCTCAGGGGACATTATTGGGCCCGTTGTGCAGATGAAACAACTGAGGCTCAGAGCAGATGTGACTTGGCCAAGTCATTCAGCTGTATCCTCCAGCAGGATGGAGTAGGGGTCATATAAAGCTTACTCTTCTTCCCAAGGGCAGAACACTCCCACAGCAGCCCCTCCCAACTGTGGGTGACAGGAGCCTAGAAATTGACTCTTTCCCAAGCAGAAAGCCAGAGAACATGGCCAACCCTTTCACCTTGGCACCCCTGGAACCATTGTGTCTCCTCCCCACCTAACCCCACCCTCGGACATTTGTGTGTGCATATAGGGGCTTCCCCCACCACCCCACCCAATTCTCAGGATGACCCAGCTGGGCTGAGACAGGAGGCCCCACGCCCCAGGGCTCTAGGGCCCCTGATGACAGCAGCCCAACCAAGTTCTAGTTTCTGGGGGAGTGCGGCTGGGGTACAGTCTTACCCAGACACAAGAAGGATTAAGCTAGGGCAAGAGGTGGCTAGGCCGGGGACAGTTAAGGGATGCTGACCGCAGGAGGCCAGCAAGGTGAGGAACATGGGCTTTTTAAGAATTTGTGTGGCCTTGGGTAGGTCCCTTAGATTCTCTGAGCCGCATTTTCCTTGTCTGGGAAACAGAGACGGTCATGTGTACCACTCAGAGGGCTGTGGTGGGGTGCAGGGAGCCGATGGGACTGGGCTGGCTCCAGGGCCTGAGAAGGCCAGCGGGTTTGGGAGGGAACCTGGTGCATGTGGTTGGGACAGGAGTGGCAGGACACAAGAGGAGGTGATATTTGTGAGGCACCCGAGCCACAGCTAGGAACCCAGAGTCCTGGGGCCTCTAGGGGGAGTTAGTCCATACAGCATCCACTCCTGGATTGCCTCGCCTCCAGGCTCCAAGTGGGCCCTGCACTTAATTGTGTAGGCCTTACCTTTTATAGTGGTTCAGATGAAAGTGGCCGTCATGGACAGGCTGAGGTGAGCACTTTGTGTTCCATATCACCCTGATGTGGTCATTAGTTCTGGGTTTCTTCAAGGACTGACCCCTAGTCTTGGATTTAAGTGGGCCACACCCACACCTTGAGCATCCTGTGTGGGCTAGGTTATGGGGTCAGAGAGAAGAAACTTCCTCTGCTCACCTCACCTCCTTCAAAAAGCCCTCCCTGGTGCCACCTCCTTTCACTGCCCCCCTCCCCGGACACCAACCCATTAGGCCATTGGCTGAATGCTTGGGGTTCTCTGCATAGACTCTTAAACCCTTCTCTGTGTGCGTCTGTCCATTCCCTGCCCTGGACTGGAAGCTCCCTGAGGATGGGGGTTCATGGCATCTCTGTACCCCATGCCTAGCACAGAGTTAGTGCTGGACTTGGATTATAGGGCTTCTCTTTTCCTGTTTTACATATGGCCCTGTGTGCTCAGCCAAGGTCACAGCTTTTTGAGGGGCAGGGCTAACTTGGCCCGGGTGGGTGTGGGGCTGCTGGTGCCCTTTGGGGTCTTCCCAGACTTCTTTGGGGACTGCAGCTCCTGATCCACCTGGCAGGCAGTGTTCTGGGTGTCCAGCCTTGAGCCCTGTGCCCCTGAGAGGTTAGGGAGTGAGGAGTTCTGGCATCTCCCAGCCTCAGTTTCTTTATCTGTAAAATTGGGGACCCTGGTACCTCTTCCTGCTTGTGCTTGGTGGGGAGGTGATTAAAACAAATAATGGATGCCTGGAACTTAGTAAGAACTCCTTGAGTGTTCCCTGTCGTTATTATTACTAACACTTATTTTTTTTTACCACCACATTATTATTCATGCTCTCCGGGCCCCAGCAGCTGCAGTGGCTCTGGGCCTGGGCAGAGCTCTGGTCTGCAGAGAAGTTGCAGTTTCTAATTAGTGCGTGGCCCAAGGAGAGGGCCTGGGTTCTTTATTTTTGCTAGAGGATCCCACCTGCCCAAGGCTTCCCCAACCCGTCATCCACTGGGCTAGGGCTGTGACCCCTCTCCAGCCTCAGGTAGGGGGCTGGCTCCAGGCAAAAGCTTCCCCAAATTTCCCCTGCCACTCCCTCTGCCTCGCAGACCTCCAGGGCCATGAATCATTTATGAGGCAAAAATGAAACCAATTAAGGACAAACTTTGAAAGCCTCTAATTGCTGTGCCTGGTGGCACCGAGGAATGAGGGGAGGCAGGCCAGCCCGGTGTGGAATCTCCTTGGCCCGGGCCCTCCCAGGCCTCCTGTCCCACCGCGTCGCAGGGCGCCACGGTTCCCCGCCGCCTCCCGCCCGGCCGCGGATGTGCCTGCGCAGCTCCGGCTCCGGCGGCGGCTGCTGCGTCTGCCGCTCCGGCGCCCGCCCGGGTCCCAGGCCGACTAATTAGGGCCGGCTCCCCTCCCCGCGCCGCCCGCTCCAGGCCCGAGGTGATGGCGGCTGTTCCTGCCGTTCTGGGGCCCGTGACCCAGAGCTGGCCGCGTTTCTCCGGGCAGGAGCCAGCTCTGCTTGCCTGGCTTAACCCAGACAAGCCCAGGACGCCCTGTCCTTGAACTGGGAGGCTGGGGCTCTCTGCGCCCCCACCTTGGGGTTCAGGCTTGTGTAAGCTCTGAGCGGCGCTGGGGTACATGACTTGGACAATCCCATTCAGTCTCCGGGAGAGAGATGCTCATCCCAGGGAGCGGCTGGGAGAATGACTGATGAGATGGAAGCTGAGGGACACAGGGGAAGGGGTAGGATGGGGTGGGCCGAGCTCCTGAGGCTCTGTGTTTGTGCACAGGATCCAGTTCTTTCTCAGTTTTGCCACAAACACAGTGATCTTATGCAGATTCCTTAGCCTCAGTTTCCCCACTTGTAAACTATTAGGACTGACTAGTTTTCTTCTGGATTTGGGATTTGAGGAGCTAGGTTTTATTTGCCTCCTGTTCCCCTCCCTTGGGGGCTGGTGTATGGACCCAGCAGGGCCTGCCCCACTGCCAAGAGCCCTGGGCACCAATGACCAGCCTGCTCACTCTGCTGAAGGCCAGGCAGGCCCTGGGCACTCAGGCACGTTGTTTGCTGAAACCGAATTTCTGTGCTTGTGTTTTTCCATAATTATATTAGCAGGTGGGATTTTTCCTCGGGGAAGCGGTGGGAGGGGGAGCACCATGGCAGTGTCCCCCGCCCGCTCTGAGCGTGAGCTCACACGGCTCTGCCCGCCTGCCCGCCCGCCCGTAATGATTTTTTAATTATGCAGCCAGTGCTCGGAATTGCTAATCCACCTCCAGCCCAGCATCCCCTCCTGCAGCTCACACCCCAACCCCTCACTGGTGTCCCCAGAGTGGTGGTGCCCCACCCCACGCCCATCGTTGATGCCCGTGCCCAGGACCACAGCACAGCGGGAGAGAGGGTAGGCCAGGAAGGGCTGAAGGGGCACCTCTTCAGCTGCAAGTGAAAGAACTTTGTGGAGGCGGGGAGGCCTGTGGCTCTCTTTGTCGTCCCCAACCCTGGCCCCAGCATGGCTTGCACCAGCTAGGACGGCCATGGCTTTGGAAGGGGTCAGGGGAGTTACTGGTGCCCGCCCCACAGTGACGTGGCCACACCCACATCAGGGACATCAGCCCCTCTCTCCAGCCTTGTGTGACCCGCAGAGACACACATAAAAGTATGATCTTTGTCTCTGTCACACTCACACATTTTCTCCACACACTCGGTCTCAGTTACACAGCACAACATCACCCTCGTGGTTTCTCATACATAGAGCCACACCTGGGGGCCAGGGCACCCTCCAGAGACCCGTGCTGTCTTCCCTGCCCTGCAGTGGCCCTGCCCCCACTCCCCTGTCTCCATACCCTCCCACCCCCACCTCTGACTAGGAACACTCAGGTCTCCCTGATCCCACCTGGTGGGGTGGCTTCCTGTGGCTGGGGCCTGCTTGAACCTCCATCAACCTGGCCTGGGGGAGGTAGCAGGGGGTTGGGGGGTGTGCTGCAGCACTGTGGCGGCGTCTCCTCTCCAGGCGCCCAGCTGTGGCATCTGTCAAGGTCAGATAGCAACTCCGGAACCAGCCGGCTGGGCCCCATGGCCCCTCTCGCCTCATTATTTTTGTGTTCCGGGGCTGCGGCGACACCTCCCTCCCTCCCTCCTCCCCAGTCTCCCGCCTCTTGCCTGCCTCCCCCACGCCTCTGCAGGGAGGGCCTGCGGTCTGGGGGCTTTTGTTTTCCAGTTTTTTCCACGCTCAGGCCAGGCAGTCTGGTAGACACTGGCCAGGGCTGTTGGGTTTTGAGCGCAGACAAGGCAGGTGCCACCCTCATGACTAGGGCAGGTTAGTGAAACACTGGATTGGTTTCTCAGGGGCACAAACTGAACCTGGGCGGAGCCCAGCCCCACCACAGCCCCAGCGCACCTGTGGGCAGCTTCCTGTTTCCACAGGGGCCCCAGCACCTGGCATCAGTTCCTGTGTACATCATCCCCATCCCAGCTGGGCTTCAGACTCCCATCCCAGACCCCTCAGAGGCCCTGATACTACTCACAGTCTGCACACACGCATACAACACACACACACGCTGGTGTACACATGTCACAGATGTGTTGATACTCACAAGCTGGAAGAACCCACAAATATATAGCCTCCCTGTCCACCCATAAACCGTGTATACTTTGTGCTGATACACAGTCACTGTGGGGTGCACAGACACATCACTGATGTAGGTAGCACATGTTTCACTTGTACACAGGGGTCACACAAAGACCTCTACCTACGCTGGTATATAAGCCCCATGTCTACATCAGTGCTCAAACCCATAGAGAGTGACATCTGAGACTACCACACACCTGGGCACACCTACAGCCCCCTGGAACATCCACAGCCCCCAGACACACTTATGCATGCAGCATTCACAGGTGTCTGACACACTTCCCGGACGTGTACACTCAGATATACTTGTCCATAGTGCTGCTCCTCACAGTGCACACTCCAGCCTGAGCTCACGTCCCTGGGGCTTAGTGTTCCTGGAGCACAGTCACACCACCTAAGGGGCTTTTGTCCCCTGAAATGCTGAAGTGAGCTTGATGCCTCCCCCTTGATGTGCTCCGTGTTTCCAGAGAGCTCCTGGTCAGGGAAAAATGGCAGCCGACAGATGGCTGCCATGCCCACCTGGCCAGCCTCTTTATGTGCACCACCCTGAGCCCAAGAGCACCGAGATGGAGTGGGACGGGGTGGGGGTGGTTCCAGGTGGGTCACGATGGACTTGGTGACTGCTGGCAGAGAGGGCAGGCTTGGCGTAGGCCTCTCAGGCACCGTCTCTGGGTCCTTCTGCCTGCCCCCAGCTCCAAATTAGGGTGTGTTAGTGTTCGGGAGATGAGATGTGGGCAGACTCCAGGTCCCCCAGGGTCTCTGGGGTAGCCCTGGCCATCCTCTCACTTCCTCCTCCAGCTGTGGCCTGCTGTGACCGCCCCTGAGAGGGGGAGGTAGATGGAGGTTTAGCAGGGGCAGCCCCCCCCCCCCAGGAAACTCAAAACCCTGGGCCAGCCGCGGGTGGCGGGTTGGGGCAGGCACAAAGAGGGCCTCTGTGCGGCCCGGCTGGGCTGCCCACAGGATTCTGGGGGAGGAGGCAGGAGCCAGTTTCCGTCCCATTCTGCTTCCTGCGGAGGCCGCCGGAATGCCCGGAGCTCTGGCCCAGCCTGGCCCGTCCGGCCCACCCGCAGCCCCTTCCCCTGTCTTTTCCTGGGCCTTAGGGTACAGCTGCAGACTTTTCTGCACCAGTGCCCTAACATGTTTTGACCAGAGCCTGAGAGTCAGGACCCATGGGAAACATAGGGGGTTCCCCTAGATTGAGGGCTGAGTAGCCAAAATCCCTCCTTCCATGTGCCTCAGAGCCTTTGGCCAGTGTTGGAGAGCCAGGCCCTAGAGTTACACAGACTTCTTTTCAAGTCCTGACTCTGCCACCAATTGACCTTGTGACCTTAGGCAGACCTTGTGACCATAGGCAGGTGACTTGACTTCCCTGAACCTCAGTTGCCTCATCTGTAAATTGGGATAATACTAGAATTACAGAGAATTTGGTGAAAAAAAAAACGCATGCAAAATGCTTAGCACCTGGCAGAGAGTAAACACTCATTGTTAGGGCCCGCCATCATCAGGACATCAGGGAAGATGGAGGCCAGTGGGGGCTGGATGCTCCTCGCCCCAGTAAGCCTCATGTCAGCTGGGGCTTGGTCCCTACCCTGTGACCTGCCCCAAACTCTTCTCTCTGGCCTCTGTTTCCCTTGCCGCAAATCACATAAGGGCCAATTTAGGCCCTGTGGGGCCCTCCAGGATTTGGAGAGTGAGAGGGGTTACTATCTGGAGTCTTTTTTTTTTTTTTTTCGGTATCTCTTTCTGCATGGGCCCCTCTGAGATAGCGACTCCTGCAGTTTGGGGGTGAGGAACAAGAACCATTTTACAATGGGAAACAGGTTCAGTGTGGGACGGCGGGGGTTGAGTCTTGGTCAGTCAGTCATCAGGAAGGGAATGGATGATGGCACAAACCTAGACCTCAGGACTCCAGTCCCCTAGCCAGTCGTGACACTCACCCCCAAGCCACAGAAGGACAGGCACCCTGCCCCCCGATTCCTTGTCCTAAGCATCTCCAAGCTAGCCTTCCCCGGCTTGCCCAGTGGTGAGGCCCACCAGGAAGGAGGTCCTAAGTAAGTGTGTGGGCCCCGATTCCATGTTGGTGCTAGCTCAGACATCGCCACTTTGAGTCAGGTTAGCTAAGATCCAGTGGCTTTTGAATGGGGAGGACATCATTTTCTCTATAACACAGCTGCCTCTCAAATTGCCTGCCCTAAAAGGGGCAATAATAGTACTTGGGAAAGTGCGGATGAGGATTCCATGAGACAAGCCTCGAACAGCGTTTGGCACACAGTGGGGCCTTCGTGCACGTTAGCTCTTATCCTCATTGTCCCAGGTTACAGGTCGGGAAACTGGCTCAGAGGCCATATGCCAAGGTCACCCAGCAAGGAAGGGCTCTCCTTGTTCTTTGGCTCTTCCAGAGAAGAAACCAGGCTGTAGAGGAAGGCCTTGTCTTTATCAGAGGTGTCCCAGGCTCTGCATCTCACTCCCTAGAGCCCCAGGTCAGGGCATACCGCCCACCTGCCACAGCGTTCCTGCGTATGAAATGGGCTGACCCCCTCTTTCAGCTGTTTTGGGAGTTTTCTGAGGGAGAACAGAGCCCCATGTACTCTTGAGGTTTTCTCAGCAGCTTATTTTCAGTCTCAGGCAAGGGGGTTGTGCCTGCCCTGGGCGGAGTGGTGTAAGAGCGTCACGGGGTATGGAGTCCAGGAAACATGATGCAGGCCCCCTACAGGCCCCAGGTTCCATCCTTGGCAGTCAATTTCAGGATAGTAGTTTTGGGGAGACCCACTAGGTATTGAGGTCACGTCTCACCCCAGGCCGCCTTCTGGGTGCTTAGCACTGTTCAGTGTGTGCGTGTATGTGTGTCCATCCATAGCTGGATACGTGCCCTGTGCTGTCCGGCCAGGTTTGCGATTCCTCTAGCCTCCAAGGCCAGTGTCCCATGTGCATCTCCTTGGGCGTGAGTGGGGCTTTTGTTCCCTCTGGAAACTCCCCAGGCTGAATCATGGAAATCAGAGATGGAAACACTGCCCCCCACCACACACACACACATCCAATTGCTCAGCTTGGTTCAACCACTATAGCCTGTGGTCTGCCCTCCCTGCCACCACTGGCCAGCCTGCCATTGGTCTGTCTGTCCATCTCACCTCCCGTGGAAGCCAAGGAGACCAGCCCACCAAGGTGGGTGGAGTAGTGTAAGGGGGTGGAGCGGGGTGTCAGGAGTGGACATGGAGCTGCGGGGGAAGGGTGCGATGAGCCAGGGTGTGCAGGTCTGCAAAGCTGGCCTGCCCAGGCTACGGCAGCTCGGGCTCCCCTGCAGTAGTGCCTCAGGGTCCAGAAGGCTCCACCGAGTCGCAGCTTCCTCCAGGAGGCCTTCCTGCAGCAGGGGGACAGCTGGGAGGTTGCTCCAGCCTGCAAAAGAAGTAGGGGGTGGGGATTGGCCCCTTGCACACACTCTGCCCTTGGTAGTGGTATTGGTTGCACAACTCTGTAAATTTACTAAAAATTATTGAATTATTTGGCCACTTATAAATGGCTGAATTTCATAGTAGGTGAACTATATCTCAGTAAAGCTGTTTAAAAATTGCTGCCCTTGGTCTCAAAGCCCTGCTCTGTTAAGACCCTGCCAGTCTTGTAGGCACACCTCGAGCCTACTTCTCCATTTCTTAGGACCCTCTCGGGCTGGTGTCCCTTCCTTCAAGACGGTCCTTCACCCCATGCCCTACTCGGTTCCCTTCCCGCTCTTGTCGCACATCGGGTGGCCCAGCTCCTGTGCACCCCTCCAGGAGGGCCTGTGTCCAACATGGTCTCCCAGTAGCCCAGGGCATGGGGCTGCTGTTGGGTGGCTCGGGGCTGTGTGTGACCGAACATCTAGAACATCTCTCTGTGGGCCACAGTCTGCGTGTCTACGTGCTCACGGCACCATCCCACCCCACAGGGCCCCACCCCCTGCTGTCTGGCTCCAGGGGCTCAGGACGGAGCCCAACTGGGGATGAATCCCGGCTCCTCTGGGGCTGAGGGTAGAGTGGACGTAAGTGCAGGCTGCCACCTCTGGTGACCTCACTGTCATTATGATGTCACTGGTCAAGCATTCTGGGTTCCTACCTGGATATTTCCAAGTCCTCCAGGTGGGGGTACTCCCCTGGGGTCTGTGACAGCTCGCCCCCTGACCTTGTAAAGGTGACAGGCATGGTAACAACTCTAGGGGGTGGGGGCAGTCTCAGGGTGGCTGGGTCACCTTGCCTTGGGCTAGTCAGTTGCCAAGGTGAGCAGAGGTGGTCACCAGGGCAGGGTGGCAGCTAACACTTGAGCTCTGGGTTCAAGTTCTACCTCAAAGAGCACTAGCTATTTGACCTTGTCCTGGCAGCTCGAACCTCTCTGAGCCGCCATTTTGTCATCTCTAAAATTGGTTAATGGTTCCTATTTCCCAGGTTCTGGGAAGGAGTTAAGGAAGGAGAGGGGATGAGTAGAATGTAGGAGCTCAGAGCCCGGGCCACAGCAGGCGCTCAGTAAATGCTAGCTGATAGCGTTCGTCAGTCAGCTAAGGGAACCTGAGTGTCACTCAGTGGCGGGAGCTGGCTAGAGAAGGACAGGGTCTGGCCTTCTGCGGCTGACCAGGGCTGGAGCTAGAGGCAGAGCGTGACCCCACCGTCAGGAAAGTGGCCCCAGCTTTGACTCTCCCTCTGTGCCTGGCTCAGCCAGTGAGCTTGAGCCCCCAGGAAGGTAGGCCCCATGACCAGGCCCTGGGGCCTCAGGCCAGAATGGGGCCCTAAGGAGGTGGGTCTTATCTGGCCTCCCCCAAACCTCCCCCTCTGCCCCCCTCACCTGTGGGTATGTCCAGCTGCTTTTTCTTGGTCCCCAGGTCCCTGAGTCTGGGATTCTCCCCCCAGGGCTCTGTTTCCATGTCTCTCGGACTGAGGTTGGTGCCCTGAGTCTCTCTGAACCCGGCCCCCCAGTGTCTGCTTCCCATGATGTTGTGTCCTCTATCCTTGACCCTTTGCCCTGTTCCGTCCACATCCTCTTCTCTGACCTACCCCTCCGGTTCTCTGTCTCGTGATCCTCTATCCCCCACCACCTGTCTCTCTCTTTCTGCCCCCATGTCCCTCTGCCCCCCAACTCTCTAAGACTGGTTCCCCCCTCACCCCCGTCTCCAGGCTCTGTCCCGCCCGTCAGCCCCTGGTCCCAGCTCCCGGCCGCCCGGCTCCTGCACGGACAAAGGGGTCCTTTGTGGCCTGACCGCGCCTGGCGGGGCGGCGGGGCGCTGGCTCCACATTGCTGATGAAACGGAGCCCTTTGTTGTCCCTCCTCAGGCGCAGTATTTCTTTTTGGGGGCTGGATGCGTTCCTGGCAGGGCCGATGATGGATGCGCCCGCCGCCGCCCGCCTGCCCGCCAGCTTTCCCTCCCGCTCATTCCCGCTCCGCTTCAACGCAGCCCCAGCTCCTCCCCTGCTGCCTTGGCACTGCCAGGCCCTTCCTGGCCTGGGAAGGGTTGCTGTGTGCCCTGCAGTAGAAGGCTGAGGCCTGGGAGATGGTCTTCTTTTTATGTCTTCCTGTTCCATGACTCCGGCAAATGGGTCCTGTGGTCAGGGGTCCACTGGGACCAGGGCATCAGCTTTTTCCAGGGTCTGAAGGAGAAGATGAGCCAGATACAGGGGCAGATTTGGAACATCCTAGGGACAGGGCCTTGGGGACTAAGGTGCTGGTTTGAGGACAGTTACCCTGCATGCCAGTCCCCCTTGTGTATACCCCCCACCTTCAGTGTCTGTGGCTGACAAACCGCAGTGTTCTGTCTGCAGCACCTGTTCAGTGACATATCACGTCCTCTGGTCCTGAGCTCAGCATGTCCCAGGACCTGGCAGGCTGGGAGAGGGTCGTTCCTGAGGAAGGACGGAAAAATGGAAGATCAGAGAGATTCAAAGAGAGGGCCTGAGCTGAACAGAACATGAGGTTTGGTCCCCACCATGAGAGACTCAGGATGGAGACAAAAGCAGGGAGGTTCAGCCGGAGCGCCAGCCCTGAACGCAGGCCGGGCTGTGTCGGAGGGAGCTGACTTCTAATTGACCTGCCAGCCCCGCACACAGAGCCAGATCCTGGAGCTGGGAAGAGGAAGGGGGAGTTGAGCAAGAGCAGAGTTAATGCCGCTATCGATTTCTGCCACCAGCCAGCAGGCCGCAGAGGCGGGGGACACGCACAGGGGCTAAGGCGCAGACCGCTCCCCTCCCCAGCTCTCCAACCCAAGGGCGCCTGCCTTCTCCTGTCTGGGGCTGCTAGGAATATAGCCCAAGGCTGGATTGTTGAGCTCACATGGGCAGGGGCTGGGCGAGTTGACCTGGAGTGATGGTCTCTGGGCCTGATCTCAGTGGTCCTAGTCCCAAGCACCTTAACCAGGGTCACTGATGCCTGGAGGGAGATTCTGGTCTCTGAGGAGAAAAGCCACAGAGCTAGCCTGGTCTTGGCCCTTAGGAGGTAGGGTGGAGCACAGCTGTCCTTGGGGATGCATGACCTGCTTCCTCTTACTACAACCCTGACGTCCATGACATCTGAACCCAGCCTGGAGAGCCCTTCCTTGGTTGGTCCCGGTGGAATCTGCCAGTGTGCCCAGTTCTTCCTCACCATTCATCTACTTTCACTAGGGCAGGGCAAGGAGTGTCTGGTTTTCTGCTGACGCCTGCCATTTGCCTCATCCTGGAGATAGAGTGTTCCCCTTTCCTGCACCCCCTCCTCCTTGTTCCCACTCCTTAGCAGTCTTGGGGCAGGGGCTCTGCCTGCCTGGGGCCTCAGTTCCCCCCTCGGTAAGTGCAGAGGGTTGGACTAGATGACCTTCCAGGACAGGCTGAGTCCTATGACTGGGGGATGGTGGGGTTGCCTGGGGACAAAGATGCAGTGTGTGCTGCCCCCAAGCCCAGGGCGGGACAGGCCCAGCCAGATGTGTGCCTCCTCCTTGAGCGGCCAGCTGCTTGGGCTGGGCCCTGTCCTCCCGCCTCTCTCCTGGGGGTTGCTGGGCCAAGGCAAGCAGACGGGGAAGGAGTGCTAGAGAGCCAGGGCTGATGAGGAAACTGCCACTCCGCTGCATCTGGAAGTTCCTCCCAGAGCTCCTGGCCAAAGAGCCTGGCTGCTCACGTGCCTTAGTTTTGGGGCCTGAGCAGAACAGGCGCTGTCCTGGGAAGGGTCACATCTACTCTCAGTTCCAATGTGCACCAGCCAGAGGTTTCTCCTACCCACACCCAGGTCCATCTGGGAGCCAAGCTGGAGCACAGCAGTGAGGCCTGAGTAGAGACGAGAGTGGAGTCTGAGGTCTGGGAGTGAGAAGGAAGTATGTGCCAATGTGTGCGCAAACGTGTCCCCCGTTCTTGCAGGCGAAGCCTTGTCCTCTAGCACCATATCCCCCCTGCCCTCTCGCAGCAGGGTTCATGCTCTTTGAAATGATTTCTGAGCTCGGTTTGGCAAACTCTTAAACAAAAGGAAATCTAAAATTTCCTTTACCTGCAGGACTTCCCAGAGCCTTGAGACCATTGATGTGTGATAGGAATAGCCGATGAGGATCCAGGGGCAGCTTTCCATACTTCATGGTCTACACCTTCTGTCGATTCACCCTCCAGAGGCTTTTCCAACTCCTCTTCTCCATAGTTGGGTCAGGGAAGGAAGATTAGGAAACACTCCAGCTCTCTCCTCTTAGCCCAGGAAGAACTGCCTGCCTCCATCAGGTCAGTGGGCATGACCTAGCGGCTGCCACGGCTGTGGACAAAAGCAGACCTACCTCAAAGGCAGTTCTGGCTGTGGAGAGCAAGCTGAGCCATGTGGTGTATCCATGGGCTAGTCATTTCTCCCTCATCTATAAAATAGGGTGTTACCAGCCACTACTTTACAGGGTTCTTGTGAGTCTCAACTGAGATAGTACAAATGAAGAATTCCTAATGAGGAGGGGTGGCAGGTAGGGGTTCGCATGTACTAAATAACTGGTCCAGCTTGTGCTTGTTACAATGGCACTATGGTTATTGGTGGTGGTGGTGGTGGTAGAGGAGGCGGTGTTCACCACTGCCCTGACCCTGTGTCTTCTTTCCCTGACAGAGTGAAGACACTTCCACGTGGACACCCAACCATGTGCCTGCCCTGAGCATCAAGGCCCACCAGGCATCTCTGTTGTGGGCAGCAGGGCCCAGTGCTTGTCTGAGGACCCTCGGTAGTTGGCAGGCTCCCCCAGCAGTGGGGTCTGGGCCTCGGCCCCACCATGTCGAGCCTTAGCAGTGGCTCCCAGGACACCAGCGGCAGTAGCAGCAGCAACAATGCCAATGGCAGTGGTGGCAGTGGCCCCAAAGCAGGAGTGGCTGACAAGAGTGCAGCGGTGGCCACTGCTGCACCAGCCTCGGTGGCAGATGATGCACCACCCCCCGAACGTCGGAACAAAAGCGGCATCATCAGTGAACCCCTCAACAAGAGCCTGCGTCGCTCCCGCCCTCTCTCCCACTACTCTTCCTTTGGGGGCAGTGGGGGCAGTGGTGGTGGCAGCATGATGGGCGGGGAGTCTGCCGAAAAGGCTGCTGCAGCTGCAGCCGCTGCCTCCCTGTTGGCCAATGGGCACGACCTGGCGGCAGCCATGGCTGTGGACAAAAGCAACCCTACCTCAAAGCACAAAAGTGGTGCTGTGGCCAGTCTGCTGAGCAAGGCTGAGCGGGCCACGGAGCTGGCAGCCGAGGGACAGCTGACACTGCAGCAGTTCGCACAGTCCACGGAGATGCTGAAACGCGTGGTGCAGGAGCACCTACCGCTGATGAGCGAGGCTGGCGCGGGCCTGCCCGACATGGAGGCTGTGGCGGGTGCTGAGGCCCTCAATGGCCAGTCCGACTTCCCCTACCTGGGCGCCTTCCCCATCAACCCAGGCCTCTTCATCATGACCCCGGCGGGTGTGTTCCTGGCCGAGAGCGCGCTGCACATGGCGGGCCTGGCCGAGTACCCCATGCAGGGTGAGCTGGCCTCAGCTATCAGCTCGGGCAAGAAGAAGCGGAAACGCTGCGGCATGTGCCCGCCCTGCCGGCGGCGCATCAACTGCGAGCAGTGCAGCAGTTGTAGGAACCGAAAGACTGGCCATCAGATTTGCAAATTCAGAAAATGTGAGGAACTCAAAAAGAAGCCTTCCGCTGCTCTGGAGGTAACGGCGCCTTAGAGGGAGGTGTGTGGGCTCTTGTGTCTGTCTGGCAGTCCAAACCCACCCCCAGCCCCACCTTTCCTGCCTGCGCGTGGGTCTGGGGGAAACCCAGCCAATCCCTGGGCTCTGGGGTTCTAGGCCAGCCTTTGAGACACCAGCTCACTGCCCCCAAAATCAGAGCCACATCCTGACATCCTATTAGGTTGTAGTTTGCAAGGCAGGCATATAATTCCAGGCAGGGGCCTAGCATTCCCAGCCAGGACCTCAGCATTCTGAACACCCTCCTGGAGTTCTGGGTCCGGTATTGAGATTCCCATACACATCCTAAGTCTCCAACTTTCACATATGTCCTAAAGCTTCCTGTCTGTGACCTAAGGTTCTGGGACTCGCCCCTGTCCCGTTTGACAGGGTTCTTCTCGTGGGCCCTGCGGCTTTGCGAGGTAACCCTTCAACTTGTCGCTTCAGAGCCCAGCCTTTTCCCCAAGGCTGCCTAAGGCGAGAGCAGCTCCAGTGCTAACAGCCCTGCTCTGAGGCCTGGAAAACCCTGGGTCTAGGCACCTAACTAACAAATTTGGGGTGCCTCGGGCCCCAAGATCAGTCTGGTTGCACAGCTAATGTCTTGGGATCCTATGGGCCTGGAGTTAGGGGGTGAGCCAGGGATGTGAGCAAGGCCTGTCCACTATGGGATTGGCTTAAAGAAGGCCAACTGGTTCCCATGTTGCTTTCTCCCTGCCTCGTGGCTGGGCCTGTCCCTGTGCCCCCAGCTGTGGCAGCCTAGTTGTGGTGCCAGGCCTGGGTACAAAAGCATCTTTTCAGCCTGCTGTCACTGCCCTGTCCCCACCCCTCTATGAGTGGGCTTGATGCAAATGTCCAGAATTGTTGGAAAACAATGGCATCCAGCCGTGGCTACCCGCCCCCGAGCCTCAAACCTCACACATCTGCTCTCCTGCTCAGAGAACACACCTGTATGCACAAAAAGGCACCCACTCTGGTCTGGCTCAGACGCGCACTGCCCAGTGCACAGAGACGTAGCCTCTAAAACACAGCAGGTATCCTTCCCTTCCAGCACAGCTCCAAACACACCACACACGGTAGTGGAGCTCAAGGCGTACATCCAAAAACGTGTCCAGTGCACATGCTTACATGCTCATTCGACAGAAACGTGCAAACAGCTCCCAGATGCCCCACAACCGCCTGGCGCTTGTGGCCTTTGGACCAAGGGAAGGGGTATTCCTGTCTGGAAGGAGGGCTCCTGGGCACAGTGGCTCAGGGGGCCTCAGGGAGCTCCAGGCCCTTCAGCGACCCAGTAGGTCAAGGCTCCTTCTCTGTCCTGGCCAGGATGGCGGAACTCCACAGGGTGGCTGGCTGCCTTTACTCCATGCCCATCCCTCCACCATGAGACCGGCCACGGGGAACGTCTTTGCACCAGGCTCAGCCGGACCCTGACTGAACTCTCTCCTTGTTTTTGTCTCCCGCCCCCGCCAGAAGGTAATGCTTCCGACAGGAGCCGCCTTCCGGTGGTTTCAGTGACGGCGGCGGGAACCCAAAGCTGCCCTCTCCGTGCAATGTCACTGCTCGCGTGGTCTCCGGCAAGGGATTCGGGCGAAGACAAACGGCTGCACCCGTCTTTAGAACCAAAAATATTCTCTCACAGATTTCATTCCTGTTTTTATATATATATTTTTTGTTGTCGTTTTAACATCTCCACGTCCCTAGTATAAAAAGAAAAAGAAAAAAAATTTAACTGCTTTTTCGGAAGAACAACAAAAAGAGAGGTAAAGACGAATCTATAAAGTACCGAGACTTCCTGGGCAAAGAATGGACAATCAGTTTCCTTCCTGTGTCGATGTCGATGTTGTCTGTGCAGGAGATGCAGTTTTGTGTAGAGAATGTAAATTTTCTGTAACCTTTTGAAATCTAGTTACTAATAAGCACTACTGTAATTTAGCACAGTTTAACTCCACCCTCATTTAAACTTCCTTTGATTCTTTCTGACCATGAAATAGTGCATAGTTTGCCTGGAGAACCCACTCACGTTTATAAAGAGAATGTTGATGGCGCCGTGTTGAAGCCCCTCTGTATCCATCCATGTGGGCAGAGCTGCCTTGAGGAGCTCACAGAAGGGGAGGGAGCAGACCCCCCTACCCCTGGGCCCAGGCCAGGTGTGCTACACCCACGGTCCCCACAGTGGGATCCCCCCACCCCAACAATGATTCTGCAAAAATGAGAGTTTTGTTTGTTTATCCACTGAGATCTGGGGAGCCCATGTCTCGACAGTTCTGATCCTGGCTTCTTTCCTTAGAGAAAACAAGTCCCTTCTCTCCCGCCTGGCCGATGGCGACAGAAGAAAGGGCTTCTTTGGGTGGTCCCCTGCCAGTGGGGGTGGGTGCCCAGGGGGTCCCCCTCGGCCTGGGCCTCCCTGCCCGTGGCCGGCTTCCTGCTGATGAACATGCTGTTTGTATTGTTTTAGGAAACCAGGCTGTTTTGTGAATAAAACGAATGCATGTTTGTGTCACGAAGCACTGCTGGCTTCTTGCTCTCCAGTTTTGGGGGCTGTTACTGGGCAGGGGTTGTCTGGGACCACCTTGGGAAGGAGGAAGGATCACCCAGGGACGTTTAGAAGGGGGATCTCTTGAGAAGTTACACCCTCTGGATCCACAAGGCGGGCAAGCAGGAGCAGCCTACCTGGATGGCTGTTAATCTGGCAGTGGCTGGTACTTGAGCACCTCACCTGCCTGTCTATACTCCCACCTCGGAACCTGGGGGACCTTCGTTCACCTGGGGCCACCTTCTCTCTTCACCTGAAGTCAACAGCACCTGGTCATGGCAAAGCAGCCAGCAGCTCTGGGGATGGGGCCTGAGCTGTCTGTTGAGGTTCTTACCTCTCCTTGCAGGGATCTAGAGCTCCCCTAGCCACGGATGTGAGTCCCTAGGGAACAGGTTTAGCCCAGGTTCACAGGGACCTGGCTGTACCCAGCATATACACAGAGACCCCCACATACCCCTCTCTAGGCCTGAGGGCTCTCAGACTGGGTCCCAGGGTGTCCCTGGCTTTAAGAAAGTTTGTTGGCACAAGGTTATCTGGGACCTCAGAGGCCAGAGGACTGGGGAAGTCACCCGCAGAGCCATGTGGTCTGGGCCAGGGTAGCCCGCTGCATGGCAGAGGCTGGCCTGCAGGATAAGGCCTATCATCTACTTGACAGGGAGGCCTTCCTCCCACCCAGCTGCTTTGAGCCTGGCTAAGACAGAGGCTAGACTTGAGGAAGTACTTCCTGAAGATGTTGGGCCTGGCTTCAGGTGGGTGAGGGCTTTCGGGATGAGAGAAGGGGCAACTTCTGAAGCTGAGTGGGCAGAGAGGTGGGGCAGTCGGGACATCTTTGTCATTGTTTCTGGGAGGAGGAAAAGCAGCCATGTTGGGTGGGGGTTCTGACCCTCAACCCCTTCCCCTGTGTCACAAGCTCCTTTCCAGCACCAGGAGCTCAGCAGCTTGGCCTGACACAGCAGGGGCAGGAGGGGGCGGTGGGAGGCAGCTTTCAACTCCATCTCTGCCTGGGAAAAATTCCCTTTCATGTGGCTGCCTGTGATCTCTCCAGGCGGCTCTACCGAATGGGGCGTCCAGCGGGAAGTAGGGGGAGGTGTTGCAGCCGGGGGCACCCTCACCCCCTGCACAAGGCAAACTGCAGCACCTCAGAACCTCCAGGGGGTGGAGAGGGTCCTCCTTGGGGGTATGGGGATAGAAGCCTGGCCAGCTGGGAGCACCCAGGCAGGAGGCCCCTGCCTGCCCCCACCTGGTTGCTGGCAACACACAGGCCGCAGATGGCCTCGGCCAGCCCTTGTTGGCATGCCTACAGGTGTGGGGTGGACGGCTCCGGTGCCAGCCCCAAGGCGGGGTGTGCCGTGACTCAGCCAGTCTGTACCTTGTAGTGTGCCAACTTGCAGCCCAGCGATAGCAGCTCTTGGGCTCACCCCACTCCCCAATACAGAGAAACTCTGAGCTTGAAGCCCCTCACCTCTTCCAGCTTCAGCCTCTGGCACTCTGCTTGTGCAAAAGTTAGACCAATCCCTCCATCTGGAGGAGGCCCAGGCAGAGGTGGGGATAGCTCTGAGGCTGAACGAAACACATGATGAGACCTCAGTTACCTCATCTGGGAAACGGGGACAATTATAGTCTTTCTCCCATGAAGTTGCCTGAGGATGAAATGAGATCACTCTAGGGAAGGGCCTGGCTCATCTTAAGCGCTTGGTCAATGGCAGCTGGTGTTGCTATTTTAAAACAATTCACCTGAGTCTTACCAAGACGTCCCCCACCCTCTGCCCAGGGTGTGTGTCTTCCCTATAAACCCAGCCACCCCAACTCCCATCTTCCGCCCCTCTCCCCAGCAAGCCCCAGCCCTGTCTGCCTCTGCCTGTTTCTCTGGCTCGCTGTATTTAAAGCTGTCTCTCCTGTTGATCTCTGACTCCTCTGTGTCTCTGAGTCTCCACCCTTCTCAACGCCTCTTCATCTCTGTGTCCTGCACCACTGCATCTTTCTGTTGCAGACTCACCCCTGCGGCTCTCCTGTCTGACAGAGAAGTACTTAGAGGCAGGTTCCCCTGTGGGGAAGCATGTCCTGTTCCCTTCCCTGGGAGGTGCCCTCAGCTCCACTCTACTTCAGTTGGGAGCCTGACCTAGTGACCCAGGAGCCTTCACCTGGGTGGCAGGGAGCGGTGCGATAGGTTGGAAGCGCACATGTGACTGGAGACAAACCCAGTCTCTGCGCAGCCTCGTTTGTGAGTGTGCATCAGAGAGATGCTTCAAGGCCCTGACAACCGTGTGAGGCCTCGTGCAGCAATGTGGCTATGTGTGACACTGAGTGTGACATGAAAATGGGTCTGTGACAACGTGTGGTAGACTATGATGTGAGACCTCATGGGGCCGTGGGTTAGTATATGTCATCAGTGGCCACACCGGGATGTTCCGTGACATTGCATGTGTAATCCTGTGACATTGTGCATTTCTGTAACAGACCCAGTGTGATACAACAGAATGTATGACACTGAGTGATTCTACATGTGACATGGGATATACAGCATTGATAATGTATGGCATGCATGACCCTATACCTATGACAGACACTGGATGATTCTATGTGGTTTGTGACACTGTATCTGGGACTGACATCAAGGATTCTATGTGATCGTGTGATGCTGGCTTCTGATCCTGTGACATTGCCCATCTAACCCTGGGTGTGTGCTCATGACATCGTGCGTTGGTGTGCACCTGGGACCCTCAGTGAAGCTGACACTATGTGCCTTGTGTGTCTTTGTCTACAGCATTTCCTGGCTCTCGTACCTTACAGCCACGCAACTCTGAGGACAGAGTGGGGGCCCTGACAGCCCCTGTTACCCCAGCCTCGCCCTGAGGCCCAGTCTGGGTGGGAGAGCTGGCGTGGGGGCAGCAGGCAGAGTTCCCACGGCTACCACGGCCCCTCTTTCAGCCCCACCACAGGACTTCAGCTCCACAGAATATCCTGGCAACCCCAGCCTCTTTGTTCTCTGTGGCCGCCAAAGGCCTCCCCCACCCCAGCCTGCCCAGTGTCTGCCAGGCGCCCCCTCCTCCCCACAGCAGCAGGGCTCAGCCTGACCCAGTCCCTTGCTGCCCTTATCCCCCCTCCTGGACTGGGGCCCCTGTCTCGTGCCCTGAGCCTGACTCAACACACCAGACTGGGCCTTTGACCCTCTGCTATGAGCTTGCTGAGGTCAGTCGTGTTGTGCAGGAAGAAGGAAGCGGACCGCTCCTGTAGTGTACTGGGTGATTATGAGGCGGACCTCAGCTCTCTGTGTGGGTACTTCCCTGAGGCCGCAGGCTAGTTGGAGGATGTCTTCAGCCTGAGATAGTTTTAATTTGTTGAGTAAGTTTGCTTCTTTGGCTCCAGAAAGTCATCAGGATAGGGATTATTACCTATTTTACAGATGAGAAACTGAAGCCCAGAGAGAGTATGTGACACATCCAAGCCGCAGAGCAAGAGGGTAGCAGAGTCCCGATTAGAACTTGGCTCTTGGCTGTCCGACCCCTGCATCAGGCTGCTTTGGAAGGGTCAGCATCCTCAGGGGAAGGGAACAGCGGCCTGGGAATCTAGGCACGTTGGTCCTCTTCACTTCTCGGTCACCGTGTGTCGGAGTCACATTGTGTGTGCGTGCACACGTGCGTGCTGGTGCCCTTGATGCCCTTGCCTCTCTGTTCCCGAGAAGGGCAACATAACCAGAGGCTGTGGGGTGGGGCACTTGACAGAGTGCTTCGAAGGACAAGGTCACCTCACGGTGCCAAGACTTCATAGCATCTTCAACGGGGACATGGGGTTGGTGGCCCAAGTGCCAGTTCTGGCTTAGGGCCCCAGTCTTTCTTCCCAGGCTAAGCCTAGCTCTGCTGTCACAAAGAAGGAGGTGGTAATGGCCGCACGACTGCTGTAGTCAAGGCTGCTTCAGCCTGACCTGATTGCAACATCAGCTCCCACTCCCTCCCAGGTGCCAGAGATGGATGTGTGGATGGAGGTCACTGTGCAGCCGGCCACAGCCCCCCGCTGCCCACCCACAGCCCTTTGCCGACAGGCACTGCTGACGACAGCCAAGCTGGGGGAGGGACAGGCAGGCACCGGCATGTTAATAATACAGACCTTGGCCCAGGCACCCTGCAGGCAGGTAACAGGCATGGAGAGGCCCAGCTGCCCCTCCCCAAAAGGTCACACTGCCCTGTAGGGAGTCCTGTCCCAGAGGTCCGCACCCCCCTGAGGGCCCTCTGAAGGCTCTTCCTACCACTGAAAGGAGATGTCTGGGGAGGATGGAGGGGGTGCAGGAGGGTCCCCTGAGGCCGCTGACCCAGCTGCCAGAGAGGACACTTTCATCTCTTCGCCTGTCGACCTGCCATCCCTCAGCGGCATTAAATTCCCCTCCTGCCAGAGAACAAGGGCCGCCTCAGATTCCAGGCAGCAGGGCGTGAAGATGGGATAGGTCCAGGGGAGGAAAGCTGGACCCTCTGGGTTCCATGCCTGGGTGCAGAGCTCCTGGGCTTGGGGGCAGGGGACCTGGTCTGTGGGTTCTGGTGGCGGGCTGTCCTGTCAGAGGCGACCCAATGCGGGCTGTTTCTTGTCGCCTTCTCCTGACTAATGCCTTCCTTCCCCTTCAGGTGCTATCTCCTCCGGAGACTTCTTAACCCCTGCAGGCCAGGTCTAGTGTCCCTGTGCCACCCCCATTACTATGCTGATCACTCTGGGTGACATCACCTGGCTTCTGGGGTGCGGTCTGCACCACTGACACCAGAAAACTGCTGTGGGCTGAGCGAACGCCTTATCTCCTGTTTCTCGGCAATTTTTCCGAGGTGTTTCCAGCCCCACTTGGAGTGCTGTCTACTGGTGAGGGACAGCTTACTAGAAAGAGCCCCTTTCCTCAACCCCGGAGTGTTCACACTCTGCATCTCTGCCCTTGGTTAGAGGTGCTAACGGTATCCCCCTGCCTCACAAGGTGCGGGGCGCATGCCAGGCACAGGCCAGTCCACTGCACGTACTGGCTCACTTAACCCTCACAGTCCCACAAGGAGGACATTCATCAGTTACCCCACTTTACAGGTGAGGAAGTTGAGGTTCAGAGAGGTAGAAGTAGATATACACAGGGTCACACAGCCAGGTTCCTCTGGTTTCAGGAGCTGGCCTTTAAGCACTTGGTTTTGCTTCAGGCTTTTCCTGGAGGGAACGAGCCTCCACCCCCACCCCACAGGCTGCTCGTGAGCCTGCCCAGACATGGGATTAGGCTCAAGCATGACTTCCTTAAACTTTTCTGCACTTTCTGATTTTTTGTGTTTTACTTTTCTTTCTTTCTTTCTCTTTCTTTTTTCTTTTTTTCTTTCTTTCTTCCCCTCTCTCTTTCTTTTTTTTCTTTCTTTTTTGTAGTAAACACATCACATATTGCTTTTCAAATCAGAAAACCCAATATAGTTAACCAAATGTTCTTAAGTCTCGAAAGGTTTGGAAACAAAGAAGGCTATATGGAGTGAAGGTGGGGGGAAAGGGGGTAGCCCATGATCACTGCCACCTCCCCTGAAATGACAGGGTTTGGGTATTTGGGGGCCCAAAGCGGGTGCAGCCTGACTCTACCAAGGCCTCCTCCCCTCCACCCCCTGGGGTATTCCCACCAGGCTCCCAGCCCCTCACCCAGCTCAGGCCTGCCCAGGAGGGGGCACCGCCTGTGGCTGAGTTTTGGGTCTGCCACAGTGGGATCCACAGGCAGCTGTGGGGGTCTGGGGGGCAGTGGTTTTGAGAGTGAGGGCAAGGGCAGTGCCCGCTGTTGATAAGGCGACGGAGCCTTCGGGAGCCAGGACGCAGTGAAGCCATGGAAACGCGGCCAAGGTGTGAGGCTGGCTCAGCTGCTTCCCCCAGGTGGCTGCCTCCCAGGCCTGGCGGGGACCCAGCAAGACAGGTCCACCCACTCCCTGACCTCCTGCCAGGCTTGGGCAGGCACTGGGCAGGCTTGATGTCACCCTAGCTCACTTTCCCCAGGACCAGACTTGGGTCACGCCTTGGGTCTGAGAGGGGAGGGCTGAGGACGCAGGCCAGGGTGCTCCGAGTCCTTGGCCCTAAAGCTCCCTGACCCCATCAGTCCCTCCCATTTTCTACCACCCCCCCTTTTGTATAAATATGTGTGCATTATTTACCTTAAGCATTTTGATAAATCATAATAGCAGAGACATCTGCTGTCAAAACTGCAAACTGCATTTGGGGCTCAGCTGGCGGCTAGGGCTAGAGGCTGGGGGTGCAAGAGCTCGGATGGCCTGAGGGGGATAATAAGGACGACCCCGAAAGGGTACCCAGGCCCCACCCTTTGGGACCCCTCATCAGCTGCTGACCAGAAAACCTTCCTGAGGAGGCTACCCCTCACCCCCATCTGTGTTTCCTCCTTCCTGCCTCCCTCTGCCTCAGAATTAATGCAGCCGTGACGGCGGCTGTGAGAAGTCCCCGAGCAGAGATTAACTCCCAGGGCAGCAGGCGGGGCTGGCCATGGGAGGACGAGGGGTTGGGGGCTGACGCACAGTCCTCACAAGATTAATCACCCTGCCGCCGGCTTCATCACGAGGGTGCCCAGTGCTGCCATTCCCCCACCCCCAGGAGGAGTGCTGGGTCCCATGTCAGGAGCCTGCCCTACCTCCTGCAGCCCCTGTGGCCCCCAGTCCAACTGGTGGGAAGATTTTGGGAACCAAGACTGAGTTACTTTCTTATTCTCTCTCCTGATCCTGGGCTCTCAGGGACCCTGAGGACCAAACAGCAATTCTGTGGCCTCTTTCTCTCCCCACCCCATCTCAGGTTGACTCAGCACCTGCGGGAGAGGGAGGCTTTTACCCTTGCCTCCCTCCCTCCCTCCTGCTGGTCCCACTGGCATCACTGGTCCCACTGGCCTGCCAGTTCTCTAAAGCAGAGCTGGGGTTTGGGAGGCTCAAAGAGGGGTGCAGTGGACCTGTCGGCTCCAGGCCTGGCGGGCCTACTGTCCAGCCAGCCCCATCCAACTATCCTGGGGGGCCTGCAGAGATGGCAGAGCTAAAGGATTCTGGGTAGATATAGAAGAAAGGTGCTGGTTGATAAAACACTGGGCTCGAGATCCTGTGTATTGACTGTCTCAGTCAGTCATCTGCTTACAAAGTCTTTTGGGGGTTGCAGTTAGATTGAGGTTGGACATGGGAGGGAAGTCCCCCTGGGAGGCAGGACCTAAGAGAGGCTGTGTTTGTGGTTGGAGTCCGCCTTGACTCTGCAGGTCTGGCTGGAGGCCGCCCGCAGCCTCAGGTGCCTCCATTAAAACCCTGCTGGGGTCACAGTGGATGAAGCCTCCTGTTCACTCGCTGGTCTTCCTGGCTAGAAGGTAAGCTCCAATGGGGAGGAGATGGTCTACCTGGCATGTTAGGTGCTCAATAATGTTCAATAAATGGACAAATTAAAGGCAGAGGACATGGGTTGGCCCTCCATGTATCAGGAGCTGGAGAAAGAAACTGCTGGGTGTGAGCTTGAGGATCCTAACTGTAGCGCCACAGGCCAGTGACTGCCAGGAGCAGGGCCCCAG
Organism: Trachops cirrhosus; assembly: GCA_028533065.1. Taxonomy (NCBI): domain Eukaryota; kingdom Metazoa; phylum Chordata; class Mammalia; order Chiroptera; family Phyllostomidae; genus Trachops; species Trachops cirrhosus. Next base: position 25,735,040 of record CM052546.1, on the reverse strand, counting down.
GAGAAAATGGGACCTGCAGCTGGGTGCCAAGCTGACACTCAAAAGTTGTGTGACTTTCTACAAGGGGTTTTCCTCTCTGGTCCTTGGTTTACTTACCAGCGAGAAACATTACTTCCCAGAGATACTATGAGGGTAGCACGGAAAGGCCTGTGTGAAAGGTCCTTGTGAGCTCTCAAGCCTCGTACTCCCTGGTGAGCAAGAGATCTGAGTGGATGGAAAGAGCCAAGACGGCCTCCAGAAGGAGATGTGAGTGGAGCTAAGCCTCAAAAGACTATGCTGCTTACCTGGGAGACCTGGAGACTGGTACTTCTGGGACAGTGAGGAGACTACTGGAGGGAGCTCAGAGGATTGTGGAGTCAACCTCAAGTTCTAAGATAAGGGATATATTTTGTCTTGGGGACAGTGGGAACCAATGATGTTTCTGAAAACTGGGCAGCTTTGGGAGGGATTCGAGTCTGGAATGAAGCTTCCAATCAACCTGGGTATGTGGGGCAAATCCCCAACCCCACCCTGGGCCCTTGGGGCAGGGGTGGGGAGTCAGCAGGAGCCATGTCCCATTCCAGAACCACAACATATTCTGTGTTATAAAGTGGAGGACTAGGCTTGACGAGAAGTGACCTGTCTGGGGGATTTGACCACTCATTACAGCATAGGGAGTCCAAGTTACAAAAAGGCCAGGCTGGTTGGAGGGCTTCTGGACCTGTTCACTTCCTAGAGATGGGGATAAGGAGACATGTGGGCTCCACCTCTTGCCCCCCAAGATCCTAACTTAGAGGCTGCAGAGTCCTGGACTGGGAAGCAAGGGTCCAAGACTTCCATCCAAGCCCTATACCCAAGCGAGCTTCATGATGTCACCACCAAAGACATAGCCAGCACTTCCTGTGCTAGCTTTCCCAGTCAGTGTAATGGGGTCCCTTCCAACATCAATCAGCCAAAGTTCCAGGCCTTTCCTGGGCATTCCGCCCTCAGGAGGAAGCTGTAATTTCGGGGTCCTTAACTCCAGCCCCTCCCACCACCCTTGTGCTGGGCCTCCTCCCTTCTTCTGCTTCGCCACCCACACCCCCCTCACCCCTGACCCTGTGGCCAGCAGCCTCTGCTGCTGTCATCCGTTGTCATGGGAACCTCACAGCTCTGACCTGGTGGTGCAGGCAGAGAGCTGGCCTGGAGCTTGTAGCAGGGGACTCCAAGGGTAGCAGGGGGTGAGATGGTGGTGCCTGTCCCTGCCGGCTTGCCTGAGTGCTGATGCACCGCATGGAAGAGGCATTGGAAAGATGACCCGGACGGGGGTGGGCTGGGGTGCAGGGTCTCAGGGCCTGACTGCTCCCAGTCCCTGAGGTCTCTACCCTTTTTCAGGCTGGGCCCCCCTCACCTACCCAAAATCAGCTCCAGGCCAGCTGGCAATGGTAGGGAGGGGTGGCAGGGACCTTCCCATTTCCCTCACTGACTATGGTTTCTCAGAGCCCTGAGCTCAGCTCATTCTCAAGGCTAAAAATACCAGGGAGGCGGCAGCAGCAGCTCCCCTGACACCCTGTCCGCCACACCGCCCCCCACCAGCGACACACACACACACACACACACACACACACACACACACACACACACACTGCCAGCCTGGGCCAGGCGCTGAGGTGCCGCTTATTCCACACAGTGCTGTGGTCCACGGGGCCTCCCAAAGTCCCACCCACATGTGAAACCCAGACCTGGGTGCCACTTCCACCTCGGACCCCAATTTGCTGTGTGATCTTGGAGTAGTCCTTTGCCCTCTGTGGGCCTTGGTTTCCCTTCCTTTGTAATGAGGGAGCGACAAGAAGAGGAGAAGCTCAGCGTTGGAGTAGATGGTCATGCCCTGGCCACTCCATTTCCATGAACCCCCACAGACGTCCCAGCCGCACCCTGCAGAGGGCTCTGGGTCATGATCCCCCTTTTCTATTTGAGGGCACTGAGGCTGGTGAGGTAAAGATGGCTTGAGGGAGGCTAGCCAGGCCTTTGGTTCCAGGGTGGCCGCCTCTTGTCCTGCAGTGGTGAGCTGAGTTCCTGGGACCTGCAGGCACTTGTTGAAAACTAAGTCTGAGTCCTGGGTGGGGAGTTCAGTTGGTCGGAGCGTCATCCTGATAGGCTAAGGGTGCTTTTGTGTGTGCCCTGGTCGGGGTGCCAGCTAATGCATAAACAAGTGGGACAGCAAACTGGCGTTCCTCTCTCTAAATAAATAAACAAATAGAAATGGATTGATAAACACTTTATCAAAAAGTAACATTTAAAAGAAATAAAAATAAGTCTGGCTCCACAGTAGTGCAGGGGTCAGCACCCTTACATCTCAAAGGAGTTCCTGGTTCTGAGGGTATGCCAGGGACCGGGGAGCAATCTAGATTGCCTCCACCTGGTTGTGGCTTGAGGAGAGGGTCCAGCCTGCCCACCCAGGATGCGGCTGAAGTTCAGGTGAGTGTTCACATTGTCTGCCCAAGGCCTGGCCAAAGTATGGAGTCACTGCCTGTTCCACTCCTCCCCTTGGGCCTGACGAAGGCCGGGGTGGCCTGCCTGCCCAGTCCTGGCTGAGGCTGAGGTCGCCCACACTGCCCATTTGCCCTGGCCCTGTGCCTTTGCAGCAGCCCTGAGCTCAGACTTTACTTGGGGTTTCCTAGTCTCCCTTCCTTCCTGGAAGCCAGAGTGTTTGCTCATCTGCTCTGCTTTAGAGGAGGCCCAGTTTCATTTGGGGACCAATGGGAGAAGGAAAGATGGGCGACCCTGCTATTTCCAGGACCCTCCTGGGGCCCATGGAATCCACCGTGGAAGTCACATCCCTTGGGCACTAAGAGGCCTGGAAAACCAGACCCGAATCTCAGGGACTCCTAGGGGGTCAAATGCTATGAGGCCAAAGTCAGGGAGTCCCACTCCTCCCCACTGGCCCTGTCACCCAATTCGGCTGACATCCTGAGAACCACAGGACACACAATTTCACACTGATCTAAGGTCTCAGAGTTTAGAACTGTGTCTGCAGAACTAGGGCATAGATTTTCCAAGGGAGCCTCCAATTCCACAGTGCAGAGAGTGGACTTTGAGTTACGTACCCTAAGTTTGCAATGCCAGCTCTTCTTTTCAGTTACTGTGTGACCCTGGACACTTTATTTTTCTGTGTCTGTTTGTCCATCTGCAGAACAGGTGTTTAGTAGTATCTATCTGTCCATAAGGATTGGTGCAAGAATTAAGTGAGATTCTCCCATAGAGTGTCTGGCCATGCAAGCACTCAATAATCATTCTTCATGGAGTCATCGGAGAAGGAGTGTGCTCTGAAAGGGTTCTGGGACATTTGCTCATTAATGATTCCAGTGTCCTGAAGTATGTGGGTTGCTGGGTCTCAGGGCCTGAGGCCCCAGCTGGGGTCCCACACTCTGAACCAGGGGCCTCCAAAAGACAAGCATTGCCCATTAGTTTTGTGGACATATTTTCAGGCCATAAATGGATGCTCTTAGGTAAAACATTAATACACTGCCTCACATTGGTGGGAAAAATTAAATGTAAATTAGATAATTAAAAATGAAGCTGATGCCCGCTGCTTGGTGCTATTACCCCTTATTAAAAGTTATGAGAGGTGAACCTGGGTGAGGTGGGAGGCTGATAGTGGGGTTCCAATGGAGGGGTGGGCTGCAAGAGATCACCAGCTGGCGCCCACTTTGGTTTTTGGAGGAATCAGTTGAAGAGGATGTTCCTGCATGGGCTCTGGAGAGCTCGGGAGTGCTGGGCCCAGGGCCCAGGTGTGGGCTGAGGTTTTGCCACTTGTGGGTCCCCAGGTCAGTGCTTTCCCTTCATCAAGCCTCAATGTTCCCTCATCTGTGAAAGGATTATAACAGAACTTCACAGGACTGAGGCAGGGATGATATGTCTAGAATGTAGCCAGCCTGAGGCCTGGCATGTAGTAGATGTTCATTAAATAGTTGTGCTTACTAGTAGTATCGTCGCCACCATTGCTGTGATCGAGTCCCTCAGTGACAGGCCCTGCCTGAGCTGAGGATTTTACAGACAAAACCTTCTGCATAAGCCACTCTTGATAGCATATGGGGCAGGTACTGTTATTCCCACTGTATCAGATGAGAGAAGCAAGGCTCAGACAAGGGGACTAATGAATCCAAAGTCACCCATCCTATGAAGTAGGTGGCATTGTTTATTATTCCCAGATCAGAGGGGAGCCCCAGGAACAGGACCCCCTACAGCTTCCCAAACCCAACAGGTTATATTGAGTCGGTTCTTTTTTCTGCACCTGCCCTGTGCTCCAGGCCCTGTGCTGGGTGTGGAGACCCAGAGGTGAGTCACTCTGGAGTGAGGGAGACAGCCACAGAGGCTAAGTCCCAAAAGAGCGTTCTAACCAGAGTATGAGACCAGAGAATAGACAGGCCTTGGGAGGGACCTCTCAGGACTCAGGAGGTGCCATGTCGTTCAGTATCTCGGGAGATTGGTGGAGACTGGAGGATGGGAAAGGCAGGTAGCAGGACCAGTCGAAGCAAAGGCAGGGAGGCTGGAAAGCCGGTGGCCAGGCCTGTGGTGGGCTGTGGAGGGTGCACGATGAGGGGGTGGGAACACGGAGCGGGTGAGTCACCGTTTCTGGGCCAGGCAGGCGGCGGCTGCGGAGCGGGGGGCGCATTCCTGGCTGGCAGGGCGGCCGGCACTAATGTCTTTCCCACATGGCCCCGAATTCCCGACTCGGCACGATCACACGGGCAAGACGCTCCCGCGGCCACCCCCGCCCCAGCTGCCTCCTTCCCACAGAGAGGGGAAGGGGGGGAGGGAGTGTGGTGGAGGCAGCGGAACTGGCCTCTCCTGGGGCGCAGTGGGGGCCTGCGGCGTGGCCTCCCGGGGGCGTGCGCCTAGGGCGCCCTGTGCCCCGTGAGCGACTACGAACACGACAGTTTTAGTGCAAATAAGAGCAGGGTCGTTCTCTGGAGCAGGGAAAGGCAGAAGGCCAGAACGGCCATGGGTCCTTGGCCACATCCCTGTTTCTCTGGCCCCCATTCATCCTCCCCCGCCCTGCGTAAGGCAGCGGGGGTGGGGGGCGGGGGGGGGAGTGCGGTTGGAGGGCGCTGCGGCCCGATTGGAGGCGGGTCATCCACAACTTCGGCAGCCTCGTATCCAACGCTATTTATCTGCCCCCGCCCCTCCTTCCTGACCCTTGGGCACTGGTTGGGGTGGGGGACTATCTGAGGCTGCGGGGCATCCGGTGGGGGACTGGGGCGGGGGTTCCTGGAAGAGGCCACACCCAGCCCCTCATTCCGTGGGGTGGAGGACAGCCCTAGCTCAGACGAAGGGACTGTGAGCCACTGCTCTCCCACGCAGCCCCTGTCGCCGCGCCAGGCCCCGGGGGGGAAACTGAGGCTGTGAGGGCGGCCCACCCAGAGCTCTCTGTCTGCTAGGGGAAGTTGGCGGTTGTCCTACCAGCTGGTCTCAGAGGCGCTAATGAGAGTTAAATGTGGGGCGTGAGTCACCTCAGAGGGGGGGCTGGAACCACCCCCAGATGTGGATCCTGGGTGGAAGGGAGGTCTGTCTAGACCGCTCAGCCTTCTCCTGCTCCCCTGTGCCTCAGCCCCTGCCCCTGTGCAGAGTGGTGCACGGGTTCCTCACCTAGCAGACCAGGCCTGTCACCTGGGCCAACCTCCCTCAAAGGGGCTGCCTGGGGGTGGGGCAGGGGGCTTTGGAACCACGGCGGGGAGCGGGGGTGGATTCCACATCTCAGGATGGAACCCAGTAGCCCAGTAGCCCAGTAGCCCAGTAGACAGGTGTGGGGTGGACCCACACCTGTCATTGTCTCGTGGCTGTGAGCCCTGGGGCATGGTTGTGTGTTTTGGGATGGAGTGGGGTGGGGTGGGGTGGGGGTGGGAAAAGAGCCCAGGCCACCCGGAAGGATCCCCTCACCCCCTACCGCCCATCTGGCCTCCCTCAGACCACCAGGCTCTGACCACACAGGGTGTCTGTCCCTACTACCTCCCAGCCCTGACCTCAGGCCGGCACAGGGGCTTCAGTCTGCAGTCATCACGGCAGGGCAGACTGTGTGCGCATGCGTGTGTACACGTGTGCCCCTGTAACTAGGTCGGTTTTCCTCAGTGTGACTGAATGCACGGTTGGGCATATTTACGTGTGATGGGCTGTCTGTGTGGGTCTCGGCCTAGCGGGGGGCTTAAGAGGGGATGTGGGCCTCTGCGTGTGCCTGTGTGTCTCCTCTATGTAGCCGAGTGTGGGTTTCTGTGTGACCATGAGCGCTTGTGTCAACCTAGCCTCATCCACAGGCTCCCTGGCTCCTCCTTGAGCACCCTATCACCACCCCACCAGGAGCCACAGGGTTAGGGAAGCAGATCTGGAAGGGAGCTGTAGGGGGATGAGGTGCCCGCTGTTCCAGAATGTAATGGACTGGCTGGGTGGGCAGCACCAGGGGGTGGGCGTGGGCAGCCACAGGGGAGAGAGAAAAGGGGACAGGGGAGGGCCCCTGCTCAGCAGTCCCCTCCCTGCTCCCTCTGCTCCTAGCCCAGCGCCTCCTGGCAAGAGCTTATTTGCATGGTATTTACATTTCATTTGCATCGCGTTCAATTAAAAACCTGACCAGCTCCCGCCTGCCTGGCGCTGCCTGCCCAGCCTGGTGAAAACATTGGTTGGGCATTGCCTGCTGCCTTTGCTTCCCCCCCACGGATTGACTGATATGGGAGGGGTCCTCCCTTCAGTGAGATCATCCAAGTTACCCACCCTAGGAGTGAGAGGGCTGGAGGTACAAATGGAGAAACTGAGGTAGATCCAGAAAGAGTTTTGGGGAGCTCCAGGCTAAGAGCCAAGCTTGGACAGAACATTAGTAGTGCGAGCTGCCCCTTTGTGGAAGAGTCACAGTGCAGGGCATAGTGCCAGCACCGGACACGGTACCTTGTGTGCACTTTGTTGTACCTTGATGTCAGGTCTTGTACTATCCCCATTTCACAGATGAGAATACCAAGGCTGGAGAGGGCAAGCCCAAGGTCACTCAGCTGACTCAAAATTCAAATCTGTCAGCGTGACTTTGAAGTCCGTGCTCCAAACTTGGCGCATGACTGCCAGAAGTATAGTGCTTCTCTCTTCCTCCTAGTGAAGTGGGCTCATTACCTCCAGAGTCATTAGCTCTGGGACGAGCTATCATAGCAGCAGCGTTCACCCTCATCTGGGGGCTGGCCTGGGCGTTCTTTGCCTCCTAACACTGACAGCCAGGCCCATCCCTAGCTACAGGGTGGAACACTCTCTCTGTAGAAGTTCTTCCTGGCACCTGGCCACAGTCTTTTCTATTGCAAGACTGCCCTTCTTGGCAGTTAGAGCTGGTGACTTTGTAAAAGGCAATTAAGGACCCCGATAATGAAACAAACTCTGGGGAAAACTTACAGCTGGTCTAAGGATGAAGAATGAGTGAAGAGATCAGGTAGGCCCGGGAAGCAAGCTAGGGCAAAAGGAACCCTCAAGGCCCTCCTGTCCTGGGTCAGGAGGCTTCCTGGAGCCTATTCTGCCCTGGCCAGAGCCGGGCTGGCGGGTGTCATCCACACAGGTGGGAACTCTTGGAATTGGGGACAGAAGGGGCCTCTGGCTGCTCATGGAAGAGTCATCCAGGCCCACAACACCTCACTGTAACTGGGGGACCTTGGTGCTGACCAGCTCCCTCCCCTCTTTCCCTCTCCCACCACTCTTAGGGCTCTAGAGGGATTCTACCTCCTGCTGATGTTGAGGGACCTGGCCAATCAACAGACTCCTCCCTGACCACAGTGATTAGTTCAGAGATGGACATGTGACCTGGCCCTAGCCAATCAGGTTGAATCCCAGGGCTTTGGTTGAAATTATTGGAAGGGTGGTTGTCTGATGTGGTAGTGTGGAAATTTGAAGCCACCACCACTTGGGGAGAGCTATCCATGAATGAGGCCAGCAAAGGGAAACTGATCCTTGTACTTAAAGCCAAATGCTCTTCCCTTTGAGCTTCAGAATGAGACAATAGTTTCCAGTTTTGCTTAAGCCAGTGTGTGTTGGGTTTCTATCACTTGCCCATTTTTGCCTTCAAACCTTTGCCCATGCAATTCTGTGCCTGGATCACCCTCCTCTCCCTGTCTCCAGACTAGTCATACCTGTGTTTAGAGGTCCAACTCACCTCTTCTCTAGGAAACTCACTACCATTCTGTCTCCATGTCTCCTGGCACCACTCACCTGAGAGTGTTACCTGGAACTTCTGACCCCCAGTCTGGCACTCAGTGTCTATGCCCAGAACTGCTATGATAATTCCCTTTTCCAGGGCTGGCATCTCATTGCTCCAAAGTGGATCGAAAATATCTAAACAGCATGAGCTGGAGGGAGAGGAGTGGTTAGACACTTGACTTTGGCGTCAGGCAGCCTCAGTTCAAATTTTGGCCCATCTGTGTGATCTTTGAACCAGTCTCTCCACCTCTGTGCCTTAGTTTCCTGTTCTTTAAAATAGGGTTGTTGTGCCCTGGTTGGTGTGGCTCAGTGGTTGAGTGCCGGCCTGTGAACCAAAGGGTTGCTAGTTCAATTTCCAGTTAGGGCACACGCCTGGGTTGTTGGCCAGATCCCCAGTGGGGGGCACATGAGAGACAACCACACATTGATGCTTCCCTCCCTCTCTTTCTCCCTCCCTCCCCCTGTCTCTATAAATAAATACAAATAAAATAAAATAGGGTTCTTGTGAGGATTGAAAGAGTCTGCCTGAAAAAAAAAGTGCTTAGCACAGTAGTCCACAAATGTTTTAACACTAGTCCACAAATGTCTATTGGGCACCCCACTCTGTGCCCAGAACTGAGGGTTCAGCTGTGAAGCACCCGCAGGCATGGCAGTCCCTGCCCTCAGAGCTGCTGAGGGTGGAAGTTAGGGCAGTGCCCTAGCTGTAGCGGCCAATCAGGAGAGTGGGGGCTGTCTCCCCCAGCCTGCTAGTGCTCCTTTCTGAAACTTGGGACCCTTTCCTGCCCCTCTTTCTTCCGAGGCACTGGGGCCCTTGGTGGAAGGAGGACTGGTCATCCCCTCCCCCTTCCTCTCCCCTCCCTGCAGTCCCTTGGAGCCGGTGCCGCTCAGAGTTAATCTCCTCGCCCGTCAGGGGGTGACAGGAGGTGTCTGTCATTTGGAGCCCAGGCCGTCAGCCTCGCTGGCTAATTGGGACGCAGGCGCCGGGAGCACGGGAAATGGCCGGAGGGAAGGAGCGCGGGAATGAGGGAAGGGAGGCTGCCCTCACCTCCTTCCCGCCAGGCTGGGGCTGATCCACAGGGCTCCTTAGGGGAGGGGGACGGCCAATCAAAGGAGGAAGGGACGTGGGATGGGGACTCTGTGACCTTGGGCATACTGCTGTTCCTCTCTGGGCTTCGTACTATTATTATTCCTAAGGACAACAGCAAACCTTTATTGAACAATTACTGTGTAAATCAGGTCCCAGCATTCCTGCTGAAAACTTTCGGTGGGTTTCCTACAGTCCTTGGAATCAAAACCAAACTCCTTCCAAGGTCCTTGAAGACCCCCAGTACCCATGCCTCTGCCCTCCCAGTTCCTGCTCTAGCCACACCAACCTCCCCACAAGGCAAGCTCTTCCTGCCTCAGGTCCTTTGCACTTGCTGTTTCTGCTCCTTGGAACACCCTTCCTTTGCCTCTTACTATGACTGACTCCTCCTCCTCATTATTTAGATCTCAGCTCAAATGACACCTCAGAGACAAGGTCCCTAACCACCTTATCCAAAACGTCTGTCCCCTACCTCCCCTTCTGCTGTTATGTCACCCTATTACATTGTTTATTTATATTTTCACAGCATTGTCATAATGTGAAATTCTCTTATTTACATATTTGTGGGGTTAATATTCATTCTCTCTCTCTAGAATGGAAACCCCTGAGAATGGGGGTTTACTGCTTGTCTCGGTGATTTACTGCTGAAACCTCAGTGCTTAAAATAATACCTGGTGCATGGAAAGCACTCAATAAATAGAGATTAAATAAAGGAAATTCAGCCATTCTGGTAACGAATTCATCCAGCTTAGTTCTCATAAGAATCTCAGAAAGCTGGTGTTACCTGCATCTGAGGTGAGAAAACGGAGGCTTGGGAGATTGTGCGACGGTAAGTTATGGTAACTGGAATTCCCCCAGGATTCTGTGCCCCTTGAGGTGCAAGGGCTGAGATGATCGTGAAGGCCTCTGCTAGCCTGGCCACTCCGCTGAGCACCGGCTGGTGATGAGGGACACACGCAAGGAGAGGAGGCAAGGGGCCAGGAGTGGCTACACCAGGGTGGAAGTTTCCTCTGGGAGCTCAGCTGAGGGCACCTTAGGGAGCCTCCCCTGGGGACGGTGGCTGAGTCCATTCTGGCTGCTATAACAAAAGTGCTACAGACGGGGTGGCTCAAACAACAAACATCTATTTCTCACAGAACTCGACCCTGGGAAGTCCAAGATCAAGGTGCTGGCACATTCCATGTCTAGTGAAGACCCATTTCCCAGTTCACAGATGGTCATCTTCTCACTGTGTCCTCGCATGGTGAAGGGGATGAGGGAGCTCTCCGGGGCCCCTGTCACAAGGGCCCTAATCCCATTCTTGAAGGCTTTGCCTTCATGACAGAGACACCTCCCAAAGCCCCTACCTCTTAACACCGTCACATTAGGGGTTAGGTTTCAACATGCACATTTGGGGAGACACAAACATGCGGTCCGCTGCAGAGGTAGTACTCAACCTCCAGTACATGGTGGTGGGCATGTGGAGTTGAGGGTCCACTGGGGACCTGCACACAGGCCTGACACTTCCCTGCTTCAGGGCAGGGGGCAGGTGTGAGCTGTGAGTGAGGGTGGCAGGCCAGAGTCCCAAAACCTCTTCCTTCAGCCTGCATCTACCTTTTGTGCCTGCTCCTGCCTGTCCAATTGCTGACTCCTAGGCTTGGTATTCGAGGCCTGGCAAAACCCGTCTCCTAACTTTACCTTCTCTTATTTCCTGCTGTCCGAAGACACCCTGAAGCAGTCCCTGCCTCCTGTGCTTTCCATGACATGTCTTGTCACTTTCTCTATCCATCCTTTGGGGCCCCGCCCCTGTGATGCCCCCTTCAGGAGGGGCTCCTAGGGCAGTGTTCGTGCAGCCGTTGTCTGTAGGCCTGAGGATCTGTGCCAGGCTGTCAGCACCCTGTGTCACCCTCCCTGTGTTACCCTCAGTGCCCATCACAGGGCCAGCATGAAGCCATTTGGTAAGCATCCTGCTGTCTCCCATCCATCCAAGGACCCCAGGTGAGACCACTATTTTGAGTTCCTGGATCTCCTGTTTCTGTTCAGCTTCTGGGTGCTTCTGAGACTGAAATCTCAACCTCAAGTGGAGGAAGGGGTATATGTGGGCTGCAAGATGCCTCTGTAAATCAGTCCTCAACTGCTGATACCTCATGGCCAATCAGACCCCAAGACACTCATTACAATGGTGTCTTGGCCCAATCAGGATACGTTACCGACTTCTGCTAATGTACGTGGGTCACACCTCGTCAGCCAATCACAACAGCTCCTCCTCCTGTGTCCCCATGTCAGGGTCCTAGGAGGTCCCTGGTTAAAGGTCCAGGTTGAGTCCAGGCTGTGCAAACTCTACCCCTCTTCTTTCAGGGTCACAGAGTCAGTTTTCTTCTTTCCAGTTCTTGCTACCCATCCCATTACTGACATCTGTATTTCTTCCTGTCCATCCCTTCCTCTCCTTCCAGCCCAAGCAGCCATGTTAGAATGGTGTGTAGGAGTGAGGAGTGAGGCTGTGGGAGAGACGGGCTGGGCTGGTGGGAGGAGAGGCAGGGGTATGAGTCTGTGACCACGGACAGCCCAGCCGTCAGCCACTGGCACCAGCAGCAGCAGCGCTCCAGCAACGCCTCCTCCTTTCCCTTCTGCTCAACCTCTGTCACAGGGTGGCAGGCCACTCAGCTCCCAGATGTTTCCTGCTGCACTGCTGTGTGCGTGTACCTGCACACACAGGAGCGTATTGGCCTGCCACTGGCTTCCCTGCCCTGACCCACCCCCTTCCTCCCGATAAGGGATGGAGAGGAGGGAGGTACAAGGGTAGGCAGGAAACTTCCCATCTCTGTCCCCACAACACTGGAAGTAGACAAGCTTAGGGGAACCCTAAATGGGTACTCCCCAAAACTCCAGCCCCTGTTTTGGGTCATCAGGTTGGGGAGGATACTGAGAAAGGGAGGAGGGCACCAGGGCTTAGCCTTTGTGCATTTTGATGTTATGTGAACAGCATGCAAAGTAGATGCAAATATTATGCAAACTAGAACTTTTCTTTTTCTAGTCAACAGCTCTGACAGGCTCTGACATAGGCTATAGGGGGCCCAGAACCCAAGGGGAGATGTGGAGGTGAGGGTAAGCATCACCACTGCTCACCACGAGGATTCTATCTTGTTTAAGCAGTAGTTGAGCACCTATTGTATACCTGGCACCAAGCTGGGCTCCTAAGGATTCAGATGACGCCTCAGGCACAGGGAAGTTGAGGGAATTAAGGGCAAACTTCATCTCTACAGGACTTTGGGTGAAGGCCTTTTGGAGACATCCTTGCATTTAATAGCATATGAGACCAGACAGCAGAATGGCCTCAGCGAGACCTGGGTTTGATTCCCAGCTCCACCACTTAATCCTGTGTGATCTTGGGCAAGGCGCTTCACCTCTGGAAGCTTCTGTTTATTAGCTTGGAGATCCTAGAGAACCAACAGCAATTGTGTTGTCCCAGCATCTGCCTGAGGGCAGGACCTAGGAATGTTTCTCTGTGTCCCCTCCATAGCCAGTTCCTGGGAGGTCACTCAGCTGATTGAATGAATGACATTGAATGCTGGCTACTGCTCTGGCAGGCAGGAGGGCAGGTCCATCATGAGACCAGTGAGGGGCTGGGAGGATTACTCCAGGATGGTGAGTTGAACTCCTGGGATGAGGAGGGATCCCATCAGTCAGTTAAGGGAACAATGACTGGGTGGGTCTCTGTCCAGTGACTCCACCCCCTCAACTGCCCTCCAAACAAAGGTGTTGGGGGAAGATGGGAGGAGGGGCTTCTGCCCTCTGCATCTGAAAAAATGACTAGAGAGGGTGGCCTTGGAAGGCCAGGAGTTGCTTCTAGTAGGAAGTGGCAGCTGTGTTTGTGAGAGGGTGGGGGGAATAGCAACAACACCCATAATAATAGCCAACATTTATTGAGCACCTACCCTTTACCAAGCTATGTGACAAACACTTTCCACATGTCATATCATGTTCAAACCTTAAAATGACCAATTCTCCTTTTCTTTTTAAATGCTTGAGGAAATTGATAGAGATGCTTGCCCAAGGTCACTCAGCTAGTGAATATCAATCAGTACCAAGATTTCAACCCTGACATTCTTTTTTTTAAAGATTTTTTATTTATTTATTTATCTTTAGAGGGGAAGGGAAGGAGAGAGGGAGAGAAATATCAATGTATGGTTGCTTCCTATGCATTCCCTGCTGGGAACTGGCCTGCAACCCAGGCACGTGCCCTGACTGGGAATCGAACCGCGATCTCTTGTTTCACAGGCCCGTGCTTAATCCACTAAGCTACGCCAGCCAGGGCTCAACCCTGACATTCTTATTCTATAGGTTTACCCTTGACCTCTAAGCAGCGCCTTCATGTTCCCAAAGGCCAACCTGGGTTCAAATTCTGCCTCTTTCACCAGGCTTCTATTGCTCCACCTCACCTCTACATCCACGTCATCTGCCAAAATATATCAATAATCCAGCAACCTTTCCTTTACCTCTTTCTCCCTGCCAGCCTGTCCTCTCCCCCTCCTCCCTGGTCTCCCTGCTTGCACCTTTGCCTTCCTCTGATCTATACAGTAGCCAGAGGGATCTTTTAAAAATTTAAGTCGGACCATGTCACTCCCAGCTTAGAACCCACTTTGCATAAACCCTTACACCTCCCCTGCTTTGCAGAGCCCTGCTGCATCTGCTTCCCCATTGGGCCAGGTCCACGGTGGCGTGCTCCACACTCTCTCCTTTACTTGGCTGGCTCGTTTTAGCTTTTCAGGCCTCAGTTCAGATGTCACCTCCTCAGAGAGGTCCTCCCTGACTACCATAGCTAATAGAGTCTCCTCTCTGAAGTCAGTCTCACATGACCTACTTTAATATCTTCATAGTTCTTCAGACTCTTGTTCAACTATTTGTTTACTTGATTATATAGTCTGTCTCCCTGTAAGTCCTATGAGATTGGGGAGTAGACTATTTTTGTTTTCCGGTGTCTCCATAGTTTAAACAGTGCCAGATACATACTAGGTACTCAATGCACATCTGAAAGAATGTGGCTGGTGTGACCTAGCCCCTCTCTACCTCAGTTTCCTTTTTCTGTTGGGTTTTGCCTCCTTCTCTCAGTCTCTCAAGGAACGCTCTAGATGAGATCAGAGATGGCAAAAGTCGCCCCCACCCCCGGGAGAGGGAGGCCACGATGCCCGCCTGAGGATGAAGCCAGCGCGGTAGACACCTCTCCGCAGTGCAGGAGGCAAGCCGAGCAGCAAAGATCATCTTGGCTAGACCCCTGCCCCGACATGAGATCCTAGACGGGCAGGGGAGGGCGCGCAACCCCTTCCTCCGGTGGGAAGCTGCTCCCGGCGGGGCCTCTTCTCTCCCCTCCCTCCTCCCCAGGGAGGCAGGTGGAGCTGCGTCCTCATCTTTGTTCCCATCTGGAGCGCGTTTGGCGCGGCGTGGCGGGGGCGGGGCTGCGCCCCCGCGGTGCCCGGAGAGACGGGCCCGCCCGCTTATCTGATCTGCGGCTAATTGAAACTCCCTGCTCGCGAAGGTCAGCTCGGTCCCCTGACAGCTGCCGAGCCGAGCCGGGCCGGATGGAAAACCCGGGCTGTGCAGGGCCCGGCGGGGCGCGGGGGGAGGGGTTGTGGGGGCTGCCTCTGCGGCAAAGTAGACAAAGGCGGCCCCTCCCTCCCCATGCACGTAGCTGGGGGTCTCCTGAGGTATCGGCCTTCGCCCTCACCCAGCAGGGCCCTCCGGCCCGGGTCACTCGGCCTACAGCCACGGGCGGGGGCACCCTTAATCCCTACGCGTCCGCCTACCCCGCTCCCACGCCGGGGCCCCGTCTGGGGTCTCTGGGAGAGTCACCCCCAACTTCCTGCCCCTACCCCGCCTCCACGCCCCGGCTCTGAGACTTCCTGCCTCCCCGGCTCCGGGCAGCTCAGGCTGTGGGAAGCTGGCGGGGCGGGGGCGGCCAGGTCCCCTCCCCCTACGCGCCCGACTGGGCTCTGGGGTCCGAGAGGAAATGTGCGCGGTGGGGGGCACGGCCTGGTCCCTGGGCGGCCATCCGGTGGGGCAGGTGCGGCCTCAGCCCTGGGAGGGAGGGCTGGCAGGCCTGTTGCTAATGATGCTGGGACGGGGGAGGGGGGCGCCGCGAGCAACCCGGTTTCCAGGGTTCCAGGTGCAGATGTGGCCCAGGCCCTGCGCCGCGGGCACGCGTCCCCTCCTCCCACCTGTGAGTCTAGGCTGAGTTGCTGGGGAGCTCCCAAGGTGTAACTCCCAGCGTTCAGGCTGACCGCGCCCTTTAGCAACACCTTTTGGGCCTCGGCTTTCCCAGTTTGGAGAAAACCCTAACCACAGCTGCCATTTTTCGGAGCCACGTGACTAAGGTAGTGTTAAGTGTTTAATGTGTTTCGTCCCAAGTCTCTCAACAATTCCATTTTGCTGACGAGCAAGCTGAGACGCAGAGCGGTTGTGACTCGCCTGAAGTCACAGAGCTAGTAAGTTACTAAGCTAGTAAGTAAGTGAGACTTGACTGACTCCCTAGCCCGCATTCTTAACCGCCAGTGGTCTCATTTTAGCCAGAGCTCTGGAGTTGTGCACCTATATAGGTCGATCCCCCAGGGCATTCGCTAGTGCCGTGAGGCCCTCGGCTGCGTCTCGCTGCACGTGTTCTTGTCTTGGCGCTGCGCACGTGTTTCTTGGCGCATGCACGCGTGCCAGTGCCCGGGGACAGAGGCACAGCCTGGCTCACCGGTGCCCAGGTGCGCCATTCCCGGTTGGGACCTGACAAAGTCATATGGCTGGAGCTGCGGGCGGAATGGGGCGGGGGCGGGGAACTGAGAGTCGAGTCCACGCGGGCCGCCGCGCCTGGGAGGCCGCAATCCGGGCGTCTGCAGCCGGCGAGGCGCGGGGTGACGCGCGGGGGCCCAGCTACCGTGACCTCCTCCGCGGTTTCCATGGAGACGGTGCACTATAAATAAAAAAAAAAAAGAGGAGGAATTTCAAACCCGTTTTCTACGGCGCTTGGCGGGTGGGGGGAGGAAAGCTCTCTTTGAATCGAGTTTCCCATTTCACCTTCCCAGGCGGTGGGAGCGCTTCCCCCGCAGCCCAGCCGGGAAATTGCCGCCCCTCACGCCGCGTGGCGCCCCCGGAGGAAGCTAATTAGCGCAGCCCAGGAAGCTGGGGACTGGGGACCTGGCCCCGGGGGGGGGGGGCTCTTGGGTGGGGGGAGCGCCGACAAATTGCAACCTCCCCCCAGTCTCTCCAGGCGCGCACGTAGCCCCGCGCAGGCCAGGGCACAGGGCGCAGGCGGGAGGTCGCATCTGCAGCTTTGGCGCAATGAATCAGGCACGGCCGCCGTCGCCGCCGCGGAGCGCGTCTGGCATCCGGAGTCTCCCGGGATCGAAAATAATTTGGGCAAAGCGGTGGGAGGTGTGTGTGCTCGCGCTCCGAGGGGAGGGCGGGGGAGCAGGCCGGGCGGGGTGCGCTGGGCGGGGGGAGGTGCCATCCGACAGCCCCGCTGTGGTGAGAACAGAGTTGACACTTCTTTCCTTTCCACTTACTGCGGCAAGTACCGCGAGGAAGCTTAACCCTCTCACTGCTCGGAGGGGAGAGGCACCTCGAGCGCCCTCATAAGGGGGCCCCCGGTTTGGGGGCCAGCGTGTGCTTTTGAGACTGCTCATTGTGGCCTGGCTGGCTCAGCTCTGGCTCCCCAGTCTGTCGCTCCCACCAGAACATTCCTCAAGGCATTCTCCCCAGGGCTTTTCTTGGTTCCCTCGTTTGACTTTCTCCAGGTCTGGCAGTGTCAGCACTATGGTCTCAGTTTCCCCATCTAGACAAGACGGGGTGTGTGTTGTGTGGGAGAAGGGAGAGGCTTTACTGTCTGGGGACCCTAGTTTTGGCTTGGGCACTGGGCAGAGACCGGAGTAGCGGTTAGGGAGGCGGATGCAGGAGTCGGAACCCCACCCTGCTTCATCTCCCGCCGCACTCTGGGCGCCCTTCATCAAATGGCCGGGTTCCTGTTTTTGCTTCTGACGGCAGAAATGTCACCGCCGCTGCATTAAGCACGCTCGGTGGGAACTCGGTTTGGATCTAGAAGCTGGCGTTCAGCCCTACCAAGCTGCCTGCCGCAGGGGAGTGGGGGTGGTCTGGCTGGCCAGAGGGCCGGACTGGGGTCACCCTTTGTCTGTAAGGGTTTCCACCTTCCTGCCTCTCTAAGCCTACCCCCCATCCCTCAGGCGCCCCCTCCCTCAGCTGTACTGGTTGTTCCCACCCCACTTAAGGATTTTTGGAGGGTTATCTGTCCAAACCCTGCGCCCGCCTGGCTCGGAGATGGCGGGCGGCGGGGGTGGGGGGGGTGGGGGGCGGGGCAGGGGGTGGAGATGATGGGGGTCAGAACTGACTTCTTTCTCCTCCCTACCCTCATGATGGGGAGCACCTCTGGAATTCACGAATCTTCTCCCCATTAGATGAGGAATTGCCTGTTGGATGAGAAAAGAGTGGTAGCTAAACCTCTGAGCACCCCCAACCTTGTAAGGCCAAGTTCCCCAGCAGGGCTCAAGAGGGGGTGCTTTCCATTTTCCCTGCATTCCTTTCTGTCAGGGGCTCCCACCATCCCAGGAATTCTCAAACCTTGGTGCCATGCAGAGCACTTGGCCTGTGAGCTTGCAGATGTGGGGAGGGATGGGGGACAGTATGTGGGGAGTCTGATTCAGTGGGTCTGAGGTGGTCCTGTGTTCTGCATGTGTCCCACGACCCCAGGGGAGGCACTTGCTTTCACTTGGAGGCCTGGCTCCCTTCCTCAGGAGTCAGAGATGGGATTAGCATGCTCACTGCACAGACTGGGGGATTGAGAGAGGAGAAGGGACTTCTTCGAGTCATTCTGTAAAGTCAGGGCTGCATGGTAAAGAGAAGTGGGCTCTCCTGGCTCTGTTGCCTGCTGAAGGGCAGGTGAACTAACTTGTCTGTGCCTTGGTTTCCTCAACTGTAAAGTGTGGATAACACGGATAGTCCCTAAACCTCCTGAAAATGTGGCTTCACTGCATGGGAAGTGCGGTGTGCAGGTCCAGGTATTATTAACTGCATGGTAAATGTGAACTTTATAACATTGTTACCACTATTGGCACCAGAACTGGAACTCTATGGTTCAGACACTAGTTTGGGGGGCAGAGAGTCTGGCCCAGCTGTCTCTGGTTCCCCAAGTCTGGTCCTTTAGGGGCTCTACCAGGTCCTGGTCAGGGAATGGTGGGAGTGGGATAGGAGTCAGTCCCCTAGAGGTGGTCTCTTCTATGGATCTCTCCCACAAGCCCTAGAGCTTTGGATCTTTATCACCCTCAGAAAATATTGCCCCCTCATAGCTCCAGCAGTTACACGTGCCCACTGGGCACTGGCCTGGTTAATGCTTGGAGGCTTGCCCCTCCCAGTGCCATGTCCAGACACACTTCTTTGTCAAGCATCAGATCCTGTGATGGTGGGAAAGAGGCCAGGTAACTTGGCCACATCCCCTTCCCAAGGGGATGGTGGTGGGACAGGGAGTGCTGATGTTGGGCATTCTAGGGGCAGGGGTAGGAAGGAGTAGGACACCCAAATTGGAGATGACTTTGGGATTGTGGGATCCCACCTCTCTCTCACCTTTGGAGGGGCAAGTTGGGGGAAGCTGAGTGAGGAGGTAGGATCAACATGGCCTGGAACATAGGGCTGATATCTTTCTTTTGGGGGCTTTGGGACTGGTTTCTGAAGTGTCACCCAGAGATTGTGGTCAGAATGCTGGAAGAATTTCCTGAAAACTGAGGCTATGAGCTGGGAGGGTCCTGGGGTGGTCTCTGGGCACCAGAGCATTCAAGCCTGACTTGGGGAAGGGGTGTGTATCTACCTGAGGTTGGTGGATGGCTGAGATGAGCTCTCGGAGCTGCTTCTTGGGTTGTAGGCCTCAGAGGGCAGCAGCCTCGGGCCCTGTTGTTCTTACACACACTGGCCCTTACACACACATCCACCTTCGCTCAGCTACACTTACCCAGGCTCACACTGGCTCATATATTCTGATGCCCTTACACACACATCCATGTACCCATGAACACTTGTGCACACACATGCTAAAATACCAAGTGTGTGACATGCTGTGCATGGACACACACAGGCATGCACTTGGGTGCCTAGATGCACAGACCCTAACATGCATGTGCACATGGGTATCATGATATACCCGTGCACACATTAACACCTATGTACACACACATGGGCAAACCCCTAGGCATTTTCACTCCCTTCAGCTAATTTGTGTGTATGTGGACTGTATGTTTCCCATGAGGACAGGGCTGTCTTTGTTCATTGTCAAGTACCCCAGAGAACAGAAATTTGTTCAACCGCAGGACCCATATGCCTGGTGCTTGGAATGCATATAATTCAGTATTATCTGGAATAGATGACTAAATGTATAAGTATGAGTGAGTAACAACCACAATAGTAAAAGCAACTACCGTTTATTGAATGCCTGTATGTGCCCGATCCTGTGGTAGATGCTGTCTTTATAGGTACCACCTCATCTAAGCCTCATGGCAACCTAGGAGGCCAGTACTATTACATAACAGTCATTCCTGTTCAGGCCTATGGAACTGAGGCGCCAAGAAACAGTGACTACCTGCACTAGTTTCCTAGGGCTGCCCTCCCAGTACCACGGATTGGGTGGCTTAAGCAACAGAATTTTATTGTCTCTCAGCTCTGGAGACTGAAAGTCCAAAATCAAGGTATTGGCAACCTCTTTTTGAGGGCTGAGGGAAGGAACCCTTCCCGTCCTCTCTCCTTGACTTGTACATGGCCATCTTCTCTGTGTCTCTTTACAAATTGTATTCCCTCTATGCGTGTCTGTGTCCAAACTTCCCCTTCTTGTAAGGACACCAGCGGTATTGGATTTGGTCCACCCTAATGACCTTGTTTTAACTTGATTATCTCTGTAAAGGCGCTCTCTCTGAAAAAGATCGCATTCTGAGATACTGGCAGTCAGGGACATCAACATGAGTTTTGGGGGGAATGCAGTTCAACCCATAACACTACCCAAGGTCGCACATCTAGGAAGGAGGGTAAGCAGGCTTTGATCCCACGCATGGAATGCCAGAGCCCACAACATCACCCTATCACCCCGCTGCATGGTTCAGGGAGAGTGTGTGTTCCAGTGGTTACTCTCTGCAGCTCCCCATCTCCCACCAGCACGCTAGTGTCTAGTGCCTACTTGCCTGAAGGAATTGGTCCTTTGCAGGTCGGCCTCCCTGGCATACTGATAGCTTTAGTGTCCCTTCGGCCATATCATATGGGCACCCAAAGCCATCCCCCAGGACCTTCCCTGCTGACCACTGCTGCCCGACAAGTCAACATTGACAGGAGTGCCTGGAGATACACACAGGGGGCCTGGGGCTGCCTGACTACCCCCACCAGCTGCCATCTCGGATGCTGCGGCCTCATTTCAGAGGCTGCTGGCTTTGAAGTGCTCAGCCCAGTCAGGCGGGAAGCTGGAGCCAGTGTGGGAGCAGGAGGGGCAGTCACAAGGCCTCTTGCATCAGCTGGGGCGGCCTGAACCAGGCAGGCCCTGTGCCGACCTCTCCTGCTCCTTTGAACTTGGCTGGGGGAGGCTAAAAAGCCTCCCTGGGCCAATGAGGGAGACAAAATTCCCAGTCTGATGGGAAAGGCACAGTCTCAATCTTATGGGGACCCCAGACTTGGGAGACAGGGCCTCTGCCTTCAGGGAGTTTTTCAGTCTGAAATGTCCTAGCTTTTTTGAGCCTCTCTTTACCCACCCAGGAAATGGGGATGACAATCTAGTTTGCTCTGAAGTTTCCAGGAGTAACTATGGTAGAGAAGGACCAGGATTAACAAGGGCATTTTACTCCATGCATAGCTGCAGCATTTAGGGAGATGATGATGGTGATGGTGATGGTGATGATAATGGATAACATTTGCTGAGCACTTACTGGGCCTCAGGCTGAATGCGGAGTACATTCTTTACCCAATTGCCTCAAATCTTTTCTTTTCTTCTTTAAATTGATTTAGAGAGAAGGAAAGGAGAGATGGAGAAAAACATTGATTTGTTGTTCCACTTATTCATGCACTCATTGGTTGATTCTCATATGTGCCCTGATGGGGGATTGAGCCCACAACCTTGGTGCATTGGGATGACCCTCTAACCAACTGAGCTGCCCGGCCAGGCCCAATTACCTCAATCTTTCTACAAAGTCTAGGAGGCAGTTACCATTATCATTGCCATTTCATAAGTGAAGAGATGAGTTGCAGTGAGGTGGACTTGCCCTAAGTCACACAGCCAGAGAGTGAGGGAGTGGGCGTGTGGCCCAACTCTGAAGGGTTCACAGCCGGCTCTGCAGCTCTGTGAGGATGGGGGTCTCAAGGTGGGGGCTAGGGGAGAGACTCTGCCGTGGCTGGGAATGGCCCTGGCTCTGAGGTCCCCAGCCTCTGAACTCTACCCTGCCTGGCCTTGGTGGCAGTAGCTGAGGTGTGTCCGTGGCGATGATGATGTGAACCCAGAACCTGCCTCCACACTTGAATTTGGTCTTCACAGCCACCCTGCGAGGTCAGCAGGGTGGGGATCATTTCTGGTTTGCAGATGAAGATGCTAAGACCCAGAGTGTTGGCGTCAGTCTCCTACACAAGTCAGCAGGTGGGACAGGTGTCAAACTCAAGTCTCCTGACTCCATGTGGACATTCTTTCTGCTAGAGGCAGGTAAGTATCTTCAGATCATTTCAGAATAAACCCTCTGTGTCCCCCCGACCCCACTCCCCCACTCCTGGGCTGCTGGAACTGTGACAAGATAGGGGCAGGGAGGGAGAGGGCACAAATTCCCCAGAACCAACTGCCCATGGCCGCACCAATGCTAACAGTCGACATGTTCTGAGCCGTCCCTTGGCGGTCGTTGCCGTCCTTCCGTGTGTTTGTGCAGCCTCAGAACCCGTCCTAACACAGTGCTTCAGGAGGCCCTGCCGGCCAGCGCGAGCAGGCAGAGGGGTTCCGTTCAAGGCAGTCAACTATTAGTGAGCACCCACCATGAGGAAGGCACCGTCTCAGTCCTATGGGGAACCCAAATTCGGGAGGCATGAAACCACCTTCAGGGGTTTTTCCATCTGAAAAGTCCTAGCTTTTCTGACCGGGCTGGGTTGGGGGGTGCAGGGGAGAGCGAGGGCAACATCTGGGGACAGATGTGAGACAGTTGTGATAATGTAGGGGAATGGCTAGACTGTGGATGCACGGGCACGCGGCCCCTAGTGTCTAAGTGTCTGACTGAGGGGCTAGGAAGGTTTCTCAGAGGAAATAGTGTTTAAGCCGAGGACCAAGAGTTCAATATGATTTAGCCGGGCAAAGAAAAAAGGGTGGTGGGGAGGAGTCGTAGGCTTGGAGAGCAGAGGCCTGGAGATAGGAGAATAGCCTATCTGAGGGACTTCAGGATGCTAAATGTGGCAGAGGGTGGGGTGTGAGGGGGGAGTGGGGAGGGTGTGGCATTGGTTCGAGACACTGCAGCCCAAGGTAAGAGGTCTGGTCCTGATCCAGCGGCATGGGAGCCCACTGATCCAGCTTCCTGTGCCCCCTTCCACATAGTACTTTCCTGGCTCCAAGACCCTCACATCAATGGGACTCACGCAATTCCACTGAGCAGTAGGTGCAGCAGGGGTCACTATGCCCATCTTACAGACAAAGAAACTGAGCCCTGGCTGGTGTGGCTTTGGTGTGGCTCAGTGGATTGAGTGCTGGCTGTGAAACAAAGGGTCTCCAGTTCTATTCCCAGCCAGGGCACATGCCTGGGTTGCTGGCCAGGTCCTCAGTAGGGGGTGCTCGAGAGGCAAACACATTGATATTTCTCTCCCTCTCTTTCTCCCTCTCTTTCCCTCTTGCTAAATATAAACAAACAAACAAACAAACAAATGTTAAGAAACTGAGTCTCAGAGGTTATAGTGTTGGTCCATTCTATCCAGCTGGTGAGCGGAGGGCATTGGCCTGGGCCCCAGACCTCTGCAGGCTGGTACTAAGCTGAGGACTTGGACTGTTTGTGGGACATAAAGTGGACTCTAGGATGATGGTATGGGGCAGTGTGGGGGCACAGTGTGGTTCAGGGAAGCCCTGGGAAGATGAGGGAGGATGGGGATACCCCTTCCCTAAAGCTCAAAGCTGGAGAGAACTGCCACCGCCTCCCTCTTGCAGTCCATCCCCAGGGGCTGGCTGGGGTGAGTCAGCCTGGATGAAGTCACCCGCTTGCTTCCGCACAGCCTGTGCCCCCTGACCTGGGAGGCGCCTGCCAGGGGCACCAGCCGAGCCAGAGGACGGGCTGGGCAGCTCTCCAGGTTGCTCCGTTGCAGCTGATTTAGGGGGGCTGGAGGTGTCCGGAGCCATCAGAAGCAGCTGGGCGTCTGGGGCTGCAAGGCCCATAAGTCATGCCGCTGCCCGCCCTTCCCTGCAGTGCTCCCCGAGCGGTCTGTGATGAATCGCCAGGGACTGGGCTCATCAAAATCAGTTTATGCCAAAGGGAAATTAATTTCTGTCTCTCTGCGATGAGGTGTGGGGAAGGGAAGGGCAGCTCCAGAGGCAGGCCTGTGGCAGCACTGCAGTGGGGGGACCGGACCCTACATGTGGCCATGGTTGTCCCTGGACTAGAGGCCCTGCCCATTCTACAGAGAGGATGACTGAGGCGTCAAAGAAGCCTCCTAGGGACAAGAGCCCAGAGTTTGTTCTTCATTAATTCTTTCTCCCTTTCCTCTTTCACCCTCCCCTGTTTCTTTAAGTACTTATTGGGCACCTGCTATGTGTCAGGCACTGTTCTGTGGTAGGGACACAGTGATGCACAAGACAAAGTCCTGCTTTTTTGGAGCATCATTCTGGTTGGGGAAGATAGACAGATTGGTAATAGACAAATAAGAAAATACCAGCCTTGGCTGGTGTGGCTCAATGGGTTGATTGCCAGCCTCCAAACCAAAGGGTTGCTGGTTCGATTCCCAGTCAGAGCACATGCCTGGGTTGCAGGCCAGGTCCCTGGTGGGGGACACATGAAAGGCAACCACACATTGATGTTTCTCTCCCTCTCTTTCTCCCTCCTTTCCCCTCTCTCTAAAAATAAATAAATTCTTTTAAAAAAGAAAAAGAAAATACCAGACAGGGAAGAGTGCTAGGCGAGAATTAAGATGGGGTCATGTGGTCAGGGAAGACCTCTGTGAAGAAGAGACAGGTAAGCTGACAAACTTGTTTCAAGACGAAGATAACCTTTCAGCTGTGAGGTAAAATTCCTGAAAATTTAGCCTTGGTGGGCTGGGTCTAGGGTAGGAGGAGAGCACATTTCAGGGGAAAGAACCAGCAAACCCAAAGGCAGACAATTCTTGAGACTGCAGTTCTTGTGACTGCATCCACCTGTGTGGCTCAGCCTGGGGCCTGGCAGTATGGGTGGTGGGGGCGGCTGTGTCCAAGGCACGGATTGCTTATAGGAGAATCCACAATTCTTTAAAGATAAAACAGGAGATGTTAGAGAAACTTTGGGTGGGGCAGCTGGCCCTGACCCAAGGCTCTGCTTTCACTGTTCCCGAGGCGTTGGCAGCTGGGTCAGCCCTCTCCCGGCCCAGCTCTACCTGAGCCCCTCTCTGTCAGGGTCCTGTGCTCCCCATGGCCCAGTAACAAGAACCACAGCTCTCAGTTCTTGAGTAACTACCTTAGGCTGGGCCTAGTGTCTGAATTCTCAGAACAGTGCTGTTTGGTGGAAACTGTTATTTCCATTTTACAGATAAGGAAACTGAAGCTTCGAGAAGGGAAGAGAATTTTCCAAGATCTTACAGCCGATCAGTGGCAAAACCAGGATTCAAACTCAGCCTGAGCTCGTCATCGCCGCTGCCTCTCCTGTGGCCACATCCTCACTCTCACCCGCTTTCGACCCACTTTCCCATTACTCTGTGCTCCACAGACTGAGCCAGCTGCCCCTTTGCTGCTGCCCAGACGCGTGGCACAGGTTCCCGCCTCAGAACCTTTCCCGGGGCTGTTCCCTCCACCTGGAGCCCCCTGCCTCCCCGTCTCTGTTTGTTGAAACCTGGACCCTTCTTCATGGTTTTGTTTAGTTTCTTCCTCTCCCATGAAGTCTTGTGCTTAATCCCACAAACAAGGGGCCACCCGTTATCTCTGAAGTCCCACAGTTCTATTCAGGCTGCTGTCTAGGCCCTCATCACACTTAGTTTGTGTGCCCAGAGTTTGGAGTGTGACAGACTGGGATTTAGGTTCAAGTCTCGTTTCTGTCACTTACCAGCTCTGTGATCTTGGGAGGGCAACAACCTTTGTGTCACTGTTTTCATTAGTAGAATGGGCTGATAGTGGGGAGCAAGTAGGCAATGAATCAGGAACACTCAGCACAGGGTCTAGTTAGCATTGAATAAATGGCAACTGTTGTTACATAGCTTCTTCCAGCCTCAGTTTCTTCATCTGTAAAATGTGTGGGCATAAAAAATGGCAAAGGGCATCCAAAGTGCCTGGCACACAGGGCCCGACCAGAGAGGGCAGATGTAGGGGTTTCTCACACACATCTTCCCTCGGAGGCCCAGCCCAGGGCTTTGTGGTTTGGCGCGTATTTTTTCAGTTGACCTTGCCGTAGATTTACATTTCCATGGGGTACGGACTCCAGGCAGCCCTTAGATACCCAGCCCGATGGCGGAGGAGGGCCTGACTGGTGCCCTCAAGATTCTCTCTCATCGTTGTCGTCGTCATCATCATCATCATCATCACAAAAGTTAATTTTTTGATGCGGGCAGCTGGCATTTTCTATGCTCTGTGTAAAGCACTTTTGGAAAACTTTGCTGTTTTTATTGATTTGTAACCTATTACTTAAGTGAAAACGGCGGCTGCACACGCAGCTTTAAGCAAAGCCCTCAGCTGCCTTCCATACAGACTGCTGCTTGAAGTCCTTCCTGAGCAGAGACTCGCTCCCTCCGTTCAGCCACTCTCTCTACCCTCCCTTGGTTAGGAAGCAAAGTCTCTGGAAACTCTGTCCTTTAGTGGCGGGGGTGAGGTAGGGGCAGAGGGAGACCCTAGCTGGTTTCACAGAGGGGGGCATTGTCAACTTCAGTCACCTTCACAGGGAAGACCAGGTCTGAACAACGTTAGCAGAAAGGTGCGCTGAGGGGGCAGGCGGTGAAATCTCTGAGGTAGGGGCTGTCCTGCAACCCCTGCAACCCTTTCAGCCAATTTCAGAGGTGGGAAGACAGACAGAAGTTCCAGGGGCCCCCCTCTGCTGGCTATTTGGGGAGTGGGATGGATCCTGCTTTGAAAGTGCAGAGAGGGCTGATGGGAGGCTGGGGCTTGATTGTGTCTCCTTTTGGGACCACGGCCAATGGAAATGGAGCTTCGTAAAGGGAGAAGCTCTGTCCAAAGGGCAACCCTCAATGTGAGGTCTCAGAAGTCTGACTGGTTTCCTGGGTGTCCAGGTATCCCACTGATAGGGGTCTGAGCATCCATTTGAAGACATTAGACAAGAGCTGGAGAAACCATCCAGTTGTTTGGAAAATTGGGTGTAAGAAGAGAGAAACGGGGCAGTGACCCTAAGCAGGCTCTATGCTTTTGGTTCATAGTGCCTGAAGATTTTAAGAGAGCTTTGCCTGGAGGGACGTGGAGACAGGGGAGCAGCTGGGCCCCCAGGTGTCCCTGTGGGACCTGATAGCCCCTCTTTCACTCCCCCAGTTTCCCATCGCCCCAGGTGCCCAGGGACAGCAGAGACGTTGCAGTGGCAGAGCAGATGCTGTGTGGCCTTGGGAGGGGGCAGAACTCCTTGGACCTTTCTGGAAGCCCCTGCTGCCCTCCCTCTTGGGCATTGGGAGTCCAGCCATCCTAATTAAGGTTATTTAGTCAATAATATTTATTGAGAGTCCCTGTGGCCCCAGGTTTATGCTAGGGGCTGGGCCCCTGGGGACTCCCCAAATGTGTCCCCATGGGAGCCCTTAAGGGGCTCACCGTCAAGAGAGGGGAGTGAAACCAGTGGACAGCTGATTACATGTCAGGTATGGGGTTGGAGATGCTCACAGCAAAGAGCCCTAATGTGGTCTGGGCAGCCAGGGAAGTGACTTGCTGGGTTCCAATGACAGTCATGTGCCACATAACAACATTACATGTATGGTAGTGGTCGCACAAAATGATAATGGAGCTGAAAAACTTCTAGTGCTTAATGATGTCGTTGCCATAACTTCATAGTGCAGCACATTACTCACGTGTTTGTGGTGATGCTGGTGTAAACACACCTACTGTGCTGCCAGCTGTATGAAAGTGTGGCACGTGCATGACAGTGGCGGGCTGTTCCGTCGAGGTCTGTGTAAGTGCCCTATGATGTTCGCACAATGACGAAACTGACTAGTGGCGAAATTCCTTAACCACGCATTTCTCAGAACACATCCCTGTGGTGAAGCAGCATGGTTGGTTGTAGCTTCACCATTTATGGGCTGTGTGACTTTAAAAGAGTTCCTTAACCTTGCTGTGCTTAAATTTCCTCATCTCTAAAGTGGGATAATATTAGTACTCACTTCAAAGGGTTGTTGTGAGGATAATGAGTAAATATCCCTCAGAACAGTGCCTGCAACACAGTAATTACTCTGTACATGTTAGGTAGAAAATAAAAGCAGCTACCACTTGGATGAGTAGGACTTGGCCAGCAGATGGATGAGTAAGGGTGTCCTAGGCGAAGAGAGTAAGGGCCTGCCTGTGAGGAAGTTGGCTCCTCCAAGGAATTCCCTTCTGTGTTACCGTGACCGGTGGCTGTCCTGGTTTGTGATTTGGGCTGGTAACCATCCCCCTTTCTTCCACTGCCACAGTGTGGTCTTGAGGCCTGAGATGTGACTGAGTGCATGGGCCTGGCTGTGCCCACTTACCTGCTCCTCTGTTGTTGCCTGTGAGCCAGGCCCCAGGCTGGACGGTGCTGGGCATTCTCCTGCGGGCATCTGGAGCTCCCTGGGGAAATTTGGTGGGGTAGCCCAGGGGTCAGGAAGTGTTCTTGGCAGAGGTGCTCTCTGAACAATGCCCTAAAGGAAAATGAAAATGTCCCCAGACGAGGGCAGGGGAGGGAGATCCAGGAGGAGGGAACAACCTGTGTAAATGTTGGGAGGGGGAGATCCGACTCAGAGACAAATAGATCTTTGGTGGAGTTTAACTCTGGGCCTGGGGGCCCCTTTGGTCGGTTTTTTATCAGGAGGTTTGGATTGTCCTTACCTTGCCCTCTTGCCCCAGCAGGGGTGATGGCCTAAGAGGTTAAAGTCCAGTCTTGCTGCAGGGCCAGCCCAGATACTAGGGGTAGAGGCCAGTTGCCCTGGTCCCTCCCTCCCACTCCAGAGCCGGGAGGGTTTGGCAAAGCAACAAGGCAGCCTTTGTGTCCTTCTGTGGGTCTAGGCACGTCTGGCCCAGCCTAGGCGGCTGCTGGTTTCAGTACCCTGTGATCCCGGCCAGGCGGTCTGGGGCGGGGCGGGCAGAGCAGGCATGGTGTCCTCAGGGTCCCCAGTGTGGCTTGTGTCCCCTGTGCCCCCATCAGGACTCCCCAGGTGAGGATGCCTGTGTCAGAAGTACATGGGGATGTGGGGTGTGTGGGGCTGGCAGTGAGGACCCAGAGCAGGTAGTGGGCGGGTGGAGGTGTGCAGGGGGCGGGGGTGTGGGTGGTGGGAGCCAGCACATTCGAAGGCTCCTGTGTGCTACAGCATGTGCCTGAGGGGTCCCCCAGGGCGAGTCTGCACTGGGGTGAGGATATGCTTTGGGGTGTGAGGGTCTGGGCTGGAGCACATGAGCAGCCCCTGGCCTGCTCAGAACAGAGCGCTGCTGTCTCTCCGCAGCGCCAACAACGAGGCCTCTCTCTCAGCGCATAATGTCCCCTCTGTATTGTCTGCTGTGAGGTGGTGACGATAATTTTAAGGCCCAAATCCTTTTTGTGGCGGGGGGCGGGGGGAAGGATGGAGGCCATCTGGGGAGGACCAGAACTCCTGGGCTGGGTTTCAGTCCTGTGTGCCCGGAGGTCTGTGGTGCATTTGGGGCTGCCCGCTACACACAAACCCTGCAGGGGCAGCAGAGGGAAGGCGGGGGCTCCCAGGAGCCTCTGCCAGAACCCCCACCCTGAAGTCACGTGGCCCCACCCTGCTCCAAGCCCCCTCCCTGTAACCCGCACACAGATTTCAATGCCTGGGGCTGGGACCTCCTCGAAGGAACCAGCTCTGAGAGCCCCTTTTGGTCACTGCCTGGCTGCGCTGATGCAGATGTTGCTTTTTGTCGGCCCCGAGTCCTCCCTGCTGTGGAAGGACCAGACCAGCAGGACTCCACTGCAGGCTCAGTAATTACTGAGGACCCCAAAGAGCTTTCGTTTATGTGTGTTACGTCCATCAGGATTTACCGCATTAGGAATAGAACCCGAGAAAACTTAAGAACATATATTCATTCATGTAAAAGTAACTAATACTTCAATTACATGTTAGCATAGATAATATATTTTTGGAAAAACAACTATTTTCTGGAACACAACAAAATGAACAAGAAGAGTGTGGCATTGTTTTGACATTTTCAAATTTTATTACCGTTTGGTTTAATAGAGTGAACAGCCCCCTTGAGGTTGGCTTCTCAGATCTGCTTTGGCTTTCAATCTGCTGTGGTGTGTTTGGTTTTGTTTGTTGTTGCTGAAGTATATGAAGAAAATCTGGCCTCACACAGATTTATGGTGGGAAAAGTGAGGAGTATTTCCATAGCCTTTTTAGATAATTTGATACTACACCAAAACTTGACAAGTGGTAATTTCTTAAAGGTTAGTTGCCATGCAGAATCGGAAACCATATCATACTGTTATGTTAAAGTCCATTTGTCTGTCTTGAATTTTGAATGGATCTTTTTGCCCATGCCCAATTTTCTAATGTATATATATCAGTCATTTAGAAAACATTAGTTCACTGAATTATGTAGATCTCTCAAGTGATAATACATTTCATTATATAATATTATAATCACATCCATCGCTATCGCCACTAATTTCATCAGAAATGTACCAGGAACCCTGGCTAATGTGGTTCAGTGGATTGAGTACTGGCCTGAGAACCAAAGGGTCGCTTGTTCAGTTCCAAGTCAGGGCACATGCCTGGGGTACAGGCCAGGTCCCCAGTGGGGGTTGCGGGAGAGGTAACCACATGTCGATGTTTCTCTCCCCCTCTTTCTCCCTTCCTTCCCCTGTCTAAACATAAATAAATAAAATCTTTTAAAAAAATGACCAGGAAGCTGTCAGGCTTATTGTAACCTATACAAGTACTCCAAAATTGGAATTTTCACTCAAAAAATGGAATTTTATCATTACCAATAAATACTGGTTGTTTTCCTTAAAGTGACAGGCTCACTTAATTTTTCTTTTCACTTGAGTATTTTTGAGAATGTCTCTGCCCAATATTCAAGCCTAAAGTTTGTCATTCTTTCTGGTCAAGTGAACATGGCATTCCATTTAAAAAGCTCGTTCCGCCCTCGCTGGTGTAGCTCAGTGGATTGAGTGCGGGCTGCAAACCAAAGGGTCGCTGGTTTGATTCCCAGTCAGGGCACATGCCTGGGTTGCAGGTCAGGTCCCCAGTGCGGGCCATGTGAGGGGGAACCACACATTGATGTTTCTCTCCCTGTCTTTCTTCCACCTTTCCCCTCTCTCTACAAATAAGTAAATAAAATTTAAAAGAAGAAAATATTTTTTAAAAAGCTAGTTCAGTCCTTAACTCAAACACCTGCACCAGTGCTTTTCCTCAAGATGGCGACCAGACTTCAGTGTGTTGCAGAAATACTTTAATTAGATTTTCTATGTTGTTACGCACAATGCTCAGTGCGTGTGCAAGGGTTAAGTTTTCATAGAAGTACTGATTTTACTGCTTTCCTTTAACAGGACATTCTTAAGTGAAGCTAGCTAGTTCTTTTCCTAAGACAGTGGTGAATACGATGACTTCTTGCAGTTTGCCTTGATTTGCGCTGAGACGCCAACGCTTTTACCCACTGTTGCTTTTTCACCATCAATGCAAATTTTGACACAGTAAAAATGTCAAATAATGTATTAGCATTATTAATAAAATAACTTGAACCTCACCTGCCCCCAAGGAGGTCTTGGAGACTCCCAGGGTGGGGGCACCCTGCCTTGAGAACCCCTGAGCCTCATTCTCTTCTCAGTGGTGATGGGCTGTGTCTCACACATTTCACTGATTGGAGCGCCTAGCCCCAGTGAAGCTCCACATGGGTCCTCATCTCTGAAGTCAGAATTTTTTTTCCTGGCAGGGATTAGTGGGGGCTTTCAGGGGAGGTTGATTGATTTGGTAGATGGGCAGAATGCTGAAAGGTGGGGGTGGGGCCCGGGAGTGCGTTCTCTGTGGAGGGAAGGGCATTGGTAAAGGCCAAGGGAAGAGAGTAGGATGAGGCCAGGTAACTGAGGGCCCTGAGTGTCAGCCCCAGGGCAGTGGGCACCCAGAACAGTGTGGACAAGGGAAGTCACGGGTGAGATATGCTCAGGGACAGAGAGGGCCAGAGCAGAGGGCAGTGGTTCTTCATCAGCAGGCCTCCCCAATTTGGTTGACCCCAGGGCTGTGTCCTTAGGGTGGTGTTGATGTGACCGTGACATGATCACCCTTCATGACCATGGCTGGCAGAGCATGGTCTGCTGTCCAGAACCCCCTGCTGAAAGGTGTCTCCGCAGGTTTCTACACTGACAATTGGCTTCTCGTTTTCTTTGTATTGGCTTTTGTGGTGACAGTGACTAAGTGACTAGCCTCACCGAGTTTCTTGAGCCATGCATGAATGTGAGGGTGACCTGGGCTGAGATGACAGCTGAGGGGAGAGAGTGGTTGTGGTGGCACGTCAGTGTGTGATGAGGGTTCGGACCTGAGTCCTGTGAAAGTGGGGGCTGCAGAGCTGACCCTGAGCAGGGACTGCTCCCCCCACCGCACGCCCCCCCCGCCCCCTTCCTCCAGGCCTGCCCCGCCCTTCTCTTCCTCCAGTGGCTCTGTGTCCCTGCCCCAGCTTGTCCTCCCAGAGCTGCGGGGGCTCAGCTCCTGGCCAGGTGTGACTCGGGGAGACAGACCCGTTTTAGTGCGTGATGGGTCTCTCCACCCTGCTGTGCACATCTGTGCTCCTGGGCGGGTGCCTGGGCCTGTGCGGGTGTGCCGTCCACGAGTTCATGGCCATGCAGTGTGACTGTGGGTACGTTCTGGGTCCTGTGTGTTTGTGCCTGCGGCACATGGTGTGGCCTGCCGTGTGGATGTTTGTGAGCCTGTGTGCCCTGCTGTGCACGTTGAGTCATGTGTGTGTGTTTATATGTGTGCCTTAAGTTGGGTATTGTGTGTTTGTAATGTACTTTTATATATCTTTTAGGGTGTGAGTGTCACTGTGGCGGGTATGTGTTTTTGTGTGATGGCTTGTCAGTGTATATCTTGGCCCAGCCTCAGAAGAAGGCTCCCTGAGGTGTGGGGGTGGGGACAGGGCTGGACAGGGAGCACACAGCGGAGGTCTGACTGAGGACGGACATGTCCTCACCTGCCCAGAGGGCTTTACAGGCCTTCAAAGGCCCCTGTCTGGCTTCACCACCCCTGGCCAGGCAGGGTATGTGGCTGGAAAGGGGCAGGAGGGAACCAAAACAACCTCGGCCCACCTCCCACACCTTGCTGGCACTTGAGCCTGGTGGTGGAGGCCCAGTGCCCTGGACCTGTCCTCCTGAGGCTCGGAGCACTTTGTGCGGTGGGAGTTGGACGGGGGCCAGAGACAGCTCAGTTTGGCTCCTGTGGCTAACTTCAGCTTGTAGTGGGCCATAGTGGCAGAGCTGGCCCCAGACCTTCTTGGGGCTGGGACTGCTGTCAGGACCAGCCCCACTGAGCCTGATGTTAACTTCATTACTTGTGTCATTCATTCAACAAGTATTTTTTGAGCGTGTGCTCTGTTTCAGGCCCAGGTTAGGTGCTGGGATGTATCAGTCACCTCACTAAATTAGGGGGGAGAGGAGGGGGTACAGCTGCTATGCATTTCACAGATAAAGAAACAGATCCTGAGAAGTTAAGTGATTTGTTCAAAGGCACAGCCCAGCTGAGATTTGAAACCAGGCCTGTCTCACGCCAGAGCCTCCCTCCCCCTGCCCTTGATGCTCACAATCACAGCCTACACGCCCAGTGAGCTAGCACCAACAGGACAAGGGGGTGGGCAGACAGTGCTTGGCTAGCCTGGTGTCCCAGGCTATTGGTTGATGGGAGAGTGGGCACAGCAACTAGATAGTGAGCTCCTAGTTGCTCTGTAGGGAAGGTGAGTTGTCTGGGGTTGATCTCCAAAGGCTGCACTTGGAGGTGGAGATTCAGGTGTGGGGAGGGCACAGAGGCTGTACCTTGTGTTCCCAGGGTGCCTAGGGACCCAAGGGAACACCTCCTGTCTATGTCACCTGCGATGGGCCCCTGCTTTATTCTGAGCCTGAGCTTCCTTGTCTGTAAAGTGGGCACAAAAATTGCCCCCTCTCAGTGGTACAGTGCTCATGACACAGTGCCTGGCACACAGTAGGGCAGCTGGGGGAATGGGGCAGAGCTGGAAGTTGGCTGGGCCTCCCCAGGGCTCTCTCTTCGGTCCCAGGAAATGGGTGGGGGTAGGGAAGAGGAGGAGTTGCATCTCACCAGAGCAGCCCCATTTAGCCACAGAGTCAGGATTGAAATATTCCTGAGGGAGAAGAACCCTGAGGCTTCAGGGCGGCAACAGCTCGTCAGTGGGGAGCGGGGAAGGGATGTTGTCACCATCTGCCTCGTGTCTGTCTGCGACTAAAATAATACTGGGGTGAGACTCGCCGCAGGCATGGGCCCAGCCGCAAGGTTCCCCGCAAGAGGGAGGGGCTGGGGGTGCTAGGAGGCTTGTGGGGGCTCAGCCTCCTGAGTGCGTGGCCAGGGAACCCCCCAGACCAGGCTGGGGTCTGCTCCAGAGGGGAGACCAAGTGGGTGCTGAGATCCCAGGAAAACAGGGGCAACAAGAGAAACAAGAGGGACAAATTGCCTGATTCAGCTTCCACGAGCTGATCCTGAATATAGGAACCAGAAAACGTAGCAAGAAGCTATTTTAATTTCAGCCGACGTATAAGTTTTGGGTCTATGGTTCACTGTGGTTTTTATTTTGAATTGAATATGGAGGGTGCACCAGCATCTCCTCAGGATGCAGGCCTTTCCCGCTGGGCACAGTAGTCGTTGGGCCTGGGCAGGTGCCCCTTCTGATTGGGACCTGGCTGGGAGCCTGTCTCTTGGCCTCTGGGAGGTGACGCAGTCACGTCTGGTCTTTTTCTGTGGGTTTCACCAGGCATGAGCTGTTGGGTATTTTTATTTTTGCAGAGAGAACAGACCCATGACCTCAGCAGTTTAACTGCAGAAGCACCCTGACTGCTGGTTGCCATGTGCTGATGTGGTACAGGGCCGTCGGTTCGGCAAACAGTCTTTCAACACCTACTGTGTGCCAGCCCTGAGCAGGGACAGGCCGGGCCCAGTCTCAGCATGAGGGGAGACCCAAAAAACCTGGAATTTACTTATAAAAATTGTGTATTTATTCTTACATGTTTAAACTTCAGTCACCTTCAAAATACTCTCCATTTGATGCAATACACCTACTGAGACTTTTCCACTGCTCAAAAGTTTTTGAACTTGTTGATTTTGATGCTTTTTA
This sequence comes from Trachops cirrhosus, assembly GCA_028533065.1. Lineage (NCBI taxonomy): Eukaryota > Metazoa > Chordata > Mammalia > Chiroptera > Phyllostomidae > Trachops > Trachops cirrhosus. The sequence continues at coordinate 25,700,166 of CM052546.1, read as the reverse complement.
GTGCTTCTGCCATTTTTTGTTTTACCTCTTCCACATCGACAAAACATTTCCCTTTGAGAACTTTTTTCACCCAAGGAAACAAGAAAAGTTGTTCAGAGCAAGCCTCGGGTGGGGCGTGGGGTTCATGCCATTTAGTGTTAGTCCAAAACTGCTGAACATTCTGCGTGATGTGGGCAGGTACGCTTGTAAGTCACGCATTAAGAAATGGGCAAATATGTTGAGTCTTCAAAAAAATTCACTGAAGTGAAACGCAGCCTCTCACAACAACACCAGCTGGTACACTGATACAGTTGGGTTCCTAGAACACTCATTTAGCGGGGAAAACTGTACTACCAGGGGTCCACCCCCAGAAGGTAATTCCATTTTTTGGGGGTCCCCCCTAGTACATGGCCAGCAGCCTGACTGTTAGGGAAGGAGATGGGGAGGTCAGTGAAGGGCGCAGGGTACAGCAAGAGACCATGGCTGTTGCCCTGGAGGAGGTGGCAGATGCACTAAGCCTTGGGGAGGAAACACGTGGAGACACGAAAGGAGAGTGGGGAGGATGCCCAGGCAGAGGGAACTGTGCGTACATAGCCCACCACTCTGTGGCTCTGTTTGTGGCAAGGGTTCCCGCATTACAATCTTAGCTGTCTTGTGGAGCCCTTCCTGGAGGCCACGCCCAGTGCTAACTGCTTTACCTGTGTTTTCCCAGTCAATCCTACAAACACTGCACGAGGTCACACCACTTAGTACCCATCTACCCGTCTTACAGGTGAAGAATCTGAGGCTCAGGGCTGCCTAGTAACTTGAGTAAGTGGTAGAGGCGCGGTCTTGGGTTACTGCACCATCCCTGCACAATGCCTTCCTTCAGTGGGCAGCAGCTGAGTACCCACTATACTCAGGCCCTGAGCCAGGGTGCTTCCTGGGTTTGGACCCCAGTGGCACACTCCAGAGTGTCCTTGGATGGCTGGGGTCTCTCATCTGCACTGGGCTCTGTGACCAAAGGAACCTCTCTCCAGACTGTGTGAGTGTGTGTATATGGGGGAGAGGGATGTAGGTGGGAGCCTCCCACTTTACAGCCTTGAGCATATCTCTTCCTCTGAGCCTCAATTTTCCTACCTATAGAGTGGGACTATGGAACCTGCTGTGCAGGCTTCTGGTGAGGTTTAAAAATGGAAGCCTGCATGGGAAGTACTCTGTGCGTTCAGTGAGCCCCCAGTCTGGGCTGATTCTCCTCAAAACATTGGGAGCCATTTTCCCAGACAATTCAGCCGCTGAGCTCTGCTTGCAGCTGACAGCCTCCCCCGCCCAGCAGCCACCACCCTGAATTATTCAGGACCCTTCAGGCCTCTGTGGCAGCCCCTCCTCTTCCCTTGCGCACTAGGCTGTCAATACCAGCCTCTGCCAGGGCTCTGCTGACCTCAGGGCCCCCCTGAACGTCAGCCTGTTCAGGTGGGGCCATGAGTGTGATAAGGGGAGAGTGTGTGTGAGAGTGTCAGTGAGTATGTGAGAGCTTGAGTGTGAGTGTGCGTGAGCATGTATGTTAGAATGTACCAGTGTGACGGAGTGTATGAAGTGTGGCTATGTTTGTGTGAAAGTGTGTGACTGACTGGAAGTGACTGTGAGTGTGTGAATGTGTGAGGGTGAGAGTGCGTATTAGTGTATATGAGTTTGTGTGAGGAGGAGTGTGTGAGCAAGAGCATATGTATGTGTGATACACTGTTTGTGAGTGAGGACGGGAGTGTGTCTGGAGCCTGGGCCCTCCTTAGATGCTGGGAAGCCAGGGCTCAGAGCGGGAGGGGCCCCTCTGGCTCAAGGGCACACAGCAATCTGGGAGTCAGATTCCAGCCTGGAGAAGGAGGGGGCTCAGCTTACCTTGGGGTCGGGTGCAGGGGAGAGGGGTGGATGTTTGGGGTGAAGGGCAAGCAGTGGGTTAGGTCATGGGTCATGGACAGGATCTAGAGTCCACCACCCAGTGGGGCTCAGACCACTCCAGAGTATTCCTGCGGCATCTCATTTCCTTGTACACAGAGACCCTCAGAGGAGAGGCAGTGTCCTCCCACTGGTTTCTTTACTCCTCCTGAGACTGGGGAGCCGAGGGCCCCGTGAGTGAGAGTTAGGGACTCTTCTCTTGGCTTTGTGGCAAGGTGGCAGTCCCCAAAGTCTTTGAGAAGGGGTGGGAGTCCACTGACACTCTTGCCGGAGGGCCCTCACCCATATGCAGGGAGGACAGAGCAGACCTGTCTGCTCGGCCCTCTCGGCCCTTGTGGCAGCCCCTGCCTATGTTGCTAATGGGACCTCCCACTCCTCCCCACACGCTGGCTCTGTTTGGAGGGTCACTGTCCAGTGCGTGGGAAGATGGAGTAGCTGGGGGGTGGGGTGGGATTTAGGACTGGGAGCCTGAAGTGTGCGGAGGTTGGCGGTGGACTGTGAGTGAGTTTTGGTGTGAGTGGTGAGATCCTGCCTGTTGGTGTGAAGATGTGGGTGATTCTCTGAGTTTACATCTGTATCTGAGTTTGTGTGTGTACCAGCAATGTATGTGTGACTGCTTGTGTTTACCTGCACGTGTGTGTGAGTACCTGTTAATGTCCCCAGGTAATGTGAACGATCTAAATGTTAGACTGCGTCTGGGTGAAGCATGGTGTTTGCGAGGGGGGTGGGTGAGGGATGATTGACAGGAGAGGGGCAGGCCGGGGGCCACACTGAGTCCCAGGGCCTCGTTCTTCTTCAGGCTTTGCTTGGCATGGCCTGACAGCCTGTCTGATGGTGTCGGGGCCGTGCTGCTTGCGGTACAACTGCCTGGCTTTGGCTGGCAGACCCTCTGGGCCCATGGGATGAGAGCTACACGTAGGGGAGGTAAGGCAGGGCGACAGACCTGGTTGTTGTGAGGGACAGAAAGAACTGGGTACAGAGCGAGGGCTGCTGGAGCCTGGGGTCCACATCCCAGCTTTTCCACTCACTGGAGTGAACTGGGCAACTCATGTACCCCTCTGAGCCTCAGTTTCTTCCTCAGAACAAGGTCATGGCACTGTGGGGGGCAGGGCCTGCACACTGAGCATCACCTACCAAACATCTTACGAGCCTGCCTTCTCCTCCTGGCTCTGGGAAGTTGACCAGTGGGGGCCTGGACACTGGCTCTCCAGAGGCAGGAGAGGTGGCTCTTCCTCCCCTTACTCAGCCCAGGCCTGACGTGTCCCTACTGTGTCCCTCCCACCAGAGGGTAAGTGTGAACATGTGGAGGGCTCATGGGAGCTTAAGTCAGCAGGTCATTCCATCCATCCCTCTTTACTTGCAGAAAGAGAGGATCAGCCTCCAACCCCTAGCCCAGAGAGTGTTTCCATTCCTCTGCTCCTCCTGTGGTCAGAAGCAGGAGTGGAACAAGTCCTTCTTGTCCCCTCTGTAGAGATGGTCAGGTGAAGTGGACTGAGGTGGGAGTCCTGCTGCCAGGCCCTCAAGCTGGCTAACTCCCTGAGCACCACGCACCCGCTGACCTGCAGAGCTGTGGCTCGGGCAGCTGTCCGGCTGAGTGGGTTAGCAACACAAGACAGATGGCGAGGGATTATCTCAGCTTCTCAGAGTGCAATGGCGGCAGTGGTGGGGTGGGGTGGGGGAGGGGAAGGCTCTCTTACCCTCCCTATGTGTGTAAACACACACACACACACACACACACAGACACATGCAGCTCCCCATTCCTGCCTCAGCCCAAGCTCAGCTGTATTTATGAGGTGGGCAGGGAGGCAGGAGGAGAGAGGAGATTCTGAGAATCGATGAGAACCGTGGGACTTGGCAATCATGTCCCTGTCCAACTGGACTCTTGGACCACAGGCTGAACCAGCTGGGCCGCTGAGAAGGCCCTCCCAGGCCCCTCTTGGACTCTGCCCCTGCTTCTAGGGTTTCTCTGCAGCTGCCCCCTCTGGAGCATGGACTTAGAAAGAAGCCTGAGGCTCAGAGATGTGTGAGATGCGTCCAAAGTCACACAGCAAGTTCAGAAGATGAGTGGGCTAAATTCTGGGGCTTGGCAGGTGGCAGAGTCTCTCAGCTGTTTGGGCACTGGCTGCAGGGTCCCTGGGTCTTCTGTAAACAAGGTGTATTTGCCCAGCACTCAGTGCTGCTGCCCCAGATCCCACAGGGCTGTGTGCATAACCTGTCACAGGAGCAGCTGCGTGCACATAAGGATGCAGGCACAGCCTCTCCTTCACATACATTTTAGGTTCTGGATGAAGCCTGTTAGGAGTTGAACAGCAGAGCCGGATCTTCAGACTATGTCACTGGGAAAGAATTGGGGTGGGGTTAGAGTACCACTAGAGTGAATTCTTCCACCTGTCCCCCAATTCGTCATACACAGATGATTGGAGGGGCTCTCTCTTCAGCATTAGCCACAGACTCAGCACCCACCCCGTATCCTCCCTTAGATGCCCTCTCCTCCTGCCAGGCCTGAGTCATCTGTACTGCTCCTAGGGAGGGAGGGGTACAAGCTGGGAAGCTGGGCCGGATTTGCAAATGGCAACCCCAGGGGACACTTTTCCCAGCACGGGTGAGAGAGGGAGGGTGAGGTGGAGGCCCCATGACAGAAACTGGCTCTCCACCCAGAGCTGCCAATGTCCAGACCTCTCCTCCCTCCCTAAGAGTGACTCAAACCTACTGGACCCAGGAGTAGGGACTAGGGTCTGTGCGAGGCTGCTAGGGTGGCCTGGCCTCACTCTGCGCAGAGCAAACCTACTCATCTAGGTTCCTGAGGCAGCAACCTGTTACTGGGCTCCCTGGTGGCCAGCTGGGCCACCAACTGGGCCTGCCTTTGAAGCTCTTATTTGCAGACTTGCAGAACTTGTTGACACCACCCACACTGTTCCTGTCACAGACAAGACTCTGTGTACCACAAAGTCCCCATTCCCAAGTCAGGCCATCCCCTCACTCCTACCTTCAACCCGAAATGACCACTGACCACATATTTGGGTATCTGGAGGTGGGCATAGGGAAAGATGCTGGCCAGAACCTAGCACCTGGCCCAGGCCAAGCTCCACCTCTCTGACACTCCCACCTCAAGTTATTCATCTGTTTTGTGAGGGTTAGGGGAGACCACGTCTAAGCTCCCCAACTCTCCTCAGAGCTTGGCTTGGGGGACTTCACATGAAACTGAAGGGTCTAATCAGGGTTCCCCCCTCTCTCTGATCAGTGGGACTTTTCCGTCTTCTTAAGGTTTCAAAGTAACACTCTAAAGAGGCACGGTTGAAAGCCAATCAGAGAGCCCATGTAAATGAGGGCTCGCTGATTGGCTATCTCCTTCACGCCCTTTATGAAACTTCATCAACTCAGCAAAGATTTTTCCGTTTAGCCTCCAGCGCCCGGCAGGAGGCGGGGCTGAGGGTCACTCTAGTCATCTTCCTGCTGCAGACGGCCTGTCCGGCCTAGTCGAGCCACATTAGGGACTGGCGTGGGCGACGTCGCTAGTTTGGCCCCGGCCTCTAGGGGATTTATTCTGGCATAGAATCCCCGCGGGGGCGGATCGAGGAGTGAGCCCCCCTTCTCTTCTTTGTAGGACCGCTGCAGAGCCGGCTGCAGGCTGCGGGTATCGAGCTTGGCTGGGCCGGATCGATATCTGCCCGCTGGACTGATGCGCCAGGGACTCGGCTCGACAGGGCGGGCTCTGCGGCAGAGTGATGGCCCTGCAGCCCCCCCCCAACCCACCCGCCCCCCCCTTCACCGGCACTCCCCGGGAAACCGAGGTGGGGAAGTGGTGCTGGGATGAGGTCTCGGCCTTGGGCAGAGACACTCCCTCGTTCTGGGCCGGGGCTCTCATGGTGGGGGTGAGGGTAGCCCAGGGATGCACCCTGATGCCCGACATCCGCTCAGTCCCCACCTCCCCATGATCACCTGCAGCCCAAGGCTGTTCCCGCCTGTATCTTGTCCCCTCGTGCTCTCCTTCGCCTTCCACCCACTCTCTTTGTGTGTTTCCTCTCTGACTCTGAGTTCCCTCCCTCCTCTCCATGTGGGTGTCTCTGTGCCTATCTCTACATCTCCGTCTCCATTTCTTTCCCTGGCTGTCTCTGTCTCTTGCAGTCTCTGTCCTTCTGTCTCTGCTTAGGTCTCTCCTGCCTCTTGCTCATTTTTGCTTTCTCTCTTTGTCTGGCTCTCTTCTCTCCCTCCCTTCAGCCTTCCACCCGCGCCCCCGCCCCCCCCAACACACACCTCACAGCCCTGTTTACGACATCCCCAGGGCTGGCAGGTGGGCGGGGCTGCAGCAGATAGAGGTGAAAGAGGGAGACGCAGCCTCCCCCCCAGCTGTTAACCTTCACGCTTCAGGCCTCTGCGGATGGCAGAGGAGGGGGAAAGCCCAGCTGCCAGCTTGGCGGAGGTGACCAGGCGGGGGCTGTGGGCTGCCCCTCCCTCTGGACTCATCTCTGGGGAGATCTGGGACCGGAAGAAGTGCGATGGAGGGCGCCTCCGGCAGAGAGAGGATGTTGGCGGATTAGTGGCCTCCCGAAGGCTTTTGCTGGCCGGGCGGGTGCCCAAAGGGGGCTCTGAGCGGCGCCGGCCCTGCCCGCGGCCGAGCCGGACGTGGGGGCCGGCGTGAGAATCCCGCCCATCTGTGAGCCGGCCTCACGCCGTCAGACCCAATTTATCTCGCCGCCAAAGTTTCACAGCCATCTGCTCGAGTGGAACGGCTTCCAGCGCTGGCCCCACCGGGCCCCCCAGCCAGCGCGGGGATGTTTTCCAATACGGCAGTATCGCAGCCCCCCCACCTCAAAGCAAGGAGGGGGTGTGGGGGGAGGCGGCAGAGCGCGGTGCGTGGGGCTGGCAGGCAGCCCTCTCCGGCAAGCGAGCCGACCCTGAATTTTAAGCGATTGATCAGGAAGCGCAGGCCGTTCCCATCACTTAGAGCAGCCAAATGCGACGGCGCAGGGATTTCAAGGGGCCTTTGCGGAGGCGGTAATGAGGTCACCGTCACCGAGCCAGCCCGCGGGCAGGAGGGGTGAAGGCCTGCGGGCACTCGTGTGCATCACAGCTGCGAACGCAGCCACACCCATACCCACGTGACCCCCGGGGTCCCAGCACCGACCCAGGAGAACTCGGCATTTGATTTGGGTATGAGCTTGATCACCGTCTGTCTCCCTCCCTCCCACCCACGGGGGAATCAGGGAGACCAAGGTAGAACCTAGCCTCTGTTCCATCTGTGATCACCTCGGAGAGCTTCAGCACAGGAACCCCAGTCTTCGTCCCTCCCTGCTATGTACCTAAAATACAAGTGTTTGGGCACCTGCCCACTGCACTTCTGACAGACACCTGCAGAGACAGATGTACCCCAGGCCTCAGGCAATCACACAGGTGCATACATTACGATTACACACCTGACCTCTATGTTCATGCATTGGTACACTCTCAACCACCACCAACGCCCCGTCCCCAAACGTGGACACAGGAGTTCCACCATTCTCCGGCCAGCACCTCCCTCCCTGGGACGCACACATGTGCACACTTGCTCCTGAGACTCCGAGCTTGCTGATGTGTCAGGGCGGGTGGGCGCCTCCACTGCCCGCCAGGAAGCGCGGATGCCGACCTAAAAGAGAACAAAGGCCCGCCAGGCCGCTGTGAGGTAGGGGGGTTGAGGCCCCCGCCTTGTCCTCCTTGGCGATGCTCGTCTGTCTCAGCTCCGGGGCCACCGCATCGAGCGACTCTGATTGCCGAGTAAATCACCGCGATGATCTGAATAATTATCGTCTCCTGAAAGGGGGGGGGCAGGGGAATAAATAAACAGAGGAGAGAGCAGCCACCTGATTTCTGAGCCCTGGGTGGAGGGAATACATCAGGGTGAGTGTCAGTGGTCCCCTGCAGATCCTGAGGGTTTTCTAGGGCTGCAGTGCAGGTGGGGGTGGGCTGGGCTGGGCTGGGCCTCAGGGCAGAGCTCTTCCATAGAGGTGCAGCTAGCATCAGGTGCCTTCTCTTCATCTCCCCAGGATAAGTCAGGCCAGCTCCCTGCTCCCCACACAGTCAGGCCCACCTGCCCTGCAGAGCTCCCTCCTGTCTTCAGGGCTTGGCTCTAGCCCATCTGCCCTCTGGGACGCAGGGCCTTCCACTCTGCCTTGCCTGGCTCTCCCATCTCTAAGTTCATCTTCAGGCTACTTCCTCTGGGAGGTGGTTCCTGACTGCCCAGCCCTCCAGGATCTTCCCTTCCCAACAACCCGGAGCCTGATTCTACAGAGCCTGACTGATTTGGGAGTGTTCACCCGGTCTCCTCAGCTGGATTGAGAGTTTTGGTGGGAAGCAGCTATTTTAAACAAAATAATGATAATAACAACAGCAGCTACTACCCTGTCCTGAGCATTACTGATGTCCTGGCCCCATGCTTAAAACATTCTCTCACTGTAGATCCTTACCCAGGATCCTGTCTGGGAAGTAATATTCCTATTTTCCCAATGGGAAAACTGAGGCTTGGTGACAGTGAGGCTTGGCCTGCCCTTTCCTCCGAATTAAAACACTCGTCACCTTCTGGATCCTTTCCAGAGTCCCCAGATCCTACAGGTCCCTGCATCATGACATAAATTCCTCAACTTCATCTTGCCATTTCTGTTTTCCCCACCGCCCCTACCTCTGTTTTCCTATCCTCAGGAGGGGTGTCATCCAAGCATTGTGACCCCCCGACCCCCCCCAAAGGGCATGACCCTTCCCCACAGCCCCATCATCAAAGGAGGGGCAGCTCAGTCCCATGCCTGAAATGGTTCCAGATGTGGGGCCTGCAGGGGCCTGCAGAAGACGCAGGGTGACGGTTTGGCACATGGCTAAGCTTCCTCCTAGAGGCTGCCTTGAGGGAGGCCCACCCACCTCCCACTCCTGGCACCTGGTCAGAAAATGGGAGTAGAACATGGTTCAAGGTGGGGGGTCTCCCAGGAGGCTGGGGAGGGAGGACCTCTTGGTGTCTTGGACAGGAGAGAAGCTGAAACCATTGTGGGTTTGCATTCTACCCTCTGTGGGGGCAGGCTGCTGGACTTGGGGCCTGGGCGCCATATCCATGGCTGGGGTCTCCAGGCTGTACAACGAGGCCCAGGACTGAGTAGTTTAGATAGCCCACACTCCTCCTCAGAGAAATACCATTGTAGATGGGGAAAACTGAGTCAGGGGTCCCAAACTCACTCCTGGCTAATGGTGCCTGTGCAGACCTGTCCCATGGGGGTCCTGATTCAGGGCCCCCACTTTTCCTGAAAGTCTTTGTGGCTTGGGTAGAGACGGGACAGATGAGACATAGTATTGGTCTAAAGACACATCCAGGTGGTCCAGCCTCTGGGTGTGGGTGAAGATGAGGCAGGGAACAGCCTGACTCTGGTAAACCATCAGTCCCTCCTCTCCAGCCCTCTTTGGGGCTCAGGGGAGCACCTCCTCCCTGGGAGGTGAGCAGAGATGGCCAGGCTTCATGGGGTGGGTCACGGGCATCTCCCTGCCCCAACACCTCTGCCAGCTTTTCTTAACATCACAGCAGAACAGGATGTCTTGGCTCTCTCCTCCCTTCAACAAATAGATATTTCTTTGGCATTTACTATGTGCTGACACTAGGGGCATGGAAGCCTGGGGTTCAGAGAGTGCTCAGGCAGATGGGGAGGCATACTCACCTACCCACACAAGCTCACATAGGTTCCCCCCGCCCCCCAGAGTGTGACCCCTGGGAATCCATGGGGAGGCAGTAATGAATGTGGCAAGAGCTTTGAAATCAGGCAAACCCAGGTTCAGACTCTGGTTTTATTAACTGTGAGCAAATCAATGAGCCTCAGTTTCCGTACCTGTAAAGTGGGAATTCTGATAGTACATGCTTCTTAGTGCACCTGTGAGGTTTCACTGAGATAATCCAGATGTTGGATTTAACTCAGGGCCCAGGACCCATGGCGTCTGCTTATCACCATTAGTTATTTAGAGAGGAAGGGAGCGAGGAGCCCTAGGGTGCTTTTTGGCCACACTAGGGTGCATGGCTGGTGTTCAGCCTCTCTACCGAGGGTTGGAGATGGTGGGTCTCGGCAGGTCCTCTGAACTGCACAGACCCCCACACTCCTGAAAGCTTGGTTCCCTCCCTGTCACAGCCTTTCCCAACTGGCCTGAGCTGGCTGTCACTTTCTTGCTGCCTGCCCATAATTTCCTCCATTCATGTCTCCCCCCCAAGTACATAGAGCTCTCCCTCCCACTGGAACACCCCCTAGCTCCACCCCAATATTCAGCTCAACTCATCAGTCACAAACATGCCCACTTACACTCGGTGCTCACAGGCAAGGAGACACACACCATGGTGGTGAGACACAACTGTGCAGACACACTTGGGTGCACGTAGGCAAGAGGACATCTACATCAACATTCACACACACTCCTAGGTGCACACACAGCCCAAATCTGTACAAACAGGGGCATACACACTCAGGGACAAACACAGGGACATGTAAGCAAATTGCACACAGGCATCTTCAGGCTTATGTGCTGCCCACATGCAGGCGTACTAGGACAGACAGGGACATGCACATACAAAGCACGAGCACATGTGCACTGTTAGGCACACACACATGTCCACACACATAGACACACGCCAGCTCTCTTGCCCTCACCCCCCAGCGGGGAACTGGCTGCCCGCCAAGCGCCGCACTTTCTGCTGGGTGTGCACAACCTTTCACAGGCTCTAATTGAGTCGAGGGTGATTTATAACTGGCAGCGCCCCTGCCCGAGTGGGCTGCCCCCTCCTGCTGCAGCCTGGGCCAGAGCCTTTGGCCACCCCCTCCACGTCCTCCTCATACAGGTTCACACACACAGCTCCCTTAGAGGGAGAGGGAGGTCTTTCCCTCCTGGCCACCAGCTCCTTTATTTTTGCCCTTCTTCCAGGCCAGACACTGGGCTCTGACAGGTTTTCCCTCAACCCACCCACACCACCACCAAACCCGGCATTACACAGCCCAGACACTGGGAGACCATCACAGCCTTCCTGTCTCGCAAGGGACAGCCAGGACCTTGATTGCAGATCCCGTGTAATTCCTGAGCTGTAGCAGGATAAACTAGATTTAGATATGAGAAGGGACTTCCCCAGTGAGCAGGGACTGGGAGAGCCTCAGTTCAGGGTGATGGGAGAAGGAGAGGCCACTGAGAATTTTGTTTCTTGCCCCTCCATCCTTTTGGGTAACTGAGCTGACTGTGACCCCATGTCCCCATGGCCTGTGTGGCTGGGCCTGTGATTAACTGCATTAATTAGGCCCTGAGCTTTGGCTTATAAAGTCCCCTTGTCCACCTAAGAAGGAGCTGCTGTGAGGACCTTGGTCCTGATGTGTGGGGGAGAGTATGCACCCTGACTTCTCACCTCTGACCCCAACATGGACTAGTAGCTCCAGCCATGGCCCATGAGCTCAGCCTGATAGCGATTTCATCCTTCAAGCGGCCTCCTGTATTGGTTGCTGACACTGTTAACCTATTTGACAGTGGAGGCAACCAAGGCTTAGAAAGGTCCTTGCCTAAGTTATACACCTGGTTCTGGTGGAGCTGGGGTTTGAAATCAGACAGCAAAGCATACCTGACCAAGGGGCCTGACCCCGTGATGAAGCCTCATCTGGCTCCCAGGACACCTGGTGCTCAGATTGCTGTGTTTTGAAGGACAAGAAGCTCCTTGGAGGGGCTAGCCCTCTCCATTCCCAGAACTGGGGTTAGTTTACAGCATGAAGGATTCGGATTGGATTTAAGAGGGATCTCCCTGGCAGTGAAGGGATTGGGATTCAAGAGAAGTGTGTGTGTGTGTGTGTGTGTGTGTGTGTACACGAGTGTGTGGTGGGGAGATGTGCATGGAGAGTCCCGGCTGCCCCAAGGGGGCTCACATGGTAATGGTAGCCAACGTTTAGTGTTTGGCTATGCCTCTTGGCTCACATGGCCCCATGGGAGTAGAGTTGAACCCCATTTTAGATGTGAAAAAAACTGATATTCTGACGGTACAAGCCATCTGGCCCAGCCTACTCCTTTCAGCACTGCCACGTTTCCGGCCTCTGTGGCCAGTGACTCCCCTTCATCTCCGTGGTGGATGAACCCAGCCCTTGGCCCTTCCAAACTCACTGGAACACGCTTGAACACCCACGAGGATGTGAAATGGGTGGTTTTGAGGGCATGGGGTGTGTCCCAGAGCTCACGGGAAGTGGGCGGTGATTTGTGCTCAGATGTGTGTGTCACTGGGTAAGCTCCTGTGACCCAGGCCTGTTTTTGTGTGGGTGGCTTTGGGACAGGGTATGGTTTGTGTGTCTGCGTGTTTGTATTTGTCTGTAGATCTCGGTGTCAGTCTGTCTGTCTGTCTCCACGTGGACTGTGTGATGTGTTTGCATGTCCCTGTGAACTTGCTCCTCATTCAGGTGTGTGTGTGAGTGTATCGGTTCATCTGTCTCTGCCCCAGCTCCTGGGCGTGTCTCTATGTGAGCCTCTCCAAAGGCTGTGCTGGGTGTGTGGGTCCGTGTGGCTCCATGTCTGTTTCTGCAAGTGACTTTCGGTGTGACAGCATGTGTGCTGGGGTGGGTGTCTGTGGTGTCTCTACTGTGTGTGTGACTGTGTGTGAGACCGTTTTGACTCTGTGTGTGTGTGTGTGTGTGTGTGTGTGTGTGTGTGCGTGTGTATGTGAGACAGTGTATGCGTGTCCCTGAACGGTGCTGTCTGTGTGACTGTTTCGGAGCTCGGACTAGGGTGGGCACGAAATTTTTCAGTCATCAGGAAAATTATTTTAGTGTAATATATTTTTTAAAAATCACAATTAAAGCAAAAATCCACGATGAAAAAGGTATAAACATATTAAAGCCAGGCTAAGTCTGTGTGCCTGACTGCGCGACTGCGAGCGTGGCTGTAATTGTGCGCCCTCCCTCCCGCGCCCTGCCAGGTGAGCCCACCCCCCTCCAGTCACGCTGCGCTGGGCTGAGCCGCGATAATTTCCGAGTCGGCTGCGGCTTTGTGTGCACCGGCCGCTGTCTTGGGGGCGGGGATGGAAGGGAGGGTTATTTCTCCCCCCTCTTCCTTTTTATTGGGTCATTAACAACGGGCCGGACTGCCGCTGCGCCCCCCCTTTCATGTCTGCCGCGCCTCCCGCCATTATCTCCCTCCGCCGCGCGGCGTAATTCGATGCCAATCAGGTTTGGGGCGCAGAGGCAGCCGGATCAAAGACGGGGCCGCGGCGCTGGAGGGAGTCGTGTGGGGGAGCCGGCTGGGCTACGCCCCGGGGTCTGGGCACCCTCTGTGTGTCCCGCCCGAGCCAGGGTCAGACTGGGAAGGCCCCGCCCACTCCGTGAGGAGGTTCAGCAACCTGCGTGGGGGTGACACGGTGGTCAGTGGCGGGAACAGCTCAGTCCAGCAGGCCACCATGGCCGCTCAAGGGCTAGAGGTTGGAGGTGGTTCCCTGGAGGGCGTGGCCTTTAGGCAGAGCTTTTATAGAGTTTGGTAACAAATGTGGAGCTGGCAGAGAAATGGCATCTAGGCAGAGGGACCAGCGTGGGCAAAGGCTGGAAGGCAGCAACCAGCAGTGTCTCAGGAATAGAGAAGAACCTGACACGTTCTTCTGGCTGGGCGTTTGTGCTGTGCCCTGAGTGCGGAGCAATGGAGGGTTCTTGAGAGGGGAGGGACAGAATCTGAGGGACTGTAGGACAATTTATGTGACGATGTCCTCTGCCTGCTGGAAGCCCTTCGAACTCAATTCCCTCCTCTGGGACATGGGGAAGCTCTCAGCTCCCTCATGTCTTCCACAAGGGATTAGTGACATGGTGAACGTGATGGGACAGGGACAACAAACACACACAACTCATTTATTGAGCACTTACTGTTTGCCAGGCCAGGCCCAGGTAGTGTTGCGTCCTCACAACAGCCCCGCAGGGTTGGAAGTTGTTTTACAGATGAGCCGCGGGGAGAGGTGAAGTGACCTGCCCACTCTCCCACAGCCGGTGGGGGGCGTGGTTAGGATTTGAACCAGGCCTTAGACCCAGAGTGCACTGGAGGAGGGTCCTGCCACAGCTCTCTAGCCTACTCCCACCCCACCTGGGGAGGTGATGGTTCCACGGAGTGGCCTGGGTGTCGTGTGGGACCAGAATCGTCCTCCTCAATCTCACAGCCTCCTCCATCGTTTACAGTCCTTGGCTTTGGGCAAGTCACCTGCCACCTTCCCTGAGGGCCCCTCACCCCCGCCCCCGTCTGTTTCTTCATCTGTGAAATGGGGTTAACACGTTTCTCTGGCTTGTCCCTGAAGAGGCAGTGAGTATGTGCAACAAAGGGCATTTTGAAAGTAAGATACAGTGTAAATGGGAGTTTTTATTATCACTATCAGCCAAAGACTGGGTTGGGGGGGCTGTCTGCCAAACAGTCCCGGCTGAGGGTGGAAAGCCCCCTTCTTCCCCAAGGAAAATGCCAGTGGTTAGTCCTAATGGTTTTGGGGAGAGAGTAGTTCCCCTGCCCCCACTGTTGAAAGGGAGAGAGAAATAGATTTTCTTTCCCAAATAGTGCTGGGTCTTCACAACTCTAAATATCTCAGGCCCGAGAATGTTCTGAGAAAACCACGGTATACATAATACATGCTGCTGTTCTCAACTAAAAACTTGCCTCTGGATAGGGGCCCCACCTCTGTCCTCTACCCCCAACCCTCAGATCTGGGCTGTTGGTAAGCTGGGGTTGGGGGTGGGGTGGGGAGTAGAGGCCCCTGAGCCCTTGGCTCTTTCCAGATGGTTTCCTGAGTACCTGCGAGACTGGGTCTGGGCTGGCACTGGGGAGATTTGGCCATGTGGGGCCCCCAGAGAGCACCCATTCTGGTACAGGAGGTCAGTGGGAGGCCACATGGGTGGGGCTCCCAGGGGGCCTGGGGGCACACTCTCTTCCTGGAGGGACAAATGAGTTGCACTGAATGAGTTTACCTGACGAGGGCAGGGGACAGGAAGCATGCTTCAGGAATGTGCAAAGCCTGGAGGCCTGAAAGAACAGTGCACAGTGAATGCTTCTGGAGGGGGGAGGATGAACAGGGGGGCAGGGACCAGGAAAGGCAGAGTCTGAAGGAGCTTGGACCCAGGGCAGCTTCAGAGCAGAAAGTCACCCTCCCTCAGCCTTCTCATCTGTACTGTGGGCATAAGCCCCCCAACCCTGCAAAGGCGGATGGGAAGTAAATGAGACAGAGGAAGTGGAGGCACTTGTGCCTTCACATCCCCTTCCCGCTCAGGGAACTAAGGGGTGGCAAAGGCTGAGGTGAAGAGGTGAGGGTGGGGGTTTTTGTCCCCACTGTTCTCTATGCATGGGCAGACAGACCAGGGGTCCTGGGTCCTGAGCCCCTTCCAGACCATGTCTGGGCTCTGATGGAGGCAGCCATGATTAGCAACCCCCCCAGGGACATGGGCATGTCTACCGCTAGGGAAGCGGGATCTGGGTCCTAGCTCTCAGGCCAGGAGAGCGACTCTCCACTGGGGGGCTCTGCTGGGCCCAGCCTCAGGCCTGACCACGTTCTTTCACTGTGTGTTGATTTGCCTCCTACCTTCCTGAAGGAGGTCTGTTTTCCCCCATCCTCCATCCCTCCTGAGGAGTCCCTGCCTGGCTGGACTGGGTGCCTGCGTGTGTCGGGGAAAGGGGTGGTGGCTGCGCCTCACGCCACAGTTTCCAGCTGCCTCTGGACGCCGAAAAATCCAATTTTCTTCCTAATTGCCACCACCCGTGTGCTCTCTCCCCTCACAGCCTACTTCTGCTTGGTGGCGCCTCGTCCCCCACCACGCTCCCGACTCCTGCTTCCCGCTGCTCACCCCACGGCGGACGCTGCCCCCCCCCTCGGTCACCCGTGTCGGGACGCACCATATATCATGTCCGCAGCGGGGAGGGGGTGGGGGAGCGGACGGCCCCCACCCTGGGCTCCCTGACGAAATCGTCCTTTTCCGAGGCGGATGACAGGTTGTGGGAACAACAGCTTGAATTACGGAAAGAAGTTTCCCCACTGAGTTAATCTGCAGTGGCTGGAGGTGACCTTCTGGAGACGGCGATTAATCACGGGCCGTGGCGGGCGCCGCGCCACGCCGGGCCCTTTGGGGGAATACTAATTCCACTACAAGATAAATCATAATTTGACAATAATCATCTGCCCTAATCACTCCAATTCTTCCGTTTAATTATTTGTATACACCGTGTTTTTTCAATGAGGACCCTGTGTGCCCATGGGTGGGGAGGGACCGCAGCCTGGGCGCAGACCCATCTTGGGCCCGCAGCCTCTTGCCCTGCTGGTATGCCTAGTGAAGCCTGCCTCAGAGCCGCTGGGGGAGCGCTCAGAGTTGCTGGGGAGAGCTCAGAGTTGTGAGTGGCTACGGAAACCATAGGCTCAGAGGCGGAGACTTGCCCAGGCTTGGGGTGAGCTAGGCCGAAGACCCAGGCCTCCCTCGGATGTTCAGTCCTAGGCTGCACCCTCTTGCACCGCCCTGCTGAAGAACTGGCCCAGAGTGCTTCACATCCACTGTCCTGCTCCCTGACCTCTGTCCTCAATCTCCTGTGACGCCTGGTCCCACCCTCCATCTGTCAATGTGGACAGGGTTGCTGGGTCCTTTCACTCCCCCTACCCAAGCCCTGAGCTGGCTGTCCACTCAGGATATGAGAATCAGGGGCTGTGGGCATTTGAGATGTTGCCTGGCATCACCTACCAGGTGCTTTGTGATTGCTGATAGTTGACGGGAACTCTCTGAATCTGTAGTTTTACCTGTAAATTGGCTGGGGCTCCCCTCTTCCAGGGTAGTGGAGATCTGGCCCAGTACCAGATCCTCAGGGGTGCTCACAGGGGCACTCACAATGCCTCTCACTGCCCCTTCCTGTTCTGTCAGGGCCCTTGCATTTCCCACCCCCACCCTCTCCCCCCGAAATCTGGCTCCTGGTGATGCCATGCTCAGCCCTTGGGTTGGGCTGCCGGGAGAGTTCCAGGGACCTGGCTCTGCCCCTGACTCCCCCCTCGGAGGGGCTGGCTGGGCTGCTGCCAGCTCTGGCTCCCTGAAGCGGGAATCAGAATGACTCAGTGTCTTTCTTCTTCCAGGCTGGCTCCCGGCACCCCATGGTGGAGGGTGGTGGTGAGGGGGGGTTCTATGGGGGCTGTTGGATGCAGCATGGCCTCCCCGATGGGGCTCTAGACACCTGTGGTGTGCCTTTGTGGTGATGTGAGGGGGGGTTGGCTTTCTCAAACAAGAGGCAAAAACCTAGCTGGGTGCGTGCATGGGGCTACAGCCATAGAGGATGATATACTGACGATAATGAAAATAATGTTAATAGCAGTGAGTGCTCCTTCCTGACAGCAGCCTGCCAGGCCATCTCCTGGTCCCAAGGACAGCCAGCTGATGGTGGAGACACAGCCCTTATCCTCAGGAAGCCTCAGTCACAGGGAAGAGATGTGGTCCTTTTGCTCAGATCTGAGAGAGAAGAAAGAAGTGGGGGAAATACCAACCCTGGTATTATCTGCCAGCTTTATGGTGCTCCTGCCGTGTGCCAGGCCTGGTGCTCAGCACTCTGCCTGCTTCACATCTCTGAGTCCTCATGACCAGGGGTGCGTGAGGTGTGACATCAGCCCATTTTACGGATGGGGAAACTGAGTTTCAGAGCGGTAAAGCCACTTGCTCTATATCACCAAGTTCGTGAGTACGAGGTTGAGACTTGAACTCAGCCTCTTCCTCTAGTCCTGTCTCCAGAAACCTTGAGAGAGCTACCTCACCAGTATTGTAGAATTACTGGTCAGAGGACCTGGGGAAAGCTGAGCCAGTCTCTTCACCTCTCAGGCTGTTAGTCTTGCCAGCTGTGAAGAGGGCCCGGGGCCACTGTGAGACTGGGGATGTGAAAGGGCCACTGGCCCCCAGGCTCAGCCCTCCACGCCTGTAAGTCCTGCGTGGGGCCGACTCCCCGCCCTGCACTCGTCTTCTGTGGACACGGCTTCCCTATTCTCTTTCTTTGGCTGAATTGGCGCCTTCCCACCCGAACTCCTCAGTGATGCCTGCCTGGAGGAAGGGACCTGTGTGGGACAGGCAGTGTCTTATCCTTAGGGGCCTCTATCTGATGCCATTCCTTGACAACCCCTGGGAAGATCAGCCAGGGCTTGTGGCGGGTGGGGGACCCTGCTGGCTTTGTGTGATGCAGTTTGGTCGGGTACTCCCAGCTGTCTCTCAGCCCCTAACGGGGGCCAGGATTCCCAAACACCAAGCCTGGCTCTGAGGGTTGGCTGTGCAGGAGTGCCCACTCTGGCTGTACAGATCCTGGGGGTGGGGGTCCATTGGCCTTGCTGAGCCTCAGTTTCCTTATCTGCAAACCATAGGTAATAATAATACCTAGCACACAGTAAGCACTCAATAGTTGTTACCTACTGTCAGTATAAATATCAGGCATGGTGAAATCTCAGAGGGGTCAGCCAGTTGTTGCTGTCCTTGACCTAGCCCCTGTCACCTTTTTGGAGTGATCAAGAGGGGAGGGGCATCCCCCTGCAGACAGCACTGTGCTCAGCAAGGTGCTGGGCCAGCCCCTTCCCAGCCCAAGCCCACTGCTGTTTCTGCGGGGGGAATGAGGGAATGGCAAGGGGGTGGCTGGCAGGGAGCTGTGGCGGAAGAGAGGGGAGGCAAAGATTGGCCCTGGTAGGAGAGAGATGGCCTGGGGGAGAGCAGCTGAGTCGCTGGGGAGGGAGGGAGGCTGTCGCGCTATAAATACCTCCCAGGTAACAGGACCCATAAATGAAGGGAGGGAATTAGTCACATTCCGTGTCGCCTTGGAGAGAGGACAAGGAGCAATGACCTAAATCCATGCAAGGGAAAAAATTAGGCTATCCTTGGGGGTGGGGGGTAGCGGGTAGGGGCTGGATACAGCGCCTCCTCAGAGGGGCGCCCTGGATGGGTCTTCCGGACAGGGGCCAGGCAGGAACCCCTGGGGCAGGAGGGGTCTGGAAGGGGGGCAGCTTGTCTCCTCCATGCCCAGATGTGTGAGATGTGTGACAGTCTCTTTTCTTCTCAAGGATTCTTTGGTCTCTCTCAGAAACTCACAACCGTTCCTCTTGGAAGTCTTTCGAGGAGTCTAGCCCTGGTCTTTCTTCATGTCATTCTGAAGCATGTTCCCATGTGCTGCCCTCCTTAAGCCCTCACTCTCCCTGAGGCTCCCACCTTATCGTGTATTCAGCTCTGCTCCTGGTTCAGGCGGAAGAAGCTTTGCTTAGGAAGCAAGAGGGATGTGTCCTGTTTCTTCTCTGCACCCCACCGCTGGGGCTGGATCCACTTGTCCTTCCCTGGGATGACGACGCAGCCTGCTCTCCAGTCTCCCAGCCCCAGCTTCACCCCCTTCTGGGCCACCCCCCCATGGTTGCCAGAGCAACAATCAGTGCATGCCTTCCCTTGCTCACACCTTCCCTACTCCTCTAGGAATGGAGTCCAGGCCCCCTGGCCTGTATACCAAGCCTCCAAGCGCTTTCTAACCTCATCCACCTCTGCTCTCCCTCACATCCAGCCTGCCAGTCTAAATTCTCCAGGTCTTTGCACAGGCTGTCCTTTGAGCTAGGATATTTCCCCTTGCTCTGCCTGGCAGACTTGCATTTTCTTCCAGGCCCCAAGCTGGAGTCGGAAATTCTCCCCGCCACCTTCCTGGCGGACTTGGGTCTTCCTCTTCTCTGTTCTGGAAACACGTGCAGCAGGGTTAGTGTGGGGAAATGGTTAAGCTTCAAGTTAGAGGGCTAGCTCTGTCTCTTACTATGTAGTTTCAGGTGAATAAATGAGCCCTCTTGTGTCTTAGTTTCCTCACCTGCAGAAAGGTTTGGGTGAGACCCTGCATGAGGGGGGCCCAGCCCACAGTCAGTGGCTGGTTGTTGTTGTGGTCACAACATTGATTTCACTGTTTCTGTGTCTGTCTCTTGTGTGGGCCGTGAGATTGGGGGCAGGGAGGGCGGGGTGCAGCCGGCGGTGCTACGTCCCTGTGTGACTTGTCCCTGCAGCCGCAGTGGCCAGCTCGAGCCTGGCACTGAGACTGTCGGCAAATGTTTGCTGAATTAATGAGTGGGGGCTGCAGGGCGAGCTCGAGCTGCAGTTCCACCTGGGCTGCTGCAGCTGGGACGCCTGCGTATATGTGTGTGCCGTGGGAGTACGAGTGAGGGGTGTCTGTGGGTGGGGGAGTGATATCTGTGTCTCGGGGGTCTGGCGGCGCCGTGGGCAGCCTGGCGCGCCCGCTCCGTGGGGTCTCCGCGGAGCGCCTGCCTGGCTGCGGGACCCCGTTGCCAGGAGCAGTCAGGATGCGGCAGCGTCTCCATGACAACGCGGCATCTCGAGCCGCGAGCCGCCCTCCCCCGGCGCCCCGCAGTGGGCAGGAGGCCGAGCCTGGCAGCCCCTCCAGGGCCCAGCAGCCAGCAAGCTGGGCTAGGAGGCCAAAGCCTGGTGGGAGGGACGGAGGAGGGGGCTCCTTATTTTTCTAGAGATGAGGAGCTGACTTGCCTTTACTTCCTTCTCAAGTGGGGGAAGTAAACAATATGAGGTTTCTGTCCTCTGCCCACCTGCAGCGCTCCCTTCCATTTCCGGCCAGGAAATCAGGAACAGGTCCTGGTCAGGGCAGGAGACCCTCACTGGCCAAGGGACATCTTTAATGTCCTGGCTGTGAAAGCGGCACAATGATCCAGGTGTGCGGGGCTGGTGTGTGTGTGTGTGTGTGTGTGTGTGTGTGTGTGTACTGAGGCATTTCCAGGGGAGTGCCATTCCGGTCCGTCCAGGGTATGGAGCAAGCCTGGTGCCTTCCTGTACCCACCGCATGTCTGCCAGTATACACACTTCCCACCGACAATGCCCATGTCCCCAGTACCTGACAAGAACTGTCCCAGCATCCCTTTGCCTTCCCAGTAATGCCATTTTCACAAACTCAGTGCTTCTCACCACGGGCTCAATGACGCCCTCTCTGGCCTCCACCCTTAGTTCTCACCCAGTGACTCTGGTACTCACCCAATATCTTCCCAGTGCCTCCCAGTACTTCCAAGTACCCGCTTGGTGTCTCCAGTTGTTATCCAGTATCCCCCTATGCCAGCTTAGTACTTTCATATATCCACTCAGTCCTCCCAGTTACCACCTAGTGAGCATCTGGTGCCTTGCTTCCAGCTGAGGCTTGGTGCCCCTTAATATCATGCAGGGACCACCCTCTGCCTCCAGTACCTCCCTGCCTGGTGTCCCTTAGTGCCTTCCTATTATCCACCAGCACCTGCACATCCAGTGTGGTCCCCAGTACCTTCCCAGTACCACTGTTCACCCAGTGCTAATAACCTCTTCAAACTCATTCTGCTCAGTACACAGTACTCCCTTACTCTCCCAGCCTCCCCGCAGGAGCTCCGCCAGGCCGCAGTGCTCTCGGCGGCCAGGAGGGGGCGCGCAAACGGTCAGCCGACGACTTAAGCGCGGGGCGCGGCCGCGGTGGAGGTAGAGGGGCTGCATTTGAGGCCCTTGTCTTATGGAGCCTGAGTCTGTGTCGTCCAGGGCGTCGTTGCATTTCTGGGGAGTACTGCGGGAATGACCACACCCCACCCTGCATTCTCTGCTAGCCCCCTCCGGGCCAGCCACCGCCGTCGTGGCTTAGGCTCTGGGAAGGGGCGCGCGCCCTCTGGTGGCCACGGAGCTTCGCAGCTCCCTGGGCTGCTGCGCCGGGTCAGGATGGTGTGTTCTTTCCCTTCCTGTCCCAGGGTTCTAGTTTGTTGGATTTGGCTTTGGGCTGGAGTGCAGAGGGGAGGTGGGTGGAGCGTTGGGGTTGTTGGCAATCCAGGCCCCTATCTGGGGGATAGGCAGAGGGACTGGAGGCTGGGGTGAAGGGAGAACATTAGGGAGCTTGGGACTGAGAGCCCCTGGGGAGGGACTGCAGGAACAGAGTGGTGGTGGGAGCATTGAGTCCACCAAGAAATGTCTCTCTACTCAAGGATTTAGCAATTTGGGCCTTTATCCCTGTGAGCTGCCTGCAGACGGGGGGTATGTGGGGGAGATGGTGGTGGTAGTATGAGGTGTTACCCTCAATGACACCATTACTGACTGTGCCCACATGCCAGCCCTAAGTCCTCGCCCTCCCTACCTTCCTGGGCCTGTTTCCAGTCTTCAGCAGTCCTGGGGGGTGCATGCACCCTCCCCCCCTCCCACAATGTGAGGTTTCCTCTCCTCTGTGAATTGGAGAAGTGGATGAAGCTACCGCAGGAGAAATCCAGGCTAGTCTTCTGGCTTTGGGTGACCTTGGCCTGCAGGACCATCCAGGATCAGATCTGTGATCTTGTGCCATCTCTGGTCTGCCGCCAGGACAGTACTCAGCAAGCCTCTGCTCAGTGAATTAGTAAGTGCCTTTCAACTTATAGGAGTAAACTTGGAGATGCCTCCTCCATACTCCTCTTCATTGTATGGATGGGGAAACTGAGGCACACGGCAGGTAAAGAATTACTCCAGGATCACCAGGAGTGGACGGGTGGCTGGCAGAACCATGAGATTGCACCCATCTGGTCTGGGTTTGTGCTCAGTTCTGATACTTGCTACAGAAGTTGGGCAAGTCCCTTCCTTCCTTCTAAACCTCAGTTTCCTCATTTATAAATTGAGGATAAAAACTCTATCTACTTCCCAGGATAGTTGTGAGGTTTGATTCTGATGATGATGGTGATGACGGGGAAATAACAGTGATCGTAGGCACGGTGAGCCGAGCGCTCACTCTGTGTCAGGCGCTGTGCAAAGTGACTCAGCACATGGCATCCAAAGGCTGTTCCATGAGGTCGACAGGTAAGACACCGGCTCAGGGCCTTCCTGAAGAGGCTCTCAGTAATGACCAGCTCATAGGCAGGGTGACAAAGCCCCTACCAGGCCTGGTGTCCACTCCAGGCCTCCAGGATGAGCTCCAGAGCTCCTCTGTCTATGCTAGGGCTGGAGGCAGAGGGAGGGACAAGATGACCTTGGGCTGTCCCTTGTGCAGTACTCCCGAGTTCCCTAGGCCTGGATCGGATTTCCGGCCCCCAGGGAGGGCAGAGGGGCTAGATGATGGAGGAAGCATGTGTCCTGGCCTGGCTGGACCTGGGGGCCTTGCCCTGGAACCTCGGGCCTTTCCTGCAAAGGGAATATCCAAGGGCAGGAAGGAAGGAAGTGGGGAGGGGAGGAAGAGGGGGAGGGAGAAAGGATGGGACAAGCCCCAGCTGGAGTGAGTTCTCTCTGGTACTGGCCAAGAAAAGAGGACATCTGGACTGGCCTGGCGGAGAGGCCATTGGGCTGGTCACCCTGGCTGGGGCTCGGATTTGTGTGGTGGCCGTGTGTGTGTGGGGGGGTGTTCAAGAAAAGAGGGGAGTCCCATACTCTGTCTCCTCATCTGTGTAACAGGTACAAGGACACCTCCTTCCTGGGCTGGATGGGAGTACAAATGAGGTCAGGAGTGTGAAGTGCATCTGGGCCTGGAATGGAGCGACACGCCCGTTAGCCCCTCCTCCCTGGCCTGGCTGCCTGATCTGAGACAATAGACAGCTCACCCGGACTCCCACTGCCTGTGACCGTGCGTGCCTTCGACAACCATTACTGAGCACTTATTGTGAGATGGGGTCTGGGGCTGCTACCTGAACAGGAGCCAGTCCTTGCCCCGCAGAGCCCGTCTGTAGTGAGGGAGGAGCATGAGTCGCCAAGCAGTGATGGGGTGCACGGGCGCTGTGACAGTTCAGAGGAGGTGCCTGCCTGACCCAGCCTGGGAGATGAGGGAAGGCTTCTTAGAGGAAGTGGTATTCCTGTTTGACCAAAAGGATTAGCCAGAAGGGGCGTGGTGGGGAAGAGGATTCTAGGGAGAGGGAAGGACTGGCTGAAGCTCAGGGGAGCGAGGGGCTATGGCTAGAGCACAGCTGGGGCAGCAAGTGGAGGGGAGGCGGGGCTTTGGGGCTCAGGAATAAGGCTGTGGGTTTCATTCTGAGGGCATTGGGGAGCCACAGAAAGTTCTAGGCAGGGGTGGCAAGGTCAGAGTGGACTAAGGAGGGAACTCAGGGCCTGCATGGTGTGAACTGCCGCCTGCATGCCCTCCCCTCTCACGACTCCTCCAGGGGGAGCAGCCAGGCTGCAGCACCATGCCCCCCTCAGGTTTTCCCATCCCCCTTTCTTTGCCACTCTCCTACCTGGATATTAGTTCCCTGGGTAAGCAACCCTGCATGCTGACCACGAAGACAGAGCATGGGGAAAACAGAGTCATGCACTGTCCTTTCCTTTCAGATGTAAGTAGAGAGACTGTGGCTGGGATGTGTGCTAATCCAGAAGTGAAATAAAAAGAGCTGGGTTAGTTTGTGCGGTTTTGCTATCTTTCAGGAGTAAGAATGAAGTGTATATGCACACACAAGCCACAAAACACAAATTGTAAAATTTTGGTGATTCTGAATACGAGTGAAATGCCTGTATATTTACATTTAAACCGGCATCACCCCGTATATTCGAATGGTACAATTCATGTTACTCATTTAAATTTTTAATTTTTCTTTACTTAGAATGACATTAAGCAGCAAATAAAAAACCGTGAAAAATTAAGAGGTAGACTACACAGCAAAGGTTTATATGTATTTACTTTTACGTTTTGTGCCTTTCACACTGGGTCCTTTCCTGTGTTTTTTGAATGAGGGGCTCTGCATTTTTATTTTGGCCAGGGTTCCGCAACGTGACTGGCCATGGGTGGAAGACCCTTCCATTTCGCTTTTAGGTTGGGAGCTGTGAGGGCAGAACTGCCTCCTTGTCTGCGCTGCACCTCCCAGCTGGTGGAAGGCCCAGCCCTCACGGCGGTCTTGCTCTCTCCAGGCGCACCACAGCTCAGGGTTTGGGGCGGTGTGACATCTGGGGAAGCCAGCCCCTCAGGCCTGAAGGTGCTGCTGCCCTGGCCTCTGGGGGCATCTTCACTGGCTACCAGGCTGCCATCCAGCCTGGCAAGCTTCATGGGGTTCCTGGCGCCCTCCCCTTAAGATGGGGTTCTCCGAGGGCAAGGCCCACAGAGGGGCATCAGAAACAGGCTATTATGGAGCCAGAAATGGGCTTCTTTCTCCCAGTCTCCCAGAACCTGTCCCTACCTAGGTGAGGCAGAGGGGGGTGGAGTCTCTTTCCTTGGCTTACTTTTGGGGGACAGTAAAAGGAGAAACAGAAACCGCTGGGCAGTGATCAGCCAGTGACCTGGCAACCTGTAGGAGGCCCTGGGACTTGAGGCAGAGGGAGGGGGGGCGGCAGTGCATCCAGGTGAGAGGAAAAGAGCCTCCTCAGACTGGTCCCCGAGGGGCAGGCAGCACGGGGTGCGTGAGACTCCCTGTCTCACTGCTTGTTGGTGACTCTAGTCCTGGACCCTCCAACTCAGCCGAGCCTATTTCCTCCTGTGACCATGGGATAATCACCGTGCCTGCCCCAGGACTGCTGTGAGCAGCCTCTGCGCTAACCCACAAAAGACACTCAGTGCAGAGCTGGGCACTCAGAGACCACCATTCACGGGTGCTCACCAGTTGTGGAAGAAGAGCTTGGTGACGCACCAGGGACTCCCTCCCCTGCCCCCTGGAATGCCCTCCACCCCCTCTCCCTGTCCTGGGTCCTCCTCCTTTCCTCTCCACCCCACTTCCCCTACTTCCTCTCTCTGTCGTTTCTCCAGCACACCAGGCTCGTGGTCACCGCAGGACCTTTGCACTGGCTGTTTCCTGGTCTGCAGTTCTGGCCTCCCAGATGATAGATGAATGACTCTTGTTTCTTGGGTCTTAGCATAAATGTCACCTCGTCTGGGATGGTTTGCCTGACCGCCGTAGCAGACATCTCCCTGTGAAGCCACTGTTACCTTTCACTGTTCTAATTTTCCACACAGTGTCGGTAGGTGATAACTTCGTTTACTTGTTTGTTAGGTGTCTTCCTTCTCTCCCCCAGGCTGTGAGCCTCAGGTGGATGGGCACCTGGTCTGTCTTGTTCTCCATGTCCTCAGTGGCTGGCAGCACATAGTAGGTGCACCGCACAGAGCCCTGCTTTTATGGAGTTCACAGTTTAATAAGTAAGGCAGGATTGAACAAAGTTTTGATATATATTTTTGTTTATTATTTTTAATTATGGTAAGATGCACATAACAGAAAAATTACTATGTCAACCACTTTAAGTGTGCGGTTCAGTGGCATTAAGTACATCACATTGCCGTGCGGCTGTCACCATTGTGCATGTGTAGAACTCTTTGTCATCCTAAACTGACACTGTACCCATCAGACGGTAACTCCCCATTCCCCTCCACCCCCAGCCCCAGGCACGCACCATTCTACTTCTTGTCTCTATGAGTTTTTACATTTTATCTATTTATTTATAGGGAGAGGGGACGTGGGGGAGAAAGAGAGGGAGAGAAACATCCATGTGTGGTTGCCTCTCGAATGCCCCCCACTGGGGACCTGGCCTGTAACCCAGGCATGTGCCCTGACTAGGAACCAGTGACCCTTTGGTTTGCAATCCACTGAGCCACACCAGCCAGGGCGTCCATGAATTTGACTATTCCATATAGCTTGCATAAGAGGAACCGTACAGTATTTGTCTATTGTCGCTTGTTTCACTTAGCGTAATGACCTCAAGGTTCATCCACGTTGTGGCATGCATCGACATTTCCTTCCTTTCGGAGGCTAAATAGCACTTCACTGCATGTGCACACCACTGTCCGTCCATCTTGTCCTCTGCTGAGGGACACTCGGGTGCCTGTGCCTCGAGAATAATGCTGCTGTGAACACGGGCGTACAAATATCTCTCTGAGACCCTGCTTTCAGTTATTTTGTGTATATGCCTGTAAGTAGATTTGTTGGATCGTATAGTAAATCTGTTTTTTCGAGGACGCGCCATACCCTTTTCTACAGTGGTCGCACCTTTTACACCAATAATGCACAATTTCTCCACATCCTCACCAACACTTGCTATTTTCTGTTTAGTTTTGTTTGTGGTTTTAGAGTAGTCCTCCTAATGGGTGTGAAGTGCTGTCTCAGTGGGGTTTAATTTGTATCTCTCTGACAATCAGGATGCTCATTTTTGAAGAAAACCTGTTTCGAGAGAATGGAGGACAGGGAGCCTCTTGGCTCCGGTAGCCTGGAAGCTCTGGAAGGTGGTCTGGAAGGAGATGGCATTTAAACAGGCCTGTAAGAAAGGAAGGCGGCAGCCAGCGGAGGATCCGGAGGAGGAACATTTCAGGCAGAGGGAACGCTAAGGGCAGGGGGCCTGGAGTGTGAGTGAGAGCTGCCGATTTTAGCTGGAGAATTGGTGAACAGTGGCCAGGGGGCTGGTGGCCTGAGGTGTGGTCCAAAGGGTAGGCAGGGCTGGGTGATCCAGGGCTTTTGGCCACGGAAAGGAGTTTGTATTTGCAATATATCCTGTCTTCAGGTTGTGGGCATGAGGGGGCAGGGGGGAGACTCAGGGACAGAGGGACAGATGCACAGAAAAACAGGGTGGTGATGTGGCCGTGTGTGCAAGGGACAGTGTGTCCCTAGCGCTGTGTGTGTGTGTGTGTGTGTGTGTGTGTGGACACCCCCAAAAGCCTCGGATCATTATTTGATCTCTCTGAGGAACATGCTATACCTGCTTCCCTCCAGTCCACAATGACCACCCAGGCCAGGAAGGTGCCCTGTTGCTTCCTAGGTTCCTACAACAGATCTGGAACTGGCAAGAAGAATCCGGAGCCATACCTGGGGTTTCAGGCTTGTCTCTGAGAAAGGCGACCCGTCTTTGAAGGTTTGGAAACAAGGGCTTGCACGTCTGAGACCAGGAGATGACTCCATGCCCCACCTTTGCAAGACCACAGCGACCACGCCTTGGCCACCGGTGAGGTGGGTATGGCTGGCTGCTGCAGTACCGAGAAGGGCCGCACGGGGGCAGAGAGGTCGCCGGACTGAGGAGAGGAAGCTAGAGTAACGGGTGGGAGTGGAAGGTTGGGGTGGACTTGCAGGCGGACAGGTCTGGGGGTGAGTGTCTGCGGGGATTGTTGCCGCCTCCAAGTGGCTGTGTGTGTGAGGATAAAATGCAGCCATGAGGCCTTTGCCATCCCGGTGGAATCTCATTTCATCCTCAAATCAGCATCCTTTCCTCACAATCTTGGAGAAGTGGAGCCACTTGCCACGGGTCGCTCAGCACCGGGATTCAGCCCAGGCCAGCATGACCTCTCCTGTCTTTGACTCACCAGCCCATCCTGCATGAATTCATCTGCAGGGCAGTGCTGATTTGTTCATCAGTCTCTTGGCCTCACCTCGCCCCCCTACTCCCTGCCTCAGTGGAGCACCCTCCTACTTGGGCAGGGCCAGGACAGCCTGGAGGCTGGGACTCCAGGCCTCCTTGAAGCCCCAGGGGAGGAGGGGTCCTGGGATGAGCTCAGATGTGTGTCCTCATCACCATGGTAACAATAGCCCATAGTAACACTGGGCCTCCTTTCTGACTTTCCCCGGAGGCTGCCGGTTGGGGAGCGGTATCTAGGGAAACTAGTTGAACCCCTGGCCTGTCTCTGGGGCCACTGCCACCTCTGCTGAATCTCTTCAGAGCATCAGACCAAGACCAAAGGAGTATAAATTGAGAGACAACCAGGGTCCCCCTCAAAAAAATCTGCAGTTGCCTCACCTTCTGTCCCCCCATGTAAGTGTGTGACTGTAGCAGCTGGGCTATCCCCGGAGGAAAAAAAAACATGGATGGTTTCAGCAGAGACTGTTGAACAGAGGGACAGACTGAGGCCCAGAGAGGTGAAGAGCCATTGGGATCATGCAGCAAGGCAGGGGCTGAGGCCCCTTTGTTTCCATCCAGAAAGGGCTAGAGGAATCCAGAGAAGGTAGTCGGCAAGATACATACTACGGGCTGGAGACTGAGGGGCCAGAAGGACAGTGATCTCGCCGCCTTCCCCAGGAAGTTCTCCCTGACCCAGCCCCTCTGCCACCAGTGTCAGAAATGGCCTCAGAGTTCCCTTGACACTTTGTCTGGTTAGTGAGGCTAAAAATTCACTTCAAAAAAATCCTTTCCAGAGGATACGCTTATTGATTTTAGGGAGAGGGGGAGGGAGGGAGAGAAATACCAGTCATACATGCCCCCACCAGGGACCCAACTGGCAACCTAGGTGTGTGCCCTGACCGGGATTCAAACCTGTGGCCTTTTGGCTGATAGGACAGCACTCCAACTAACTGAGCCACACTGGCTGGGACTAAAAATTCACCCTTGAGTTGCTTTAAGAGACCTCAGAGACCCTCAGTCCATTCTCTTGGTCAGCTTAGAAAACCCCTCTCTAACCTTTATGACAGTCAGCTGCTCGTCTTGCTTGCACACCTCATGTGATGGGGAGCTCACTGCCTTGAAAGTCAGCCTGTTCCGTTGTAGGATAGCTCCTTCTAGTGAGACCAAACTGGCCTTCCTGTGCTATCCAGCTGTTGGAACTAGCTCAGAGCACAGAGCAGTTCCTCAGTCTTTTCCACGCAGGCCCCTGTGGGCGGCAGAGAGGGCCGTATCCTCCCACCCCACGCCTGCCTTCTCTCCAGCATAAATGGTCCCAGCTTCCCATAAACAACCTTTCCAGCCTTTCATTTCCTGAGCAGGGTATTCTCTGTCGTGGCTATTTTTTTCTCCTTTTACAGTGAACGTGCCACCACTCAGAACTTACAACTTATGCTGGTGTTATATTTACTGTATCATTATGTATGCACCCCCCTTCATCCATCGGTTCATTTTTTGGATGTATTTCAGAGTAAGTTGCAGGTAACAGTACACTTCACCTTCAACCCCTTCAGCATGCATCTCACTAACTGGAGGTGAATATTTGCATATGGTGCTTTGCTTTTTTGAGGCAACATTTATGTATAATGAAATGCACAGATTTTAAGTATACCATTGATTGAGTTTTGATAAGTGCGTATACTTGTACACAACAACTCCCATCAAGCTATAGAATATTTCCATCGCTACAGAAAGTTCCCCAGTCACCCCTGTCCCCACTGATTCCTTTCCATCATGGTCCATTCTAGAACTTCATAAAAACAGAATCATGCACTGTCTACTCTTGTTGTGTCTGGTTTATTTCATTCACTGTAATGTTTTGGAGATTCATTAGTACTTTATTCCTTTTTACTGCCAAGTAGAATTCCATCATATGGACGTGTAACAGTTTGCTAATCCATTTGCCTCCTGATGGACACTTTGGGCTGTTTCTCATGGACAGATGAATGGGTGGATGGATGCCCAGCCAGGTCTCCCTGCCCTGAGAGCAGTTGTTTTGTTGGAACCTGAATGTCAACTTTTCCATCAGTCCTCATTAAATTCCATCTTGTTGGTTTTGACTTAACCCTCCAGCTGGTCCTGATATGGTAAGAGTAGCAAACTCACATACATTCACCGTATGCCAGACACTGGGCTAACCCTTTCAGACTTCAGAACCACCCTGTGAGCCCTGGCTGGTGTGGCTCAGTGGATTGAGTGCCAGCCTGCAAACCGGAAGGTCGCTGGTTCGAGTCCCAGTCAGGGCACAGGCTGGGTTGTGGGCCAGGTTCCCGGTTGGGGGCTTCCTTATTCTATTTGTCAGGAAGCCTTGATGGTGATTTTTTTTTTAAACTAGCATTTTTTTAAAAGATTTTATTTATTTATCTTCAGAGGGGAAGGGAAGGAGAGAGGGAGAGAAATATCAATGTATGGTTGCTTCCTGTGCATTCCCTGCTGGGAACTGGCCTGCAACCCAGGCATGTGCCCTGACTGGGAATCGAACCGTGATCTCTTGGTTCACAGGCCCGCGCTTAATCCACTAAGCTACACCAGCCA
>CM052546.1:25485352-25668989 GCA_028533065.1 Trachops cirrhosus | reverse complement strand
TTTAAAAGATTTTATTTATTTATCTTCAGAGGGGAAGGGAAGGAGAGAGGGAGAGAAATATCAATGTATGGTTGCTTCCTGTGCATTCCCTGCTGGGAACTGGCCTGCAACCCAGGCATGTGCCCTGACTGGGAATCGAACCGTGATCTCTTGGTTCACAGGCCCGCGCTTAATCCACTAAGCTACACCAGCCAGGGCGGTGATTTCTTCACCAGCTGCAAAGCCATGGATCCAGCTGTGGCTCTCCACCATGATCTCAGGACAGCATTCACCAAACAACTCTGCACTGTCCACATGTCCAGCATTTCATGTCAGTCCCCAGATGTCCCTGCCTGGGGAACAAAGGGACCAGAGCAGGGCTAGGGCAGCAATTGTTCGAGTTCATAAGGGCACCTCATGGCCCTTCATAGTCCCTGGGTCTTGGTCTAGTGTCTAGCATGTAGTAGGTGCTCAACAAATGCTTGTTAACTATTTTTTGAGGGCTACTTAATTTTATTTTCTTATCGTGGTAAAATACACATAAATAAAAGTTACCATTTTACCCATTTTTAGTTATATTAAAAGTGTTGTGTAACCATCACCACTATCCATTTCTGGAACTTATTCATCATCCCAAAGAAAAACCCTCTACCCGTTTGACAATAACTCTCCGTTCCCCCTTCCCTCAAGCCCTGGTAACGTCTATTCTAATTTCTGTTTCTATGAATTTATTTATTTAGATATTTCTTATAAGTGGACACATACAATAATTGTTCATTGGTGTCTGGTTTATGTCATTTGGCTTATGTTTTCAGGGTTCATCCCTGTCATAGCACGTGTCAGAATTTTATTCCTTTAAAGCCTAATAATATTCCATCGTAAGTTGTGTGCCACATCTTGTTTATCCATTTATCTGTCGATGGACACTTAGGTTGTTTCCACCTTTTGGTTACTGTGAATACTGCTGCCGTGAAGCTTGTTAATTGTTACTTCATAATCCCTTTCCAGTCAGTTTCTCTCCAGCCCTTTCCACTAAGTTGGCTCTTGTCCACACCTCCCTCCAGTGGCCTCCGGGTCTCTGAATCCAATGGTCAGTTTTCAGTCCTTGTCCTCCTTGAACCCTCAGCAGCATATGACTTGGCCCTTCTGGTCCTCTTTGACATTGTACCCTCATTTATTATAGGGTCCCCCATTTTCCTGCTTTTCCTCTACCTCTCTGGACACCACTCTTCAATCCCCCTCCTTTTCCCCCCTCCCCTCCCCCACTCTTAACAAGGGGGGTCCACAGGCTCCATTCTCACCCCTCGGAAACATGCCGCCCCCCTCTGCTCCCAAATGTGCGTCTCTAGCCCAGACCATCTGCCTACCTGATATCTCCACTTGGTGGCCAGTTGACATCTCAAACTCCGCTTGCCCAAAGCAAGCCCCTGCTTTTCCTTCACCAACGCATTCTTCCCCGCTCTCCTGCCTTAGTTTCTGGCAACTGCATCCTTCCCGTTGTTGAGATTCTCAAATTTTGCTTCACTCTTGACTCCTCTCTTTCTCTTATACCCCACACTCAATCCCACATTCATATTATTGGTTTTACCTTCAAAATACATCCAGAATCTTGCCACGTCTCATCAGCTCCCACCCTGGCCCGAGTCCCCATCCACTCTCCCCTGGAATTCCACAGTAGGAATTCCATTCCTCCTAATGGATTTCCAGGCTCAGACCCGAGCCTTGCAGTCTATCCCCAACACAGCAGCCAGAGGAAACCTTTAAAAACACAACTCAGACCAGATCAGTTCTCTGCCCCAAACTTGGGTAGATTTCTCATGCCACCGAGTCAAAGCCCAAGTCCTTACTGTGGCCTACGGGTCCGTGTCATCTGGCCCCTGCTAGCTCTCTGCCTCATCCCCTGCACCCTCCCCTTCTTCCCTTTGCTCCTCACTGTGCCGACGCCACGCCAGGCACACGCCCGCCTCAGGGCCTTTGCACTGGCTGTTCTTGTTCTTTGGGAGTCTCCTCCGGTATCTACAGGACAAATTCCCTTACCTCTGTCTTGGCTTTGCTCAAATTCCCTTTCTCAAAGTGTCTGCCAGCAGCACCGCATTTAAAGCGGCAATCCCTCTCACCTTGTCCACCCTCCTGACTTTGTGTTGCCCTGTTCCCCTTGCAGTGCTCATTGCTGTCTACAATCCACATTTTTTTTTTCCCCGCCCCCTACAATCCACATTTTATTTATTTGTTATGTTTGTTGTTTCTTTCTTCCCCCCACCCCCACAGGAAAGGGCCCAGGAGGGCAAGAGTTTTCATCTCTTTCTTTTAAAACAGATTTTATTTGTTTATTTTCAGAGAAGGGAAGGAAGGGAGAAAGAGGGGGAGAGAAACATCAGTCGGTCGTCTCTTGTATGTTCTCTAACTGTGGACAGAACCCGCAACCCAGGTGTGCGTCTTGACCAGGAATTGAACCAGCGACCCTTAGCTTTGAGGGACAATGCCCAACCAACTGAGCCACCCGTCAGGGCAGGATTTTCATCTCTTTTATTTACTGATATGATTCACTTAGAAGAGGGCTTGAATGGGTAGGGCCACAGCAAAAGTTGATTGAATGAAAAAATGAAGGAAGGAAAAAAGTATGGTAATTTGGGAAGAGGTCTGCGGTCTAAGTTGGAGCCATCGAAAGGTGGACTTCAGCCCTGGCTGGTGTGGTTCAGTGGATTGAGTGCCGGCCTGCAAACCAAAGGGTTGCAGGTTCGATTCCCAGTCAGGGCACATGCCTGGGTTGCAGGCCAGGTACCCAGTAGGGGGCATGTGAGAGGCAACCACACATTGGTTTCCCTCTCTCTTTCTCCCTCCCTTCCCCTCTGTCTAAAAATAAATAAAGTCTTAAAAAAAAAGTAAAGGTGGGCTTCTGGCTGTCATGGACGTTAGTGCTGTTGGCTGTGCAGTAAACACGCCCCTTCTCCTGGTAACACTCCACATGTTTTCTTTTGGGGCACATCCCCTCCTACCATCATTCCAAGTGGGGCAATGATGCTTTAGGCCACAGTTGTTTGGCTCAGGGCTGGCTGTAATGTATGTCACTGGCTGGACCAATGAGACTGAATCCTGAGACTTTTGCTCATATTCTTGGCTTGGGAAGGGATGGGGGAAAGCCTTCTGCCCTTAAAGCCAGACATAGGCTCAGAGCTGCCTTAGCCATTTTGACACCCTGTTGGGAGAGCTTGCCCGGAAATGAAGCCAACACATGGGACTGCTGGCTAAGGATGTGGAGAAAGACCGCACTTGGGAGCCGGGATTCAGTACTGCCTGTGGCTGGTCTACTCCTGGACTTTCCATTTACACGAGCCCTTTGCACCAAAGCCAGTCTCTGTCATTTGCAGCCACTTACACTGCACCTGCCTGAGCCCTGACTTGTGAAGTGAGGAAGAGGCTGAGTAGGACCCAGCAGGGTGCGACAGTCCCAAGTGACAGGCGCTGAGCATTCAGAGTTCCTTCCGTGATGGGCGCTGAATGGAGGGGGCATGGGAGCATTTTCCTTGGCCGTGTCCTAGAGGATCTCTCCAGCTGTCAGGGGAGAAGGACATGGACACTAATGGGGCAGTTCCTGCTGTACCGGCGGTAAGCTAAGCTAAGGTGGGTTGCACCTAAGGTTGGGGCGGGAAGTAGGCAGGGGAAGCTCTCCTCCATAGAGCTCGTTGGTGAGCTGCTCCTCCTTCCACCCCCCTAGTACAGGCGGCAGAGCTCAGTTGAATTACACCTTAGGGAATGGAGTCTGGGCTTTGCCACTTACTGGAGGAGTTTTCTGGGGTAGGTCACTTAACTTTCCTAGTTTCAGGTAAAATGGGATGAATGATGTCCACCTCATAAGGTTGTTGTGAGGGTGCAATAAGATATTTTTAATAATTTAGCATGAACCTGGCTCACAGAACACTCAACATAATTCAGCAGCTGTAATTAGCGTTTTCAGTGGCATTTCCCAGCAAGTGATTGTCTGGCGGGGCAGGTGCAGTTCTTGTAGACACCAGGAGATGGCGCCATGACCCCAAAAAAGCCCATTCCTGACCAGCTGCTTTCCGTAAGGGCTCGGGAAGGGCTTGGGTAGGAAGGCTTCTCGACTATCCTCCAGTTAGACCCCCTGCCTTCCCCGCTGCAGAGGGTAGAGGTACCTGCACTCCCCTCAGTTTCAAGAAAGAGGGGGCCTGGTCACCTTGGGAATGTCGGTGGAGCCTCAGTTTTTCATATGTAATGTGGAAGAGCATCGCCTTCCAAGACAGCCTCGGCCAAGTTGAAGAAATGATCAGGTTGGACCAGATTAAAGATTTCCAGAACAAGCGAGCATCCCAGCGCAAAGGGCCTGCGACTGGATTTCGGAGCGCGGCTGTGCCTGGTGCTGAGGCAGGGGGGTGACGCATATGACCGCTATTCACTTCCTTTCTGGGTATGAGAAAGTCGGGCTGCCGGGCGCAGAGAACCCAGGACCGTGCTGGTAATTCTGAGTCCAGCCAGCAGACGGAGACAGAGAGCCGCCGGGGCCTCTCACTGGCCTCCTCGCAGCTAGGAGCTCGCCCTCCTGCGAACCAGCCGGGTTTGGCAGGGATCCCTGGGCAGGAGTTGACTTGTCCCGTGTCCCTTCGCTTTGAAAAAGACTTGCCCTACTCCCTCCTGCTGAGTTTCTTGGGAACAACGCGTGGGGTGAGGGAAGGGTCAGATTCAATCCTAACTCCGCATCTCCCGGCTGAGCCCCACCTTCCCCGGGCCTCAGTAACCTGAATGGGGTCTGCTGGCCGCTCTAATCCTAGCAGCTCAGACTTCCTGGGACTGGGTGATGTTATTTTCCCAAGGGTAAGGATCCTCTCCCTAACCCGCCACTGGCCCAGGCCTGGACGGCCAGCTGG
The DNA here is from genome assembly GCA_028533065.1 of Trachops cirrhosus. Taxonomy (NCBI): domain Eukaryota; kingdom Metazoa; phylum Chordata; class Mammalia; order Chiroptera; family Phyllostomidae; genus Trachops; species Trachops cirrhosus. The sequence goes on along the minus strand of CM052546.1, from coordinate 25,664,127 downwards.
ACCTCCGGAAGCAGGGGAGTGCCCACTCCATAGCACCCTGGCCAGTTCCTGGCATCCTTCTGGACAAGCTCCCAGAGTCCCACAAAGGCCCTCAGACAAAGTTCTGGGCCAGGCTTTGCCTGTGCCCTGGGCCTGCAGCCGGCTGGCTCTAGGCTCTGCGAGTCCCTGGCACTCCCTGTGGGACTTTGTCTACAGGCCCTGGACCATTGTATCCAGGGCCACCTTCGCTGGGGGAGGGGGTGGGATAGGCAGCTCCCAGAGCCTGAGCAATCTCTCTTCCCTCTTGCCCATGGCCATGCTGCCCTCCAGTGACCTTTCCCCGATCTGAGGCTTGCTCAGATGGCGCTCTTTCTCACTTGCCTTCTCTTCCTGGCTGCAAGTCCAAGTCCTTGGCTTCTTCAGAGACCTACTCATGTTCTACTCATTTATGCATCCATCCAGTCATTTGGCAAATACATATTGAGCTCCTACTATACTCCAGGCCCTTGCTAGATGCTGGGGTCCTGGCACTAACAAGGTAAACGGTTCCAGCGCTTCCTGGACTTTACAGTCCAGGGAGGCACTAAGGAGGAGACTAGTAAAACCCATACCTAAAATTCGATTTCATCTTGTGATAAATGGGGGAAGCAAATCAGTTGTTTCTCCAGGAAGCTGTATCTATAGGGATATTTATTTGTCCCTGAACTGTGGAGGGAGGGACTTTGTCTGGGCCCTGCCCCTGCCCCCCCCCCCCAGGGCCTGGCATGCAGGCACAGTAGGTGCTCAGCAAATGTTTGTTCAATGAATGGGTGGATCATTACTTCACAGCCAGGGTCTGTCCAGTGAGGATGGCCCTTCCTCCCCACTCTCCCTCCCAGCCAACCCAGGTTGCTTAGGTAATGTTGGGGATGTGCAGACCCTGAGGCTTCAAGGACCCCCCACCCTCATTCCCAGCCTCTGTGGCTCCCTGCCCAGCTCCTTACTGCTCGACTTCCCTACTTCAGGCCTGTCAGAACCTTGAGACCCATGAGTGGATTCGCCCATGACCTCTCACTGGTCAATTCTCCGGCATTACTACCTTTTGGGTGCCTCCTGTATGCTGGCCCTAAGCTCAGGAGGAGCTGGGGACCTGAAGAGGACTGAGAGGGGTCCTCGCCCTCAAGGAACATGCAGGCCAGGCAGTGCTGGCACAGTGTGGTGTGTGCCATGATGGGGCGGGTGTGGGCCCAGAGGGGGCAGGCCCAGCCTGGGGGCACCCCCTCAGAGACGCCTTCTCTGTCCGCCTTGCAGAGGAGTCCCCACCCTTCCAGGTAGGTGCTGTCACATCCTCCTTTTTTGGTTTCAAAACACTTTTCAATGTCTGCAGTTTCTTTGTTAGTTTGGTCATTTTCTGAGTGTTTTACTGAGTGCCTACTATGTGCGAGGCAATACGCTAGGCCCTGGGGATACAGAAGTGAAAGAACGAATTTCCTGCCTCCCTGAAGCTTATGGCCTATGATGGCAGTGGTGGTTGGGAGACAGACAATGCAGACTAAGCAAGTAAACATGTGATGTACAAACATGTATTATGGAGGAAAAGAAAGCAGGAGAGGGGAGATGTGGGTGAGGGAGGGGTAGTATTTTGGGTAGGGTGGTTGGGGAAGGCGACATCTGAGTAGAGAGGCGAAGGGGATGAGGTGAGTTATGCAGCTACCTGGGGGAGAAGTGTTTTAGGCAGGGGGAATGGCAAGTGCAAAGGCCCTGAGGCAGGAGCGTGCCGGGTGTGTTAGAGGAACAGTGAGGAGGCCAGTGCGGCTGGAATGGAGGTCAGAAAGGCGGTAGGGGCCAGGTCATGGAGGGCCTTGCAGCGTGGCACACACTTAGTGATGTGCCAGCCTTTGGAGGATTTGGAGCAGAGGGTTTAACAGGGTTCCTTTGGCTGCTGTGTTGGGAAGGTCGGGAGAGGGGCTGGGTGAAAGCAGCAGGACTGGCTAGGAGGCCCTAGTGCTATTCCAGGTGAGAGGTGCTGGCGGCTTGGGCCACGGCGGTGGCAGTGGAGCTGAGGAGAAGTGGCCAAGTTGGAACGTACTTTGAAAGTAAACCCCATAGCATTTGTCGAGGCATGTGGAGTGTGAGAGACAGAGGCAAGGATGACGCCCAGGTTTTCGGCCTGAGCTGAGGGGAGGTAGCATTTGCTGTGGTGAGGAAGAGGAGGTCAGTTTTGGTTGGGATGGGTGGTCGGGAACTCTGCCCCCGCCCCTGTCCTGCTCGCCGTCAGGTGGGTGGCGGAGGCAGTGGGGAGGAGAAAAGAGAAGTCACTTGGAGCAACGGGGAGAAGCTGAAGATTATTCTTTTCCTGGACGGAGGCTGGGGAATGTAGTGCATTTTGGCTGCTGGGTGGGGGGACACTGATCCTGTTTTCTCTCAAAAGACTAAAGTAGCTACGAGGAATAATGACAGTAACCCTCTCTCCGAGTCCATGGCGTGCACCGCACTCCCCGGCAGACGGCCCGCCCATGGCCTGGGACAGGCCTTCGTGCCGTTTGAGTGAGTGAGGTTCAGGAAGGGGATATAGCTGCCCATGGCCACCCAGCCAGGGAGCAGCAGCGGCCGCACTGGAACCCAGGTCCCCCGGCCTGCTCGTGCCCACTGCGGCAGGCTCCCAGGACTGCCAAGGATGGGAGCAGATCCAGGCCAGGGACTAGGTGCCGAGTGCCAGCTGGCCCAGATTAAAGGGAGAGATGGCTGTATTGCCCTCCCTTCTCCCTCTTTTCTTTCTTCCTCTCCACATGTATTTATTGAGCCACACTGTGTGTTAGTGCTGAGGGTACATTGTGAATACGGCAGACCTTGCCTTCAGGGGACTCACAGTCCACCTCGGTGGACAGGGATGGAAGGATCCATTGCACGAGTCAGCCACTCATTACAATGGGAATAGCCATGGCCTGTTAGTGCATCTGTGTGCCGGGCCTTGGGGGGGTGGGCCCCGAGCATGTCAGCTCCAGCTCCTTCCATTCCCACCCCAGCCCCTCAATGGGAGGTGCGGGTGAGCATCCTCATTGAGTAGGTGAGGTAGTAAAGAGCTCGGAAAGATGGTCCAGCTGTGACTTGAGACCATGGGTCCTTAGGATGGGGAGTATGGAAGCAAAGTCCTGCCACCTCCACTTCCCCCACCGTCCCTACTGGTTGACTGTTGCCACCCATCCCTGCCTACACATAGCAGAGGGCAGAAGGTGGAGGGCAGGACAGCAGGGAAACCAAGTCCCTTTGTGCCCTTCGAGAAGACCTGGGCGCCTGCAATAGCCGGGTCCCTTATATCTGGGCTTTCTGGGAATGTCCTAGGGATTGATGGGCAGTGAAAGGGTGTGGCCAGAGTACCCTCTCAACTGCCCAGCTGTGTCCACAGGGTCAGACCTCTTGGGACCGTAAGCAAGTGGTTTATGCTTTTAGAGACTCAAATGGTTGCAGGATTGTTTTGAGAATGAAATTTCACACACGGAAAGCACTTAGTGTGGATTCTGGCACATGGTAGGTGCACAGTTATAGCAGAAATGTCAGCATGGTTGCTGAAACCTCAGCCCTAGCTGTGGCCCCGCTTGAAGAGGGAGGAGACGCCGCTCAGACATTGCACCTCCGGTGACTGCAGCCCTGCACAGCTGAGACACCCTATGTAGGTCAGCAAATCCTCTCTTCCCTTACCCTGTTCCTTAAGACTTGGGTCCCTAACTGTCTGTGTGTGTGTGTATTGGTGGAAAGAAGGTCAGGGAGGGCTTCCTGGAGGAAGGGGCATTTAACCAAGAATTTGAGGATTAAGTTGGAGCTCATTGAGCACAGCAGGATCAAGGGCCTGACCAGGCAGAAGGTGGAACACCTGCAAAGATCTGGAGGCGGGAGGGAGCTGGGTGTGGCAAACAGGCCCTGGGGGCTGCAGTGGAAGGAGAGAGGTGGAAGGTGACTTCCCCTGGTAGGGCCTGCATCGTAAGGAGCACCCTTCTCTGTGGGACTGCGCCTGCTCACCCTCCCCCCTCTTCCTCCTGGCTGCTGGTCTCCCTACATCCACATGGGTGGGGCCCTTTATTATCTCCCTGGGAGGTGGAATCTTGCCCGCAGGAGCCTCACAGCCAGGAAGTCCTCGGTGTCTAGCCCAGGTACGACAGTCAGATGCTGTCAACCTTTTTCTTTAGAGCGAGGGTCCTGGGGTTGGGGAGGGCTTCGACTAGCATGGGGGAGGGTTCCTTGGGAAATGGTTCCCACAGCCCAGAGCACCCTATACCTCTCTGCCTAGGGTGACCATACCCTGGCCTGGGTATGGTGCGGGGACTCTGAATCCTTGACTAGGGCCACTCTTCACCGCCCCAACTCCGGATCTTTTCCCTTTGTCCCTCTCTTCTGTACTCCCTTCCCCCTTCCAGCTTTGCCTCTTCCTCCTTCTCACTCCACATCCCAAGTCGTCCTGTCTCCGTGGTAGGTAGGTAGTTAGGTAGGTAGGTAGGTTGGCATGCCTCTGTTTCTCTCTGCGGTCGATCATCGTCATCTTGGCTGCCCCCTGCATTCTGCGCTCCTTGCCTGTCCGGGGCTGGTCTCCCTGGGTGGGTAGGGGTGTGGAGGGCAACCAGTCGACCGCCACAGCCCGCAGGGGGAGGGCCGAGACGCTCCTTCCTTCAACTGGAGGCGGCCGAGCTGACCCTGAGGGCTCAGGGCCTGGGACCCTAGGGTACTGCCAAGGGGGCCCGGTTAGGGGGCAGCTGCGGCCAGCGGGGCCTTAGGGAGGCGGAACGTCTGGGCAATCCCTTCCCCCACTTTCTTAAAGGGCCGGCCGCGCCGTCCGGGGCCGGGTCGACTCACGCGGTCCGGCCCTCGGTACGGAGGCGTGGCGGGCCAGCTGGCTAGGGCAGCCTCTGTGGCCTCCCGCTCCACTCCCGCCGCCTGCCGCCTGCAGTCCCCCCGCCCTTCCCCGCCCTTCCCGCTCCTCCCTCCCTCCTTCTCGCCTGCCGTCCCTCCCTCCTGCCGTCAGTTCCCCCATCTCTGCTCAGCTTCTCCACAGCGCGGCTCAGACACCTGAAGGGACAGAGGCGGGCGCGGGAGCCCCGACAGGCAGCAGCGGAGGAGCGTGGCGGTCAGCCCAACGCATGGCCCCCCCGTGAGGGGCTGGACCCACTGACTGGGACCAGGAGCGGTGAGTGGGGCCGCGGGGCCACCTTGTCCCCAGGGCCCGTGTGCTCCGGGACCCCGCCCCTCCCCGAAGCTGGGCTAGGGGCCGGGTGGGAGTGCTGGGGGGCAAGCAGGCTGGGTGGTGGGGCGCCGCCCTCCGCCCTCCGTGCCAGCTAGGGTCTGCTAACAAAGCTATGTTTCCAGATCAATTCTGTGGCGGCTGGAGCATCTAAAGGATATGGTTGTCATGGAGATGGGGCCGAAAGAGGAAGCTCGGGGATGGCCGGGTCTGGGCCAGGGAGTGGGGCCACTGCTAGAAAGCCTCAGGCCAGCCTGCAGGGAGGGTGGGGGTGGACTGGCCCAATTGTCTGCTGGGCTCTCCCTCCGGATCCCCCTTTTGTATAATCCAAGTGCACATGTGTGCATTGATGGGTGTCCGTGGGAGCTGGTGGCCGGGGACCTGCAGTGTGGAGTGCTGGGCCTGTCAGCAGCCACCTTTACTGTGGAGAAGCTTCAAGGATTTATTTCTGTTTCCAGTTCTCCAACTTTGACAACCTGGCTTGGCGGCCGGGCCTCACGGGCGCTGAGCTCTGCCGCTAGATCAGGGGCTTGCGTGGGGGCGTGGCAGGCAGTGGGCATGGCTGTGGAGCACATAATGGCTGTGGCATCCGCAGGGAGGGAGGGGTCCTTGGAACCCGCTGCTGGGGCTGGGGTGTGGCAGGGAGTCCAGATGTGCGGACCACCCTGTGCAGCTGGCTCCCACTAGAAGGAGTATTCAGACTCTTGCTGTCCCTGGAGGATCTAGGAGCGGCCTGAGTCAGAACCGGGGGTATTGTCTCTGCACAGGCCCAGGGGGCACCACCCCAGTCCACCCCTTGGTCCTGGGGCCAACTTGGGGAGCTGAAGCCCCAGGCGAAATGGAAGTGGGTCTGAGATTTTTGGCAGGTTCAAGATATGCCAGGCAGAGCTTGATAGGTGGGTGAATGGGGAGCAGGCAGAGGAGGGCTCAGGGTTTGGCCAGGACGATGGGCAGCCTGGGCCTGGGGAGAGGCGTGTGGGCTTTCCTGGGGTCCCCAGCTCTTTCTTCCAGACATTGGAAACAAAGGCTGCTTAATGGGAGGGGTACTCAGACAGCTTGAGGGAGAGTGGATGAAGGGCATTTGGACTTCTTCCAAGGCCAAATCGTGACCCTGGGCAGATACAGTCATTCTTCCACCCCTTCCCTTGGTAGGTTAGGAGCCCTACCCCCTAGAGGTGCTACATGTTCTGTGACTTCTGTGACCTGTGATCACTGAATCAGTAAAAGGGGCCAGCCGCCCTCTCCCCGCCACCCTGCATCTCTGGAGGACAGACCTCCCCTCCAAGAGCTCCCTTTTCCCCTGCATATAGTGAGAGGCAGAGGCTTTTGAATGGAGCTATTGCAAAGTTTGGTGCTGGTAGAAACATGCAGGTCTCCAGGTTGTAGCCTGAACCAGAGGGCTCCCTCACATTGGGGTGAGGAGGTGGGTGCTGGCCCAGCTAAAGGTAGAAGAATGACTAGAATATTCTTGGAAGGCCTCCCTGCTGGCACCTCTTGCAGGGGCTGAAGCCTCAGTCCCCTGAGTGACTTGTACCTTGTAGTCCCAGGAGATGGAGGGGTTTTCCTCCTGCCACTTGTCCTGCTGTGACAGTGATGGGCCATGCATTCCCCAAGCTGACCTGACCCGCAGTGTTTCCTGGAGGGAGGGCACAAAGCCAGCTGGAAAGGGGGACTTCCTGCTCTTGAGGGGTCTGAGAGAGAGGGATGGGGGCCAGTACCTCACCCAGCTTTCCCATCTATCAAATACAACCACAGTGCTAAGTGCCTTTATACACACAGCCGCTTGTGAAGGAGGTGTTTCCGTCTTTTCCATTTTGTGAAAGAGAACACCCAGGGTCAGGGAGAAGTCGCTTGTTCAAAGGCACCTAGGAAGTAGGTGGCAGAATCAGGATTTGCACCTGAGCAGAACTGTCTGAAGCTTGGACCTACATCCCCAGTCTCATTTTCTTTTTCTCAGGTGCAAATATGGAGGGAGGTGGGACTGAGCGCCTTTCTGCCCGGAGCACGTGGTGACCTTGGGGGAAACTGAGGCACTGAGCTAGGGTCTTGTAGAGAGGTGGGATGGAGACGTTCTCGTTCTGGATGTCGGCTTGCAGGAGAAAGACACTACTTCTCTCGACAGACGATCCTCTAGACATCCTTTGCCAGATGGTCTTTTCCAGGGAAATCTGTTTTGAGTGGCATCTTATGTCTGAGACTCCATATTTAGCCTGGCTTCTCACACGGGAGGATACACTCAGGCTGTCGCCCCTTGAGGGGTGTCGGGGGAGGGCTTGGCTTGGGCAGACCTGATTCCTTGTCACAGCTCAGGCAGAGGTGGGGCAGGGCTCACGTTCCTCCCAGCCCTGCCCTGGCTGAGGGCTGCCCTGCTGGTCTCCCCTGGGACCCGGCTGTTCCCTGCAGAGCCCTTGTCCTCCCCAGAGTGTCTGCTCACAGCTGAGTTTGCTTCCTTGAGGTCTGGACCCTCATTCCGTGGTGAGCCACTGCAGGGCTGTGTCTGCCCGGCCCCTGGTGACTCCAGTGCCCGGCCCAGCCTGGGCCAGGTCTACAGCCCAGCTTGTGGGCAGCCCCCCACCGCCACTCCTACCCCAGCACGTCAGGCCCTGAGCTCCACTCTTTGGAGTGTCCCCCTTCATCCCCTTCCTTCCCCCCCTTTTATCACGTCAAACCTGATAGTACAATGAACACCCACCTATATACCCTTTACCTAGAGAACTAGATTTGCCAACTGTTGACATTTTGCCCACATTTTTTCTTTCTTTTTGAACCTTTTGACAGTAAGCTGCAGATATCATAACAATTCACCTCTGAATACTTCAGCATGAATTTCCTGAGACAAGGACATTTTTCTACATGACTATACTATTAACATACCCAAGAAATTAATGACACAATTTAACCTAATATGTAATCTATATTCAAATTTTTCTAGTTGTCCCTGTAATGTCCTTTATAGATGTTTAAATTTTTTGATCGAGCATCACATATTACATTCAGTTATGTCTTTTCAGTCTCCTTTAATCTGGAATAATCCTCCTGTTTTTTTTTAAAAAAAGTCTTTATGACACTGTCAGTCTTAAAGAGTCCTGCCCAGTCCCCTTGTAGAAGGTTCCACATTCCCGATTTGTGGTATTGCTTTCTCATGAGTGGATTCAGGTTAAACAGGTTTTTTTTGCAAGAATATCCCATAGGTGATGTGTGCTCAGTGCGTCCCATCAGGAGGCACGTGCCATTAGCTTGTCCTGTAATAGGTGCTGCGAGTTACGTCACTTGGCTAAGGAGGCCCTCTGTTCAGTCCCATTCCTGCCTCCTCGCTACCTCCAGGAGCTTCGTCCACCTGGCCATCCATGCACCTGGGCAGCAAAACCAACTGAACCTCTACTTCGGAACATGCGTTGGAGAAGGCGATTAAGAAGACACTGATGGGGCCTTCAAGGCATTCACGACCTCAGGGGTGGGGATGGGGTGAGCCACAGCTCAGGGGAGGTGCTGTCAGATTGGGGGAGAGGCCCAGAGAAAGTACTGAGGGGTACAAAGAGGGGAGATAGGAGGCGGAGGGCATGATAGGAAGAAAGGGGTCAGGACCCGGACCACAGATGCCCACCCGGAGCCACGGGAGGGTTTTAAAGGGGGGAGTGACGGGGCAGATGTGGGTGCTGAAGAAGGAGCTTGGAGGAGGATGGGGTGGGGTTGGCCAGCACACTGCATTTGGGGCTGCAGTGTAAGGCGTACAGAGGGAGCGCAGTCAGCGGCGTGGGGGCCCTGCTGGGACTGGGGTGTGGCAGGTGGTGTGGAGTACGGAGCGCTGTGGGAGGCAGGCTGGGCGGGCACTGGGGTCCGACTGGAGGTAGGGAGGGCTGCTATGTGATGGCTTGGGAAGGCGGTGGAGAATGCGGTTTTAGGTGTGTGAGGGCCAAGGTTCTTTCCAGGTCAGAAGAACAGTGTGTGGGAAACTCATTTCCCCAGGTCTTGGTGGTTACCTGTGGTCACCCGCTTAAAGCTCACTTTGGGATGAGGGCAGAGGGAAGGTCACACCTAACCCACAGCAGGGAATGAGTGGATGGGGGCTCACAGGCACCAGCAGGGAGGGACTTTGAGAAGGGGTCAGGGACTGGCTCAGAGGCAGCTGCCACTCTCTGTCCCTCGCAGGCCCCCCAAGTCCCTTCCCTCATTTTGTTTCTTCATAGTTGCTTGGTAAAAACCCAACCCTGGTCAGATCCATCGCCCGGCCTGCTCCACATCTGACCTGTGCAGCTGGATGGGGCTGGGAAAAACCTGTGCCCCAACTGGTCTCACTTGAAAGTCAAAACCATGAACTTCAGGTGGGTTTTCAGTACTGTCCTGCAGTCCCACCCGGGGCCCGAGCCCTTCCCCCTCCCTCTACCTGATGACTACTTCATACTTTCTCTTCTACCCTTGGCCCAAGGGCCCCTTCCCCAGTCCCCCCTCATAGCTGCTGACACTGCTTCCTACCTCTTTGAGAAAATAGAGGCAGCCCTGGCTGGTGTGATTGAGCAGCGGATGTGAAGCAGAGTCACCAGTTTGATTCCCCGTCAGGGCACATGCCTGGGTTGCAGGCCAGGTCCCCAGTAGGGGGCGCATGAGGGGCAACCACACATTGATATTTCTCTCCCTATCTTTCTCTGTCCCTTCCCCTCTCTCTAAAAATTAATAAATAAAATCTTTTTTAAAAAAAGAAGAACTTCTGTTCCCCATTTACAGCGAAACTCTCCAGGATGCTTGTCTAGACTCAGTGTCTCCATGACCCTACCCCCACTCTCTCGACTTTCCTCCAGTTGAACTTTGCCTCCCTTCCCCTTCACTGACTGCTCTTCTCCAGGTCATCAGTGACCAATTCTCAGCCCTCATCAGTGGCATTTGACACATTGGATCTCTCCCTCTTCCTTGAAAGATTCCTTGACCTCCAGGATATCCATTCTCCTGTTTTCCTTCCACATCACGAGTTGCTCCTCTCATTCCCCTTCTCCCCTACCCCCACCTCTTAATTTCAGAGGGCCCAGGACTCCGCCCCTGCCTGGCTGCTCTTCCTCATCTACCTTCATTCCTGTGCCCATGTCCTCCGGTCCCCGGCTTTAAGCACCACCTGCATGCTTCCAGCTCCCAAACTTATACCCCCAGTTTTGACCTCTCTTCTGAGCTCCAGTAGCCTACCCAGCATCTCACCAGCCTTGTCTACTAGACACCTCAAACTTAGCTTGTCCAAAGCTGGGCCCCCAGGCCTCCTCCCCAAACCTGCTCCACCTAGTCTTCCCTGTCTCAGGAGTGGCAGCTCAGTCCTTAGAGGTGCTCAGTACCCAAATGTTGGTGTCGGTCCCGACTCTCTCTCCTACCCCTGGACCGCCCATCAAGGGGTGGCGATTTTACCAGCAACCAAATCTCCCATCAAGGAGCTATGGCTGAATAGGAGGGACAGGGAGGCGGTAGTGGAATGGCCCAGTGCTCACCTTTCACACCTGCTTGCTCTGTACCCTGAGGTCCTGGTCCTTAACTGGCCCCAAGGATACTACAGCCTTTGTCAGATCCCATGCAGAAGTCCTAAAATTGAGGGGAGAGGATGGAGGAAGAGGAAGGGAGGAGGGGAAGGGGAGGAATGAGGCAGGGAGGGTTTTCTTGGGATGGAATGGACAGAAAATGTGAGGATCTAGAGAGCACAGTGTAAGTGGAAACTGGGCAAAGAGAAGGGAGTGTAAAATTCTTAGTTTACCTCTCCTGGCTGTTGACCCCGATGGGGAGGCAGGGAGGCTGCTCAGAGACTGAGCCTCTTTGTTCTGTCCCCTTCCCCGCACAGGTGTCAGCTGAGCAGGGTCGCTTGGGAGGACTTGCACTTGGTTAGTCCATTGTAGAGCTCTTGGGGTTCAACTCTAAATCCACAGGTTCAAATGTGGCTCAAGAAGCAGAGTGAGCCCTAGGTGTGTCCTCTGGAGCTCCAGGAAGATGAAATCGCCACTTCATCTGAACAGCCTAGTTTTCTGTGGTCCCAGATGACGGAGGGCTCATCCTGTAGGGAAGCCAGCTGGGGGCAGAGTCACCAGTTATAAACATGATATGGGATTTGACAGCAGACATTTTGAATTTCAGCAGTGCTGAGGGCTCTCCAACCCAGAATGCAGATGTATGCAAATGTTAAGCAAATGAGGGTGCCAAGTGGCTCCGGGAAGAAGAGAAGCAAGCAGGGAGATGTCAAAGGATGACCTTTGAGGAGCTGGGCCCAGGGCCTCCTGAAAGTCTCAGCAGGCTGCAGGGCACATGCAGATAAGATGCAAATGTGCAACTGGAGCCCAGCCACCTCTGTCTGCCCCGATCACGAGGAAGAGGAGGCCGCTAGATCCCCACAACCCCAAGCAAGCTGGTTCTCCAGAGGCCAAAATGAGAGGAGGAAGGCATGGTGGTGCTGGGTTCATTAAGGACCCCTGACTGGTACCTTGTAAAGGGGATGGATGCCTTTTAAGGATGCCCCAGGCACTTGGCTCTTGACCCCACACATGGTGTGGCTCTTGTGTCTTGAGATAGAACTCCAGGAGGGTGCCTGGCCAGGAGTGGGAGCGTCGGTGGGGCCAGGACTGTAGGTTCCCCACCTACCTCAGGAAAAGGTGGGGTGTTCTCTGGTCCACCCTCCTGGACTACCCCAGGAGCGTCTCCTGCCTCTACCCGTAGGCTGGGCCTCTGAGGTCCCTGCTCTGGCAGGCTGCCAAGAGTACATGTCCATTGGGGCCCAGTGAGCGCTGCCCGTGTTGCTCTCCTGGACATTTCACACCCAGTGTGGGCAGCCAGCCCGTTCCCCTGCAGACCCGAGATGGGATTCTGGGAAGCAGCAGCTGCTGCCCTTCCCTGAGCACCTGTGGCCAGCTCTGAGCTGAGCACTGCACCTGTGCGGCGCCTTTGTCCTCACTGCAGCCCTGCGTGGCAGATGCTGTTAGCACTCCCATTTGGCAGGGGAGGACACTGAGGCTCAGAGAGGTGGGCCACTGTCCCCGAGGTGACGCAGCTGGTGGGCAGCAGAGCTGGGATTTGAAGCCAGGTCTTTCAGACTGCATAGCCAGGGCACTGACCACTGCCCTGACAGTCCCAGTCTAAGACACTTGTTGCTGTTTGAGGCGGTCCAAGCTGGGAAGGACAAGTGAGTTAGGAAGGGTTGGGGTCACTTCAGGAAACGGAGGCAAAGCTGTTTCTGGGACTCCTGGGCGGACATCCCCTCTGTGTTATCCTGGGCACCTCCGTGCCCTGGGCTGTAGAGAGTGAGGAGGTGCAGGCCCAGGTCGGTCTTTGTCTAGGGAGGGTGCTGAGAGCTCTGGGATGACAGGAAGGTCCTGCCTTCCAGACCCCTTGGCTGGCAGAGGTGGCGGGGTGGGCGGAGCAGAAGGAGCTGTGTGATCCAGTGACCGCCCTGCGTCCCTGCTGCCCACACCGCCAGTGGCCCAGGCGGTGCCTGGGAGTCCCAGAGGGCCCATGGATGTGGAGGCACATCGGCTAAGGTGTAGTCTGAGCACCTATTGTGCACCAGCCCTCTTCATTGATCATCTTATTTAACTGCCCATGTGTGTACTTGTGTGTTTGTGTGTGTGAAGAGTCCCAGCCCATGTGCTAAAACCTGGGTGCGCAAAGGAGTCAGTATAGTAGGAATTGCGGGGAAGGGTAGTGGGACCGATGGGGATGTTCAAGGGGGTTCCCAGGGGGCAGAGGATAGGTCTGAGAGTGAAAGGTTTTTAGCTTCCCCCCCAAAATAGCCCTCATGGAACTTTCTCTGAGTGTTCAGTACCACAGGCAGAGGGTCCTTGGGGACTTTCCAGGTTGGGATTCATGCCCAGAGCCTAAGGATGGGTGCTGGAGGTCCATGAGCCTCTCAAAAAATGCTCAAAATGTACACATATGTGAGAGTCTGTCGGAGTGGGACCCACAGCCTCATCAGACACTCTCAGAGGTCTTGGGAATCGTTAGGGGTCTCTGATGTACACGGGGCATGAGGGGTTTCTCCCGCCCAAGCTTCCCTCACACACTGGAGGCAGAACCAGAGAGTCTTGGCTCTCGGTGCCGCTCCCTGGGGCAGCGTGGTCTTAGCTGCGCCTCTGCACTGACATCCCAACCCGATTTCCTGTGATCGCAGCCTCCCTGACACACCCTGCCTGGGCTCTGAGGCCCCACGACCCTCCCACAGCCTCTTAGATTTTGCCTGTCCTGGGTCCTTTGTCCTAACTCTGTCTCCTGGGCCCCCATTGCCACCAAGTGGCCCTGCACGACCCCATCTCCTCCCAGACCCACCCAGCCGCCTGATGCCACCGGGTACGGCTGTGGTCAGTGTGGATGTCTGTCTTCCCCACTCCCCACCCTAGCCGGAAGCCCTGGGGTGTCCCTTCCCTGCCCCTGGCTTCTCCCAGAGCAGAATGGTTTCCATACCGGTTGTCCAGCGATGCAGGTCTAGCTGCCCTGAACCCTGCCCCTAGGCTGGTGGGCTCCCCATCTCCACCTCACCACGCAGGAACGCTGCCTCCTGAGGGGCTGCCCTCCATGGGTGTTTGTGTGGCGCATGTGTGTGCCCACACATGCCTGTGCTGGATGCTCGCTCACAGATGTGCACACGGGCACCTGCACCCATGCATTCTCCACTCTTTCTCACGGAGTGGGCTGGGCCCTGGAGCCCTCCCTGTCTGGCCCCTCTTCCAGCCCTTTCCTGGGGCTCCTCGCAGCCCCTGGCTTGGATCCCAGCGTGGAAGGCACCATACGAGGTTATCCCTACGACAGTCCAGCATTGTTCCAAGCAGAACGCCAGCCTTGCCACTTTCCTGTTCTGTGACCCTGAGCATGTGCCTCAGCCTCTCTCAACAGAGGATGATTATCACCTCCAGTTACTGAAAACCTCTCGCTGTTCACCAGGCGCTGTGCTGGGTGCCGGGGGAGACAACAGCAAATGTGACATAGTTCCCACCCTCACTGAACTTACATCCTGGTGAGGCAGGAAGTGAGGAAACATAGAAAAGGAGGTTTCGGTTCTGCTGAGTGATGCTGAGCAGTATGCTGCTCTGTGGGGGAGTGTGAGAGAGTGCCCAGTGGTCACAGACAGCTTCTCTGAGGAGGCAGTGTTGGAGTGGAGCCCTGAGTGACAGGAGGCAGTCATTTAAAGATGTACGGAAAGAGCATTCTAGGCCAAGGGTACAGCTGGTGCAAAGGCCCTGCGGTGGGAATGAGCTCCGGGAGCAGAAAGAAGGCCACGTGGCTGACGGGATGGGGGCGGGGAGAGGGCAGTGAACCAGTTCAGGCAGGGCCTTTTCCGGCCATGCTGAGGAGACTGGTTCTAACTGAAGGGCAGTGGGAGCCGTTGGAGGGTTATGAGTGAGGGAGCGAAGTGATACAATTTGTTTCCACCGCTTCCTCCAGCTGCCACAGGGAGAGTGGGGAGGGGCTCAGGGTTGCCTCAGGAGCAGCTGAGACTTAGAAAGTGGCTGGCTTGGCATTTAGCCCTGGCCCAGCCAGTGTTCCACTATCACCATGAACCCCATTTTGGTTGGTGCTGGAAAAGAGGCTGCGGCACCCAAGGCCATCCCAAGGGCCGTGGTTAGCGGGAGCCTCTGCTTGGAGCAGGGCTTGTTTCAGGCTGAGGGAGGATGCAGGGGACCTAGCTACTGCCAGCCTGTCATTTGCAGGCACCTCCTTGGGGTCGTGCCCTGTGGCCCAGCTGTGCCCGCTTCCCCGGCTCTTGCCCGCAGCGCTGCAGGTAGGCAGGGTCACTGCTTTGGGTGGACTCTTCCGGTAGAAGATTTGAGCCCTTGACCTTGTGGGTGTCTGATAAGGCCCTGGGAAACTGGGGGCTCATCCTGTACCTCCAGCCCACCCAGGTGCAGAGGGAGGCTACTCTGAGTTCTAGAAGCAGCTACTCACTGTGTAACCTCAGGCAAAGCCTTTCCTGGCTCTGTGCCTTAATTTCTCCATTTGTCAAATGTGGTGGTGGAAAGAGTGGGCCAGAGCTGCCTTCCTTTCTCCTTGACCTCTGTAGTGTGTTCTTCCTTGGACTGCAGCTCTCCCAGCATTTATGACTGTAAGTTCTCCCACCAGCCCTGGGAACGGAGGTAATGCCCCCATTACAGAGATGGGTCCACCAAGACCAGAAGGAACAGTGAGTCCCAAGGCACATAGTGGTTCAGAGTGAGGACTCGGGGCATTTTTTCACACCTCTGCCCTGAAGCCCCCCCATTATGTGCCCATCACTTGGGCTCATTAAGAGAAGGGGTTCCTGGCTCAGCTATTTCTAGGCTCACATGGCCCTCAGCCCAGGCAGGGACTCTGGGCCCCCCGCCCAGAGTGGAGCTCAATGCTGCTCCTTGTCTGCCCACCCCCAGAAGCCAAGGACACGACCCAGTCCTGGGTGCTGGCAGAACCTCCATCCCTCTCCCAGCTGCAGGAGGACATGGCAGGGCAGGTAAGGCTGCGGCCAGCCCGAGGTAGCTGCTGGAAGTTGGGGGGTGATGTAGGGGCCTCTCAAGGGGTCCTTTATTTGTCCATAACCCTGGCTTTGAGGCTAGTGCAGACTGAGCATCAGGTGGAGCTGCTTACCGTCTCAAATATCAGGCTTTCCTGGGAGCTCTGACCGAAGAGGAGGCACCCCTCCCTGCAGGGGTTGGCCTCCATATGAGGTCGTGGGAGCTTGAGGCCTCCTGATGGAATGGGGTGAAGCCCTGTGCCCCCGATCCAATGCTCATCCAGGCCTCTGGGCTGTAAAGCCCGCCAGAGGACCGGAGCTCAGGCAGCAGGCCAGAAGGCCCCACTCCCCCGCCCCTTGCTTTCTCAGCGCTGCCCTGCCCCCAAGGAGGCTGGCTGAGGAGATGACCCGTTCTCTCTGCTCCCCTGAGTACACCGCCCCCCCACCCCCTGCCGCGGGAACAGAATGGAACAGCAACTGGAGCAGCAGGGATTTAGGGCAGGCCGGAAAGGGTCCCTCGCTCAGGGCCAAGCCCCTCGGGGTTCCCCATGTCCTAGGATCGGGGCCCAGATATTCTAGAGCTTGGCTCTGCAGACTGTTTTTTAAAAAAATTCTATGAAGGTTTTTTTTTTAAAGTGAAATCCATGCCCACGCAGTCTTCAGAACCGTAGGAGGTGGCATCAGGGTGAGCGGGCTGGGGCCCCAGACCCCAGTCCTGCCCTGTCCTCTTCCACTTCGTGTTTGACAACGAAGGTTAAATGAATGTGAAGTGTCCTGTGGTGTCAGAGCTCCCGCAAGCGCCCGGAGGTGATTCCCTTTCCTCTCCAGGCTCCTGTTCTCTGAGTGGGAAGCTTCTCCCACTCTATCAGTTCCCTGTAGATCCTGGTTCAGGAGGTCTGGGGGGAGGGCTTCATATTCTGTAACTTAAGTCCCTCAGGTGACACTTATGACCTGGCAGTATGGGTCTCATTAAGTCCTGCGACTGTACCTGCAGCTCATTCTGTTGCAGCCTGCGAGTCTGGCCAGTCCCTCTTCTCCTCCAGCCTCTCCTGAGTCCCTAGAGCGCCTTCTCCCGAGGAGAGTGGAGGCAGTGGGGGAAGCCAAGGCCTGAAAAGGGGAGGCAGGAAGTTGTTTGCAGGGGCTGATCTGTGTCCCTGGTGGCAGAGGTATTGGGGGTACAGTAGGGAGTGGTGGTGACCATCGCCTAGCATGGGTGGGGCTGGGGCACAGTGGGATGAGGGAAGAACGGACCGTCACATCTGCCCTCCTACCTGGGATTAGGTTGGGCAGGAAGCCTCTGGGAAATATGGGCTGGTTCCACTTTATTTTAAAGGGCACATGGCAGGTAGAATGGGTCTCCTCATTTTGCAGAGGAGAAACAGGCCCAGAGAAGGGCAGAGGGGAGTGGGCCTGACCTTGGTGGGGTGAGAGGAGCCCCGTCCTGGACCCACGAAGGGTCACACAGTGAGTTGGGCAGAGCAGGGCTTTCCCCTTGCACGCTCTCCCCAGAGCGCCCATGGCAGACTCCTCCTGAGTCCCTCTTCAGGGCTCAGCGAGTTCTGCAGAGCCCCGTGTGGAAGGGGACCCCAGGCCCCTTTGCCCTCTCTCCTAGAGCTGGAGCTTTGGGCGCTGGGCAGCAGAGGCAGCTGCGCTCTCAGCGAGGCTCCATGGTGGCGCTGCCCCCGCCCAGCACCCTGGACAGCGCCTCATGCTGGTTCTCGCGAGGGCTCACTTTGGCTTCTCTGGGGTGGCCTCCGTTCTGATAAAGCTGCACTCAGTTGGCTTCCTTGCCTCCTCTCTGCACCGCTGCTCTAAAGGCAGCCCCAAGCCCAACTCCTTCCGTGTTCCTGGAGCCAGGGCCAGAAAACATGTAAAGAGGCAAGGAGGCTGGCTGCTGCCAGCTTGGGCTTTGTCTCCATCACTCACCAGTGGGAGAGGAAGGGGGCTTGGAGGAGTTCTGGACCCTTCCCTAGTCCCTTCCAACCTGGGTCTTCTTCAAAGGGCTTTGGTGAGTCCTGGAGAGCACAACAGAGACACAGGAGGTACCAGGGAAGGCAGGGCTGGGGCACACAGAATGGTAGAGGGCTGGGGAGAGGAGTGTGGGGCTGGTTTGAGCAGGGCACTGGGGACACCATGGCATGGACCTAGACCCAGCCAGGAGGGCCTGCGAAGGTCATCTCAGTCATCCCTCTGTCTCCAGGCAGGCTGCCTGGTGCTGGGTCTGCTGGGCTTTAGACCCCCAAGCACCTGCCTGGTCTGACTCACCCCTTCATCTCGCCATCTGCTGCCAGGTCTAGTGGAGTCCCAGGAGCAGCCAGCACGGGGTAGAAGCAGTGCCTGCCATGGAGGAGGATAAGCTCTCATCTGGGCTGCCTGAGGAAGATGGAGCCACCTGGGACCCCAGCCTGGAGCCTTGGGAGGAGTCCGGGGTCCAGAATGGAACGGCAACCAGTGCGGACCTGAACGGTAGCCACAGCTGCCCAGGGCATGAGCTAAGGGGCACCCTGGCGGACACCGAGGAGCCCATAAAGAGCCCAGACATGGCCCTCCATCGCCTCAGCCTTGGCCTCTCTCTCACCAATGGTCTAGACCTGGGGCCAGACTCGGACATTCTTGAAGATTCTACAGAGTCCGGGCCCTGGAGGGCTGGTGGGCTGGCAGAAGGAGATGATGCCCCCAGGAGCCTTTGTCCGGACACTGAGGACCCTCAGCTAGAGTAAGTTGGTGTCTCAGGGTAGGAGCTCACCATTTTTGATGGCTCCATGCTATGCAGCCTGGGTCTAGCCACTTAGTCTCTATGGTTCTTGTTTTTCTCATCCATAAAATGGGAATTTCATGTCCCTCTTTTGCCCAGCTTCTGGGTGTTCTGGGAAAACAAAGCCTTGATACTGCAAAGGCCGACAGGCCTGTTGTGCCCCTACCCACAGTCCCCCAAACCATCACGGGCTATTTCTATGTGCGGCAGGAGGGCCATGCTCCCTCCACCCCAGGCTGGACATTAGAGTTCCAAAATGCCTTGATGGAGAAGGTCATCTGGTCCATCCCCCCCGCTTTCTGCAGATGAGGCTCTTGCAACTCTGCAATTGACCTCAATAGAGTAGGCTTTGTAGGTTAATCCCAGTCAGCTACCCCTGGCCTAAGTGTCATCTGCAAGTTCTACCAGGAATCTTACTTCAGTCCTACTTGGAGTTACAGCCCCTCTTCTATTGGAGTTACAGCCCCTCTTCTATTATCCTCAGCAGGAGGTGGAGAGACCTGGTATCGTGGAGATGCTAGTTGGACGTGGAGGGTGGGGATGGGCCAGGGGAATGTCTAGAAGACCCCACGGTGGGCTGCAAAAAGACAGTATAGAAGCCTCAGTGTGCAAGTGTGTGAGAGGTGTGTGAGTGTGGGCATGGAGAGCATGTGTGTGCCTGGCTGTGCGTTGGTGTGTGTGCAGGGATCTGTAAGCATACTGGTGTGTATGAGTCTGTGTGGTTGTGGGTGGAGGGTGTTTGTGTGTGCTTGGCCTGTGTGGGTGCACGTTTGGGCCTGCACGTGGGTGTGCAGGGCTGAGTGTGCCTGGGACTCCATGGGGAGGAATGTGGTACGTGGGGTCGGTTGCCCGTGTGTGCTGGCTGTGCCGTGGCCATAACAGCATTTCTCTCCAGGCAGGACCCAGGGCATCGGCTGGCCCGCAGTGGCGTGCCACAGGGGCGGGGCTTCTGGGCGCACACTGTTTGCGTGTGGGCCTCGTGTGTATTTAGGTTGACTGACAGTGGGAGCATGTGGAAGTTCCGAGGTTGGGCTGATGGTCTTCAAGCCCCTGCCAGAACCACCCTTCAGTTCTGTTCCGGTGCATGAGAGGGTGGCAGATGGTGGGTGGGGGAGCCATTCACGGCTCTGACAATAAGATGAGAGGCCCCAAGGGCAGGCTCTGTGTCATTGCTCAGGTGTCTTCAGGACCCAGCCCAGGAAGAGGTGCTTTTGCTGGCAGGTTTAGGTGTCTGCTCTCCAACCCTTCTCTTCCTTCCCCTCTTACTGGAGGTCAGTAAGAGGCCACTCCACCCTAGGCCCCTGCCAGGTGTCCTGCTGCCTTTTAGATTTCTGCCTGCTTCCCCACTTCCTTCTCTGGCCCCTCGGAGGCCTAGTGAGCCTGCAGTGTTGGCTTCTGCTGGGACCGGGATGAAAGACACCTCTCAGGTCAGTATTTTTCTCCAGGGGATACACTGGGACCAAACCTTAGGCACTGGGGGGTCCAAGGAGGTGTTTGAGGGGGAGGAGCACTTCCCAGTCCTCCAAGTACAGCTCAGTTCCTGCTAGGCAGCAGGGGCCGAGGCAGAAGCGGGGCCTTGCCAGAATCTCACGGGGAGAGAGGGCTGCCCTGCTTTGCAAACGATGGGCTGTGATTTACCAGGACCGGGCTGGGCTCAGCCTGCTTCTTTCTTTGCGTTTCTTCTTGCTGCCTCTATGTTTCTTTCTGTCTTTGTCTGGCAGCTCTGTTCCTCTCCGTCTCCCCTCCTCTGCCTCCCTGCTCTCTGTGTCTTGCTTCTCTTTTCTCTCTCTCTCTCCTTGGCTCTGTTTTTGTCTCTTTCTTGTTTCTTTTCTCTGAGTCTCACTCTCCTTCAGTCTCTCTCCTCTTCCTTCCCCGACCTCCCTGCTCACCTGAGCATCTCTCCAGGATGCCCCCATTCACCTGCGTGTGACACTTTGTTCTAGGTGCTGGAGATACATTAGTGAGCAGAACCTACAAAAGTTTCTACTCTCATGGAGCTTATGGTCTAGTGGGGAGACAGATAATAAATCACAAAATAATAAATTACTGTATTAAAGTATGTTAGAAGGGGGTAAGTAAGTGCTTTGGAGATACGAAGTAGGAAAAGGGGCTGGGTGCCTGGGGGCAGGTCCCAGTTATAGATGGGGTGGTCAGGGCAGGCCTCGTGGAGGAGAAACAAGGGAGGGGGCTTTGGCCTGAGGGCAGAGTACTCCGGCAGGGAGAGCAGCGGCACAAAGGCTTCTCCCAGGGCAGGGGCAGTGTGGTGGGCTGCGTGGGGCTGCCAGCAGCTGTTTATTCACCCGGTGCCCCATGCGGCAAGGTTTACCAGGTACCTACTGTGTGCTGGGCGCATCTGGCCTTGTGTGTGGGTAGTTGGGTGGGGCTGGGGCACAGATGGTGAGCAGGGGAACAGCCAGAAGACTTCATCCTGACAGGGGCTGGGAGGACGAGAAGAGCTACTCTGAGGATGGAGAAGAATGAGGGGACCAGTGTGATGGGTGGTGTGGACCCGCCTCCGGCAGTCTCTCTGAAGAGGTGGCATTTAGGCAAAGCCTGAGAGCTGCGATGTGGTCGGCCAACCTAAGACCCTCCCAGGGTATAAGGGCAACAAAATCGTGACTCTAGTTGTGATGGGGGAGCAGCCCCGTGGGCCAGGCTAGAGGGAGAGGACTCGCTTCATTCACTGATGCCTGCTATGGACCAGGCAGGGGTTGGGCTCTGAGGGGGGCGGGGGCGGCCTGCCAGTCCTTTTCACTGCTGCACCCCAGTTACCAGTCAGCATCTGGTAGTGCTGGCTGAAAAAAGGAATAGGCCACAAGCCACACCCACTCCCCGCCCCCAGGGAGTCCTGGCACCTGTGACTGGGGCACCCTGGCAGGATGCTGACTGGCCCTTGCATCCTGCAGGCTGGATGGTCCCGGAGAGCCAGATGTTCGGGACGGCTTCAGCGCCACGTTTGAGAAGATTGTTGAGTCGGAGCTGCTGCGGGGCACCCAGTACAGCAGCCTCGACTCCCTAGATGTGTTGAGCCTCACAGACGAGAGTGACAGCTGTGTCAGCTTCGAGGCCCCCCTCACACCCCTCATCCAGCAGCGGGCCCGTGACAGCCCTGAGCCAGGGACTTCCCTGGGCACTGGCAGCGTGGGGCCCGAGGGGGACATGGGAGCAGCTGGCGGTGATGGGGAGCTGGGCAGCCCCCTGCGGCGATCCATCTCCAGCAGCCGCTCGGAGAACGTCCTGAGCCGCCTGTCTCTCACGGCCGTGCCCAATGGCTTCCATGAAGATGGACCCCAGGGCCCAGGCGGGGATGAGGAGGAGGAAGAGGAGGAGGACACGGACAAGTTGCTAAACTCGGCCAGGTGAGGCCGAGCGCAGGCTGGGAGCTGGGAGGACCATTGAGCAGATGGGGAAACAGACCCCGAGGGGGCAAAGCAATGAGGGCTACCTAGTGGCCAAACAGCCCTCTCCAAGGTCACTGTGTCCTCTCTGTGCACTCAGGCTTCCCACCGCAGTCCCGAGGGTCTGTTCTGCCCTTCCAGGCCTGTCTAGCCCTGTGGGCTGGCGAGTTCTGCTGTGGGTTTGGGGGGCAGCTAATGATCTCACTCGAGGGACTCGATCCCCTCCTGGTGCAGTGGAGTGTCCTTCCCTGCTCTGGCCCATGTGGAATTTCAGGGTCCTGGGGAGACCTTCCAGCACCTGCCCAGGGCCTCTGCCTCAGGGCCACTGAGCCCCACCTCTCCGCCCCGCCCTCCCTCTGCAGTGACCCCAGCCTAAAGGATGGCCTGTCGGACTCGGACTCGGAGCTGAGCAGCTCGGAGGGGCTGGAGCCCGGCAGCACAGACGCACTGGCCAACGGGTGCCAGGGGGTCAGCGAGGCTGCTCGCCGGCTGGCTCGCCGCCTCTACCACCTCGAGGGCTTCCAGCGCTGTGACGTGGCCCGGCAGCTGGGCAAGAAGTGAGTTTCCTCTCCCACACTACCCCAGGCAAACCCTCTGTCTTCCCCAGCCTGAAAGGGGTGTAGGTGGCTTCTTTTAGTGACTATTAGCAGTGTCTGTTGGAAGGTGACTAGTAGAATAGTCACCTTCTGTTAGGGGTGCCTGGCGGCTGGAGGGCCCCCAGCAGTCCCTGAGAGCTCCTCTTCTTGCCGCTGTCCTCATTCCTGGCCTTGCCCCACATCTGTTTCCTTTCTGGGCTGCCTGGGCGAGGCGCACACGCTCAGGGAGGAGGGCGGTGGCAGCGCGGCCCCTCGGGGCTGGGGGACTGGGACGTGGCATGTGGTTGTGGGGCCACGAAGGATGGTAGTGAGGACAGAAGCAGGCCTAGCTCACAAGGCTAATGGGGACAGGTCAGACCCGAGACCCCCTAGTGTGAGCTACCTGGGGGCTTAGGCCGGGGGGTTGGCTCTGCTCCTGGGTCCCTCACTGCTCCCTTTGTCCAGCTTCCGCCACGTGGCTCCTGCCCTTGTCCTCCTGGCCCCAGCTCAGAAATCACAACGAGGAGCTCCCCTTCCTGAGAGGCCGTGACCCCCGACCTAATGACACCCTTCAGAAGCCTTTGTTGTGGCTGCTCCCCACCCTCCCTTGTCTCTTCAGCCCCTCCCTCTGTGAGAGTTTCCCCACAGCATGTAACTGTGCTGAAGTCTTTCCTCAGTGGGTCTTCTTCCTCCGGCCTCTCTACAGCCAAAAATCTCAGGGTTCTGTGCCCTGGGTGGCCTCTGCCCCCTCCCCTTCTCCACATCCAGCCCAGGGCTGGCTTTTCTTGCCACCTGATCCCTTCAGAAGCCCCTCCCACCGTGTTACTAGCTGCTAATCTGGTGGCTGTCACCAGACCTCCCCTTCAACGGTGCTGACACACTGGCTGCTCCTTTCTTTCTCTCTAATTACGTTTTTTACTATGGAACTTGCAAACGTGGAAAAACAAAGAAAATGTATTAAACCTTTACGTACCTATTCCTCAGATTCAAAGTTATCGACCATTTTTTATTCTTGTTTCCTCTACCCCGTGAGACAGTGCCCTGTCGTTTACTGGAATATTTGAAAGCTTATGCCCTGGCCGGTGTGGCCAGGGGCAGGCAGGTCTTGGTGGGTGGGTCAGGGTACCGGGTACCACTGCCCATGTGCCCCCCGTTGTTTGCTGTGCCCCGCTTCTCATGGACACCCCGTGCTCTCCTGGCAGCAACGAGTTCAGCAGGCTGGTGGCCGGGGAGTACCTCAGCTTCTTCGACTTCTCGGGCCTGACTCTGGACCGAGCGCTCAGGTCAGTGGGGCTGGGGCAGGGCAGTGCCCCCATTTGGGACAAGGCTGTGCATCTGGATTCTCATGCCAGCTCCGTCATAAAGTTGCTGTGCAACCTTGGGCCAGTGTCTTGACTGCTCTGAGGGAGGCTGGGGAAGGGGCCATCAGAGTGACAGCCTTCCAGCAACTCAGGAGTGTCCTCTACATGGTGGGTGCTGAGGCCTGTGAAGGTAGCGTTGCCTCCTGACTCTTCAGGAGAGGAAAGAAGGCGCCCGCCCCGCCCCCCAGCCCCTGCTTCTGACTTTCCCACAACTGTTGATGGAGATCTGATCTCAGGTCTCGCTGGTGCTCGGACCCAGGGGGTCCCTCAGGAGGCCCACGGTGGGAGGATGCAGCCCAGTGTCCAGCAGGCCCGTGGCCGAGGCGGCAGGGCGACACCAGGCCGGAGCCCTCGGGGGAGGGGCAGCGGTCTCTGAGCCAAGGACTGGGTGGCCCTGTGTGTTGGACCTTCTCGTCGTATCTCACGTGCCTCCTACACTTTTTAAATAAATGTATTTTCTCCGCTCAGTTGGGCTCTTTTCTGTTGTCCTGCTCAGAGTTCGCTCACCCTGCTTCTGTCTCCACCAGGGCGTTAAACCCACTTACTGGATTTTTACTTTCTTCTATTATATTTTTCAGTTCTAGAATTTCCATTTTATTAAAAAATATTTCTTATAGATGCTAATTTTCTGTGGAACTCCCCCCTTTTCACTTGGTTTCTCCATCTCCCCTCTCTTTTCTTGACATATTAGTCATGGTTATTTCAGAGTCCTTGTCTGCCATCCCAATGTCTGCATCATCTGTATCTGTTTCTTTTTTTTTAAAGATTTTTATTTATTTATTTTTAGAGAGAGGGGAAGGGAGGGAGAAAGAGAGGGAGAGAAACATCAGTGTGTGGTTGCCTCTCGTGGGCCCCCTACTGGGGACCTGACCTGCAACCCAGGCATGTGCCCTGACTGGGAATTGAACCGGTGACCCTTTGCTTTGCAGTCCGGAGCTCAATCCACTGAGCCACACCAACCAGGGCTTCTCTCTGTTTCTATTGTCTATTTTTTCCTTTTGACTCCATTAAAAAGGGTCTCTTTGCATGCTCAGTAGTGTTTTGATTAGATGCTGTGCGTTTTCTGTAGAATCACAGCGGCTCTAGGACACTGTGCATCTTTAGGGAGCGTCTGCCCGGTCATTCGCGAGGCAGTTCAGGGAGGCAGGGCGGGCGGTCCTCATCCACCCAGGGCCGAGCCGAGAGTTGGTGTAGGGCTCAGCCCACCCCAGGGGGAAGGTCCCATCAGGCTTTCCACAGGGACCCGGGTGTGTTCACAGGGGCCTCTCCTTTGGGTGGGTCAGGAATCCAATTTTATCTCCTCAATATGGCAAGACTGTAAAAAAACCAAATCCCTCTGCTTCTCAGAGGCTTTTTGCTCGACTCTTTGCACCCTGCCCGCACATTTCAGAAGCTGGCAAATCTCTCAAAGGAAAACTAGCTGTGCACTTGCAGCTCCTCGAGTCTCTGGGTTTGTCCCTTCAGTTCTGTGGAGCCACCAAATGCTTGCCTGCTGCCTGCGCCCATAGTCACCAGCCCACCTCTCTTCTCCAGAGCCTGGGTCCTTTTGCTCTTTGTCATGTTAGCAGTTTTCTCATAGCTCCAGAGAGATGTGTTCTGTTGGGTCTTCCCATTGGTCTCAGTGGACGTGCTGGTCTCCGAGAGCTGTGCCAGCCTGAGCCGAGGCTGAAGTTTGCATGGGAGTGGAGAGGACTGCGGGGGAAGGTGTTGGGTGCATCAGCACGTGACCAGAGGCTGGGCACTGGGCTGCAGGACCTTGTTTGTCAGCCCAATAGATTGAGGCACTGGGGAGCCACAGCAGGTGCCAGGTGTAAATCAGGATTTGGGAGGCAATGCTGATAGCTGCATGCCAGCAGCTTTTGATCCAGAGGAGTCAGGCTTCTGAAGAGGGTCAGATGGGAGAAGACAAGGCCTGGGTTTGGTGGCAGTTGTCCTGGCTTAGGGCTTAGTGAAGACCCCCAGGGAAGGGGTGTTGAGCTGGGAGTAGGGGCTGGGATGGGTTTTAGGAAGTCCTGGTGTGAGAAGAGGGGGCAGACGGAGCTGGGGGCCAGTGGAGGGGAAGAGAACAGGGAGAGGAGGAAAACCAGGTGGCAGAGGGTGTTTTTGTGCAGTAGTTGATGGATTGGGGTTGAACTGTGGTCGGCAGTTTCAGATGCCTTGGGAAGCCTCGGAGGGTAAGGGCTGGCCAAGATGGGGCTCATGGGTTTCCCTGAGGAGCAGCACCAGAGAGGATGAAGCAAAGTGGGCATTACAGAGACCAACAAACCATTGCTGAACTAGTAACGAATCGGCTTCATGAACCAAGGCAGACAGAGACCTAAGCTGCCTTGGCTTGCAATTTCCCCCAGATGAGGGACCCAGGGCCCTCTTCCAGTCCCCTGGTTTGGGGACCAGCTGCCAGGGCCCCTGAGAGCTGGTGACCTCACTAGCCTTGGGAGGGATTCAGAGCTGCCAAGCGGAGGAGGGAAGGCCTTCCAGGCAGGGCCCAGCCTGCTCAGAGGCACCAGGCAGTGAAGGCGCCTGTCCTGTCCAGGATGTGAATCCTGTGCGGGGAGGCAGCAGGTGGGTGCGAGGTTGAAAGACAGGAGGGAGGTGGGGTTGTAGGGAAGGCCAGGATGTGAGGAGCATGGACATTGTTCTGAGGGCTCTGGAGAACCAGTGACAAATTTTAGGGAGGGGTGACTCTGATGTGTGTTTAGAAAGACCTCCCGGCGTCTGCAGGGAGGATATGCTGGGGTGGTGCTGGGTGCACGTACCTGGAGAGGAGGAGGAGGAGGAGGAAGGATTGAGACTGGGAGTGAAGAACCTCTTGGCGACAGCTCAGACCTGCAGTGGGGGAGGAGTGAGGCAGGCCAGGGCCGGGCCTGGGCTCAGCGGGCAGCACACGGAGTAAGGGGAAGTGAGGGGGAGTGAGGGGTGGGTCTAGCCGAGGCAATGCAGTCTGAGGGGCAGGCGGATCAGCCTGGGCCCAGGCTTCTAGGAGGGAGTGAGGAGGGGGCATTTACCCCAAAGGAGAGCTGACGCCTACGCTGCCGTGTTCTGTGATTGTTCCTTGTGCTCTGCCCCCTGCCTACTTCCAAAAGGGCCCTGGAGGGTGATGAGGGCTGAAACTCCGGAAGCTGTCCTGGGCGCCTCCCTGGGCTCGGGTGCTGGGGCGCCAGGGCGCTGGCCCACTCGGGCAGGCGTGTTTGTGTGTCTGTGTGCATGTGTGCGCACGCGTGTGTGTGCATGTGTGTAGTGGAGGACCCAGACTGACTCGGGGGCTCTGGGAGACCCTCAGCATCCCTGAATTGCCCCCCAGAACCTTCCTGAAGGCCTTCCCGCTGATGGGGGAGACGCAGGAGCGAGAGCGGGTCCTCACTCACTTCTCCCGGAGGTACTGCCAGTGCAACCCCGACGACAGCACCTCGGAAGGTATGGCCCCACTCTGCCGCCCCCACCGGCCAGGCCCTGGCTTCTCCCTGCCCCTGGCCCACCCGCCACCCTGTCCTGCTCAGTAAACATTGAGTGAATGAACTGTGGCGCACATGATGGGCACTGCCCGTTGGGCAAGAGACCTGCAACTGTTGTGTCCATCGTCATTCCCAGGCCTGAAAACCCTCCATCTAGAGATGCAGCCCTTTGCTCTTCATTCTCGCTGGTCCCCTGTTGCAGTGCCGAGTCTCGGTGTGGTGGGAGTCCTGATGTGGGGGTCTGGTTTGGAGCCCTCTTAGGGGAGGGCTCTGCTGTAAGGATGGACCTGAGTCCCAGAAACCCGGGGACTAGGCCAGTTATTGGAAGCAACACAGGCCATGGCAGGGTCATGGCCCGGGAACCAGAGCCATCCGTGTGAATTTGGCCACAGGAGGCAGGAGTTTGGGCTGGAGCAGGCCCAGGGGGTCAGGTCTCCTTTGAGGGAGGGGTTGTCCCTGACCTTGGGCAGGCAAGCAACTGCAGTGCTGCAGCGGGGGTAGGGCAGGGAGCGTCATGCAGGCCCTGGGTCCAGAGACGCATTTGGCAGGCGGCTGGTCTCTTCCAGGCTCTAAGACCTTCAGGCTGGCTCTGTCAGGAGACCTCTGGTGGCGGGCGGGGGTGGGAGCGAGTGGGTCCTCACACTGAGGGGGCCACCGTTTCTGATTCAGATGGCATCCACACGCTCACCTGTGCCCTGATGCTGCTCAACACGGACCTGCACGGACATGTGAGTTGGGGAGGCCGGGAGGGGGCGTGTCCTCTCACTGACTCACCCGGGCTGTCCAGGGCTCAGCCTTCTCTCCAGCCCCCTTCCGAAGACCTGCTTAGTACTCATGCTTCTGTCAGCTGGGCAGTGCGGCCTCTAGGCCTGGCCCTGCCCTAGTTTATCCCCCGAGGGGGGCCTCGGGCCCCGCTCAAGCAGCTCCTACCAGTCAAATGGCAGTGTTCCTCAAGGGATAGTCTTGTCACCCTGCCCCTACCAGGCAAACAGTGAAGTGACAGATGGGCTCCGGGTGGGCTATGAGGCTGTGTCTGGCCTGGGCCTTGGGCTGTCTCAATGCTGCTCTGACTCAATAACTCCTTTTTCCTCCGTCTGCTCCGGGGACCCCTCTTTGGGCTCTCTTGCCCACCCTCAGGTGGTAAGTGTGGCTGCTGGTGTGCATGTCCTGTGGGCATCGACTCTCATCTCGTGTTTCCCCTCCGTGTCCCCACCACTGTGCTGGCTCCACCCATCACTGCCCTGTCATGGCTCACCCGGGGTGGTCAGAGTCCCCTGCTGGGTTGGGGATATTTGAGTGACTTATGGGGACAACAGGCCATCATGTCTGGTTCCAGAGTCAATCCAGAAAGTCCAGGGCACGTAGGGTGGAAGAAGGGACTGGGACAGACCCGACTTCAGATCCTACCCTTGCCTCCATGCAGTAGCTCTGGGACCCTGGACGGGACGCTGGCCCTCTCTGGGTCTCAGGTTCTGCTGCTGTGAGGTGGCGGTGATGGTTTCCCCCACATTGCCCTGAGGGGGCCGAGAGGTAATACCCACAACACCAAGTGTCAGGGTCTGGCACCCAGTAAGGGTTTAGTTATGAATAATATTGTTCTGTGAGAATAACAATAGTATTCATGATCACTGTTAACATTTGAATGATGGAGAACCTGAAGGCCCAGCCCACAGATCCCTGCAGGGTCAAGAATGTGAAGGCCACGGTCTGTCTTATGGGAGCCCGCGTGGGCCAGGGCACACTGGGGCACCTGGCCTGCAGACGCTGAGGGCCTCGGTGACCTTGGTAGGAAGAGAAGCTGTGTGACACCTTGGGTTAGTCCGCCTACACCCATGGCCTGAGTGTGGGCAGGAAGGAAGATGTGTGCATTCCATGGGAATGTCCCCAGAGCTAACGCCTGTTAACTAGCTAATGTTCCCCCAAGACCAGCTTGCTCTGTTTTTCCATGGGGAGCAGGTGTGGCTAGCACACCTTAGAAGGAGCATTAAGCACACCCCACCTACCCTTGGCGGGGCCTGAGAGCAACCTCAGGACCCCGTCACTGCTGTGCCACGCCCGGGATGCCCTCTCCATGGCCCAGGGCTGCTAAGGATGCAGCAGCCGCTATTCAATGGAGTCCCGGGTCAGTAACACCCCTGATGGGCGTAGCTGCCCCTGACCCCACATTGATGCCCTCAGCTGAAGAGAAGCGTCAACGCATTCACACATCAGAGCAGGTGGAGCGGGATTGTTCATGTTCGTGGTCACCAGATGGCGAGGATCCGCCTTTCCCTCCGGAGGTGGTATTGCTCAACGGTCTGCAGCAAGGGTTGCAGGCTTCTCCGCAGGACAGCTGTGTGGTCAAGTTACTTAACTCTCGACGCCTCAGTTTCCCCCACTGTAAAGTCCCTGTGAGGCTTAAGGAGACAGTGCTAGTGAAGCCTTTAGCCCAGGGCCTGGTGGTTGCCGTTACTCTGAGCTCTCCACAGGGCCCCATGGAAGCAGTGGCCCCTGCTCGGAGCTTTCCCCCTCTCTTCCCTGCCTCTCGGCTGCTCCTCAAACACCCCAGGCCTTGGGTGGGTCTGTGGCCAGGCCGGCCATAACTCTTTTCTGCTGGGAGACAGAGGCTATGGGAGGGTCTGAGAGTCTAGGGCAGGTTAGGAGGTCCTGTGGATCCAAATGGGGTAGGGGCCGAGGAGATGGGCACTTGGAGGTCCCACATCATCCCCCTCCCTTTGGCTTTGGAATGACCCAGGTACTTGTCTCCATTTTTTCTTTTCTTTTCTGGGTACATGTCTTTTTGCCTGGTTGTTGTTATTATTAGTTTTTACATCAGATACCTCACCTGGTTTGATTTCACTTCTTGGTGATGTGTCGCCTGGCGTTTCTGTCCTGAGAGAGAGCAGTTTTGGCAGGTGTTTCACGCGGACTGGAAGAGAAAGTGTACTCTGCAGTCGTTGGTTGGAATGCCCTATGCGCGTCAATAAGGTCGAGCCTTGTGATTGTGCTGCAAACATCTTACATCGCCTTAGTGATGGTTTTTATTGTGGTAAAGTGTACATAACGCAAAACTTACCACTTTGACCATTTTAAAGTATACAATTCAGTAGAATTAAGCTCGTTCACATGATGGGCGACCGTTACTGTTCTCTGGTTCCAGACCTTTTCATCACTCCGAGAGGAAGCCCGCACCATTAGCAGTTGCTCCCCGTTCTCTCCTCCCTCCAGCCCCTGGAAACCACTAATCTGCTTTCTGCCCCCATGGATTTGCCCAGTCTGCGTATCTCATGTAAACGGAATCACCCAACATGCAGCCTTTCGTGTCTGATTTCTTGTAGTCAGCAGCATGTTTTCAAGGGTACATGAAAAAGTTCTGGAGATTATTTGCACAACAATGTAAATGGCCTTAACACTACTGAACTATATACTTAAAAATGGTTAAAATGGTAAATTCTGTACATTTTGTTGTAGCTTGTGTTGGCAGCTCATTCCTTTTTATGGCCAAATAATGTTCCACCACAAAGACGTACCGTATTTTGTTTATCCAGTCGTCTGTTGCTGGGTATGTGGGTTGTCTCCACTGTTAGGTTATTGTGAATAGTGTTATGAACATTTAAGAACAATTTTTTTTGGTCTGTACACCTGTTTTCAATTCCTAGGAGTACATGAGCTTTGTCAAAAGGTGATTTTGTGTTTAACTTTTGGATGAATGGAGAAACTGTTTTCTATAGTGGCTGAACCATTTTAAATGCCCACCAGTAACGTATGAGAGTTTCGATTTCTGCAAATCCTCACCAACACTGATTCCCTCCCCACCCCACACAAAAAGTTATTGCTGTCCTCGTGGGTAAGTTTTGGCTTTGATTCTCATTTCCCTAATGACTAATGATGTTGAGCATTTTTTTTATGTGCTCTTTGTCAATTTGTATAGTTTCTTTGGAGCAATGTCTATTCAAAGCCTTTGCCTATCTTTTTGATTTGTAAAATTTAATTTTACAAATTGTGGTAAAAATACCCATAACATAAAAATTTACCATTTTAACCATTTTTAAATGTATAGTTCAATAGCGTTAAGGCTATTTATGTTGTTATACAAACAATCTCCAGAACTTTTTCATATTTCCCGAACTGAAACTCTATACTCATGTTACTTTTAACTTTTTGAGAAACAGCCCTACTGTTCTCCAGCAGTTGATCTGTATTACATTCCCACCAGCAGTGCGCAAGGGTTCCGATTTCTCCACATCCTCGCCAAGTTGTTATTTTTCTGTATCTTGATAGCAGTCATCCTAAATGGTGTGGAGTATTATCTCATTGTGGTTTTGATCTGCATTTCCCTAATGATTAGTGATGTTGAACATCTTTTCATGTGTTTGTTGACCATTTATGTATCTTTTTTGGACAAATGTCTATTCAAGTCTTGTGTCCAGTTTTAATTGAGTTGTTAGTGTTTTGTTGTTTGGTTGTAAGAGTTCTTTATCTATTTTGGATTTGCAAGTTTTCCCCCATTCTGTGGGTTGTCTTTTTCCACTCTTGATAGTATCTTTGAACTTAAAAAAATTTATTTTATTTATTTTTAGAGGGTGGGGAAGGGAGGGAGTAAGAGAGGGAGAGAAGCATTAATGTGTGAGACAGTTGCCTCTCACACGCTCCCAAAAGGGGACCTGCCTTGTGACCCAGGCATGTGCCCTGACTGGGAATCCTATTGGTGACCGTTCAGTTCACAGGCTGGCGCCCAATCCACTGACCCACACCAACCAGGGCTGATTGTGTCTTTTGATAAGCAAAAGTTTTAGATTTTTAGGAATTCCCATTTATCAGTCTTTTTCCTGTTTCTTGATTTTGGTGTCATGTTTAAGAAACCATTGCTAAATCCAAGGTCATGAAGATGTATCCCTAGTCTTCTAAGAGTTTTATAGATTTAGCTATTATGTTTAGATCTTTGATCCATTTTGAGTTAATTTTTGTATCTAGCGTGAAGGAAGTGTCCTACTTCATTCTTTTGCTTGTGGACATCCAGTTGTCCCATCACCATTGGTTGAAGAGGCTATTCTTTTCCCATTGGACGGTCTTGGCACAGTTGTCGAAAGCACAATAGTGGGTGTATTTATGGACTCTTAATCCCATTCCATTGACCTATATGTCTGTTGTTATGCCATTGCCCCTCTGTTTGATCACTCTGGCTTTGTAGTAAGTTTTAAAATCAGAAAGTGTGAGTCTTCTAACTTTGTTCTTTTCCAAGATTATTTTGCGATCCCTTGCAATTCCATATGAATTTGAGGATAAGCTTTTTTATTTCTACAAATATAAAAAGGCCATTGGAATCTTGATGGAAATTACATTAAACCTACAGGTCAGTTTGGGGAGCTTTACTGTTTTAGTTATATGAAGCCTTCCAATCCATGATCACAAGTTGTGTTTTTGTTTATTCAGATCTTCAATTTCTTTCAGCAATCATTTGTCGTTTTCAGTGTGCAAGTCTCCCCCTTCCTTGGTTAAATTCATTCCTAAGTATTTTATTCTTTTTGATGCTATTGTAAGTGGAATTGTTTTCTTTCACTCAATGATAGTTCATTACTAACATATAGAAATACAATTAATTTTTTAAAAAAGATTTATTTATTTATTTTTAAATAGAGGGGAAGAGAAGGAGAAAGAGAGGGAGAGAAACGTCAATGTGTGGTTCCCTCTCATGCACCCCCTACTGGGGACAAGGCCCACATCCCAGGCATGTGCCCTGACTGGGAATCTAATAGCAACTCTTTGGTTTGCAGGCCCGCACTCAGTCCATTGAGCTATACCAGCCAGGGCAGAAATACAATTAATTTTTGTGTTGATCTTCTATCCTGTAACTTTGCTGAATTTGTTTATTAGCTCTAAAGTTTTTCTTTAGATGCTTTAGAATTTTCTAGTATAAGATCATGTCATCTGCAAATGGAGATTTATTTATTCATTTATTTTTTCCTAATTGCTCTGGCTAGAACTTCCAGTACAGTGTTGAATAGAAATGGAAAACTGAGTGTCCTGCCTTGCTCCTGATCTTAGGGGAAAAGCTTTCAGTCTTGCACCGTGAGGACGAGGTTAGCTGTGGGTTCTTCATATGTGCCTTTTATCATGTTCTCTTCTCTTCCTAGTTTGTTCAGTGTTGTTATCGTGAAAGGGTGTTGGATTTTGTCAAATGCTTTTTCTGCCTCAGTTGAGATGATCATGTATTCTGCCCCCACCCCATTCTACTAACTCAGTGTATTACTTAGTAGGTTTTGTGCGTTGAACCACACTTACATTCCTGGGGTATATTTCACTTGGTCAAGGTATACAGTCCTTTTAATATGCTGCTGGATTCTGTTTGCTAGTATTTTGTTGAGGATTTTTGCATTTATAGTCATAAGAGATATTGCTTTGTAGTTTTCTTTTTCTGTGATATCTTTGTCAAGTTTCAGTATCGGGTAGTGCTGGCCTTACGGAAGAGTCAGGACGTGTTCCCTTCTCTTCAATTTTTTTGAAGAGTTGGAGAAGTATTGATGCTAATTTTTCTTTAAATGTTTGGTGAAATTCACCAGTGAAGCCATCTGGTCCTGGGCTTTGTTGTGAAGTTTTGATCATTGATTCAATCTCTTTACTTGTTACAGTCCTATTCAGTTTTCCTATTTCTTCTAGAGCCAGTTTTGGTAGTTTATGTGTTTGTAGGAATTTGTCCATTTTATCTAGGTTCTCTAATTTATTGGCCCTAAGGAACTGTTAACTAATTAATTGTTTATTATTCTTGTTCTTCCTGTTACCGAGAAAGCAGTGTTAAAATCTCCAAACAAGATTGTGAATGTAATTTTCTCCTTTCGGGTCTATCAATTTTTTTTGACTGTTACTAGTGGCACATGAATTTGGGGTGCTTCTATCTTCTGGTAGAGTGACCCTTTTACCATTATTCATCGTCTCTGTCTCTAGTAATGTTTCTTGTCTTCAAATCTATTTTGTCAGATATTAACATGGTTATACTGAAGTTCTTTTGTTAGTGCTTGCATGTACATATTTTTCCATCCTTTGCTTGCAAGATTTGTGTTTCATTATATTTATTTATTTATTTTAAATTTTTATTTCTTTATTTTTAGAGGGGGAAGGGAGGGAGAAAGAGAGGGAGAGAAACATCCATGTGTGGTTGCCCCTTGAACGCCCCCTACTGGGGACCCGGCCTGCAACCCAGGTATGTGCCCTGACTGGGAATTGAACCTGCAACCCTTTGGTTCACAGGCCGGCACTCAATCCACTGAGCCACACCAGCCAGGGCATGTGTTCCATTATATTTAATATGTATCTCTTGTATCATACACTTAAAAAATTGGGTCCGATAATCTTTGCCTCTTAATTTGACCATGTAATGAGTTACCACTGTATTGTAGTTTAAATGTACCAGGTTACTATATGTTTTTTCTCTTTTTTTTAAATCCTCACCTGAGGATGTTTTTATTGATTTTTTGTGAGAGAAGAAGGGACAGAGAGAGAAGCATCGATTGGCTGCCTCCTATATGTGCCCGGACCGGGGACCACGGATGGAACCCACGACCTAGATATGTGCCCTGACTGGAAATCAAACTCCCAACCCTTTGATGTCTGGGATGGTGCTCCAGCCAACTGAGCCACACCAGCAACGGCAAAATACCCTTCAAGCCCTTTAACTCCTTTTATTCCCCTTTCAACTTTTATACTACTGTCATCATGCATTTAACTGTTACATATTTCTATATATTTTACTCCTTAGAAAACATTATTATTATCGCTTTCCACCATCGATATCTATTCATTTAGATCTGGCCACCCTTTTTGTTGTTCTTTATTTCTTTCTGCTTTTCCATGCTTCCATCTAAGATAATTTTTCTTCTGTCTGAAGAACTGCCTTTACTATTTTCTTTCTTAATTTCACTTTTTTGAAGTATGACTGGGGTGTTTCCCAGGGCGCCTCGTCCTTGGTGAGTCCTGAACTCCAGTTTTTGTCTTCCAGTCCTGTAAGGCTGCACTCAGCCTTTAGCCACTGCTTGTGAACTGGCAGGTGCTTCAAGGAGGAAAGCTGCTCCTTGCCGGGCTCGCCTCTCCGCAGTTCCCTCCTTTGCAGGGTCTTTACCCTTGAAGTCCTCACTGCTCTTACATCTCTCCCAATGCCTTCACCCAGACGTTTTATTAATATTTTGATCAGCAGTTGTTTCTTCTGGGAGGGTTTGTCTGCAACACGCTAGTCGTTGTTACGAGGACTGGGAGGCTGGCCTGGTTATTTTTTGATCCCACGCTCCTGACAGCCGAGGAAGGTTCAATGTGGAACTCAGACAATATCATCAATGTTGTCCTATGCTTTTTAATTATGGACGCACATGTAAGTGGCTATACGTGCACATATATACACACATGTACATGTAAAGTGCATGCATAAACATGCATAACACACTATATCACACATAGGGTGTGGAAATTCTTGCTTGTCAGCTACACATAAAGCCTTATATCATTGTTTTCTGAATGATTTTCTGTGGTGTATGAATGCCCCATATGATATTATAGAGTCTGTGCTAAAGTGGTGCCGACATCAATAAATTTGGGAAGTTGTCCATGGAATCCTCTCCTTGGAGACATCTAACACATTTAAACATGTTGAAAACTCTGAAACATGTAAAAAAACTTATTTGATTATGAAATCCCTTTTGGGGGGAATAGCTGTTCCATTGGTAGGAGAATCTTGGGAGACAGTGCCTCATAGCAAACCTAAATCCACAAAATCCTGTACCAACAAGTATCTGGTATTTAAGGGTCCTTGTCCTCACAAAGATGAAGTGTCATCCAGTGTTTCCTCAAATGTGGACACAGCAAGGAGAGTCTAAAAGTATCAGATGTTTGGGGGCTGGAGCCCCTTTGCTACTTAGTGGGTAAAAAGAGGGCAGAACTTGGGGGCGCACTTATTCCCAGCTTTTCGTCTGTTTGTACCTCCTGGAGGAAAACCGTTTGCTGAGGTTCCCTTGCTCCCAGCCGAGCTCAGCATGGGGTATAGACGGTGGGAATTGATTTTTGGTTTTCATAAGACCAAACTCTCCCTCACTTCACCTACCTCTTGGAGGTCTTGCCGCCCCTCTGTACAGGTGAGAGGGTGAGACAGTTGTGACGGAATACAGAGCTTCTGCTCAGGAGCCAAGAGGCCTGGGTTCAAGTCCTGGTGCTGTGTGACCTTGGGAGAGTTAACCATGGAGTAGCGGGTGAGAGCATGGGCTTCGGTGTCAGACACACTCAGCCCTCCCACTTCCTTGCTGTGTGATCATGGGCACATCACCTTCCTGCACCTCGGTTTCCTTACCTGTCAAATGGGGATAGTAATAACAACCACCTCACCTCCTCCTTGTTGTGAGAAGGAAACAAGATAATGCATGTCAAGTTCAATAGCTGGAACATAGCAGGCACCTGGCAAATGTCAACTATTATAATACTTCATTCAATCTGACTTCTTCATCTGGGCTTGGGGAGAACCTCAACCTCTCATGATGCTTCAGAATCTTGAATGTGAAAGAGAGTTTCGTAAACTCTTGGAGACAAAGGAAGTCCTGCCCTTGCTGCCACCTCATCCCTTCTGGCTGGGCAGGGCAGGAGTGGGACCACACCAGCCTCCACCCCTGCCCTCAGGCAGAACCATTTCTCCATTATAGAACATTGGCAAGAAGATGTCCTGCCAGCAGTTCATTGCCAACTTGGACCAGCTGAATGATGGCCAAGACTTTTCCAAAGACCTGCTGAAGGTATAACCTGCTAAGGGTCCCCATGCCCCCAGCTGTACCGGGGTGGATGGAGAGGAGAGAGGTCTCTGCCCCACTAAATCCTGATATTTCAGATTCTTAATAGTGGAGTAAGGGCCACTATGACTTTGGGACAGAGTTCGAGGCCGTCCAACTCAGTGTTTGACTGTTATGTGTTCCTTGAGCGAGGCAGAGCAGTAGGCTTTGTGAGATTTGTTTTTAGTGCTACATCATCGTTATTGCTGTCATGGTAACCATTGATACTGCCACCAATGGCCACAGCTGCCTTGGCCATCACCATGACTTTTACCACCACCACCACCAACTTCACCACAGAGAAAAGCCCACTCATTCCTTCAACATCACCAGGGATTAAGGGAATCTAGTTTTCTTTTGAGGCTGAAGCTCAGGGTAGAACTCTGGCGTTTCAAGCCTGCTCAGTTCTCTGCCTTTAAGGAAGAAAAGCAGGGTTTTTGGGGGGTGGGTAGAAGATGAGTTCAGTTTTAGGTAGTAGGTTTGAAGGGCCTGGTGATACCATCTGGGCAGCTGGATAGTGAATCTGGAGGTTAAAAAATAGAAGATTGTCTCCATCACTCTCTTACCATGATACTTTTTCTCGCCATCAAGAAGCACTTGTTAAGAATATATTTGTGAGGTCAAATAATCCCAGTCCTACCACCCACCTACCCACTTCTCCCCATCTACTCATTTACCCACCTACCCAGCCTCCCATGCATCCAGCCTTTTGTCCACTCACCCACAAACTCATCCATTCACCAGTCACCCACAAAGACATCCCCTACACCCTTAAATACTGCCCCCCACACTCCACACCCAGTCATCCATCCACCATCCACCTATTTCCCCACCCACCCACCTACCCAGCAACCCATCTACCTACCCTACTCAAATCTGTCCACCCAGCCATCTACCCAATCATTCACCCCAACCCCATTCACTCCCCATCCAACAAACAAGTATGAATCGAACATCCACTTTATCCCACTGGCTTAAAAGTGCTCCCTCACTGTATCCACATTGCTAGAGGTAGATGGAGATATATTCAATTTTTTCACCAGAGCTTCTCTCTTTCTTTTTACCCCTCTTCCAGACCCTTTACAACTCCATCAAGAATGAAAAGCTGGAGTGGGCCATGTGAGTAGTGCCCATGGCACAGGTATGGGGCGAGTGAATCACTGGGAGGGGGAGGGGAGTGACTGGGGGTGCAGGGAAGTCACTCCTGCCACTCTCCATGGTGCTGATCTCTCCCAGCTCAGGGCCACATTGACCCCAGTTCAGCTGGCCAAGCACCTGGTATTGAGTTCCCTTTTGGGTTCCTGTTTTCTGTCTTGATAAAAAGCATGCAGTGTTAACACTGCTATGGAACAGATTGAACTGTGACTTTAGTTCTGTGATAGCCACACTGGTTTTCTGTACTGGGGATACTGCCACTATTCTTAAATGATAACTCTTTCCCCTTCGGGAAGTAGGGAGTCAGGAGGCATGGGTTCCCTTATGACCACAAGAATATGACCATATTTAGGTGGCAACTGTTCTTGGCAGTGGGGAGGGGTGACTGCCCCCTAGCTTCTTCCCCTGTGAAGGCAGTGGGTCCTGGAGGTGCCCAGCCATTTGGAAAGGGGTATGGTGACCTTGCTAGTTGGTGAGACTGAGAGGCTCTGGGGAAAGTGGCTGCCCTGCCCTGCTGTGCTCCCCAGGGCAGCCTGGGTCTTTGGATCTGTGTAGAAGTCCAAGGCAGGGATTGTTAGGAATGTCAACCCCATGGGAAAGAGCTGCCATTCTTCTACCAAGGCTCAGTGGGGATCCTCATCTGCTGGCTGCCCTCCCTCAGCATCCGGGGCTTGGTCAGCAGCTTCCATCTGGCTATAAGTTCCTGATCCCTGGAGCTGGGTTTTCAGGGTTGAAGACAAGAGAAGGAAGATCAGGAATGAGGTTTGGAGATAGTAAGGTCTTCAACTTTGTGACCAAGCTTGAGGATTAGAGCTTGGAGGTCAAAAATCAAAGATCAGAGGTCAGGGGTCAGAACTGAAGACTTGAGGGGAGGAGACGAAGATCTGGATCTGTGATCTGGAATTGGAACCTCCTCTTCTCTGCTCTTCACCTCGACTGGCTCCCAGAGGAGAGGTTGGGGGGAGAGGGCATGTCGATGTGGGGCTGAGGCCTCCCTGGAGATGGTTACTCAGGCCTAGTGCTTTCCCAGTGATGAGGATGAACTGAGGAAATCCCTGTCAGAGCTGGTGGATGACAAGTTTGGGACTGGCACAAAGAAGGTGACGCGGATCCTGGATGGTGGCAACCCCTTCCTGGATGTCCCACAGGCTCTCAGCGCTACCACCTACAAGCATGGTGTGCTGACTCGGAAGACTCACGCCGACATGGATGGCAAGAGGAGTGGGTGTCAGGCACGGGGAGAGGCATGGGGAGGGATGCTAGTCCAGATGGGTTCCACCCCCTTTGCTGCTCCTCTGGGGATGCACACACCAGTAGACATGTGGGGGAAGCAGGGGAGGAGGAGATATTGGGGCGGGTGGTTGTGGCCACACTACCTGTGCCTCGTCCTCAGCGCCCCGTGGGAGGCGTGGCTGGAAGAAGTTCTATGCGGTGCTCAAAGGGACCATCCTGTACCTGCAGAAGGTGAGAGATTGCCTCAGTGTCCTTACCCATGAAGGGCCAGTCATTCCCCCATCCAGCCTCTGACTTGTGGTGCCCAGAGGGTCTTGGGCAGGACCTGGGGCGTAGGCAGGTAGATGCTGGGTCCTCCCCAGTCAGGGGACTGACTCGAGCTCATAGAGGAATCCTGTAAGTGCCCAGGGACTCAAGGGATACCCAGAGTTAGGGCTGTTCAGGCTTCTGGGAAAAACTGGGGTGCGGGGAGGAGTGCCGGGAGTGTTTCTAGTTGGGGTTGGCATGGCATCACAGAGGCAGGCATTGAAAATGGAGGAAACTATATCGACAGAGGGAGGGAGAGGGAGGGCTGTGGAGGGTGGAGGAAATGTGGGTCTGTAAGCCAGAGCCTGGCCATGACAGAGGCTGGCCACCCCCCACCTCACCTGTTCAGGATGAGTACAGGCCTGACAGAGCTCTGTCTGAGGGTGACTTGAAGAATGCCATTCGCGTGCACCATGCTCTGGCCACCAGGGCCTCCGACTATAGCAAGAAGTCCAACGTGCTGAAACTAAAGACAGCTGACTGGAGAGTCTTCCTGTTCCAGGCACCGTAAGTAGGAGTGAAGCCCCTCGCACCCCCTGGACTCAGGCCTGCAGCCTGGAGCCTGCACTGTACCCCTCTTCTCATGTGCGTCCGCTTCAGGGCGGGTGCCTTCAGCTCCCCCTCCACGAGTGCGGCCGCTCGGCACAATCCTACAGCAGGGTCCCCTGCAGTCGTGGTTTCCAAGCGGGGTCTCCGCAGCGTCTCCTGGAAACTCGTTAGAAATGTGGTTTCTCTGCCCAGCCCCTACCCCAGACCTGCTGAATCAGAACCTCTGGGGAACCGGCCAGCGATTGGGCTTTAATGAGTGCCCCAGGTGATCCTGATGCACACCGAACTCCCCACATACGGGGTGATGGAGTCTAGGAACCATCCTTCACTTCCAGTCAGGGTCGGGGGAACGGGTGGGAAAGACTCACCCTACAGTTTCTCTGCCCTGAACCCCATCCTTCTACGACTTAATGTTTCACACGGAAGAGGCTAGTAGACGGGCCCTCGGGATGGGCATGCGTGTGCCTGGCTAGGTCGTGAGGACAACCAGCTGCCTCTAATGATCCCGGGCCAGCTGGCTCTAGGATCCTTCAGCTCCACGGCCATTAGCTCTGGACCTGGCAGCTTTATTTTCACTTGAAAATCCAGGTTTTGCCTGGGAGCTGGGACAGAGGGGAGCTCCTTACACAGATGTGACCAGGCCCATCCAGCCCTCACCCCACCTTCCTCCCTCACTCCTTTGCCCACAAACACGGAAGTATTTGTGCTCTCTGTGTGCCAGGCTGGTGCTGGGTGCTGGGTGTTGGGTCAGGAAGAGTTCTATTTTGAGGAACTGGTGTCCTTTTCCCCTCCCATCCTGTTCCCAGGAGCAAAGAAGAAATGCTGTCCTGGATCCTGAGGATCAACCTGGTGGCCGCCATCTTCTCAGCGCCGGCCTTCCCAGCTGCTGTCAGCTCCATGAAGAAGTTCTGCCGGCCCCTGCTGCCCTCCTGCACCACTCGCCTCTGCCAGGTACACGCACCTGGGGTCACAACACCGCCTCCCCAGGCTGCCTCCCCGATGCCGGGCCCCCTCATTCAGCTGCCCTCCCCTCAGCTCCTGCACAGTGCCCTGGGCTCAGAGACGAGACGAAGGGGCACCTCCGCTGCACCCCACCCGCATTTACAGATGGGAAGACCGAGGCCACACACAACACCGGCCTGGCTGTGCCGCGGTGGGTGGCACGCAGGGTGTGCTTCCATGCCAGTGGCGGTGTATCCTGTGGGTGGGACTGTGTGCTCTGTGGGTGGCATGTATGTTTGGGCACCAATGCGAGAAAATCGGTGTGTCCTAGGGAGCCAGGGATAGGGAGACTCGGCTGGCCCTTCATCCAGTCATCTACCCTTAAAAGTTTTATTTGTAATCCTAAAAAAGCTCCAATTCATCCATACTCCAATTTTTTAGGGTTTTTGGCGGGGAGGATAAATGGAGGACCACTACTGGAGAGGAAGAGCACAGGGGAAGCTTCTTTCTGCCTTTGCCAGCGGCAGGCAGGCCCTTTTCCTACTGGGCCCTTGTCCTGGGTCTCTCCACTGAGCTCCTTGGGCTGCTGCTTTTGCCCAGAGCCCCTATGCATGCCCACTCAGTGCACACACGTCCACACCACACATGTGTTCATGCATGTGCACACACATGCACCCAGCCCCCTGCCCATGTAGCACGAAGTGATGTGGCTGTCCTGGGGTGGGCAGGAAGGTGCAGGCCCTTGTCTGTGTGCCAGTGTCTCTGCCTGTCTTTCATTGTCATTCTGGGTCTGTGACCCTCACATGTGTCTGGCATGAGTGTAAGCGAATGTGTGCATTGTATGGAGCCAGCGGTAGCCGAGACAGGCTGCCCTTGGCTCGGAGTGTTCGTGTGCACCTGGGAGTCCATAGAGCCAGGGGTGTGTCTGGGTGATTGTGTGTCTGTGTCGGGAAGTGTCCACGTGCACATACAAGCTGCGGGGCTCTCATCCCTCGAGCCTGCTGGGAGATGTTTAGGAGAGCTGATGCCGCCGAGAGCAAGGAGGAAGGAGGAAGGTAGAGCTCCTTCGAGTCTGGAGTCTGGCCCTACCCCACGTATCGATGGCCCTGGCCAGGCCTCAGTTTCCCTGTGGCAACGCAGGTCCTGGCAGGACAGGATAGATGCACCCCTATGATATCCCAAGAGTGGACCTCACATCCCAGGACCTGTCTTTGCAGGAGGAGCAGTTGCGTTCACATGAGAATAAGCTGAGGCAGGTGACCGCAGAACTGGCTGAGCACAGGAGTCACCCGGTGGAGAGGGGCCACAAGTCCAAGGAGGCGGAAGAGAGCCGGCTGAAGGAGCACTATCTCACGTTTGAGGTGGGCCCTCTGGGGGACAGACTGTGAAGGACAGGGCTGGGGCCAGAGGAGGCCAGGTTCCCCTGTTTCACCTCCCACCACCAACATCATTCCTTAGCCAGGAGCTCCTACTTTGGGGGTTCCCCACTTTGGGGGCCCCCCTGAGGCAATCTTGGACTATGCATGGCCTTCTGTGGGACAGTCTGTACAGTCCAGCTGTCATTTGTTAATCACACAATTGTGCCCTCACTTGTGTCTCTTGAAGAGCACCTGCTGGGCTCCACCAGACACCCCCTCCCTGCCCACCACCCCTCCCAACCTTCTCCAAGCCCCACTCGCCTCCACTTCCCCATAGGCCCAGCTTCTCGGGAAGCTTTCCCAACCAAGCTACAGGACTCACAAGCCCTATCCACGTGACTTTTCCTGCTCTGTCTCATTTTCCTCGTTCCCATGTTTCTTAAGCAGAAAACTTCATCTCTCCTTCTAAGCTCTCCTTTCCGTCTCGTCTCTCTCTACCCACTATCTGGATTTTGCCTCACGATGCTTTGCAGATATGGCTGTCCGAGTGTCACCTTTGATGGGTGAAGGATGGGGTTGGCTTTGGGGAGGAAGGCAGGAGCCGCTTGTCCATTTTGGACTGGCCTTCAGACAGCCCTGCACATGGGAGCGGATAGACAGACAGGGAGGTGGAGACTGGGCTCGGAAGCCCCCGGAGCAGGAAGTCAGCAGTCTCAGTCTCCAGATTTCCACACTGATTTTCTGTCGAGGTGTAGGGGAGAGGGGAGAGCTCCCAGGCTAGATCCTGGCCTTTTGAAAAACCTGAAGCTTTGTAGCTTTCAGAAGTCTTCTCAGATCCACTCTGTTTGCAGCCCAAAATGGTGATGGCAAATGCTGTAGTAGACTGATCTCTTGTGAACTGCCAGGCGCGATTCTTATCACTTGTCTTCCATTGATGGATTTAATCCTCATATGAGCTCTGTAAAGTGAGTTCCCATTTTACAGGCAGGGAAACTGAGGCTTGGAGCGGTCAGATCACTTGCCTGAGGTGCACAGGTAAGAAGTTCAGGAGCCAGGATCCTCACCCAGGCGATAGATCGGTGGATTGCAGCTGCACTGCCCTGGCCTGTCTCACGTCTGCCTGGCTTGCCGGGGTGGGGGTGGGGGTGGGGGTGGGAGGGTGGGAGGTGGTGGTGGGGGAGGTGAAGACCCTAGCAATGAAGGGTCTTTCTTTTCATGTGCCTGAGCTGGGCAAGAATAGAGATTCCTGCCCTGGTTGGTGTAGCTGAGTGGATTGAGCGTGGGCTGCGAACCAAAGCATCGCAGGTTCGATTCCCAGTCAGGGCACATGCCTGTGTTGCGGGCCAGGTCCCCAGTGGGGACCACATGAGAGGCAACCACACATTGATGTTTCTCTCTCTCTCCTTCTCCCTCCCTTCCCCTCTCTAAAAATAAATAAATAAAGTCTTAAAAAAAAAAAAGCCTGTCTAGGGAAGAAATATCATTAAAAAAAAAAAAAATAGAGATTCCTGACCCTTCTTCCCTACTTCTAGGACCCCAGGCTCTCTCGACTCCAATGAGGACCTGAAGCTCAGGGTCAAGGCCATCAGACACTGTCCAACCTCCCTCCTACATGTTTACTAAGTCACAAGCCGTTTAACTGCCTGTGAATTTACCTCTCTCTCTATGCCCTCACCAATGCTGGACATTATTGAATGTTTTAATCTTCAATCTGATAGGTTTAGCAAGTGGTGTCTTATTGCTATTTTAATCTGGATTAAAAAATTTTAATTGTGATAAAATACACATAGCATAAAATTTACCATTTTAAAATATATGGTCCACTAATGTTGTCTATTCACAGCGTGGTGCAACCAACCTCCAGAACTTTTTCATCTTCCCAAACTGAAACTCTGCACCTGTTAAGCCATTCCCCAACCCTCCCCTGCCCCCACCCCCACCCCAGCCCCTGGCAACCACGATTCTACTTTTTATCTCCATGAACTTGATGACTTCAAATAAGTACCTCAGATAAGTGGAATCACACAG
Source organism: Trachops cirrhosus (assembly GCA_028533065.1). Lineage (NCBI taxonomy): Eukaryota > Metazoa > Chordata > Mammalia > Chiroptera > Phyllostomidae > Trachops > Trachops cirrhosus. The sequence continues at coordinate 25,619,622 of CM052546.1, read as the reverse complement.
AACTGGAGTTTTTGTGACATCACATAATGTAATGTCCTCAAGGTTTATTCATGTTGTAGCACATGTGAGAATTTCCTTCCTTTTTAAGGCCGAGTAATATTCCACTGTATGTACACACCGCATTGTGTTTATCCATTCATCTGCTGCATGTTTGGGTTGCTACCGCCTTTTGGCTATTGGGAATAATGCTGCTATGAACATGGGTATGCAAATGTTTCTTTGAAACCCTGCTTTCAATTTTGGGGGCTGTATACCCAGAAGTGGTATTACTGGATCATATAGTAGTGTTATTTTCTGATTTTTGAGAACTAGCTATACTGTTGTCCACAGTGGCTAGACACCACTTTACATTCCCGTGAGCAGTGCATGAAGGTTCCAATTTCTCCATGCCCTCACCAACACTTGGTATTTTCTGGTGTTTTTTTTTCCTTTAAAGATTTTATTTATTTATTTCTAGAGAGAGGGGAAGGGAGGGAGAAAGGGAGAGAAATATCAATGTGTGGTTGCCTCTCACACGCCCCCTACTGGGGACCTTGGCCTACAACCCAGGCATGTGCCCTGACTGGGAATTGAACCAGCGACCCTTTGGTTCGTAGGCCAGCACTCGACCCACTGAGCCACACCAGCCAGGGCTTTTTTTCCTTTTATAGTAGCCATCTCTAATGGGTGTGAGGTATCTCATTATGGTTTTGATCTTCACTTCCCTAATGATGAGTGATGATGAACATCCTTCATGTGCTTATTGGCCATTTGTGTATCTTCTTTGGAGAAATGTCTGTTCAAGCTCCTTGTCCATTTTTTGATTGAGTAGGAGTTTCTTTTAAAGATTATGTATTTATTTTTAGGGAGAGGGGAAGGGAGGGAGAAAGACAAGGAGAGAAACATCGATGTGAGAGAGAAATGTTGATCAGTTGCCTCTCACATGTGCCCCTGTCGGGGACTGAACCCGAAACCCAGGCCTGTGCCCTGACACGACTTGAACCAGTGACTTTTCACTTTGCAGGAGGATGACCAACAAACTGAGCCACAGTGGTCAGGGCAGGAGGGATTTTTTTAAAAGTACATTCTGGATACTGGACCTTTAGCAGATAATGATTTGCAAATATTTTTCTCTCATTCTTTATATTGCTTTTTTACTCTATTGATTGTGTCCTTTGATACACAACATTTAAATTTTATTTATTTATTTATTTATGAATGAGAGGGGAAGGGAGGGAGAAACAGAGGGAGAAAAACATCGATATGTGAGAGATACAGCAATTGCCCCCCACTGGGGACCTGGCCCACAACCCAGGCAGGTGCCCCTGACTGGGAATGGAACTGGCGACCCTTTGGTTTGCAGGCTGGTGCTCAATCCACTGAGCCACCCCAGCCAGGGCAAAAGTTTAAATTTTTGATGCAATCCCATTTATTTTTATTTTTGTTGCCTGTACTTGCCTATTTTTTTTTATTGGATTGTTTTTCTCCTTTTTATTGATTTGTGAGAGTTCTCTGAATCTTAAGGGAATTAGTCTTTTGTCATCTAAGATACAAATAGTTTTTCACATTTTGTTGTCTTTTGACTTTGTTCCTGGCCTTTCTCTTCTCTTTTCCCAGAAAAGCCGTTACGAGACCTACATCCACCTCCTGGCTATGAAAATCAAAGTGGGCTCAGACGACCTGGAGCGGATTGAGGCCCGGCTGGCCACCCTGGAAGGGGACGACCCTTCCCTCCGAAAGACACATTCAAGCCCTGCCCTCAGCCAGGGCCATGGAACTGTGACTGGCAGCAAAGCCACGAAGGATACCAGTGGAACTGACACTTAGTCGACATGGATGGGCAGGCCCCAGAGGCAGGCAAATGCCCCGGAGGGGCCAGAGAGCACAATTCTAGCCAGGGGCCTCGGACCAGCTCCACGCAGTTGACCGGCAGCCAGAGGGGTGCGGAGAGCCCCATGGGCTGAGGAGATGGAGATGCCCTTCATGGCATTGGTTTTGCATCCTGGGGCTTCTCTGGACCTCAGACCCTCTTGCCGGCCCTCGAATCCCTGCCCACTGTGGAGTCCCATTGTACAGGCCGGTTGTGTGCATGCTCTAGATACCATCTCACTGGTGAAGCGGAGAGGACAGTGGACTTCCCAGGCCCTCATCTTCTTATGAGTTCTTCCTTCATCTCCCTTGTTTCCGAGGGCAGGTCTTGACTCCAGGTCTCAGCTTGGACTACCACCCTTTCTCCTCTTCCTTCCTCTGAAGTGACCAACAGCAGGTCTGCAGACCACCAGCACTGTCTGCACTCCCTCCACTCAGCAACCTCTGGAATCGAACCCGGTTCTCCCTGTCTCACATCGCAATAACCCAGGACCCTCCGTGCCAAGCTGCTGCTGCCCATGTGTGCGTCCGCCTCACCTTCCATCCATTGAGGCCACTACTGCTTTCTTTTATATGAACAGAAATGTGTATATATATATATATATAGGAATTATATATATATGGACCCCTGTTAAAGATGGTTTTGGAGCTGTGATATCAGTTGGAGGATGAAATAAGGTGAAGGAAAAGCCTCTCAGGGCTGCGACCCTGCCCCCTAGTGGCCCTGGCACTCTGGGAGGGAAGGCAGACATCGTGCTGACCTCCTCTCCATTTTTTCCCTCTTCTGGCTGACCTGTGACTTACGTTGCTCTTACAGTCGATGTTTTGGAATAAATAGACAGTGTGTGTGTGCGCCACCCCATCTGTCCCACAAGCATCATGGTGTGAGTGGGATGGGACCATGGCTGTGTTTAGTTTTTGGTCTTTATGTTGGTGCTGCCAGATCTCTGAGCCCCAGAGGTGGCCTCTTGTTCAGATCTACTGTTACAGGAATAAAAGATGCTCTGCCTTGCAAATAGCCACTTGTCAACAAGCCCAAAGGTGTTTGGTCGGGGAAGGTTATAGAAGCCCTTACTCCTTGGTCTTGGGAAGAGGCGAAATGACAAGTTGCTGCTTGTTTTTTAGGTCAGTATTTCTTCGTTCTTTAGTGACTTGGAAATGCTAGCTAAGGACATGTCTGGGAAGAAGGAGAAATTTGCCACACGGTGATCACAGACCAGCATCCTTTAAACCTTGCATTCCTCAGACAATTGGTGGGGGCAAAGGCACCCTCAATGCAGCTGTGATGAGCGAGTCCTTTCTATTTTTTAAATAGATTACTGTAGTTTGGCCAGCAATTTGACCTCACTGGTAACACGTTTAGTTAATAAGTCAACTTGTGACTAAGTACTCAGCATTTACAAGTCCGCTCACATTTGATGCAGGGGACATGTGAGTCTATGGAGAGATGCAGTGATTTAAATCCAGATTATTTAATTTGGATCAATTGAAGTGTATTTTATATTCGAACCATCTGGCCCCTCCATTTTGCTGAGGGGAATTAAAAGGTCATTTAAGTAAAATTGAAAGAGCTGTGTGGCAACATAAAGAACTGTCTGTGCTTTCTCCATGCTGTCTCCGAGGTCATTTGATTTTTGGGGTCAGCTTCCCATTGTCCATCTCCTGAGGGCAGGTGAGTGAAAGCAGAGGAACAAGCCCTGTCCGCTGCAGGCAGTTGTGCCTCCCATCAGTAAAAAGAAAAAATTAGTTCACTTTCTTAATTGTATCATTATTTATTGTAAATTATATACATGTACTACTGTACTAAAATATTATGTACATTATAAAACATACACAAAAATAGAAATGTAAAAAGATGAGATGAAAATAAATCTAAATCAAAGTTCTAGTATTTTTTCCTGCATTCTAATGGACCATTATGTTCACCCTGCAACCTCTGCCCCTAAAGTAATGCCCATTTTCCAGGACTTCAAATCCAGGGCCTGGAGGACCCCAGGTAAGATTGTAAGTGGTTGCGCCACCTATTGGTCCTGGGAAGTGGCTGCAGCTCAGGGATTCCTGGGGGCTGGCTCCTTGAGGACAGCTGAGAATTCGCCCTCTCATTCAATGAAGGTCGCTGGTGCTGCACTTGGTGCTGGGGATGCTGTGGGGAGAAAAGGGCTGACCAGCTGCCTGTCCACATGGGGCTCACAGTCTAGAGGGCAGGAAGATAGGCAGTCACCATCACCATGTGGGACTCTGGGAGGGCTGGGGAGACAAGCCGAAAACGATCTGGCAGAGAGAAGAAAGAATTGGAGGAGTGGCGAAGAAGACTGACTCAGGAAGTCGCAGGAATGTCCTAAGTGCTCCTGGGGACAGAGTGGTATAGTAAGGAAGTCATTTAACCCGAATACACTGCTTCCTGACAGGCTAACCTAAAGATGCCCCAGTGCAGAAATCTGAGAGGCAGAGCGGAGAAGGGCTGGCCACACCTGACCCGGGTCCCTTTCACACTGGTGAAATGAATGAGTGGCTGCAATGATGAGAAAAGAGTCAAGGTTCTGACCTTAGACTCCTAGCAGGTATCCTCGAATCCAGAGCAGATAATGAAGACACCAAATGGGGACAGTGAAGGCCAACGAGTTTACCAGTTATTCAGTTACTTAGGGGTTGGTGGGTTCATTGGAGTCTTGGAGGTGGTTTCTGAGGGAAAGTTTAGACGGTAACAGCAACTAGGCCCTCAGAAGGGGCAACTGAGGACACTAAGCGCAGTCATGAAGTCAATGGGTTCACCAAGAATTCATTCTTAATTCCTTGGGGTCATGAAAAGGTCAATGGGTTCACCAAGAGTTCATTCCTAATTAGTTGGGGTCACACAGAGGTCAACGGGTTCATTGGAGTTCATAGAGGTGGTTTCTGACTAAAGTTCAGAAAGTAACAGCAACTCCCTCTCAGAAAGGTTAAATGAGGACACTAAGAGGGGTCATGGAGAGGTCAATGGGTTCACCAAGAGTTCATTCCTAATTACTTGGGGTCATGAAAAGGTCAGGGGGTTCATCAAAAGGTCATTCCTAATTACTTGGGTTCACATAGAGGAATCACTGGCTTTAGAATATTTAAAAGCCAACAGCAAACTCAGAGCCAGTAGAGGGGTCTGGATGAAAACATCAGATGGGGGCCAGTGATCTGCAGGTTTATGTAGCACTTAGTTCATTATTTTCATTTGTTTCTTTGTAATATGTTTTTTCTTCCAGTGACCCACAATAAATGCAGTGACATTTTTATTTTTCTCCATAACTTCCCTTTCATTCAGTGTTTGCCATTCTGTGTGATTTAAGAATGCAAGACACAGGATGTCCTCATCACCATCATCAAATGGGCTATTAACAGGCACCTACAGGCATGCTTCATTTCACGTTGTTTTACTGTGTTTTGCAGATGTTGCGTGTTTTAGAAATTGAAGCCAAGACCTTCCAGCAGCAAAAAGTTTATGACTTGCTTTATTGCAAGACTCGCTTTACTGCGGTGGTCTGGACTGAGCCAGAAACTACACTGGGTGCTTTATGTATGAAACTTCCACAACAACCCTTTGAAGTAGGTATTAGCATCACCATTTCAGTCGAGGAAACTGCAGCCTAGAGAAATCACACAGCTAGTGAGGGGTGGAGGTGGAATTTGAACTCAGGCCCTGTTGATACCTAAGTCCTTTCGATCCTAAATCTCTGTTCCTCCCACCTGTAGGTCTCAAAACTGACCAGACACACCCTGGGGGCATTCGAGTACACACATCCGCAAGTCCAACCCCTGAGCAATCTGGGTAGACTTCCTTACGTTGGGCTGGAACCTAATGGCTCCTGGTGCTGGGTACTGGTTTAATAAATTAATCAATGAGGCTGAAGTCTTCTTAACCCTGGACCTCCCTCTGCCTTCTCCATGCCTGAAATGTACTCTTCATCAGGGACTGCGGGCTCAGACAAGCCCTGGCTCTGAGGGGTCGAGAGTCGGGAAAAGTGTAACACCCTGTGGGCTTACAAGCTGCAGCAGCTGTGGTCTTCCTGGCGGCCAAGGGTTCCTATTATCCACCTTGCGTGTCCAGACATTGCCTGTGACAGGCCTGAGGCCCCAAGGGTCATCTTGCCTCAGCTGCCCCAGTGCCAACCCCGCAATCCTTCCCTCCTCACCTACCTAGGTCCTGAAATAGTTGCCTCAGTCAGCTCCTGCAGCTCCAGGGCAGGAACTGGGCCAGGTTCTGAGGCTGAGCTTGAAGCAGACTAATTTGCGTCAGCCCCTTGGCCAGGATCCCCAGCAGCCAGAGGGGATACCTTGTGAATGTTCTTGGAAGAGGAAGGAGGGTTGGAGCCTGTCCTGGGAACTGGAGCCAGGGAGATTGGAGGGAGTGTCTTTTCCTCCCAGGGATTACCCTGGCCCTCTCCAACCTCCACCCCAACATCCATCCATCTCCACCCCGGGTCTTCATCCTCTGTCTGCCCTCCTCGCCTGGGGGCTAGGCACACACAGTCAAACATGAGTTATTTCTGATTTTATTTATAATATAAAAATGTTCAAGTGTCAACAGTCAGGTGTTTGGACAATTCAGGACAGGGTTCCCATTTGTCTGGGATATCTTTTAAACAATTACCTTTTGACAAATTAGCAGTGGACCCAGTTTTGGGGAGGGTGGGGAGGACAGGGCTGGAGAGGGAGTGGAAGTCATAGGTGGGTTGGAGGCTGGGAGTCGGACTGAGAAGGAAATGGTGTTACTTTATTGCTAAAAGGGGGATCAAATAGACTGTCCAGTGGCTCTTCTCGGTCCCAGCGTGACCATGCATCCAATCTAAAGAATCTGAAATGCAAAGGACATGCAGGCGTAAAATAGAAAAGACGACCTGTAAACGAAGGTGCTGCAGAGGACGAGGGCGTCCTGGAGGCCATGGGGGAGGAGGAGCCTCGAACATTGGGGCCCTGGCAGAGCTGCCCCCTCCCTGGGGCGGGGACTGTTGGGAAGACCTGGTGGTTCTCAGTGCCCCCTCCCTTAGCAGCTGTGAGGAGTGGGGAGGCCCCCTCCCCATTCAGGTTGCTGTCGCTGGGCCTTAGTCTCCCTCTGGACATGACATGACCCAACTCTAGCTCCAAGCCTAGGATCCCTAGCCTTTCCTTAGGGGGACCCAGGACTCAAGATCTTGCAAGTGGGCAAAGGGCCAATCCATCACTGTCCCGCACCTCGCCCCGCCCCCCAACCCCGCAGGCTCTTCTCTGCCCCTTTTCTCTCACCCCCTCCAGCTTGGGATCCTACATTCCCCCCACCCCCACCCCACAACCCAGACTTTTCTCCAGGAGCTCCAGATTAGCGTACAGCAAAAGGCACCACAATATAGGTTTCTATTAAAGAGTCAAAAAATTGGCCCATCTCTCTTTTTTTTTGTTGTTTCTTTTTTTTTTCCGAAGCTGTAAATCAGGATGTTACATATAAATAGTTTCCCTATAAAAACGTCTTTGCCGTTAGCTAGTATTATAAGACAATTTTTGCTAAAATGAAAATAAAACATTTTGTTATACCTTTTTCCTTTTATAGAAAATAAAAATATTTTTATTTCTTTTTCTCCTCCTTTCTCCAGTCGGTGGTCTCCCTTCTCCTTAAAGACGGGGGAGGGGGGAGGGCGGGCCCTAGAGGGGCGCCGAGTCCTGCTTGGCCCGCGCGGGCGGCCCGCGGCTGTGTCTGCTGCTGGCCTGGGTGCTGTGGCTTTCCAGGGAGTAGTAAGTCCTGCTGTCCGCCGCCCCGCACAGCGGCGGCGAGTCCGAGCGCAGCGCCTCGTGCGCCGCGCGCAGGCCGAGGAAAGGCGTGCTCTCTGCTGCCAGCGCCCCGTCCGCGTCGTCCTCGTCCTCCGAGGCTGAGGCCGAGCCGCCTCCGGAACCGCTGCTCAGAGACAGCGAGTCCCGCGCCGCGCGTGCGCGCTGCGCCGCCAGCCCGTTGAGGCGCGAGCGGCGCCAGCGCCGGGGCCCCGCCGACGTCCTGCGGGACGCACCGCGAGCGCGCGGCGGCGGCGGTGGGGGCGCGCACTCCTGCGTGGTCTCATACTCGTCGTCCTCTGGGATGCGGAAGGGGCTGGCGGGCAGGCTGCCCAGGCTGCCGCCCAGAGCGCAGGCACCGCGCCGCGGCCCCGGCCCCACCGCGGGGTAGTAGTAGCTGTCGTAGCTGCGCTGCATGTCGACACCGGGCCCGGCCTCGGGGCCGGGGGGTGCCGGGTGCCGCAGGAGCGGCTGCTGCTCCGCCAGGCGGTAGCTGATAGGCGCGGCTGGCGGCAGCGACACAGCGTGCGCAGAGTTGGGGGACGTGATCTCAAAAGTCGGCACCTGCGTTGCCAGCGAGTAGTGGAAGTCCACGGGAGAGAGGCGTGCAGGTGTGGTCAGGGCCGACACATACCTGCGGGAGAGGCAGAGGTGTGGGCTGGGGGCCTGGGCGAACGGAGATCACGAACACCTGCGAGAGCTATGGTGGTAATCCTCAGTGACCTAAGCAATTTCCTTAACTTTTCCGAGCCTCAGTTTCCTTATCTGTTAAGCGGGGATAAACCACCAGTCCTTAAATGTATCAGTGGGATGTTATAGCCCAATGCCTGCCTGACCCTCGATAAACCTCCGTGAACGGTACTTTGCTGTGCTGATGCCCAGCCATCGGTATTCCTGAATGGTTACCCTCCGTCAGGCTCAGGCTGGGGTATTTGACAACTTGTAGGATCTCATCTAATACACTAATTCTATAAGATCCTATGTTATCCCATATGGCATGTGAGGAGACTAAGACCCAGAAATTGAAGTCACTAAAGGTTCACCCAGCCAGGGAAGTAGTTGAGGTGGCATTTGAAGAGAGGGTAGGCAGGAACCAGGATTCATACTGCCCAATTCCAGAAGTCACTAGATGCCATTTAGCCTCCCATGTGACTTGGACTCACTGTTCTTGCAGGAACAATCCATCCCATGGCTGATGGCGTCAGTAGGGGAAATATTTTTTCTTATATTGAAGCTAAAAGCTGCCTCAGGGAAATGACTGCTAACACCTCAGATAGGATCCTCAGCCCAGGGCTGTCGGTTACCAAGATACCACTTACCGAAGTCTCCCTGATCTGGGCTAAAGACCACCTCCAAAAGTTATCCCTTGCTAATATCTCCCAGTCTGGGTCCCAAGTACCTGTCCCTTCTCTTTCTCCACACCCTCCTTGCTGAAATCCATTAGCCTCTTGCTCAACATTTGTCCACTTCAGTACAGGGACCACCCACCTCCACGCCTCTCTTCCAAACTCTAGAGCTGGCACCTCACTGCTCTGCGGAGTCCCCATTACTCTCTTTCTGAATTACCTGACTCGCCTCTCTTCCCTTTATCACATGCACATCCAATTAACCACTAAGTTGTACCATTCTCCCTGTTCTGGAGCCACCTTCTGCCCTACGCCACCCCATTCTGGGCCTAGTTGTTTACTCTGGTCATCTCCCCCACTGCAGGGTCTCTCCTCCTTTACTCCATCCAGTCCCCAGAGCAACCCTTTAAAGTCACAGCTCTGTTTACCTACCCAAGGCCCCTGCCTGCCCCCTGGCCCCGCCCAAACAGAAGCCCAGGTCCATCAGTCATCCATCTGGCCCCAGCCTGCTGGTCCGACCCAGCTCCTCTCCCCACAGCTCACTCTGCTCCAGTCATCTCTCTCACCAGCCATGTCCTGAAGGGCCTCTGCTAAAACAGCTCAAGATGTTCCCTGTGTGCTCTCCCCACCTCTCTACCTCCCAACCATGAGGGAGCCCTTTTGCTACCGAAAACAATGGCTACACCTAGTGAGCACCAGCTCCATGCCGGGTAGGAGGCAAAGAGCTCTGTGCAAGTGATCTCTGGTGGCCGTCACCAGAGCCATGATGACAGGCATTGTTCTCCCTGCTCTATGGCTGAGGAAACAAAGGCACAGAGGTGATCGACCCTCCCCAAATCACACAGGTGGTGGAACTGGGTTTGGAAAGGTTGGTCTTGGAAAACCTGGTTGCTTTTCAGAGCCTACATAGTCCAATGGGTTGCTCTGCCTGGGTTGGGTGTCCTATGCTTAGCACTTTCCACATAGGCAGCTGTGAGCTTCAGGGGTTTATGCCCCTGGCCGGGAGCTTCCCGGGAGCAAGAACCAAGGTGGATCCCCCAGCAGGCCTGCCCGGCATGGCGACAGCACCGAGTAGGCTGAGTCGAGAGTAGGTCATCTGCTCTTCTCTCTCCCCTCTGGCCTGGAACTCCTGGTGCTCTGCTCTCCTCTCACCAAACCTACTTGCCAAAGGCCACTTGAAGGCTGAGCAAGGAAGGGGCCTGGCCTTTGTGACTTCTGGCTTGGGGTCAGGGAAGAGGGGAGTTGCCTGGTCCTCACTGCACCAATTGCTTGGGAACCCAATGGTGTCTTGACCCACAGGCCTTTGTTGATACTGCTGGGGCCCCCAGTCATTCTCAGCTCATGGCCAACCTGCACTGGTCCGTTTCCTCACAGCCAACCTCTCCTCCTCCTCCAGTTTGCTCAGTCTTGGTGTCTTTCTGTTCCTGCCGGGACATGGGGCCCCTCGGTAACAGCAGGATGAGGCAGCCCTATGTCCTGGTTTGTTTGGGACGGCTCCTCTTTGTTCCTGATGTTTCAGCCCCTCTTCTACTCTGAAAAGTGTCCTAGTAGGACAATTAAATTAGATGGTCACTGCACACCAGGGTCCACTGGCCCAGTCGTAGACTCAGTCTGTCATTCACACGGTGAAGACCCTGAGCAGATCTTTTAGAGCTCTTGTTTGTGTGCCTAAAAAATGGGATGTCTCCGAGGAAGGGTCCTCCCTGGGTTAGTGGGGCCAACTCTCTGGCCAAGGCGGGGCACAGGCTGTGGGGTGGGCACTGACCTCTCGCTGTGTGGAGAGTCGCGCAGGGAGTCTATGGAGTCGTGGTAAGGTGGCACGGTGGTCCTGCGCTGCTCCTCCAGGCTGTAGGCTGCCGCCCGCCGTGCTCGGGCCTCCACGCATGCTGGGCTGTTGCACTTGCTGGTGCCCACTGATGACAGCATGATGCCCGACTGGGAGTCGGAGGTTAGGCTCTCAGAACGTTCCAGGCTCCATGTGTGGCTCTCATGCCTGAAAAAGCCAGGAGAGGGTGAGGTGGAGGGTCCAGAAGGGGCAGGCAGCATAGCAGGTGTGGTCCTAGGCTCACTCCCTCCCTGGTTCTTCATACCATCTCAGCCTCCCTCAGCTCACTGCCCTTCTCCACTCGGGGCCAATATGTGGTATCACAAATGCCCAACCCCAACACAGGGAGGAGGGCTGGGTCCTGTGGATGGGTGAACTGCAGCATGCACACACCTCTTCCTTCCTCCCTGTACCCCCACATCTCACCACCAGCCGTGGCTCTCCCACTCCCATGGTCCTTAGCCATCTATCTCAGGAGCCCAGCCCCAGGGGCTAGTACATGGGAGCCTGCCCAGGGCATGCTGGTCCCCAGGGAATAAAGGGGCCAAACATACTATTTCTGAGCTGTGTAAGTCTTTGTGCTTCTGTGGACAAGCCTCCCCAACTCTGGAGAGAAGGAAGCTAAGGTGGACTAGATTCCTGTGGGCAAATCCAGGACAGGGCATTAAAAAGCTTTGGGCGGTTGTGTGAGTTGGCACTTTCTGCCAGAGAAAATGGTGCTAATGGGGCTCAAACAAAACCAATCATTAAGTGGGAGTGCAGTGATGCCACTTCCTCTGGGGGGCTGGTTTAGATGGAAAAGTGAATCCGGTCCCCTGAGCATCTGGATAAATGTTTGCCAGTGGGTTCTGATTTGGAGGACCCCACCTCAATCCGCCCACTCAGAGGGACTCTCAATACAATGGGGATTTCTGTGTGTGTCCCCAGGCAGGTGTGTGATGCATGTGTCCTCGCTCTCCGTGGGTGCATGTCTGTATGGGGACCTTGGTGGTGCCCACCTGTGGCTGGAAGTGGGCGTGGCTGTGGAGCAGTGGTGAGACGGAGAACAGGAGTGGCTCCCGGAGAAGGTGGTCTCAGTCTCCCTGCGGATGACATGGTCTGTGGCTGGCACGTTCTTGGAGATATACTGGAACAGAGAATTGGGCAGGAGTTAGTGACAGGTGAAGGAGTCAGCCCTCCTTTCTGTTGGGAATGGGGAGTGAGGCACTAAGCTCCAGGTTGGGGTGGGTGGGAGATCAGACTTGGTGTTGGGGCAGCGATGGCCACTGCAAGCCGCCCCCTACCGCCTTTCCTTAAAGAAGTCGGCAAAGGGAGGCCAGTCATCCTGGTGAGGCTAGCAAGCAAGGCTGAGCACAGGAGGGGCTGGCTGGCCGCTGCCCTGGCCCATCCTTTAGGGGCACGAGAAGGCAGACTGTGCAGTGAGGGCTCAGAGGGGGACCTGGGAACACCACTCACGTCTGCCATCTGGATTTCCTCCGGGTCTAGCCGGGGGTGGCTGGGCCCATTGGCCAGGCTCCGGTTCTGATGGGCTGGACACATGTTCTGCCGGAGGTGACTGTGCATCTGCTTCCGCTGTTTTCTGTGCAGGGGAAGGGCGCATTAGCCTGGCATGCCCCCACACAGTGCGTGGACTCCCCTAGCTGCCTGTCTGGGGGAACTGGTCTCCTCCGCCTGCCCTGCCGTGGGAGCCGCCTGCTCAGGATGCCCTCAGGCAGGACCCCCCTCCAGCCTGCCCCCACACCATCACCGCCAGCCTGAATTCGGCAGGACCTGAGCGTAGTGGTAACGAGTTTTAGCTCTGCTGAGAGAGCAGAGCTCCACTACTTTTTAGGTGTGTGATGCTGGGCAAGTTACTTAAATTCTCCAGGTTTCACTTTCCTTATCTGTAAAATGGGGTGATCGTTTAGCCATCCTGCATACCACTAAGGATTAAGAGTAGATAAAATATTTAAGCACAGTGCTGGCCTACTTATCCACTCATTCATTCATTTGGTATTTATTGGCTTTTTACTATGTGCCACACTCTGTTTTGGAGCAGAGAAGGAGACAGACATGGTCCCTGCTCTCGGGGAGCTTGCGGGTCAGTAGGGAGGCTGATGATAAACACATAAACAAATGCATGAACAAGGTACTTTCAGCCAAGTGTTATGAGGAAAATAGACAGAGTGCTGTGGTCAGGAGCTGAGGCCTGGGGTGGGGCTACGTTGCTTTGGTATATATTACGTGCTCATTACCTTCACTTTATAATCAGCGGGTCTTAATCACATCACTCCCCTGTTTAGAGCCCTTCCTTGGCCCTCAGTTCCCATTTCTCTCCCCCGCCCTGTCTCTCACTGGCCTCTTCCCACCCCAGCTTGCTGCAACCTTGGGGGGCTTGTTTCTGATCCTCTGCTGGGCCCGCCCTCTCTGGCCTCCAGGCCTTTGCACCTACTACTATATCAGCAGGAACGCATTCTCTGCCCCTTCGCTTCCTAACTCCTGTTCATCTCTCAGGCCCAGCCTAAATGCTCCTCCTCAGGGAAACCCTTCCTGCCCTCCAGCTGAGTTTGGGTGCACCTGAACTGTGTCCTGTGACCCTGGACCTCATGCTTAGGGCACTGGCCATGGTGCAGGACCTGGTGTCCAGCAGGCATTGAATGAAAGTTTCTTGAGAAATGAGTAAGTACAGTGGGGGTTGGAATGGGGGGGGGCTTGCTTTTTAATTCTTGGCCTCAGTTTTCCTACTTGGGCCCAGTCTCCCCTCCTTGAGCCCCAACTCCCTCCATTCCTCCCCTCTGACCTTTTTGGTCCTGGGCTCATCCAGCACAAGGCTAGTAGGGCCTTAGATTTCATACAGGTATAGCAGGAATCAAGACCCAGGGCCTCAGTCCCCCAAATGGTGGCTATGCCCAGACTCTTGCTTTCCAGACAAGAATGTGACAGATTTTTCTGCACTACATTTCTGCACTACCATTTTTCTGCACTACAGCACTCTATCACCTTTGTTGGCTTCCCATTACCTGCAGGATAAATCCAGCATCCCTAGCTTGGCATTCAAGGCCTGATGGTGCCATCTGGGTTCCTGGATTCCTACTTGTGCTCTAGAAGTGTAGCTGACCCTCTTCCAGAACTGCCCAGACCCCTTTCTGCCCTTTTCTTCCTCTTGCCCTAAGGTTCCACCCCTACCTTTCCTCGGCCCAGGGGTGGTCCAACCCCACCTTCTCTGTGTTCTTGCCTGGATCATTTCCAGGTGGGACCAGTGCCTTGCGAGGTCTTTCCCCTGGGAACGTAGTCTGCCTCTCTGCACTCCCCACCTGCTGCGCTGCCCAGAGGGTGCTCCCTGGACAGGGAAGATGCTCCCTCACAGCACCCTCCGAGGGACATGCTAGGTCCTGGCCATTTCATAGGAGAACTCAGAGAGATTGATTCACCAATTTGCTCGGGGTCGAACAGGGAATGACAGAGCTGGATTCAAACCCAGATCTGTCTTCTTATGTTGCCTGTGCTCAGGACCATTCCTATTCAGTCCCCCGAGGCTCGTCTCCCCACCCTCTGTTCCCGCCCCTTGGCCCAGCCCTTCGGCCCCACAGGAACTGCAGAGGGCAGCAGGGGTATAAAAAGGTGTTGTGTGTGTGTGGGGGGGGCGGGTAGGCCAGGCACTGTGGGTGGTGGCGGCGGTGAGGAGAGCCTGTCCTCACATAGCAGTCTTTGTAAGGCCCACCCCTGGCGTGGCCTGTCCTGGCCTGAGTGCCTGCCACTCACTTGGTCTTGCAGTAGGCGACCACGCAGACGATGCCCACAACCAGCAGAGCCACACAGATGCCAGTGATGGTCAGAACCCTCTTCTGGTACAGCTCCTCGGCTTCTGCAGGGGCATGAGATGTGAGGGGGCCAGGTAGGAGGTGAACCTGTGGTGACAGTGGTGCAGAGACACCCCCTGCCCCCAAAGCCTTGGGCTTTTTCCAGCTCAGGTTCTGTCTCGTTCCTCTCCCTCCTTCCCTCCCCAGCACTCCCCTCCCTCCCGCCTGCTCCTGGATTGCCTTCTGCTCCCCTGAACTTTATCCACCCATGGATCTGGACACAAGTGACTATGCCCACATTCACCTTCCCAAACCCCATGCCCTGCCCAGGGCACAGTGAGTGGAAAATGCAGGGCGATGGGGTGGGGGACATGGAGGCAAATTTCCCAGGGCCATAGAGGAGGGCAATATAGCTTGGCCAGCAACCCTGGCCTGTCCCACTATGGCCTGGTGGCTGCAAAGAACCTTGATGGGCTGGGGGAGCTGCTCTTTATGGTGGTGAACATGGCAATCCCAGGCAGAGGCCTGGCTTGCTATTGCAGCTTTTCTGAGAAGGTGGAGAGTAGCTTGCTCTGGGCTGGTGAGGGGACATCTGACCCAGAGGCTGGACGGAACAGACCAGGCCCGTGGGGAAAGGCCTTTGTTTGCCCCTGCAGCCTGGTCAGGGCTGTGACCCCGGCCCACGCCTGCCCTCCCTGTCCCTGGCTGTGAGAAGTCCACCAGTGGCAGCACAGCCCTTGTGCTCCAGGTACAGCCCCACCCTTTCTGAGGAGCAGAGCTAGGCTGGGCCTCAAAGCCCTCAAAAAGACCTGTCTAGCCCCTCCACCTTCCACTTCTTGGTGGAGCGCCTTCTACCCTTCTAGAACAGAGAAAGCAGGAGAGAGGAAAGGAAAGAGGTGACAGTACCAGGCATAGTCAAGGCATACACCCCAGACGCCCCGCCTGTCCGCCCGGCCCTGCTGGCTGCCCCTTCCACATCGCTCCTCTCCAGCCAGCGTGGGGGTGAGTGAAGGCTGGACCGCAGTGCCTTGGTGGAGCCCTGGGAAATGTCTCCAAACCCTCAGGCTTTCTGCACCTCCTGTGGCTAAGGTACATCCACCAGCAAACACCTGGGGGAACACAGCCCCAGACACACATGCCTACGGGACTACGCCTACCTGACACACAGGCAGATGCCCTTCACGAAGACGCACCCACACACACACACCCAGAGAAGCACATGTGCACATGCATGTACGTGTACGTGCAGTCCTGTCCACCGACACACAGTCATGTGGCTTCTCGGACAAACAGCCCTCCACCCTGGACCTCCTTTCAGCGCTCTGTGGTCATCCTGCTTCCAGTTCTCTTCCCCGTCTACCCCTCAGTCCTATCCTGCTGGACATCTGTCTCCGTCGCTCCTCTGAGACCACTCTGGTTGCGGTCCCTGACAGCCTCTCAGCTGACTGCCTCTGCTAGACCCACTCCTCTTCTCGCCTGGCTTCCCTCCCCCTTCACTGGCTGATAGCTGTCTCAGTTGCTGCTCCCTCCTCTCCTGTGTGGGCTGCAAGGCAGAAGGGCCCGGAGCTCTCAGGCTTCTTTTTCTCCACCTGCCCTCTTTCCCTTTGTGATCTCACCCAGACTCAGACTTTAAATGCCACCTGTCTGCGGCTGACTCAAATTTACATCTCCTGCTGACTTCTCTGAGCCCCAGACTCCCACACCCAAGGGCCACGCCCCGGCACAAACACCTTCCCACTTCCAACCCTGCTCCCTGCTCTTCTCATCTTTTCAGTGGCAGCCCCACCTTTCTCGTTACTCAGGCCCCTCCCTTCCCTTCCTTCCCACCTACCCTGGTACCTGATCCATCAGCTCCACCTCTCAAGTAGATCTTGGATCTGACCACTTCTTATTTCCACCGCTTCCAACTTAGTCCAAGATGCTGCCATCTCTCACTCGGACAGCTGGTCACCTTCTGACTGGCTTCTCTGCTCCCACTCCTCCCCACCCTGAACACCAACCCAGTCTGTTCTCCAGCCAAAAGCCATATTGATTTACAACCATAAAGCAGATCATTTTACTTCCTGCTTAAAAACTTAACAATGGCTTCCGCTGCAGCTTGAATACAACTCAAAGCCTCATCATGGCCTGTGAGGCCCCAGATTACCCAGCTCCACCCTTCCCCTTGGATCTCACCTATGGTCCTCTTCCCCAGGTGCACTGTGCTCCAGGGTCTCAGGCAGTCTTTCCGCCCATCGAATGAGGCAAGTCTGCTCCAGCTACACCATCCCTGACCCGTGTCCCTGCCTCAAACTCTTCCCCCAGCTCTTTGCGGGGCTGGCTACTTCTCATGTCACTAAATGGCATCTCATTGGACAAGCCTTCCCTGACTACTTAGCTTAACCAGCTCCCACCCCAGCTAGGCACTATCCCATTACCTTCTTTTATTTTCTGTATAGCACTTACCACTGCCTGATGGCTTTCCAGTTTGTTTTATTGTCTATCTCACCCTTCGAATCTGAGCGCCAGGAAGACAGGGACTCTGTGTGCTGGATCGCCAGACTGGTGAATTCGGGGTTCAGCGGATGTTTGTTGACTTGGAGAGTTAATGGATGTGCAGACCACCAGGACGGACAGACACATTTACACAGGCTCACACTCACCTCCGCACCCTCACAGTTCCAGCAGCACAGCGCTCCACCCTTGACTGAAAGCATCCCACGGCACCCCTCCATGCACTCCCGTCCTGCCCTGAGAGACCTGACAGGTATAAACACTTCCACCTCCACCACACACACACACACACACCCTTACAGGTTCACCCCTGCGAGCCCTGCCGCCACCACACCGGCACCACCCAGATTCAGCCTCTCTGCTCACCTGCCCCGTCACGGGCAACTGGCAGACACACTCTCACGAACGGACTTTTGGCTTTAGCTTCTACTCAGCACAGCTGATAGGGGCTGGGTGCCGGGGACGCTGGGGCCTCCCCAACCCTGCCGCAAGGACAGCTTTCTCATGACTGTGGGCTCCACACCACGTCTGAGGCCTGACACTGCGGAAGCCTTGGCCCCTCCAAGCCCCTCCGTCTTTCCTGCTGTAAAACATCTGGACACTTGAGGCATGGAGGAGCCCCCAGCACAAGCCAGAGAGCTGGACAGACTGACCCGTCAAGGTCCCTTCCCGCTGAGGTGTCTTCCAGGGGCCAGAGGGCAGGAGTAGGAGGGAGGTAAGGTTCTCCACTGAGTGGGGGTGGGGGAGTAGGGGGACAGGCACCAGAGGCTGACCCACCCTAGACCCTCGTTTACAGACGAACACACGTGTCATCGTGGGGACAGATCATGGAGGGGGTGACAGCCTCAAGCAGATGGCAAAGCCTGGCCGACCCAGGGCAGGGGGCAGAGACAGTGTTCTCAGCCACCAGCCTGGTGCAGGATGAAAAGCAATGGAGATGGAAATGGGAGAAGGAAGGGAAATTAAAGTTACGTGGGAAGTGCTGCCTCTCTGCACAACTCTCTAAACCAACGTGCCGTGGCTTCCAGGCACTGACTCTCTGGGAGGCCAACCCAGGGGCTACACACGGCTCAGGAGCCCGGCCCTGGGAGGCCTCCTGGCAACCAGCCCCGGGCAAGGGGGCGCTACCATACACTGGGGCACAGTGTGACTCCCAGGGTGCCCTGCTTTTCATGAGCTTCTCGTCTCTCCCAAATTGAAGTAGTTTATGATTGGACACCTTGATGTGGCCAGGGGAGACTTTTGGAACTGTCCCTTTTCCATGGTTGGGAAAGGAAGCCACACACTAGCACACATGGCGTCAGAGGTTGTGGAGAGGGGCGGAGTGGACGGACGGCACTTAGTGATAAATGAAGGCTCCGTACCCTTTAGTTCAAATCCAAGGTGCTCTGGCAGTGCAGAAGAGAGGAGGGTCAGAGAGGGGAAGGGATGGAGGGAGAGATACAGAGAGAGATGGGGGAGGGTGAGGGCGGGAGAGAGAGAGAGAGAAACGTTGGTCAGGACTCTTCAGACACCAGCAGCCAGCCTGTGAGGTGAAAGCAGGTTAGTGGTGTCCCCTCCCAGCTTCCTGAGCCCCTTCCCTGGCACCCTGTCCCCAAGAGCCCCTGAAAGGGGTGGAGAGAGGAAATGTTAGGATCGGCAGGCAGGGCAGGTTCTTTAGAGATGAGCTGTGGGGTTAGTACCTGGTGGAGGCAGAGGCGTAAGAGTCAGTTGGCATATGTCCCCAGGGAGGAAAGGTGAGCGGGGGCGGGGGTCTGACGAGTCCCCATTCTCCCCCTCCCAGCTCCAGCACTAGGCCTTCAGCACGCTCAAGCCTCTCCCAGAAACAGCTTGCTCAGTCCCCAGTTCATTCATGGAGCTCGCTTTTCTTTTCAGAAGAGGGCATGGGGCTCAGACTGGCCCCTTGCCCCTGAGCTGCCTGCACAGGCCCAGCTGGCCTGCCCATCTACTAGGAGCCTGGGCACAGAGACTCAGAGTTTGTGGGGAGCAGGGGTGGGGAGAGGAAGAAGCTCCAGTCGGCAGGTCACTTCTCCACTGGACACCTCCAACACCCTAAAAGCCCTCAGGCACTGGGCCTCAAGGTCTGTGCCTGATTTCACAACTTAGCAAAGCAAACTGCAACTCTGAGAGAGAGGGAGAGAGACAAGCAGGTTCAGTTGTGGAACACCTGTGCCCCTTAAGTGGTGGGCCAACAGCACTCTTTAAAGTGGGATGATGTCGCAAATGTGTGAGGTACGTGCCCATGCCATCCAAGGGTCAAGTAAGAGGGTCGTGGCCAAGGGTGTGACCCCAAGCATACCCTGTCTACCTAGCTCTCAGTCTCTTATCTGTGAAAGGGGGTTAGGCCTGACCATGGCACCTCTGGGCAGTTTGCAACCTGGCTGTGCTTCAGAATCATCCAGACCAATCAAGTCAGAGTCTGGCGTGGGAGCCCAGAAATCTCAATAGCATTTTTTAAATTCTTGCCTACCATTCTCATGTAGTAGCCAGCTCCTCACTTTAGGCCCTGAGGCTCGGATTTGCCCCTGATTTGCCGTGTGGATGTGGGCAAGTCATAATCTTTGCTTGCTCGTAGGTCTAAAGTGCCTGCACACAGTGAGGGGTGTGAGCCCAGGTGTGAGCAGGTCAGGAGAGTGTGAGGCCCCGCACAGGAGCAGGGCCCTCGCCATGGCCTCCCCACATGCACACAGTGAGCTCAGCTAGATCGGGGGCAGGGGAGCTTGTGCCCGGATGTTTTCATCCCCTGGGAGGACGGAGATCACTGGGACATCAGCAGCAAGTCCTGTGCATTGTCCGTCCCTGGGTCTCTTTCTACTTCCTCATAGGGATTCCAGAGGGTTCTGCAGTTGGAAAAGGGCAGGAGAGCAGGGTGGCTCTGAGTCAGGGACCAAGATGGTTTTGACTGAAAGAGGCTCAAGGGCGATCGTGGACTCTGACCCCTAGTTCCATGACCCACAAGAGACCACACCCTTGAAGCATGTACCCCAGCCCTTCTATGTCCTCCTGTTAAATGCAAGGTTGGGAGTGACCTCAAATGTGGCTTCTTTGCAGTCTTACTGCTTGGAGTACAAATCACCATAGGCATAGTGAGTCCACTCCTCTCCCTGTGCTAAGTAGACAGTGCAACCTTGACAAATCAGAGCCCTCAGGGGCGATGTTCCCTGAGTAATGAAACCTCTGGCCCGAGGGACCCTCCGGGTCGCTTTTGATTTCTAACCTTGCACTGTTCGGCTATCCGGCCATACCTCCTAAGACAGAACAGCCTAGCTTGACCATAGCACCTGGGACACTAAGAAGACTGTAGTTCAGAGAGCTGGTATGGGCCCACTTTTGATTATTGTTGTATTAGATGAGGTGGCGGGGGCCCAGTGGTGCTAGAACACTTTCCTAAGGTCACACAGCAAATCAGGAGGCAGAAGGGAGGCTAGAGGCCAGGTCTTGGGTCTCCTGTGGCCAAACCATGGTTATTTCTGCCCACTGGGTCTCTGGGCAGGCCTGACTGGCTAGTCCTAAGGGACAAGGACCATCCGGAGAAGTGAACAGGGCTTCCAGGGCTGGAAGTCAGGCTCCAGGGGACTGGTGCTGGCCCTCCTGCCTAAACCGCACTCAGACAGCTGTGGCAGGCTCTCTGCCGAGCGCTTCCTACGCATCGCTTCATTTCACCCTCACAGCAACCCTACAGGCAGGAGTGTTATTATCCCCACTTTACAGATGCGAATGCAAAGGTTGTTTTTGTGTCTGTAAAATACGAAACTAGTTCTGGGGTTAAGTGAAGCTCCAGAACTAGTAAGCTCAGAAGCTGGCATTTTTACTCAGACCTATCTGAGTCCAAAGCCTGCACACTTAAGGTGGCATCTCCCACCACCTTTTTAATAATGATCTACAGAGCACTGCATGAAGCGCTCTGGGCAAAGTGCTTGAAGAGTCTAACTCCTTTACCCAATGCTAATAAGGTAACAGCAGAGATCCTGATAACACTAGGCAGGAAGGCTTAGGACTGCATTTGCAGGCTGTTTTCTGAGCTCCCGGGGCCCTGCTGACCCTCCCAGAAGATCTGAGCTGAAAGCTGAAGCAGCCCAGCTGGCAGAGAAGCTTGGCCAGTGGCCGAGTTCCGGAGGCTCTGCTGCTCTGATTTAGGATGGGCTGGGACTCCCTGTCCAGAACAGTCCCATAGGCCAGGGGGGCTCTGGACCCGAAGGTGAAAAGGAATAGGCCCTCACTGCCTCTTTTCCCTGGTCTGCCTGGCTGCTCTGCCGCATCCTGAGGCCCCTCCTGACATACGGTCCTCCAGTGGGGCTGGATCTGACTGCAGTTCTTCCTGGAGCCTGTGCTCCGGAGAATTCTGTAGGGCCACATGCCCTGTCCACAGGCTCTGCTCTTATCCCCATGGCCTTCCTCTCTGGCCTCCAACGGGAAGAGCCTGGGGAGAGTGCTGCCTCCCACACTCTATTAAGATAGTTGACCATCTGGGCCGACGAGCCCTTACCTCCTTGGGGCCTCTACTTTCCTCACCAAGTCTTGGCTTCCAGGCTCTGAGAAGGGGAGGGAGAGGGTAGCATTTTCTAGGCTTTTTGCTGTGGCCTGAGCAGCCTTTTTTCCAAGGGCTACCTCAACAGCCCCTTGGGTCCCGCCCTCAGCCTCTTCTGCAGCTCCAGCTGTGCATGCCCAGGGCCCATCACTGTGGTTCCTACGTCCTCATGGGATCCAGCTGTCCTTCCTGGAGAGGAGGATGTTGGGGGGAGGGCAAGCAGGGGCCTAGTGCACTAGGAGGATGTCCTGCCTTACAGGCCAACAGACCACTGGGCCTCAAACAGAGTCCATGGCTGGCCTGTGGCTTTTTGCTCTGCTCCACCCCCACCTGGTGGCACTTGAAGGGAATTGCTCCTAGCTCCAAGTAAAAGCAAAGTTATGGCCTTATCCTTCTGCTGCGGGGCTCATCCCGCCCCCCAACTCCGCCCCCCAGCAAACTGTGCACACCAGAAAGCTTCAACCTTAGAAGTGGAAGAATGGAAGGGAATGAGCACCTGGATGGGGACTCAGAGCACAGAGCGCCTGCAGGATGTCATCAATTACCTCTCAATTCCTCAATCCTACCTTTTGGCATCTGCAGCAACCCCTCCACCCCAGTAAATGTCTCCCATCTCTGGCCACCATGGAAACCATTGCCATGGGACCTGTTCTCCCTCAACCCCCATTCTCCTCTCCCCCATCACCTGAAAGCAGACCAAACCAACTCTGGTCTGACCTGACAGGCTTTCCGAGAACTCGTTTCCCTCAAGCACACCAGCCACGCATGCACACACTCCTTCCCGGCTGCATCGGCAGCTGCCATCCTCAAACAGGCCTTCCGAGGCAGGTGAGGACTCTGCAGCCGGCCACGCTGCCTGACCCCAGAAGCAGTGAGGAGGCCTGAGTGGCTCCGGCCAGCTGCACGGAGAATTTGGTGTTACTGAGTCCAGGCAGCACAGTGACGTAGGAGAGGAGGGTGGCAGGGGCGTATGGGTCTCCTCCGCACAGGCTTCTGGTGAGCACTGAGGACTGAGAGGAACCCAGGACACCCCTGTGTCCCCCACTAGTCTAGCTAAGCAAGGCCCCCTCCCTCCCACGGGGGAGACTGTCAGTCACCAGGGAAGAAAAGAAATAGAAGAAAGAGACATACTGGAGAAGTTGACCATTGCGAACTGCTGACACCTGTCCCCGGTGTATCCCACAGGACACCTACCAAAAGAAAGAAAACCAGAAAGAGAGAGCCAGGATAGCAAGACACAGGCATCGCAACACCCTGGCACGGGCTCCTGCCGGTGCCAGCCGGGTCCCTTGCCAACGTTACCATTTGTACTGGCCTTGCCACTCTGCCCCTTACCTGCAGCCCTGAACTTTAAACCCAAGGATTAGGCCAAAAATGAAAAACAAAGCAAAACAAAACAAAACAAAACAAAAAGAACTAACAAACCAAAATACAGAAAGGAAAAGAGAAACAAAACGAAACAGCCAAAGATCAAAACAACCAACACCCCTGGCCCTACGCCCTACATCGGGGTTGGGGGCGGGGACTGCACCCAGAAGCTTTCTAAGGAGCGGGGACGTGTGTTTGTATCTTCAAACATACTTTGCTTAGGATCTGGCATGTACAATCGCAAAGGCAGTTTCTCCAAACATCTCTGTCCGAAGAATCCGTTTGGACATCTGGAGAAGGAAAAGGGGAAAAATCACAGAACAAACTGGCATCATCCGCGAGGCTCAGGTTAGAAATCAAAGTGCACAGTGATGAATGAGAAAACCAAGTCGGGCGCTGGGGCACACTCATCGCGGAAGGGGCTGGAGTCAGGGCTGGGTGGAGGGCTCGGAAATCTCCTTCAAAATCTCTCTAGTAGATGTGGCTCCATGGGTGGAGGGGTGGGGGTGGGGCGGGCAGGAGGATGATATAGGGAAGCAGGGTAGGGAAATGGGGAACTTACTGCCTAATCATCCTAATGGCCCTTGGGATTTCCCTTCTGACCTGCCTGGGGCCCCAGGAAGCCAGAACTGCAGCCCCTTGGTGCCGAACAGGCAACAGGCAGGGTGCTGGTGTCTTCTGGAACACCAGGTTCTGGGGGGCCGTTCCTTCTAGGCCCTACCAAAGGGTTCTCTCCAGGGCTCTGGGCAGGCTTTCTCATCCATGAAACAGCTTCCAGAAAGCTCAGAGGAGAACTCCAGAATGCTGTTCCTGGACGGCAGTTCCCTGACACACGGGGACTTGACAATTCTCGTCTGTCCTCATGAATTGGGTTCTATGGTCAAATAAGCTTAGGAAATCCATTCCCAGGCTTCCTTGCAGAGCTGCAGTGCCCACTGGCACATGAAAAGTTTTGTAGGAGGAAGGAGCTGAACTTTCCAGTATGTCCCAAATTTATTTGACCATGGAAGTCTTTTTTGGAGGAAACCTTGTAACACAGTTTGTTGGAAGGCTGTCCTAGAGCAATATACGTGGGAAAGCTCAGTGGGGAACAGGGGAGGCTACAGAAGGGCCGGAGTTGCCAGCATCCCGAAGCTGGCCTGCCGAGGCCGGGGCAGGACATCTGGCCTCAGATGGGAAGAACTACTGTGGGAGCTGGAGTGGGCTCCCCAGGGACCCTGGAGCCTGGGCCACATCAGGAGCCTCCTGGCTGCCTGGCATCCCTGCCTTTTCCCGATGACCTGCTCCTTCATCCCTGTGTGGCTCTGGCGGGGGGTCTCATTCTCTCAGTTGCCTCCTCTACAGCTGCAAAGCACCAACCACTTCCATCTCCCTGAACTTGTCCTTCCCTCCTGGTACACGTCCTTCTGCTCTTTGGCTGCCACTCTCCGCTCAAGTGAGTCCCTGTCTTGCAGATTTCTGGGAGACATGCCCAGCCCTGTACTCTCTTCTGAACCCCAGAAAGGTCAGATACCCCCGGGAAGCTTAGAGACAGGGCCGGACCGACCCCTTTCCCCTACTCAGAGATGGGTCTATGCTGCCTCTGCCTCTTCTTCCTTAGGAAACTGGGCCAGCCCACCACCAGTATCCCCTCAGTAATAGGTCACTGTTTGGCACTAATCAAGAGGTGAGTGTACTCGACCTCTTAGTGTTCCAGTGTATACAGAGAGGTTCAGTAGCCTCTTAAGCTTATAGGAGGTGGTGGCCACTGGCTGTGACAGACACTCATGAAAACCCTATGGCCTCTAATCCAGCCAGGAGGGTTGGGAGGGGTCAGTGAGCTGGTAGCTGGAGTTTCTCTGGGCCTTGACCTCATCTCCCTCAGGGGGGCAGGGGGCTGGACCCTGCAGAGGTGGCAGTGTGTAGGCAGGTATGCCTGGCCCATGGGCGGGGGGAATGGCTGGGAAGTGTGTTTGGTGAAGGTGGGAGGGCAGCTACAAGTGAAACTGATGCACGCTCATCCTGCTGAAAGGGTGGCTCAGAGGAGCAGGCCACCACCTCTTCAATACACCCTTCTCTGATCCCTGGCCCTCGTCCGCCATCATCCCATCCTGGGAAAGTGGAGGTCTTGGCTAAGGCTAAGGCTAAGACTAAGGCTAAGGCTAGGGCTTCCCAACCAGCTCCAGTCAGGCTCAGGTCTTCTTCCTCAGCTCTCAGAAACTGATACCCACTTGGGATAGGTACTAAAGGAGGAGAAGTGATTTTTGAAGCAGCAGCGCCTTTGAGGGTGGAGGATAAACACCCAATAACTTGCCACAATGACTCTTGGAATCACAGAGGAACAAGAAAGAGATAGGTTTCATTGTGTCTCATGTCTGAGATTAGCCCAGCTCTTGGAGACGGGAAAACCTATGCGTGTGTGTGTGTGTGTGTGTGTGTGCGCGCGTGTGTGAAAGACAATGGGGGAGTGCAGGAGGAAACAAAGGGGAAATTTACTGCCATTGTGCCAATGCTGACAGTCCGGGAGGCTGTCCCGTGGGTCTTCGAGACCAACGGTAACTAAGCACACCCCTGTGTCCCTGATCCCACACTCACCCTGGACTAACCTAACGAATCCTATCTTTCGTGGCCACTGCGTCACAGAGCTCAAGTTGGTGCTGTGGACATGGTCTACAACACGAACATGCTCCCCGAGTTGTGCCTCCCTGCCCTGGGAAAGTATATTCTCCACTGGCTGACCAAAAGAAAAGGTGGTGGGGGTGGGCACAGCGTGGGGGTGGGGAGGACTGATACCCATGCTGCTCTGTGGGCCCTGGCTCCATCCGGCGGCTCCTGGACACTCCTGTTCTCTCCTTAGCCTTGCTTGTTGAGGATGAACCACAGCCAAGAGGCTGTGCTTCCCTAGAGAGGGTTCTGGGGCCGGACCTACAGCCTTTCTACCCTGCACCCACGGCCAGGTAGCATGGTACTCAGTGTGAGTGGCTGGCAGGCAGTTCCCACTTGGACAGAGATGAACTGGCACAGGGGCACAGGGGACAGATTAGAAGGAGCGGCAGGTAACAGCCTTCCCAGCCCTTCCCTCCAAGTCATCAGCTGTGACCGTGGGAAGGCCTGTGCCCAGGGCTGGAGAAGAGCAGGGATGAGAGGGGGGCAGAGAGGAGAGCCCATGGGCTGCATCTGGGGCGACAGAGAGGTTGGGACTCTGCCTCCCTGTTTTCCCACCCCACCTCCCGGGCCTCAGTTTCTCCCTTTGGTAGCCTGGGGATAATGCCATGTGTGCTGCCCTCACCCGGGGGGAGGGGGGATGAAGGATGAGGGTGTGCCCCGGGCACTGGAGGGAGCGAAGGGTCTCTGGCCTCATGAGGGGTGGGGTGGCGATGTGGGGAGGATGAGCAGGCACATGGGTATGGGATGGGGGAATCACCTGAAAATGGGGCGAGGGGAGCAGAAGGAATGGGGGGATGAGCTGATGGGAAAGGGAGGCATGCCGCTGGTATGTGCACAGGGCTGGAAAGAGAGTCTTGTTCTGTCATCATCCCCTGAACCAGTCCCCAAGAGTCACGCACCAACCGTGCTCTACAAAAACACGGAGAGAAGAGGAGAAAGCAGCAAGAGGAAGTGCAGAGGCCCCTGTCTGGCCCAGACAGGAGACAGTCCCCTTGATTTGGACCCCCATTTTCAAATCCCCCTAAGTTTGCTTCTTAAAAACAAAATGCAGTATCAGTGACACTGTTTCTTTTGGCTCCGAATTCCAGAAAAACGGAGGCGTGGAGTGTGCCTGCTTTCCAACACTCCCTGCGGGCTCTGAACCAATACACAACAACAAGTGTCAGAAAACCAGGAAGGAAAACTGATTTTTATAGAAACTGGAATGAAACTGACCAGTCTAGTTTCATTATCCAAGCTAAGCGGAAATGCAAAAAAATCAAAATAAAAAGTAAACAAACAGCACAAATGGTAAGACGTGAGTCCCGTTTCCTGAGTTCTCTCCTTTTTATTCCATTCAGGTGTCATCAGGAACCCCAAGAGGCCTGCCCCCCTTCCCCCCAGCTCACCCGCCCCCAGAATGGCCTCTGGGCTCTGCCCAGCCCCCCTCCCCCTGTCCTTCTCCAGCACAGCTCTGAGAACCTGCCTTCCTGGCCGCAGTCCCCTCCAGGGATGCCCCTCTCCCCTGAGGGCTCAGGGAGTCAGGGAAGTGGGTTCCAGGGTGGGTTGAGATGAGGAGGTGGTGGTTCTGGGTACCAAGTTCAAGTGCTAAGCAGTGACCCCAGGTGCACTATTAGGGAGGGGAAATGGGATACTATCTTCACAATAGCTCAGGTTCCTGCCCGCTTTTCCTCTCAGGTGGAGCTGGGTGGGACCCAGGGTGTCCTAAGGGGTAGCCTCCATGGCAGGGTCCTCTGGGAGCCCATTAGCTCATCACTCTCTTTCCCACACTAAACTCGCTAGCACCGGAGTCCTGGGCCCCCGAGGCCCTGGCACCTTCCTGGTGGCTGCAGCCTTCCCTGTCGGGAGCCAGGGCCAACTTCAGTGGCATTGCTGGATCCCTTCAAGATTCCAGGGTCCAAAGGGCTAGGGAGAGGAGAAGCCTGGTGTACATGTGTTGGGGGTGGGGCAAGCAGGGAGTGCAAGGCTGGGCTGTCTCTATGAAGTGTTCCAGAACCCTTTGAGTTCTATAAGTCTACTCCAAAGAGCCTAGAGCATTATCAAAGCTAGAATGTTCCCCAGGGTCTGCAGCACTAATGTGGCAGCCTCCTAGAGGCAGAAAGAGGGAAAAGGATGAAGGACTGAGTCTGGGCTGAGAACTTCCCTGGGGGACCTGCTATTGCTGTTGCGACTGTCCCCTGAGAATGAGGAAGGGGGAGGCGGGTAGGGGATGGCAGCAGGAGAAGGGTGGGGCCGGGGAGGAAGCCAGCAAAGGAGGCCAGCTAGGGCAAGAGAAACAGATCTGCGGGGCAGCTGCCGGCTAGCCCAGCGCTGTGGGGACAGTGTGAAGGAGGCGTGGCCCCTCATTATCACTCTGTGTGGCTGGGTGGTTTTTAAAAGTCCTGGGCTAAGGCTGTAGTCAGGAGGGAGAGCAGGGCTCAAGAGCTGAGGAGTGCTGAACCTGACCTTGTCCGTGGGGAGGGCAAATGCCTCTCTCTGAACCTCCATCGATACTCTGGTGGCCTTTGCCCAGATGCCATGGGAATGGGGCAGCTTTGGCACCTTGCCAGA
The DNA here is from genome assembly GCA_028533065.1 of Trachops cirrhosus. Taxonomy (NCBI): domain Eukaryota; kingdom Metazoa; phylum Chordata; class Mammalia; order Chiroptera; family Phyllostomidae; genus Trachops; species Trachops cirrhosus. The sequence goes on along the minus strand of CM052546.1, from coordinate 25,591,473 downwards.
CCCTAGGCTTGGGCTACTTTGAAAGCCCAAAGTTGTTAACTAGACCTCCCTCCCACTCCTCCTCAGGATCCTGCCAGAAGCTGCGCTAACCTCACCAAGCGCCCCTCCCCATCCTCGTTCACCTACCGGAGAACCCGTCAAGGGGGCACTGTGGGCCCAGGTCCCCAGAAGGTCCGGCTGGCCTGAACAAGCCCTCTCTGACGACCAGGCTCCCACCTGCCCTGTCTGTAAGCGGAGCAGGTGGTTCTGAGCTCCCGGGAGGTCCTACTGGGGCAGCCCTGCCTGGCTGGAGAGCAGACTCTGACCTCTGGGGAGGCAGCGAAGCCCCAGCTGAGCTTCTCTTCAACCCTGACCTCCCCCATTGGGTCACATCCAGAGCGGTGTCCCTGCTGGTTCCCCTTCCCCCATAGAGAAGGGCTAGAGTGGCACAGGCAGCACCCAGGGCCTATCTGTGGATGCTGGGGTCCTGCCGGGCAGGGAGAGCAGCCAGGCCCTGAGTGAGCACCGGAGTCAGAGCCCTCTTCTCCCCTCAAGGCCCCAAGAGCACGCCCTCAGGTACCACGGGCTCTGGGACTGGTGCTCTGCCTGACCCTGCCAGGCTCTTTCCTGCTGGGGAAGACACACCCTGGGAAATGTTCATCAGAACAACGTTTTGGAGAGTTGCTGAGAGATGGGGAGGGGAAGAGAGAGAGAGAGAACAAATCCAATGCCCAGGTCATAGACTGGCTTCTCCATATCCCAAAAAAGGTGTTGGTGAGGGGGGGGACACTGGGAGAAGGGGCGGGTGGGGCCGGGAAGCTAGGACTGCAGAAGCCCTGAGCCCTTTGGAGCTTACAGCTCCCTGTATGCCAGGAAGTGGGACACACCTCCCTGTCTACACCCCTTGGGGACCCCTTGTTAGTGGCTTGAGCCCACACTTCCTAGAGCCCTCCACTTCTGCCCCAGCCTCTGTCACTCTGCTTTCGCCCCCACGCCCACCCCCACCAGTCACTTACTTGCAGGACAGCTGGTTGATGCCCTCGATGTAGTAGCAGACGCCTCCATTGACACAATAGGACTTGGCTGTCTCGTTGCACTTCCGGGCGTGCCCCGACCAGGATGACAGAGTGGTGCTCACTGGAGGTATGAGAGACATGCGCCAGTGACCCACTGAGACTACCTCTGGACCCCAGGAGCCACCTCCTTCCCGGCCCTTCACTGCGCATCTCAAAGCTCGAAGCTCAGAGACTGCAGGGATGGCTGGGTTGGGAAGGTCTGGTGGTCCCTCTCCGTCACCAACAAGGCAAAGGCGAGGCCACCTTGAGCTCTGACTGTCTGTCCAGCATCACCCTGCACCCCTACTCTGGGCAAACCTCTGAAGGCCAGGAAGGTTTTCCGATTTTGGAGGTGGTGAGAAGCTAGCAAAAACTGTTTCCTTTATTGGAATAAGGCCACCTCTGCCCGCTCCCTGCCTGCCTTCCTGGGGGCTCCACTGCAGGCGGGTGAGACACCGTGTCTTCCCCGGGGAGCAAAGTCACAGGGAGAGGACATCCACATCCATCTGTGCTGCTCGGGCTCCCACGAGCTACACTTTGAGGGGAAGGGTGTTCTTTGGACACTGTCATTTTCTTAAGATCTAAGGAGATGTGGGGAGAACCCTAGTTTTCATTTCTTGTGCCTTTGTCAGGAGGGGGAGAGGACAAGACTCCCAGGAATGTTATAAAAGTCACTATGCCCATCTCCACAAGTGCCCAGCGTCCTCTTCATGTCTGCCCTCGCCAGGTGGCCCCTGCTTCCCCACCCAGTTAGGCGTGGCCTCCAGAGGAGCCTCTGGGCCGCGGACAGCCCGGGCTAGGAGCCCTGGTGGAGAGAAGACTGGCTGGGGAGGGGCTGGGGGTCAGCCGGCATGTGAACGCTGGGTGACAGTGAGACTGGGCTTCCAGGCTGCTAACCCAGGCTGCACGTCTGATTGATCAGCTTCATTTGAAAAATGAAAATAACTCAAGTCCTGCTTCCCCATGGGATGGCATCCAGAAAGCTGATTCCAAGTGAAAATTCTTTCCCCAAACATCAGTTTTCATCTGTAAGCTAATCCCTTAGGTGGCGTATGTAGGTTGGGCAGCTGGAAATGGGTCCCTGCTCCCGCCCCGGCCTCTGGTTCTGAGGACTTCTCACTCTCACCCAGCAGCCACTCCTGACTGAGGTGAACCTGCCTACCTCGGCCGGTCCTATCTCCTCAGGGGTGTTGAGTGTCTACCACCTCCCGTAGCAATGTGGGGTGAGGAGGAGGAGGAGAAGGAGGGCCGGCGCTCGGCGCCCTCATGTTTAGACATGTGGGGAGACAGATGGAGCGTGGGGACTGGGAGTGTATACACAGCTTTGCCTCTGTATATGTCTGAGGAGCTCGCTGATAAAGCCCAGCGGGAAGGGCCAGCTCCCACCTTCCCCTCCACGTCGCGCCTGCTGCTGGCCTGGCACCCTGAGCCCCACCCCTGCCGAGGGCTCCTGCCTACACTCAGCTCCACGCCCAGCTGGGACCCACATGCAGGCTGGGAGAGGAGGCCTCCCGCTGTCTCTGGCCCACTTCTAGGTCAGTGAGACCTGGGGCACTAAGAAAGGGATAGACGAGAGAAACAGCTGAGGTGACCACGCCTGTGAGTTATAAAATCCCGTTGCTGGAATGGCCCTAGAGGTTGTCCTGCCCTTTGGTAACATTTCCAAGGAAAGGAGGGAGGGGAGTGCCTGTCCAGAGTCACGATGCGTGCTGTGACAAGGCTTCAGGACTCCTGACTCCTGGCTGAGCTTTCTGGCCAGCCACCCAGTCCCTTGTGGAGGACCACATCAGCACCCAGATTGCCATAAGCAGATGGATGCAAACCGATGTGGACCACAAGCCTGGGTCCTCTTGTGAGCCTTGGCTAAGCCAGAGAAATCTTGTCCTGGACCTGCCAGGCCCAGCCAGGCCTCCACTGTAGCCATGGGTGGCGAAGTCTGACCATTGCGGCACCAAGTGAGCAGCACGTAGCAGTGAGGATGGTGGCAGGGACCACAGCTGCACTTGTGGGTCTGTCCACATGCGTGTCCGTGCTTATCAAGGCCCTGGGAGGCAGGGGACCACTCCTGAAGGGAGGCAGGGTCCCAGCTGGGAGGCACTGGCCGGGGCTGCCAGAACTGCATTGTCATGGGGACTAGTCTGGAGCCCAGAAAGGCAAAAGGGGAGGCCAGTGGGGGAGCCAGTCACAGAGGGTGTAGGGGAAATGACGTAGGCCTTTCTAATTCAGGAGGAAGTACCTTGAGGCCACCCCCTGTGATGGCAGGGCCTTCCCAAGTGGTGCAACTCTGCTGGAGGTGAGGGCTCACGCCAGGGAGAGTTCCACGCCAAAGATGTGTGCGTGCGCTGTTCCAGCACACATGTTCTCCCGTGTTTGGGGAGGTGAAGATGACATATGGGCTCTGAGCTGCAGAATCTGGCCACTCCCTTGACACCTCCTCTGGGATGGCTCCCAGCCACCCCAGGCTCAGCTGCCAGTCATCTGCCCAGCCAGTGACTGTGCCGCACGACCTAAGACCTAGAGGGGATCTTCGATTCTCTTCCTCCTTTGTTGCCCCCAGCCGCCTGTCACCAAGGGCTGCCTTTCTCCCTCCTCACAAGGGCTGTCCACGTCTCACGCCTGCCTCCTCAGCCCTGGCGGCCACGGTCCCCTTTGCGCACGACCACAGCAGCCTCCTCACTGGTCTTTCTGCCCTCACTCTTATGTTCATCTCTAACCTTTTTGCTTCGCAGCTGCCAAACTGGTTTTTAAAATTCTGATCAATTACTTCCATTATCAAAACCCACCAATGGCTTTCATTTGCACTCAGAATAGAGTCCCCCAGTTTTTTCCAGGTCTACTTTGGGCCTCCTCACCTCTCCGGCTTCATGTTCTGTCCCTCTCTTGCAGTATATTCAGTTGACACTGGCTTAGTCCGGCTCGTCTAGCAAACCAGGAACCTTCAAAATATCAGTGTCTCATCTCTGGTCAACTGAGTGTGAGGACCCGAGGCTTGCCGATAGCCACATGAGAGAGTTTATAAGTGATCCTGGCCCCCTGATCCCCACCCCAAACACGCAGGACGAGCCCCAGTGCTCTGATGGAAGCTTTGTGAGGGGACCAGGAGCTGCAGGAATCAGCTAAGCTGTGCCAGAACCACAAAACAACGACCACAACAGTCCAACAGCAGAACGCTCTGAGAAAAAATAAATGGTGTTTTAAGTCACTAAAAAAAAGTCAGTATCTCAGAGAGGTTGCTCAGGATCCTCCTTACTCCTCTCAGCTTTGTATATGTGTGCTGGTAGTACTTACTCTGACATAATTAACTGACTAGCTGTGCAATTACCGGCTATTTAAAGCTCACCCACTCCACCAGAACATAGCCTCCATTCCCATTCGGGCAGGGGCCCTGCCTGTCTCGTTTGACACTGAACCTTGGCTGATGAGGATGTATCTTATCTGTAGGTTAAACCTACACCTTGGTAGGTGTTTCCTACCAAGTGCAAATATTCCCGGGAGGTCATTAGGGAAATGCAAATCAAAACAACAGTGAGGCACCACTTCACCCCAACTTGGGCGGCTCTAACGGAGGAGATGGATAATGAATAGCAAGTGGTGGTGAAGACGGGGAGCGATCGAAGCAGCACGCGTTGCTGATGGCGATGTAAAACGGCGCGGCCACTTTGGAACACGGTCTGGCAGTCCCTCACAAACTTAAACGTGGAGGTACCATGTGGCCCAGCAATTCTCCAAGGTATGTGCCTACGACAAATGAGAACCTACGTCCTCCTAAAGACACGTCCCCGGATGACACAGCAGCATTATGCATAGTAGCCCGAATGTGGAGACAGACTTGAATGACTCACTGATGAAAGGAAAAACAAAATATGGTAGATTCATATTATGGAACATTATTCAGCTATAAAAAGTAAAGAAATACTGATGCATGCTACAACATGGAGGAAACCTGAAACCATTATATTATGTGGAAGAATCGAGTCACAAAAGGCCACATGGTGTATGATTCTGTTTATATGAAGTATCCAGTATAGGTAAATCCATAGAGGCAGAAAGCAGAGGGCTGGGTGACAGAAACTAGGGGGAGGGATAAAGGGGGAGTGACTGTTAATGAATAGAAGGTTTCTTTTTGAGGTGATGAAAATGTTTTGGAATTAGTGGTGATGGCTATACAATTTTGTGAATATACTAAAAACACTGAATTCTATGCTTTAGAAAAGGTGAACTTTATAGTATGTCAATTAGACCTCAAAATACTGACTTAGAAAAATGCCTGGGTAGGGCAAACCCCGAAAGCCTCCATCAACCATTAGTGTCCATACGGTAAGTTTCCTGGGGCCCGGAACAGAGGGTAGCCCAGGAGGGAGCGGTGCTGTGGACACGCCCTCCCTGCTGCCAGCTGCTTCTCCTCCACTCATGAAGAAACCTCTGATTATCTTTCAGGGCTCAGATCCAGGGTCTCTTCATCCGTAAGGACCCCCCGCACTTGCCCAGATGCCCTCTTTCCCGTTGGTAAGGTTGCCCCATCCTTCCTCTTCAATGTGTTGGAAAAGGCAGACACTTTGAGTTAAGGTTTTAGCTTATTGCCATTTGAAGGACTTTTTGGGGAGCCCAGACTATGATTCCCCAGAGCTCAGGACATGGTCTTGCTGAGTAAGGCTGTGCTGAATGCATGCATGAGAGCACAAGCATGCATGTGTGTGTATATGTGATTAAACAGTTGGCATTTTTAAGTCCCCAGATAAGGGACAGACCCAGAAGCCTCTCCAGGACTTCCATGGTTCTGTGATACCCCAGGTCACACCTGTTTGCCCTCTGGGTTTCAGGGGTAAAACCAGGCCCAGCCTGACATCCTGGGACTGGTACAGCTACCGGGGGATGAGGCAGCTTGTTTTTCTAACTCAGAAGTGGGTTGGACCAAGCAGACTGTTTTGTGAAAAGCACCACAAACTTCTTGCCTGCTCCTCATCCCAGCCAACTCAGGAATGTGTCTCTTGTGAGCTGGCAGAGCTGTGACTGCAAGAGGGTGCACTGTGATTTGGGGGAGTAGCATTGGGGTCCACGGGAACAGAGCTACAAGAGGCAAAAGCCACCATGATGCCCCCGAGCAGCCACTGCCCCTCGCCAGCACTCCTGTGCCCTCTCCTGGCCTCCCCACCCCAGCAGTCCTGGCTTCCCTGGGGCTCAGGCGGGCCAAGTCAACCCACCTTGGGATGAGTCAGAAGGGGGCAGGCACAGATGCCCGCTATCCACCTCCCCCCCACCAGGGTGTGGTTGCTGCAGGTCCTCTGGGTTCCACGGAAAAGCAGGGAGCCCGGGCATCTCCTCCTGGGAAGGCATCCCCAGTGGGGCCTCTGGTCCCCTTAGGCGACCCCGTTTGCCTCCCCACATCAAGGGTAGGATCTTGCCTGCTGTGGACTAGACAGGGCAACAGAGGAGACATGGTGTGGGGTGGTGGTGTGTGTGTGGTGGTGGCTAGGTGCACAGGATGTCAGCCTCAACATCAAACACAGAATCCCAGAGGTTTTTCCGTGAGCAAGGTGGCAGGGACTTGGAGATCACCCAGCTGAGCCTCAGATGGGAAAACTGACTGGGGAGGGGGAGTCACTCGTCCTGGGCTGCACCTGGGATGAGTCCAAAGCTCTGATTCTTTCCACCACTGCCCTGCTGCTCTCCGGCCAGGCTGGAGGGACAAGGGGCCAGGGGCCATGTGGGAAATCCTCAGGGCCCAGCCTCAAGCTCCGCTGTCCGGTTCCCTGACTGATCAGAACACGGGCTGCTGAGGGCTGACAGGAGCCTGCATGTGGGGTGAGTTGCAGCTTATCTGAGGGATCTCACAACAGTCCCCAGGCTTAGGCCCCAAGACTTGTGCAGGAGAGGGGGCACTCCTGTGGTCTTCGGCACGGCAGCCCTTTCCTCCTCCTCTGCTAACAGCACACGTCTAAGGAGGGGCCCCCTCCCCTCCCTCTGGCCACCCCGTGGTTCTGGCCGGGCCATACTCTGCCTCTCCATACCCGCTCTGCACGCTCACAGGCCTGGCAAGGGTGGCACCTCACCCCCCTGAGCACAGTGACTGGGCCAAGCGGGGCACACCACCTAGTCAGAAGCTGTCAGGACCCACCCTTGTGATTGTAATAATGGACACGGAGACAAAGCTATTCCTTCCCCTGGGTGGTGAGCTGGGATGAGTCCACCTGGCGCTGTCCGAGGCCATGGCCTCTTCTTCCCAATCCATTCCCCAAACATGGGGAAGCCCACTTGCCAGTAGGAGAAAATGAGGCCAACGTACAGTGGGAGGGAGTGTCCTGACCCTGCACTGAGTGCTCGTCACGTCTGGAGCCATGTCTGGGCACCTCAGTTTTATAAACCCCTGAATTCCTTCAGGTAGTTTTAAGTTGGGTTCTTGTCAGTTGCAACCAAGAAAGTCTTGAATAATGAAATAGGATACCTCCAACCCAAAGCAGGCCTGAGGCTGTCTGCCTGCTCTGGCTGAGGTAGCAGGTGCTGGCGCCCCAGTGAGCCCATTTTCCCAAGCTTGGGACAGGGGAGGGGCAGGGGGCCCAGGTACGCCCGCTACAACCATGCCCAGGCTGGGGCGTGTGGGAGTCAGTCACAGGCCTTGGAGCAGGTTCTTGGTCCTTTTCTACAATATTTCCCCGGTGCCTGCTATCAGCCAGGCACGGTGAGAGGCCCAGAGGCCAGAGCGGTGAACAGCCCCACAAAGCCCCTGGAGCATGGGTCTCAGGGTTTGCCAACTGCTTTTACACCACGCAGCTCTGTCGTTAACTAGCTCTTTGACTTTGGCCAGGATATTTAACGTCTCGTGGCCTTGAGTAAGGGCTCAGGAGACAATGGGGAGCCTGGCACAGAGCACGTGCTCGGGAATTGTAGCTGTTATCGAAACTCCCGGGGAGAAGGCATCATCCTGTTTTCCAAGCTCTTGGCTCGTGGATCCAGTGGGGCAGGCATGCCCACACAGAAAGCTCAGCAACGGTATGAGACTTGAAGATTCTAGTCAAAGGCTAGAGTTTGAGAGATACACGAGACCACGGTTAGCCAAGACATGGCCCAGGAGTGGGGCCCGGGCTGGGAGTGGTCCGAGAGGAAGGTCTCCTGGGAGAGATGACACAGGAGGAGAGATAATGATGGATGCAAGGGATGGGCTGAAGTTAGGACTGGAAAGATCATCTGGGCCTTCCCTTGAGAGCTGGGCCCAGGGACAAAGTCTTTGTTCTGTGGCTCCAGGGTGGGCCTGTGGCAGGAAGAAAGGGTCCCGAGAGGTCTTTGCTCTGGTTCAGGTGATGGGAGAACACCTGGGCCAAGGTTGCTGCTGAGGTGGGGTTGGGATGGAAGGAACAGGTGTGAGAAGGATTCAGCGAGCAGTCTGACCTGGATCTGCTAGAAACAGTGGCAAGGGAGACGGAGGAGCCGGAGAGGCTGGCAGTGAAGGGGGTCCCTCACAAGACAGGACAGACGAGGTCTGTGCCAAGTTTTCCTCGGAGGGCGGGGCCCAGGGCAGCAAGGTTCCAAGTTCTCTTTACACCATGCTGGGGGTAGACAGCCCCGGAAAGCCACATGGTGGAAACACAGGGGCGAGGACACATACGGGATGAGACCCTGTAACTGGGACAGGACTGGGAAGTGAACCAAATAACCAGGGAGCCAAATGGTATGCTAGGTCGGTGGGTGTCAGGAAGAGGGAAGAGCTTTGTGGGGTTTGCTAGAGTAGAAGGGTGTAGCCTCAGGAGAGGTAGTTCTGGTGATGCACCCCCACCCCCAAGGGACACAATGAGAGGGCCACAGAGGGCAGCCCAGAGGGAGGCAGCCTCCACGCTCAAGCTGGAGAGGGGATGCTAAGGGTGCTTTGAGCTCCTGACCTCACAAGTTTTCAAGGGAAAGGATTCTATGTGGGGAAGGGGCCTGTCACCCCCGAGCAGAGGCTGTCCCGGGGCCAAAGGCACCCGAGCCTCCCGCCATGGCCCTGTGGAGATGGCTGCCTGCACTCGGGTGCCCAGCAAAGCCACAGGCAACAGGCAGCCAGCTCGCACACACCCTGGGCCTGCCTCTCCCTGGAGCCCGGACCTGGCAGCCCAGCCTCCCATAGTTGCCTTCTAAAAATATCCTTCCCCCACCCCCACCTCTTGATTTCAAAATATTTAGTTTTTAGGGTATTTAAAATGAGAGCTGGCGGCTCTTCCAGGCCCAGATAACAAAGCTAAACATTTATGCTTCAACTGCATTTCTCTGAATCGGCCCAGATCTCGGGGCTTGATATGGCAGCAGCAGGAGGGAGGGGAGTCAAGTGCAAGACGGATCATGTGCTGGCCTCCCCAGGGATGGGGGCACAGGCCTGCCCCACGCAACCCCTATAGGACCCCTCCCTTTGTTGGGGGACTACCTACCGCTGTTGACGTAGAGGCGGCCTCGGGCTGTGTCCTTCCCTAGGATGTTCTCAGCCTCGCAGACGTACTCCCCTGCGTCTTCCACCTTCACCTTGTTGAACTGTAGTCGTGAGTTCTTTCTGGTTAGGGAGGTAATAAGAGGGGAGAGGCGTGAGCCAGGGCCCAGGCTGGCTGTGACTCCCCAGTGGTCACCAGAGGTCACCTTCCCCTGCAGAGCCACAGTGGCTGTGCAGCAGCGATGGCAAGCAGAGTCTGGGGTCTGGGTGGAACGTGGATCCCCTGGAGTTGGAAGGAGATCTGGGCACTCAGGAGAACACAGGGCGAGGCTAGTGGCTGCACACGTGTCCTGAATCTAAGAACCTCCCCATTGTACTTCCAGTGCTGGTCCTTCTTTGTAGTTAGTATTTTCTGGGGGAGGAAAGCAGGGTCCCTTAGGAAGTCACATGGCCACCCCTCCTTTTCTTTTAATGCCCCTCCCCCCAGTCCAATGTCCTTCCCCCAACTGGAACAGGTCAGCCACGGGCTCACAAGCTCCCTCGGCCTTCCCTTCGAAGTGGCAGCCTGTCACTCTATATGCAAGGCCTATTGCCAGGTACCTGGGGATGGAGGCTCCCCCAGGACTAACAGGTTCCCATGACAACTGTGCCCAGCCTCCCAGTTCCAACCTGTGGCTCTCCCCTAACATCACATTAGCCCTGCCACTAAGGGGCGTGCTGTGGCTTCTCCAAGGTGTTTTTACTCCATTCATTCATTCATTCATTCATTCACTGATTCAGTGAATGTTTCCTGAGTGCCTGCTGAGTGCCAGGAGCTTGGATAGATTAGGGAACACAAAGACTCTATCCTTGTGGCCTGACTTGACCATCATGGTCAATCTGGGCGTCGACAGGACAGCACAGATGGGAAAACTGACTCCTAGAGGAGCTTCTAGACTTGTCCAAGGGTGCCTGTCTGGCAAGGCAAAGGAAGAGGTGGACAAGGAGCTGCAGTCGGTGAGGACATGGACTCTCGCCCGGAACCCGACACAGGGCTGGCCCCTCTGTGTGGAGGACTCCGCACCCAGTTTCTGCAAGCCGAGAGATGTGGGGGCCTGGCCCGGGCAGGGACCCTGGGGTCCTGGCCTTGGTTCTCCTCTTTTCTGAAGACCTGCCAAACCTCTTCTTCCTTCCCAGAGTCTTTCTGCACCTGCCCCAAGGAGCCTGGGCTCTGCAGGGTCTGGTCACACCTCCCACTGCCCGCTGTGCCCCAGTGCTCTCTAGGGACTGGTCACTGCTCCGGATAAAGCCCCAGACCCCAGCCTGGCCCCCTGGGGGAAACAAGAAGTAGCATGAAATTTTCTTTCCATGATGTAATCTTCTCCTTTTTTTAATCTTTTAAAACACCAGATTCCCAGAATATGTGTAGTGGGTTGGAGGGGTGGTAGAAGGGGAGGTAGGGTAGCAGAGCTGCCGCTGCCTGGAGCCCAGGGTGTAGAACAGAGCGAGGCAGGCGATGAGGTAAGGAGGACAGGGGAGCTGAGTAGAGAGGCTGGGCCTGGGGGAGGAGACGGCAAACTGACCCACATCTCTATGAGGGCTGTGTGTGGGCGCCTGTCTCTTGGGCTCCACCTCTGCCTCTGGGAGGGGGCCTCTTCCCAGACCTCCTCACTCCAATACCCCCCAAACAAGCATCCATAAGGTTGTCTTGTCAGCAGGCCCTGTTGCTATGGCAATATCCTTACTGATGTTATAGTGATGGCTGCCTGACCCTTTCCCCTACCGTCCCGCAATTCTTCCCAGATCAAGCCGGTCTGTGTCTCCTTGGCCTGGTGTCTGCCCACAGCTCTTTTCTGTCAATTCAAGTTTGTTCCCTTCATTATAAACAGAGCCTTGCAGGCCCCTCTGACTAAGACGGCATCTTCTTCCTGGCTTCAGCCTGATTAGATGCCACAAAGCCCAGCTGCCTCAGGACCGGGATTCTCTTGCTTCTCAGCCACCAGATCTTCCCTGACACTAGACAAGCAGAACAAGGGATCACTGGAGGGTCACGGGGTCAAGGTAGAATGGACCTAGAGCCAGAACTTCCCTGTCAGCCATAGCTGCATTCAAAGGGCCTTCTTTTACATGACATCATACGCAGCAGGACGAGGCAGAGCTAGCTAGGCTCACAGATATCTGGAGGAAAAACGCTAGAACTGAAAAGAAGAACTTCCCACATGAAAGTGTGTGAGACCTGAGGGAGCGAGGATCAGGGCTCAGAGGGAGCTGCTCCCCTCTGAGGAACCAGAAAGAGGCCAGGGGACAGGAACAGTGGCCCCCACATACACTAGCTGCATGGCGATCTTGCCAATCCCAGGGAGGGGCCCAAACTTGCATCAGAGGCCCTGGGGTCAGAGATGAAGGGCTGGGCTCTAAGGGTCTCTTTGGCCCTGAAGGTGCAGAGGGCTGGAGGGGACAACACATACTGTATTCTCTTCTCTTCATTCCTAGCCACCTCCTGGCAGGCCTGGTGCCCCACCCCCTTGCCACCCTGACCCAGGCCTGCCCCTGTGATGGATGCCCCTTCCTTCCTTCCTCAGCCAGTTTTTTTTTTGTTTTTTTTTTTTTGCTGGCAGGGACGGGATTTGGGCGGCCACGTCCTCTACCCACACATTTTCCTCAGTGCCTACCTCCCTCTGCCTGCCTGAGGGGCCTGTTCCAGCCTGCCCCTCATAAACAACAGAGCACGCGGCTCTGCTGGGAGGGCCCCGTGCCCAGGACTTGGGGGGCCAGTTTTCTCCTGGCGCAGCACGGCTTGGGTGAGACACCTCATTCGGCGGCCCCTGAGACAGACAGCACCTGCTGGGGAGGGCGTCTCCACCGGGTCAAGAGCAATGTCAAGACAGAGCGTGGCCCAGGCAGAGGACTGCTGGGAGGGCCAGAGAGCAAGCTGCAGTGCAGGCTGAAAGAAAGAGGATGCTTCCAGAAAGGAGACACCTGCCCCTGCCCCTGGTCCCCATGCCAGGTGAAGCGTGTGTGGGGGTGGCAGCTGTCTCTGACTCACAACGCAGGAAACAGAAGTTCTCCATCATGGCCCACTCCTCCGCCCCATCCACTCACTGCTGGAAGCCCAGGGGCAGGACGGGTGGAGCCCAGGTTTCAGAAAGGCAGCAGATGGGAAGGGGCCCTCGCAGGAAGGGAACAGGGGCACACTTCAGGCTCTCAGAGGTCCCTGACACCCAGGAGAACGCCTGACCAGGCCCTGTTTCTGGACTGGCTGACCTATTTGTCAGATGAAGCTGAGGCTTTACTTGGACGCTAAAGTGCTTGAAGGCCAGGTCCACTCAAAGGGTGACCTGCCTAGCCCTAGTGTCGCCCTGTCCCTGAGAGGAGAGCTGGTCCCGAAAGGTTCTCATTCATTTAACACTGAACACAGATCTCCTCTGCCAGGCGATACAGGGGAGAGGGGGTGTGTGCAGGGGGAGGGGGTTTTCTCTTGCTAGGAAGAGAGACAGCCCCCCCCCCAACAATGAGAAGGAACTATGTTTAAGGCGGGTGATGATAGATGTCATGACAGGAGGTGACGAGAGCTGCCTGGAGGGCTCAGGAAGGTATCCCAGAGGATATGACATTTAAGCTGGGCCTTGGAGAACTTTTCCAAGGACAGTGTGTGTGTGCAGTGGGGTGGGGGTGGGGGCTGCTGCCAGCACAGGGAACAGCCTGGGCCCAAGTCCAGGGTCCTGTGAGGCAAGAGCAGGGCTCAGGAGCACCGAGGTATTGGGGGACAGTGGGGCAGTGACTGAGAGGCCAGGAAAAGAAGTGTCGGAAGGGCCTTAAGGCCTAGGCAGTTCCTGGCATACAGCAGGCTCTCAAGATCTGTCAAGTAAATGAATGAAAGATTGGATGTGCGCCCGTGTCAGAAAGATCATTATCCCCGTCGGAGTCATGGGAGCCCGTGACTCTGCAGACTTCTAGACTGGAAGCCAAACTGGGTGGATGAGACACATTTCTTTCCGAAGAAAGGGTGGAGGCTTTTACCTAATTCTACACTGGAAGCTAGATTAGAAACTCTGTGAAGGTCAGGACCCTGTCTGTTCCCTTCCCTGCTGTATCTCCAGCCTCTGGCAGGGCGCCTGGCATACAGCTGATGCTATGTTAGATATACAGATGAATTCACAAAGGGGTCCATGGCCTAGAAGAGATGGGAATGGCCAAGAGTGGGACAGTGGAGGCAAAGAGGCTAAAAGCTGGGAGACCAGAAAAGAAACTTGCGGGGAGAAGGGCACCTCCCTCTGGAGAAGTGGTATGGAACAGGAGGGGACAGCAAGGGGGCGGTGCTAAGCGGGGAGCATGGGAGGGTGAGGCAGGGCCAGGGGAGAGGCTGGACTGGAGCACTCTGGATTGGAGATGCCCCTGGGGCACCTCAGGGTGGTCTCTAGTATTTAGCTGGTGGCAAGGGTCTGGAACTCAGGTTAAGCAAATGCCATCAAATCAGAGATGGAGGCTTGGGGACATTAGATATGAGAGGGTGCAACTGCCCACAGGTGGGGAGGGTGGAGAAGAGTGAAGTTCAAAAGTCAGGAAAGTTCCAGCACATTGATGGCGACCAGGAGAGGGTGGTTAGAGGCACAGGAGAGCAGGAGGACCAGAGGGGCGTGTGGCGCCCATGCCACTGGCTGCTGAGAGGCCTGGAGGCGCAGGGCCAGGAAACTCGGAGGTACCTGGGTCTCTCAAGAGCCGCAGACAGGGGGTGGGGGGTTGCATTTAGAGGGCAGATCCCAGCAGAGCCAAGAGGAGGAGAGGACAAGGAGAGTGGAGTCAGTGAGCATGAAAATGGCTCCCTGGGGTGGTGGAGGGAAGAATTGTAGTGAGGCAAACAGCTGGAGGAGGAACACAATGCAAGTGAGTCTGTGAGTAGAAAGAAAAGCTGATGTCACCAGAGAAAGGATTCGCTGGTGGCACGGGGTGGGGGTGGGGGGGCTCTGGGGGTGGGCGTGCTTGTGTGTGTGCAAGGAGGGGGGGGAGTGTGAAGGGACGTGAGGTCAGGAGTTGGGGGGTGAGGGTGGCCAAGTTGAGGACCTGCTGCAGAGTGACAAGGGGATGAGGGAACACTCTCTCCCTGATTTCTGTGGTCTTCCTGGAAGACGACTTTGCCCTGCTTCCCTGCAACAGCAGACATCAGGAGAGAGTGCTCCGCCCCGTCTTCCGGGAAGTGAGGACAGGAGTTCCAACAGCTTCAGAAGCTCTTTTCTCTGGCTTGGAGCTCCTCTCTGCAGGGCAGTGGGAAGGGGTGGGGCAGCCTCAGGAGGAAAGCTTGGAGGGCAACCTGAGTTTTTGCTAAATCTATAGATTGGGGACACACAGGACCACCCCATCCCTGGTTCCGTTAGGAAGCAGCATTCTTTCCCATCAATCTTTGATTTAAACCACATTCTTCATAAATCACTGTTTTCTACTTGGACCCCTTTCCAGGTGACCAGTTTTGCCTCTGCTCCCTGCTCTTGAAAGGGCCATAAGAAAACTGGAAGCCCCTCTAAGACCCCTTAGCCTCACATCCTCTTTCACAGATTTGGAGACCAAGGCCAAGGGGCAGAACGTGCACATTTAGGGCCACAGAGCAACCCAGGAGCAGCCTAAGCCCGGGCTTCCCATCACTTTCTGTTTTAGGGAAGGCTGGGGTCCTCTAAAACCATCCTTGTTTGCATTTGGGGGGCAGTGAGGAGGAAAGGACAGCCAGGAAGAAGGTGGTTGTAAGCTCCTCCAGAGGGGCAGGAAAGACTAGGGTGACCCCCAGCCAGAGAGGGAAGTCCCCCGCCCCCGACAGAACAGAGGCCAGGGAGAGCTTCTGTTTAGCAGGCAGACCGGAGCCTCCCTTCTTGCTTGTCCAGCCTTCTAATAGCCCCTCAGGGGCTGCGAGAGGCAGGAGAGGAATGAGGAGCCGCCCTTGGACCCCTGGCTTCTCTGGTGCCTGAAGCCCCTGTCCGACCAGCCTGAGATGAAAGAGAGACCAAATTCCACAGCTGGGGCTCCAGAGCTTCCGATTTACTCCCCTGGAACACTGACTCCGAGATTAAGGACAATCCCCATGTCGCAGGGGTAATGTCTGAGACACAGACTCCCTCGACACTAGTCAAAGCCACGTGTCCTTTGCCCTTACCTAGCTCTCTGCCCAGGACAGACTGCTGGGCAGAGAAACCAGCCCATCCAAACGCATGACCTCCCAGATCCATTCTGCAATCAGTCTTTCACCAAAGATTGCCAGATGCTGGGCTTTCAGACACTGTGGCAGGTCCTTTGAGAAGTTTGAGGACAAGAGGGGACTTCCAGAGGCAAAGCTGACTCTGACAATCAAATTGCCTTCAACCATCCAGAGACATTAATCAAGCATCTACAGTCTGAACACACTGGGCCACCATAACCAGAGGAGCCCGGAGTTGCAAGGAGAAATTGGGCGTGGCAAAGAAGGGGGACTGGAATATGATCCACAGGTGGATCTGGGGGCACAGCCCTGGGTTCCGCCAGCTCAGGCCCCTCCTTCTCAGGAGGGCAGATGCCGGGAGGGAGGGATGGCTGCTGCTCACCTGCCATTGCCGTACTTGATGCGAATGTCGCGGGTGCGGTTTAGCTCCTTGCCATCTTTGAACCAGCGGTAGGAGGGCACGGGGTTCCCGGCCACTGCCTCGCACTTCAGCGATTGCTTCTCCCCCACCTGTCCCGTCTGACTCTTCATCTTCTTCAGCTTGGGCCGGGCGGCTGTGGGGTACAAGGCAGGGAGGTGAGCATGGTGGTGATGGGGCACTGCCAAACATGAGCAGTGGAGGAAGGGCAACTGGCCTTGGGCTGGGCCTGGGGAGCAGCCCTTCCAGGTGTCATTTCCTAGGTCAATTCGACAAGCATTCACAGAGTGTCAGCAATGATGTCAGTGTGGCTACTACCTATGGAGAGTTTCCTTCATGCGTGGATGGTACTGGGAGCTTTACATACATTATCTTATGAAAATAACCCCATGAGTTCACTGCAATAATCAAACCCATTTAGATGGGGAAACAGGTGCAGGATGGTGAAGTCACTGCCTCAAGGTGACGAAACTGGGATTCAAACCCAGGTCTCCTTGACTTTAGTGCTCAGGCCCAGGGGACACAGCCAGATGACAGACACAGCTCCTCCCCTCGGGGAAGTTGCCACCTGGCATTGATATCACAGCATGGTTCATGGAGATATGGGGGTGCTGAAGTCCAGAGGAGCTACCCCAGCTCAGACTGAGGGAGGAGCCAATTCAGCTAAGAGCTCAGTAAGGGCAGGGGCTCGGAGGAGAAGGAGTAGGCAGGGCCAAGACAGCACTGTGACCTGGGAGGATCACTTACAGATATATACCCATTTTCATAGAGAATATATTCACATGATTCAAAATTCAAGAAGTGAAAAAGGGCTTATGGCTTAAAAAAACAACTCTCTCTCTAACTTCTGACCACAGCCACACAGTTGCCTTTCTAGAAGGCAACCAATTTTATCACTTCCTTTTATGTCCTTTCAGAGATCTTTTATGCACATACAAAATACTCAGTCACACACATTTTTAAACAAAATGAAATCATTGCCGGTAGCATACATGTACAAAACCCACAGTGTTCACATACACTTTTTTCTATAGCATCATTTTTCAGGGTTGCATAATAATCCTGTGCGAGTGTATCACAATCTACAGGACCGATTCTTACCATGGGGCATTCAGCATGATTTCTCCCCCCCATCCCCACCACAAACAAGCCCAGAGGAACAGCCTTGCAGCTTTGTCCCGTGTATACATTACACATCCAGTGCACACAGTGTTCATCCTTCGCACACATCCCCTGTACAGTGCTGTACAGGTAGTGCGACTCTTGACTCAGACTGCCTGGGTTCAAATCCAGGCTACGCTACTTGTTAGCTTTGTGTCCTCAGGTCACTGACTTCATCCTTTTGCACCTCCATGTCCTCATCTGTAAAATACAGGTGATAACAGTTCCTGCCTTGTGGGATGATGGCTGCGAGGATTATATGAGATAATGTGTGTGGAGCCTGGCATGCACCGAGCATTTAATAAAGGTTAGCTATTATTGTTATTATTATCCACAATTATTTCCTAAGGCAATCTTCCTAAAAGTGGAATTGCTGTGTCAAAAAGGCTTGCAATCTTCCTCAGCTTTATGGCTGCCAAATTACCTTCTGGAAAGGTTGCGTCAATCTGTACTCCCACCGGTGAATGACAGTGAGTGGTTTTTTCCACACCCTCACCGACGTGAGGTATTATCATGTATTTAATCTCCGTCAATTAGCTCGGCAAAAGATAACGTCTCCGTTGTTTTAATTTGCATTTATTTGATTCCTGGTGAGGCTGACCATTTTTCCTAAGTGTATTGGCCCATTGTATTCTTTGTGAATTGTCTGTTCTTGTCTGTATTCTGTTTTTCTATTGGGTGCTCATCTTATTGATTTGTATGAATTCTTTATATATATGAAGGCTATGAAGCTTTTGCTACATTTCCCTCTGCAATTACCTGCTTCTTGTATTTTATAATGTTGGGTTTTTTGGACATCCAGAGGTTTTATGTATATCAACCTACCAATCTGTTGGACTTTCTGAAACTTCATTATTCTAAATGGGATTGAAGTCCTGCCTCAGCATCCTTCCCCTTACTTATACCCCAATCTGCCTTCATTTGCTTATCAATAGTTCTTAACCCTACATGCTAATAAGAGCCATATGGAAAGCTTTAAAAATTATGTAAGTGCCAAGGACATATCCTAGACTTTGTGAAGCAGAGCAGGTGAGAGTAGGTCCAGGCATGTGGGTGTAAAAAATCAATAATAAAAATATAGCATACGTGTGGGAAGGTGCGCACACTGTCGATGCACAGCTCATGACCGGTCACTAACTGAGCACATCTTCACAGGTGGCTTCGCTCTAAATTTGGGTTGACACCCAGTGTTCTAACCTCTCGGTCAACTGGCGATCTCCAAGTGGTCTCCTCCCCCTTCTTGTGAACTGGGGGGACACCGGGAGCTTTTCTTGGGTTGGGGAACATTGACCTTCATTGTGGTTCTGAGACAGGGGGTTCTCTGACCAGCTCCCAACCACAGGCCACCTTCTTCCCAACAGGCGGGGTGAGGACACCTGGTGGGAGGAAGTGGTGGTTCCTCTACTACCTTGTTTCTTGATGTAAGTTCTAGTGCAATGCTGTGCGCCGAGCCTGTGGCCACTGCTTAATGGTGGTGGTGATGGGGACGGGGGCACAATCACCGACCCCAGAAACAACAGGCATGGCCCCAATTCAGAAGGCCCGAGAGCTGGGGACTTCAAAGTCAAGAGGTAGGCCCGGGTGACTGACCTGTGGCTATATGAGCCAGGCAGGACAAGAAGTCTGGATTTGTCGCCCTCCCCTCTTTTTGGGTAACTTTTTATGCACCTACCAGAAATTTTAAAATGATCTCTGGAGATCACATCCTATGCCTACCAGACCAGCCCTGGTCTGCAGAATGACAAAATTAAAATAGCCATATATGTGAACCACGCTGTGCTCTTTACGAAGAGTTTTCTTTTCGATCTCTTAACAGTTCCTCACAAGAATCTGCTGAGATACAGCAATCACCCCTTATCCGCACGTTTGCTTTCTGAAGTTTCAGTTACCCGCAGTCCAAATACATTACATAGAAAATTCCAGAAATAAACAATTCATAAGTTTTAAATCGTATGCTGCTCTGACTATCATGATAAAATCTCACATGGCCCTGCTCTGTCCTGCCCAGGATGTGAACGATCTCTCTGTCCAGCACATCTACTCTGCAAATGCTCCCTGACCATCTAGTCTCTTAGTAGTTGCCTCAGCTGTCGGACGGGCTGGCTCAGAACCTTTATTTTACTTCATAACGACCCCAAAGCCTTTACATAACTTTTACTACAGTATATTATCATAATTGTTCTATTTTATTATTGGTTATTGTTACTTTCTTACTGTGCCTAATTTATAAATTAAACTTTACCATAGATAGGTATGTACAGGGAAAAACAGTGCAGGTAGGGTTCAGTATATCTGGGGTTTCAGGCATCTCCTGGGTGTCTTGGAACTTATCCCTCAAGGACGAGAGGGGACTACTGTACTAAAAACCATGTCTCCTGCTCTAGCAATGTCCAGTCCTTGTCCGTGGTCACAGAAATCTTAGTTCACAGTCACAAAGATGTGCATTTTGAAAGGGAATAGGACCCTGAGAACAGACTATGGTTTTTTTTGTGTCTGTTTTTTTTGCTTCAAGCAAGGCCCTGGGGGAAGGGCAGCAGCTCAGGTGGCAGGAAAGAAAAGAACCTGCACCAGTGGAAGCCTGAACAATGCCCAGAGGACCTCTGCCACCTCGCTCCTGGGCCCAGAGCTTTCTAAGGTGCGGAGTATGAACAGCCTCCCCAAGACGGCCCTGGATTTGCTTTGCAGAAGTGATGGGAAGACATCAGAGGTTTATGGGTCAGAAAAGGACTAGCTCCTACTTTTTTGCATTTTAAACTCATTCTTATACTGAGCATCATATCATGCTTCTCCCACGGTGGCTTCCAGCCACTGGGTCCAATACTGGCCCTTTGGGGACACCTGGGACAAGTCTAAGAGGTTGTTCACACAGCAGACCTTTGAGAACCTGGCAATAGCATTTACGGGGCCTCGGATACGACTCGGCCAGCTGTAGCCCCTGCGTGGGCCCCCTCTCTGAGCTGTGTCCAGTATTGTCTGGGTCTCTTTGATGGCCAGGGCCCAGAATGCAATGCGAGTATGGAAACCACTGTATCATGTCCCCAGAGTGTCTTGAGGCCAAAGCTGAACCAAACAGAAGAACAGGCTTCCTGGGATGAATGGGGTCCCTCAGCAAACCACTGGGCTAGCACCCGTCCCCCGACTCCCCAGTCAGTCGACAAGCGTCCACTGAGTGCTTGCTGGGTGCTGGGCGCTGAGCTTTGTCCCAGAGGGAAATGACTGGCCCACACGGAGTAGCCGCCCCAGCCCACAACGACGTTAGATTGTCTCCCTCTATTATTGTTTTGTTACATAAGAAATACAATTTTGTCATAGAAAAATTACATAATTTAAGGAAGGAAAAGAAAAACACATTTCAGTCCATTCAGTTGCCACCAGAGAGAAAACCATTGGCAACATTTTCAAATATCTCCTTCAAGGCTTTTCTCTCTAAAATGTTTTATGTTCTACTTTTTTTCCAGTCAGTATATTATAAAAACATTTCCCCAAATCTAGAAATACAGATCTAAATCATCTTAATGGCTGCATAATAGTCCATTGTTCAGACGAATTTGCCAGGTTCCGCTAATATTAACAAGGTTGCAACAGACTTCTCTGTAAATCCTGCTTTGCAGCCAAAGGGAGGGGTCCTAGTCCTCAGGGTCCAAGCACATTTCCCCACTTGGAGGGGACTCTTGAAGGCCCAGCACGCAGGAGACGGACGAGAGGCACCCGCAGACCATGAGGAGGAAGGTGGAGGTCCCCACACTCTGCTCCTGTGACTGTCACTGACACCCTGCTTCCCTGTGGCTCCTTCCTCACCTGTGGACGGGGAGGTGGTCCCTTTGGTGTTGGGCAGCTCTGCAGCGTCTCCCTTAGGGTCTGCCTCTCAGACCAAGCCCTGCCTGCTGAGCTCTTACACCCCTGAGGCCACCTTTTCCAACTCCCTTCCTCCCAGAATAGTGCCCACCTAAGCAGCGGGACTAGGGCCCTCTGGGGTGGTGGTGGGATGAGGTGTGGAGAGACCTCTTTGGCACTTTCATAACAAGGAGAGGAAGGCCTCTCAAGAATGGCCCAGGTCTCCATAAAAAGATTTCCCTTAAGGATGGGTCCTCTAAACCCTTAAGACACATCTCTGTTGCCATAGGTTGGGACATGGGGTATCTGGGGCTTCTGCTTCCTCATAATCTTATGCCAACCAATCCAGAGCATCTGGCCTGGATGTGTTTGACAGGGAATCCTCGGAAGGCACCTTACTGAAGATAACAAGAGCAAGAACAGCCAGGGCTGCTCCTTTTCCACATCCCAGCCCTGAGGCCAGAAGATACCGCTGCTGCCAGCAGGTTGACCTCATTCCTCTCGGCAGTGGGCGGTGGGTGCGGAGCCTGCAGAGATCTGAGAGCAAGACAGACGCCCAGGACGTGGCCAGGCAGCCCAGCCAGGGAGGACCTGGCCCGGCCTGGCCTCCCCAGGGGCAGGGGCAGCGGACTCTTAAAAGGGTTAATGATCTTCATCTCATGACTAAGGCTGAGCAGTCCCTTTGCAGAACAACACCTGGAGACGATGTGGCCAGCCTGCCTGTCATCAAAGTCTCCCACTGTCCTGCTGCTGGAAGGCTTTGGGTCGGCCCCCTCCCCACCTCTCTCCCACCCACAAAGTGACCTATAGCAGGTAATTACAGACTCCAAGTTCAAATGAGAAAGAAAAAACAACTAAAAACACAGCCAATGTAAGTGGGCACAGAGGGCCTCCTCTGTGAAAAGGGCGGTCACGTACTCTCCCATGTCCTGTAGAAGAGCATCTGACACTCACAGGCCAGTCCTCCCAAAGGGAGTGGCCCCTGAGCCACGTTTTCCTAGCCAACCAGGGGCCTGGGCTTGCCTTGCCCTCTTCTCACAGCCATCTCACATGTACCCGCCTCCTGCAGTCCTATGACACCCCCAGTACCTGCTACCCAACAGGAATAGGAAGCTGAACAAGACAACGCAGCTCCTGTGCTCGGGCCCGGCTCTGACTCTTGCTTAGGGCTACATGGAGGCTGGCAGGGGCAGAGCCTCACTGAGGGCCGCTTTCTCTGCGCCACTGAAAGCCAGTCCAGACCTGATGGGCTTTCCCCTCAGCAGGATAGGTGCCTGGTTCCTTAGCTACAAGGTAGAGAAGAGGGGTCAGGGCTGGCTGGGGATGGGAGCTAGAGAGGGGAGGCTGACACTGTCCCAGGAGGACAGGTAAAGAAGGAGAAGGGAGGAGGGGGAGGAGACAAAAATTGGCAGCTACAAGACCAATAGAAATGGTTCCTGCCTTAAAGCTTCTTGCCTGCCTACCCCAAAGCACCCCTCCACTGACACCCAACATGCAGTGTAAGCAAAGGGCATAAACAGGCCTGGCTCGACCACCAGGGTCAATACTATGGCCACTCTCAGCACCCTCTGCTAGGAGTTAGGCATCCTGACTGAAATGCTGGCTTCCTCAGGGCCCTGCCAAGGCAGAGCTGCCCAGCCCCAGGAGTCAGACAGGTGCATGCTGAAGTTCCTTCCCTAGGCTCAGGGCTGAGACACGGGACCATGGTGGGGCAGCAGAGAGAGGGGAAAGGGGGGCTGTCACCTATGTTGAGGGAGCCTGCACAGGCTCACAAGCAGAGGTGGCAGGTGCTGAGATGGCACACAGGTGCTCAACATACGCAGTTTCCCTGGTTTCTTATCAAGGGCAGCGGCCAGAGACACCTAGAGATGGCCCAGATGAGACAACAGGGGAAGCAGGCCTAAAGGAGGAAAGGGTGGCGGCTGAGGGCACAGTAGTTTGGGTCTTTATCCTGGTCCCCTGATTTTCCAGCTGTCTGCCTGTCAGTAAGTAGTTTAGCCTCTCTGGGCCTCAGCTGACTCATCTATGAAGTATGCTCTGCCTATTTTAGAGGAATGGCGGGGTAAGAGAAAGCCTTCTATGGAGAGATGGAGGCTTCTGACCATTATCTCTTTAGCTTCTGGGGACAGAGACAGGGACAAAGCAGAGATGACAGGCCTGGAAGACCATTACCATTTGCCCAAACTCTGTTTTTGTTTTTCTACCGGGGAAGGCTGAGCCCTGGCCCAGAGAACCCTCTGTGGAGAGGGCCCACTGCTGATGAACTAGACAGCCCCTTGCTCAAGGAACCTGAGGGGATCTCAGAGACTCCATCCCCTTTGGGATGGGCTTGCACTTCTCACCTCCTCAGCCTGGCTGGAGAGAGTTGTTTCAGAAGCTTTGGGTCATGGGAACTGTGGTGGGGGCAGGGAAAGGGGAGGTGCCTTATATACCAGAAAAGGCCTTCTTCTCAAACTGGGATACAGGCAAAGCTGCAGGATGATCTCAGGGCCTCTTTTTGAATGGCCTGCTAAGCTCATTAATAAGGAAAAGCAGCACCTTTATATTAAAGCAAACAGACATGATGGAGTACAATGTCAAGTTCATGTGGACTTTTAAGATAAAATAAAAGTATGAGAATTCAAAGAAATGTTGGATTTCAGGGGAAAGGTCTTAGCAGACCTTAGCAGGTGAGGATAAGGCCCATATGCTCACCAAATGCAGATTCCCCAGTGGGTGTGAGGGGCCCAGCCTGCCAGAGGCCCAGCTGCCTTCCCTGTAAGTTCATACGCAGCATGGAGAGCCCTGGCTTAGGCAGTCTGGGGTCTGGGAAGGCTGAGATGTGGTCCTCATGGTCCTGGCTAGTGAGAGAGATGTGGCTGGAAAGAACACATCCCAAAATGAATGACTACCTAGATATTCAATCACTGGCTCAAATGTGACACGGGGGAAACAGTTTCCCAATCTCCTCTCCCAAGACCACTCTTGCTCCTGGGTTCTTTCAGTAACCTTGTCCTTTCTGACAACTGTCTCTCTTGACTCTCCCTAAAGATCAAGAACATCCACCTTCTGCCAAGCCTCCTACCCTCATAGCCCTTCACTGTCTGCCAGGTTTAGGCTGTACTGCTCCCACCCCCACCCCCACCCCAGTACCATTCCACTAGTAATGGACACTAGACAGTGTTGCCTCTTTGTGCCTACGACCACTCACAAACCTTCCTTGGCTCCATGATGTCTGTAGAAGAAAGGCCACCTGCCTGCCTTGGCTGTCAGCCAGGGACCAGGGCGGGAAGCTTGCTGGGTCAGTAAACCAGCCCCCTTCCCATACATACCTCTCTGCTTTCCCTCTACTGATTCCTTGTAGGAATTGTATGTTCCAGGTAGACCAAAATCAAAATGCTGTTCCCCAAGCATGCCAATGTTATTTTCTGCCTGCCGTATGACCTCTCACTCATGCCATTCCCCACACAGACGCACAGTTAGGAGGGTCAAGCATGCAGGCTGGGGGCTCAGAATGGTCTCGGTCTGCACCGTGGCTCTGCCTGGTGTCCTGTATAACTAGACAAGTTCCTCAGCCCCTCTGAGCCTTTATTTCCTTGTCCGTAAAACAAGGACAATCTCACCTACCTCTTAAGATTGGGGCGAGAGTTAAATGGGGGTACAGTATGTCCAGCTTAGCATAGTACCTGGAACAGAGAGAGCTCAATAGCTGGCAGCTCTGATTAGTCTGAATCTCCTCAGATGCTACCGCCTTCTTTAACCTGCCCAGCCAGAAGCAATCTCTGCCTCATGCAGACTTCCTGGGCATTTCTCCTGCCCTATTTGGGGCTTCCTACTTAGGAGCAAACCGATCTCTTCACTTCTAGACTGTGGGGACCTTGAGGAGGGGTCTGCTGGAGCATTGCTATATATTCCTCGCGTCTGGCACCGAGTAGGTGCTCACTGATCACTGGCTGAACAAGCGGACTCATGAAGTAAGGCTGAACTGTGACTGAGAGGTGCCTTGGAGCAGCCCACAGCAAGACTGCTGGAAGTACTCGGGGGAGGGTGGGGCCACTTGAGTGCTAATCCCAGAGCCCTTTCCCATCCAATACTCCTCCCAACTCAGCCCCTTCCTTCCCCTCCCCCCAAGCAGGCATCTGCCCAGGATAGCAGAGCAGACTACGAGGTTGGGGGCCTCCTGAAGGACTACCCTTCCTCCGCCCACTGGGCTGCCAAGTTCCCTGCGGGTTCCACTGTGGGTTCCCTGGCCACAGGCAGGGAAGCTCGGCCAGGACAGCCTCTTCCCTCTTCAAACAGGGAGAGGCCAGCGAGGTCTCCGTGTACAGAGGCGAAGGAGCCGGAGTGTGTCCTCCCTCATTTGTACACTCAAGCATGCTTTGGGCACTTGGCACATGTCAGGTGCTGAGGGTCAGGTTGACATGGTTTCTGCCCTGGTGGGGTTCTTGCTGAGTGGGGTAATGCCCATACAGTAGGATGGGAGGTGCTGGGGTGGGGCGGGGCACAGAGGAGGCCATATCTTACCCTCCTTCCTCATCTCGGGGGCCAGGAAAGCTCTGTAGGGGGAGCAAAGACTCTACTGAGCCTGAAGGATGACAGGAGTTGGCCAGAGAAGACAGTGCTGCAGGCAAAGGGAACCACAGGTTCAGAGGACTGTGGCACACTCAAGAAACTGAGAGAAATGCCATCTGCCTGGAGTGACATGTGGGAGGCAGGGGACCTGAGGCTGCAGGCAGGGGCAAGGACAGGCGGCAGTGCCCCCGGAAGCTGTTGCTCTCACTCTCACTTGGTGGCTGCCAAGCCCTTGGCCTCACTGATGTATGGACTTCTCTCTTTGGGCCTCAGTTTTCCCATCAATACAGTGAAGGAACTGGACCAGGCGCTGGGATCCAGCCGTGCCCGACTGTACCAGAAGTCACAGATAAGTCTGTTTCAGATTCAGTTGAAAATCACCAGTCTGACATTCAGAAAACCCAATGTTTGGCCCGTTGGTCTCTCCCTCCTACACATTGTGGCCAGTGTATCTTCATTTCCCAAATGCCCTATTCTCCACTTCTGCTCAAGTGGCTTCCTCAGCCAGAATGCCCAGCCCCTTTGGATCTCCTTCCATTCCCCAGGTCCACCTCCGCCCAACTCCTCCAGAAAGCCCCCCATATTCCGCAGATGGGAATGAGAACTTCTCTCTGTCCTGGGTCAGCCCTTGCCAGGGTCAGTGTGGAAACTGCAGTTAGGTCTGTCCGCATGTCTGTTGTCCTACAAGGTGGCAAACCCATTCCCCAAAGATGGCCTGCAGCCCTGGCACCGAGGCCCTGGGGAAAGACCTGCGGGACTGACAGGCCCCTTCCGGGGCTTTGTTCGGGGAGGCTGGGCCACCCGGCTCAGCCAGTGCTCTCACACTTCAGCGCACGTCACCGTCTACCAGAGGGCTTTCTAAACACACATGTTGGCCCCGTCCCCACAGTTTCTGATTCAGTAGGTCAGGGGCAAGGCCCAAGAATTTGCATTTCTGGCAAGTTCCCAGTGTAGGCTTTAAATCAGGTTCCCGCTGACTTAAACATTCATCTTTTACACCAGGGGCTCCACAGGACTGGAAAACTACCCAGACCGGTGCTAGATCTGGCTGGACTCTCTGGACCCCCGGCTTGGTTTCTGGCTGGGCCACTTGACCATAATAACCTCTTCCCAGGAACTCCTGCCTGTTGGTGCAATGGCAGGGCCTTGGCGCTGCCCTCCTGTGTCACTGGTCCATGGCTCCTGTTTGCCACAGCCACACTGCAAGCTCCTTGTGAGGGCAGGGACTCAACTGTTCATCTTTGTAACCCCTAAACCCCCTCAAGAGCCCAGAAGGGAAATACCTGACCAGATGGGGGGACCTGCTCCTACAAGTGGACAAAGAGGGCATCCTCTGCCTCTGGCTGTTTTTTTCTTGAGGGGCACAGACGGTGAAAGAGCCCAGAGCCAGGTGACTGTGCAGGGTGAGGCAAGTCGGAGGGCAGACCTGAGCTTAAGATCCCTGCCTGCCACTAATTCATGGCTGGATCACAAGCAAGATTAGACTCTCCCTGTCTCAGTTTTCTCATCTGTAAAGTGGAGATGATAAAACAATACCCATACTTCATAAAGTCAGTACTGGCATGTAGTAAGAGCTCAGGAAATGATAACTACCTCCCTTCCTGTCCCCCTCGTCCATGCAAGTAGGCCTGCCCACATTTCTCCTCTTGGAAGGCCCTTTCTTGTCCTGGTGAACTCCCACTCACCATCAAGGCTCCGCTCAAATGTCGCCTCCTCTGTGAAGCCCTCCCCACACTCTCCCAGAAGAAGTCATTCCTCTGCTTGCCCTACATTCACGTATCTCTGGCCTCACACTCGGTTCCAGTCACAGGTATTTGTGTGAGGACCTGTCTTAGATCCCGAGGGAAGCAGCTATGATGTATTCACATAACAGGAGTTCAACGACTGCCTGCAGCACTGAGTACACACAAGTGAGGAAAAGCACATGCAGTTTGCATAGTTACCACGCGGCCAGGACCCGGAAGTCTTGCTAAATGGATGGTGAGGCCAGGGCTGGGCCGGAGAATGAGGAGGGGATTTGCTGCCACGCACCCCTGCTAAGTTATTTGTGGTGACTACAGGCTCTGGAATGGTGGGAGAACACAGTGGGGTCATGATTCTGATGGGCCCTGACCTTCAAATTTTGGCAATGCTTTGCTAGTGTTTAAAAAAAAATCCAACTCCCCCCTTCTGTATGCCAACTGTCCTGCAGGCCAGCTTTGTGGGCCAGAGGGCAGAAGGAGGCCTAGAAGGGTGACTGTGGGTAACCAGGCATTGGCAGCCCCTCTAGGAAGCCACTGCGGCTGGGGCTAGGGCCTGCCCAGTCTGGGCCAGCACCTCTTCCTCCACACACTCCTCACTCTGGCACTGTCCTAAGGTCAGGCTTATCCTGACTTGGCTCTGAACCTTCTGGCACCAAGGGCCCCCCACAGTAACAGGGATCATTTGGGGATTCCTGACAATATCTGAATTAAAGGGCCTCTGTTTCCCGTGAAGCTGCTGCTTCTTCATCTAGTAACTCACAGAGCCCACATAGGCCAGAGGGCCCGGTGGGAGGAAGGGCCCAATTTATGTTCTTTTAAGGGGGAATATTCCCTCTGTTTGCAGCCTGAAGCCCTCAGTCCAGTTTTACTTCTATCCCAGACCTGCTGGCCACCTGATTCCCCCACACCAGGTGACCGACTGCCCTACCCCAGCCCCACTGCAGTGCCTTTCTGGAAAACTAGAGCTCTCTGTCCTCTTGTTCCGCTCCCCCCACCCCCCACTGAGTGCCTGCAACCTGGGCTGAGGACTGATGAGTCCTGGTCTGTAAAGTGCTTTGAGCTCTCAGGATGAAAGACTGCTGGGGAGTACAAAGTCACTCTCTGCTTGTTGTTATTGTTCCTAATGAACCCTGAGGTGCCAGGGAGCCGGAGCAGAGTGTGAGGCACAGGCTGAGCCCCAGAGTGGCAGGAGGATTGCTCCAGGTGTCTGGCTCGGCAGGGTCAGCCAGGGGCCAAGGCCAGAGGTGGAGCCTGCCAAAGCAACTGCCAGATGTGGCTCAGCCACATTCAAATGGGCATTTCGCTATCTCTGACCTAGACATCCAAAAGATGGGAGTTTGTTCTAGAAGTCTGGGCACTATTTTTACCAGAGGCAGGAGATGGGAAAGGTGGGAGAGAAAGGCCTTGCAAGGATTCTTTGCTCCCATTCAAATGAGATGTATCCAGAGTTGGCAACTAGTGATAGTAATCTACCTGCATACTCCAGGACATCCCAGTGAAGACCAAAGCAGACATAGATTCCCAACCACAGGGAGCTCCAACAGAGGGGGCCTTCCCATCAAACCCTGCCTGTTTTTTCAGGGGCATACAGAAAAGGCCAGTAACTTAGAATCCAATTTTATTCTTCAAAACAACATGACCCCTTCAGAGGTCATCAGTTTCTTTGGGATTAGCCCCCTACCCCGTCCCGCTCCCCAGTCTCTCCCAGCTCTCCTCTTGGAATTCTGAGACACAGGGCCTGAGGGCTGCAGCTCTGCCCTTTGCAGAGAGAAGGTGAGAGTTGAGAGCAGAGCATTAGCAGAGGCCCAAAGAGGGAGGGCAGTGCTAAGCTCACACAGAGGCAGAGAAGGATGGACCCCAGCCACCTTCCCCCAAATCCTCTGGGATAAGGGGCAGTGGGGGATGGGGGGAACCCAGCTCCAGGTAGGAATACCAGGCACCGAGAACTCAGTGAGTCACGGAGCGGAGCGGAGCCCACACTTGCAGTTCAGCCCCGCCCAGCACTCCTCTGCTGAGGCCAATGGGGAAGCCAGTTCATTAATGTCCCCTTCTCTCTTTCCTCTCACTTTCCAGACTCCTTCCCCCAGCTAAACTGAAGATTTTAATGCATAATTTGCTCATGCGCCCCATGTCCGTACCTCCAAATCTTTCTATAAAATGTGCCCCCACCCTGGCTAAGACCACTCTCCAACTGCCCACTGCCCATGGCTTCCCTGGCTGGGGCACTCTGAGCATGCAATAAGAGGACTCTGCATCTTCAGGTGGGCTAAACGAGAGTTGCAAGGAAGGCCATCAGCTCTGTAGGCCAGTGTTGGCTTACGTACCCACTCTACCCCCCTAGTCACATATCAGGGATTTAAGATTGTTGCTTCTCATTGACATGGTACTTTCTCCTGATATCTTGTTTCAGAGCGTGAACCCTCCCTGTGCCCTCCCTATTCCAGAGTGTCCTAGGTCTCCCCAATTCCTCTCACCCAGGCCTTGGGTTTGTTTGGTATCTGCTCCCCAGCCAACTCCTTGAAAGAAGGCATTCTGAAGAGCTGGCTGTCTACTTGGAAGCAGGGAACAAGAGGAAGCAGAGAAGGAAAGATAGCAGGAAAGATTATAATTAGATATGAAGAAGGACTTTCTCACCTGGAGAGAAGATGCTGGAAGCAGTCATTTAGAGGCCTGCAGAGGCACCTGCCTGTGGCCCTCTCCCATCTTTGCCCCCGTGCATACTCTATCCTTAGCAGCTTATTTCCCTGCCATTATCACTCCCACCAGATGAAGTCCACCGAGTGGCTTGCTTCCAGCTCAGCTCTTGCAACCTTGACATTGGGAGTGTGCCTTTACCTAGCCAGCCCTCCAAGGTACCTACAATAGAATGTGTGTGTGTGTGTGTGGGGGGGGCGGTCAGAAAGAGCAACTGTTCACTGAGGCAGACTCATGAGTTTTCATCCTGAAGATAGGCATGCTGAATTCGTTCAGGTCACCCCACACCACAGGAGCCTGGCGTAAGCTGACCCCACACTACTCAGTGTTCCTTTCCTTAGGGAGGTCTCCTAGACACACTCATCCAGCAGAAATGGGTGAAGAGGCCTTCTTTACAAGGAGGAGAACATAGCACTGGCCTTTAAATTCCCTTAGCTACTTTTCTCTATTGGGCTGAAGGCATTGTTGACTCGTAGGCTCTTTGCAATCAAGAGACCTCAGAGGGCCCCGCCTGGTGTAGCTCAGTGGATTGAGCGTGGGTCTGTGAACCAAAGGGTCGCTGGTTTGATTCCCAGTCAGAGCACACGCCTGGGGTTGCATGCCACGTCCCCAGTAGTGGGGCATGCGAGAGGCAACCACACATTGATGTTTCCCTCTTTTTCTCCCTCCCTTCCCCTCTCTCTAAAAATAAATAAATAAAATCTTAAAAAAAAAAGAGAGAGAGAGAGACTTCAGAGGCTACCTTGCTTCCCACGCCCTGTTATACAGAAATTCAGAAAAGACATTTGGCCAATTCTCAACCACAACTCAAGTCTCCCAACTCCCAGGCCAGTGCTCTTTCCAAGATGTTTCTATGCGCAGTTCTGGCAGGAACTCTGGTGGGGGGATAGAGATCCAGCAAAAAGGGCACTATTGTCCAGAGAATGCAGATTTGAAGACCCCAAGACCTAACTTGGGAACTTACTTTGTGGCTTTAACCTCTCTCAGCCTCAGTTTCCCTCTCTGTAAAATGGGGCTAGGACCACCTGTGCCCAGGGCTATTATGAGGATTAAATAGAGATGAAGCACTTGAACATGCTTAGCCTGCTGACTAGTACAAAAGAGCATCAACAAAATACTGAAGAAAAAAGAAGTGAGAACCCAAGGGCGTCCCAACAGTATGAGCCAGTTTTTGCAGAGCAGACCTTAGGCCCATCCTTGAGATGCCCAAGATCAGTGGACTGAGTGCCGGCCCCTGGGCCTTCTCCCTACAGCTACCCACGGAGGGCACCAAAGCCTCAGCATTAACACCCAGAGCACCTTCTCACCTCCCTTCTTGGGGACAGAACCCAAGGGTCCAAGGGAGTCACTCCTGAAGACTAAAGGGATAGAATTGCTTGACGGAAATATTCCGAGGGAAATAATCTGTCACAGAAGCAGCGGAGCCCTACTCCCTGGGATTTGCCCGCTGGACTGGGCATCCCTTCCGGGTGTGGGGAGGTGGTAGGCGCTGCTGCCCCCGCTCCAATGGCTGAACAGCACTCACGGAGGTGTGGCGCAGGGTAGGAGTGAGCCCGGAGCACACCCCAGGAAGGGAAGGCAATGACAGCTCCCCTAGCTCTCCGCCTCCAGGCCAGGCCCCGTCTGCTTGCCGCTGTCTTTCCCTATGCCCTGGCTCTACTCTGCCACTCGCTCTGCCCGCTCCAGACTCCTCATCTGCAGGCGGGTACCTCGGGCAGCGCCTCTTTCCCTCTCCTCCGCTGGGATGCATTGGCCCCGGGAAAGGTGCGCACAGCCACTGGCGGCCCCGGTGCACAATCCCTTACCCATACGGCCACAGCGAGGTAGCTCGCGTGCAAGCATTCACGCCCCTCGGTGCCTGTCACCTCTGCCTCAGCGGTGGCTCGCACAGCCCCCGACTCACCCAGCCTAGCGCTGTGGGCAGGTGAGTGGGGCAGCAGGTTTCTCTCAGCAAAACGGGGTTTCTGGGTAAGCCGAGGTGCCCTACCTTTCTCCCCGGGGTCAGGCTCCTGCTCCGGTTCCCGCTTCCTCCCCTCTCGGTTCTTCTTGCCGCGGCCTTGGCCTTGGCCCCTCTTCCTGGGCTCGGACATTCTGCCTGGGGTCCTGCGGTAGGACTGACCAGATGCGAGGTGCGGGAAGGCAGGAACGGCCTTTGCTCGCTGCCGCCACGCTGCGCCCCCCGCCGCCTGCAGCCTCAGTGCCCGGCGCGCGCCTGTCTTATAGGCGGTCACACCCTCCGGGGGAGGGGAGCCACAAGCCTTAACTCTTCCCCTCCCACCGGGCGCCCGCTGCCCTCATCGTCCCCCCACTCTTCACCCTCTGGAGCTGCGCTGCGGGAAGGGGGTGGGAGGGGGATTGCTGCAGGCGCCCGCTCCGAGCCCTGGGCTCTCTCTGGGCCCACCGATTGAGGGAGCCAGCGAGGCAGGACTGGCGCCTCCGCAGCAGAGTGCCACAGACCTCCTCACCGGAGAGGGGGCTCGAGCCGGGCTGGGGGCCTGAGCCACGAAAGGGGTGCAGGGGGAGGGGGGTAACAGAGATCCCGCAGCGAGGGCCAGGCTAAGGACAGCATGGGGGTGGGGAGACAGCAAGAGGAGGGCCCAAAAAGGGACCAAAATGAAGCCCACTGGACAGCCCAGCAGGGTAGGAAGCTGTCTCCACCGCCTGGTGCCACCCTTCCACCCCCAACTTTACAAGCAGTTTGCCTGAACCTCCTCCTCCTTTGCAGCCTGACCCCAACCCTATGGGATACCACCATCTGGGGGAACGCCTTTTATGCAGCTGCCATTTGTGCTTGGTTGCAGGGGTCTATGGCCCAGAAGCCTCTCCCAGTCAGGGGTGCTGGGGCCTGAGGGAAGCCTGGATGCCCCGGGTGGCTGGTAGCCCCCTCCCACACACACACTGACCGCCCAGGCTGCCAACACCAGCTGGCTTCACTCTTCAAGGCCTGTGGAGGTGAATTCAGACACTGACACCCTGCCCCCCCAAACAATACTTCCCACAGGCCACTGGACAAGGGCTGCCAAAAAGGACAGTGTCCTGCCTCCTGCTTGGGTGTGGTGCTGAAAGGGTTACATAGCAAATGCTCTCCCTCTTCTGGCTCCCAGAAAGCCTGAGCCTGCGGTTTGCCTGCCTCTCTCTGCCTGAGGTGTCCCCTTACAGCCATCCCAACTGGAATCCCAGTCAAAGATCATCTCAGCCAGTCCTCTGCCTCCTCAAGAGAGGGTCCCAAGGCCTCTCTGGACAGTGTCCTCCTTAGGAGAGCCTGGAGCAGGCTAGGACTCTGAGTCAGGGCCAGGGACTCTAGTGCTCTGGGGCAACCTGGGGGTCTATTTGGACCTTGAGGCCAAACTTGGGGGTGGACACGGAAAGAGAGAAGATGGAGGTAATGTCCATGCAGGGAGTTGATCTCTGGTACTCTTAAGGCCTCAAGCCTGTCCCATCAAGGGCCATCTCTGGGGAGACCAAGAGTAAGACAGGCCTCCTTTCCCATATCCCAGCTGAGTGTGTGAACACTCACCTCCATTCATGTGGTATCACTCTCTGTGCGGTAGGCAGCAAGGGGTCCTGGGTGGGGACAGAGACAGAGCCCAGGTCTTACTCCAGCTCCACCCCCCTGTTCATTTAGCTTCCAAAATGGCATTCACATCCACTCCTCCCCAGCCATCCATACCCTGCTTCAGTTCACTTTCTCCTCCTGTGCCCCTCACTCTGACATCCATCCTCAAGGTCACCAGAACGAGCTTTCTAAAATTTAAACCAGATCACTTCGCTCACTATTACTCGTAGGTTAAACCTAAGCTCCTTGTTGGAGTCCAAAGCCCTCTTCCATTGGGCTCAAGCTCATAGCCTTCCAGCGCCCAGTGCTATGCCTCTGCTACATTTACCTACAAGCCACACACACTTACTGTTTCCTCTCCATAGTTTCATACATACTCTCTGCTCAGAACAGTCTTCCCCCTTCTTGGCCCAGCCAACCTCTCTGTTCATTTATTTAGCAACTGTGTACTGTAGTAAGGCTTCCTGCGTTTCAGGCACAGTGCTATGTGCTGGGGATTGGCCGTGAGCAAGATGGACATGGGCCTCCTTACATGAAGGTTACGTTCTTGGTGGGGATGGACAAACAGCTAATTACACAAACAATGAATTTATTAACATTTGTGTTCAATGTCAAAGAGACATATTCATTCAATAAATATTTCTATACGTTGACACACAGGTCGGCAGAGTAAACAAACCATAGGGAGGGAAGGCTTCCCCTAGAAAACACCTAAACTGGGACTGGAGACACGAGTAGG
The DNA here is from genome assembly GCA_028533065.1 of Trachops cirrhosus. Lineage (NCBI taxonomy): Eukaryota > Metazoa > Chordata > Mammalia > Chiroptera > Phyllostomidae > Trachops > Trachops cirrhosus. The sequence goes on along the minus strand of CM052546.1, from coordinate 25,557,192 downwards.
AGCTGGCTGGACAAGGGGGGCTGGGGAAGAGCATTCCTGGCGGAAGCAACAGCACATCCAAGAGCTGTGGGACGGTAAAGAGCTTTTGCACCTTCGCAAAACCAAAAAATGGTCCATGTGCTGAGCGGTGTGTGTGTGTGTGAGGGAGAGAGAGAGAGAATGTGTGTAAGGTATATGTGTATGTACACGGGGTGTGTGTTGAGGGTGGGGTGGCACACACATGTGCGAGGAGCTCAGAGAGACGGCAAGCAGCGGTCAGTTCAAACAGAACTCTGGAGGCCGAGTCTAGACGTGGGGGTTTACTTGAAGAGCTACGTTCTGCTACTAAAAGTTTTTAAGTATAGTCTATGAAGGGTAGGAAAGGGCAATGATTGTATCTTCTTCTTCCTTAGCACTTTTTATGTATCTCTATAAGAACACACTACTTTGTACTGCTTTTAGTCTTAGAGTCAGGCCCCTCTAGGGCCGGCAGCCCAGCATCTGGCATGGGCTAGGTGGTCAGTACCTCCCTGTGGGGCAGATGAGTGAGTGGCCCCACCCTGCTGGTGAAGAATGGCCCAGGGCAGCAGCAAGACAAAATGGCTAAGTGGGAGCCTGCAGCCAGCTGAATATAACATCTCCTGGGTAGAGCTCTCCTGGAGTCTCAGACGATTCAGGGCTTATCTCAATGCTTGATACAAGTCAGAATGCTCACAGGGGGCATGGGCGTGTTCCATGGGCTGGGGTACAGGGCAGTGCGGAGGGAGGTGGAGCTGGAAGACGGTCTTTAAGGATGGGGAGGATTTCAGAGGAGGAGGTGGATGAGGGGTTCTGAGGGGTGAGATATGGCAAAGACTCGGGGAGAACTGCCTGGACGCTCACTCAGGAGACAATAACATACCAGGTGTATGTTGGGGAACGCGGACAGCTACTATTAGTAATTAATACACCAAACACCTACTGGGCACTTAGTAGAGCTAACGGTGCTAAGAACCTTATATGTGTTATCTTTTGTCATCAACACAACACCTTGTAGGTAGGTTCCATCATGATCTCGGTGTTAGCGAAGAGGGACCAAAACCAGGAATGAAGAGATGACTTGTTCAGCGTCATGGAGCTGGGAAGCGACAAAGTGAGGACTCACACTGCAGCCACCTTGTACTAGTGCCATGCTCGTTGCCATCACACCGCAGCGCTTGTGCACGGGCCAGAGGCGCCCTCGAACCACCGGGCTGAGGCTTCGAGACTTTACTTAGCAAATAAGGGGAATTCACTGATGATTTTTTTTGAGGAAGGAAGTGACACATGCATTAGAAAAATTAATCTGACTGGCATGTGTAGGATGGATGGAAAGGGGAAGAGAGTGGAGGTTAGTGAACCATTTAAGCAGGTCAACCCTTAAATATTTCTTTAGACTCTACTATGTGCCAGGACCCGAACATGGCGAGGGTCACGAAAGGAAGGCCTTAACCCGAGAGTAAAGGCAGTGGACATAGTAGTAAGAGTAGCTAACCTAGTATTTTTAATACACAATTCTTCACAACAACATTATGAAGACTATTATCTTCATTTTGAGGGAACCGAGACACAGGAGGTGAAGTTACTTTTCTTTGTCCAAGTCAAACCACTAGGAAGTGGCAGAGCAGGGTTAGGAACCTATGCGGTTGGGGACCCAGAGCCAGACTCTCGAGCACAGCTCCACGATGTTGCTCAAGAAGATGTGGAGAAGGGACAGAGAGCAGAGAAAGGGCCTCTTCAAGGCCAATCACTGGCCTCAGGCACTGCATAGCCCCCCAGCTCTGTGACCGATGCTCAGTGCCTATGTCACAGGCAGGTGGAGAGAGCCACACGGCATCACGGGGCACGCCAGCAGGGTTCCCACTGCCCTGACCTCCCAGCGACTGCAGCGAAGGCTTCTGGGGGGAAGGACGGCAGGCACTTGGAGCACCCCCAACCCAGACTGGGTTCTTGCCAGGAGCCTGAAAATGACCCTGGGAGCCGGGCTTATTGCCATGGGGACTCCTTCCGCTTAGCACAGGTTGTGCAACGCCTGTACAATCCCATGTGGGTGAAGAGCCGAACCTGGGGATGTGCCCGGAAACCGCATCACCCAGAGGAGAAGCCTCTCCTCAGCCCTGGTTTCACAATGGGACGCTAACAGTAACATCACAAGTTAATTCAATCCCTTTACGGAGCGAAAACACAATGTTTAACCGGCTAACACACTTCTCTTTTCCTTTTTAACGTCCCCCCACCCCCGCCGCTTTGAGGCTGCGCCATGGGCAAACTTTGAAGTTTAGGAAAGTTTAGACTTGCTTGAGTCATGTGCAAAAATACCTTTGAGTGAAAGGGGGGAAAAATCACCCCATACTACCCCTTCCCCCACCTGAGACTTTGGGACTCCAAGAGGCCTGTCTGTAAAATTCTCCTGAAAAGGAGTCTTGGGGACCAAAGCCCTTTCTCCTGGACTCACTCCCTGGTGGGAATCCTGGAGGTGAATGTCAGTGACCTCAGGCTAGGGAGAGCCTATCGCAGTTCCTCAGTACCACCTCAGCATCCAGAAAGGGCACCCTGAACCATGCCTCCTCGGAGAAGATGAAGCTGCCTTTACCCTCAGCCACCCTCACGTTAGTGCCTCCAAGTCACGAGACTCCTCAACCTCCCTCTCCAGCCAGGGAGGCTGCCAGAGGAGGAAACAGATCAAGATGCCACTCCCTGCAGGACCAGAGAAATTCCCCATCACCCTGGAGGATTAAGCAAGGCCCAGGAAGCCCCATTACCCCTATGACTCTGGGATGTAGTGAGATTCTGGCTGGAGTCAGGTATGCCCCGAGGAGAGGGGCTTGTAGGGGGCCAGTTCCCAATCACCAGGCCCAGAGAGCGCCTCTGCCTGAAGCCGCACCCCGGCTGCAGCTGAGCATCCCTGTAAACCACTCTGGAGTTGTTCTCTCTCCCCCAAGTTCACTCATGCCTCCACCTCCAGACAGCCTGCAGAGAACTGAGCAGCCAAGAAGGGGACAGCAGGGTGTGGACCAGAAGGACTCGGTGAGATGCTATAACACCTGGGCTGGAGCCCAGTTTTGCCCCTGAGATCAGGTTAATCTGAGCAGATCACTTTCTACATTAGCAACTCAAGCCACAAAACGGGCCCCCTGGCCCCTCTGCTCCAGCCCAGCGAGGCACAAGAGTCAGGGTGGTTGATGGAGTAAGGGTCCTGAGATCACTGTGGAAACGCACTCAGTTGCCAGGAGAGACTGCCCCTGGAGCCACACACAGACGTGTAAACCCTGGCTATTCCTCTCAAAATCGTGTCCCCCTGCTCACAACATACATTCAACCTCAGTGTGTGAACTTCCTTCCCTGAGCCCCGGAGCTGTAGAGACTGGCATCAGTCTGCCCACCCCTGCTTGAAACCAGCCCTCCATTCATTTCTGATCTTCCAGCGTTGAGGACAGTGCTATGGACCGCACCTCCCTGCCGTGCCCCTTTGACCCCCATCCCCTTTCCCTTTGCTCCCGTGGGACACAGGTCAGCTGTCTCAGAGCCTGAGCTGGGCCCTGGCTGTGGGGGCTGCCATGGCTTTTCCTGCTTCGGCCCACCCAATCCCAAACCCAGAAGAGAATTCAATCTCCCGGCTCAAGAGTTTAGTCTCCTCCCTTCATTTCAGACCCTCTTAGGAGCAAGAAGACAGTGGAAGGAAAGGGGCAGCCCATCCCAGGAGGAGTCCCAAGACAAGCTGGGAGGAACCTGGAGAGAAAGCATTGGCCAAAGAGCGGGTGGGGAGCCTCCCCTGGCTCCAGGGGCCGGGAGAAGAAAGCAGAGGCAGCAATGGGAGAGCAAAGGAGGGGAGAGGTGAGGCTACAGGCAGGCCCAGGCAGAGCTGGAGGCAGGACAGGGAAAGGAAGTGAGAAACTGGAGCAGCCCAGCAAAGAGGGAGGGGCAGCAGGAGTGTGAGATGACAACGGAGGGAAAGAGAACAGAGGCTGAAGGGAGGGAAGCCAAAGGAGGGAAACCAGAAGCTGCTTTCAGGACCTGTGCTGGGTGCCCTCGGGCAAGTTCCTTTCCCTCTCTGGCTTGCCTCCCCATTTTGAAAATGAGAGGCTGAACTAGCCGATCTTGATAGGTCTAGCTTTCTGAGGAACCATGGCATCCCCAGCTCTCCAGCAAGAGAGGAGAGGGCTGGGAGGACTGAGTGATGCCCCCGGCCCCACAGGTGGGGACTAGATGTAATTGGTCCACAGACCTTCCTCCCAGCCCCACATTCTCCCTCAGCCCTTTCCTTCTGTGGCCTCTTGGCCTGGCAGAAGCCCTGAGTTGTTGTCTGTGAGCCCCTCTGTTAGGCTGGGGGGAGATAATCAGAGGTTGGCAGAAAGCCTGAGGCATGCGTGTGTATCAGGTGAGTAAGCCTGGATGTCTGCGCCAGCCTCTTCAAGGGCCTGGCCTTGGGGGAAATTGCTCCATCTGTATGGAGACGGCTAGGAGGCTCCAACACTTTATCTTCTGTGACCCAGAGCCACAGTTTTCCCTGGGGTGAGAGATGGGAGCCTGTCCACCCTTCCCAGGGTTGGGGGTGATTCAGTCCTTCTGCCGGCCTCCCTCTTCAAGCTAACTGTGTAATTACACAGCAATAATGCTAACTGGCACTTATATACCAAGTCCTGTGTAAGTACATAATTTATTTATGTAATGACATAATGACTTCTTTGCTGGCCTGCGGGCGGTGGGGACCATGCACAAGGGTTTAGCTACTGTCTACACAACCCTAGGGACATGTGGATCTATGTCTCCCAGAAATAGCTGTCCCCTGCCCTGAGGGTCCTGACCTAGGGTAGCAGGGGTACTGAGGGGCCAGCCTATTCCATGGAATTTGTTTGTAACTCTCTATCCACTCTAGGAGGTCAGGTTGGAGGGGCCATGGCTGTTTCCCATCCCCTTGAGGACCCAGGGGGCTCCTCTAGAAGGCTGCAGTCCCTTTCTAAGCAGAAGGAGACAACTCAAGCCAGGCTGGCAAATTTGGAGAGACTTCTGGTCACCACCCAAGGAAACAAGAGGCCTTGCCCAATATAGGCATTTATAAGCCTGGAGGCAAAAAATTCTCTCCTCTCTCTCAGCCCTGCCCAGCCTAGCCCTACCCAGCCCAGCCCTGCCACCCTAGCCTTGGCTGCTCCTGGGACCATAGCCCAGCTTCCCTGGCCTGGTCTGGGTGCTGGTTTTCCTCCCAGGATTAGGCCTCTTGGGACCTAGTGGACATCCTTACAGATGCTAACTTTGCAGTGACTGTGGCAGGCCCCGAAGACCCAATTCTGGCTCTGTCTTCTTTCTTCTCACTACCCCAAATCGCCCCTTCCCTTGTCCTCAGAACCCCTCTCACAGAATCCAAAAGTTCCAGCACTAACTACAAAGCAAGAATCACCAGAATGTTGAGGTCCTTAGATCTCAGAGCACCCTGGAGCTATGAATGCCATAATTCACCCAGAAGCAAGATATATAAATTCCAAGTAGATAAAATATCGAGATAGGGTTAGGGAACTTTTCTCCTTTCAGCTTGGCCAGGTTTTTTTTTCCCCTTCTGGTGGTTTCTGGGGCATATTTTCCCTTTGGGTCTCAATGTCTATTTACCTGTGAACCAAGGGAAACCAAAACACTCTCCAAGGACCACTCTGGCAATAAAACTTTAGGCAGAAATAAAACTCAGAAGAGCTCTGAGTCTCCAAATATGTTCCCAACTCTGGAAACTTCATCCCTTGCCCTCACCTGCTGTCCCTGCAGCCAGCCCTCAAGCAGCCTCCCTTCCACCTGTGGAAGGAAGGTCCACTATTGGTTTCTGGAACGTGTGCTCTTGCAAGCCAGCCTGTGGGTGTACATGGAATGCCCATGGGAACCAGCATGTACACAAGTGGGCCCAGGAGCTCTGAGCACCTGAACCTGCCCACTCTGCTCCAGGATTCCTTGCTGTTTTCCTAGGGTTGCAGGCCACAGCATTGAATCAACCCTCCCCTCCCCTATCATGACAGTGATGACAATGAGGAGGAGGATGACAACGATGGTGACCTCCACAGCTGGCCTTCTTGGCCATACTCACCCCCAAATCTGTTTCCTACACCCTGCCCAGTCACACCCAGGCTTCTGGTGAATCTGACTCCTTCTCCCAGCCACGCTGAAGCAGTGGTTCTGAAAGCTGTGGTCAGTGAGTATCTACCACAAGCCTTTGTCTAATTAGCCATATTGTTCTGGGTTCTGACTGATGTCCAGCCAAGTGCTTCCTTTATGTAATTTTGCACATGGCCTTCTCTCCTAAATCGGCTTGCAGCTCCAATGCCACCTACCCACTCCTGGTCCCGGGGGCTCACCCAACGGCCAGTGGCTTCAGGAGCTCAGCTGCCTGACACTATCCCTACCGGAGCCTTAGCACCCTCTCCTCTGCCTGGCCTTTGCCTTCTCCTTACAGTTTCTCTCTCAGCACCTGCTCTGTGACAGGCACAGTGCTGGGCACTGCAGGATGCAAAGGCTCCGTCTAGAGGGAGGACGGCACTTCCAAGGACGGACAAAGATTACACATAACACAGCTGCAGCAGCTTATGGGTCATTTCCTATGAGAGGATCAGACTAAATATCCTGGACATTTCTTGGGGAGACAGATAGTTGGCATGACCTGGGGTGGTCAGTCAAGGTGGATTTCCTACAGGAGGGGAAGATTCCAATTAGCAGAAAGGGCTGGAGGTGAGATGTGAGCTAGGAAGGGATATGGAGGTCATAGGAAGGTGCACTGACTTATAAGGGGAACTCTGGGGCCCCAAGTCCCACATCTGTGCCCTCTGGCCACTTCCCTGTCCCTACCACCTCAGGACCAGGGAGTCCACCCATTCGGAGTACCCTGAAGGCCACCCCAGGAGCCAGAACTCAGCCTCACTTAGAACTACTTTATTTTAGCTGCTTTCCAGGGTTGCACAAAGGATACCCCCTCCCCAATATGCACATATACATAAGCACACCCACCCTAAAGACAATGGCCAAACCCCCTAGAATGCCCCTTCCCTCTCTCTCATTCACTCACACCAGTATACATCTCACAGCATCATCCCTCCTAGCATATCCCTCCCATCCCTTACATAACTCTGTTTGGGATTATTTGTGCCCAGAGGTATGAGCTGCATTTCTGCATATTTAAGCTGTCCTTGATTCATTCCTGCCCGTTTCTTAGTTCTGTTTGCCCAGGTGCCCGCCCCACCCATAGGCTCTGAGGCCCCTGGGAACATGCCCACATTGGGTTCAGCTTGTCTCATAGTTACTGGCGGCTTGCTCCAGGTCCAAAGCAGCGGACACAGAGTGGCTCGGGTTGGGGAGGGGGCTGGCCTCAGGTGAGCCCTAGGCCATGGTAGGCCCTGGGGCTGTTTACACTGGAATCACAAAAATCCTCACACTTTCCATTACTCTTCATTCTTTCCTATCAGTGAGGCTTGACCCTTGTATCTCCTCATTTTTCCTACCCCTATGCCTTTACCCCCCCATCTATGCCCTATGGTGCAGCTTCAGTAATTCTAGGGGAAGGGGGCAGTGGGAGAAAAGAAAAAAATGCTAATGAATGGTTTGTTTTCTATTAGCTTCTCACAAATAGAATGGCTTAATGTAATTACTGAAATAGTTGCAAGGAGGCTTTTTGTTGCATTGTAAAACAATCATCTGATAATCGTTATTTTATTTGTAAGAGCTCAATGCCAAATAGAGTGCAATCTGCTCTTTGGCCTTCTCTCCTGCTGTGGAGACAGAGATGAGGGAGGTGATGTGGTGGACAATGGGGTGGGAGCCTTTCCACTGGGGTCAACAGTTGAAATGAGAATTCAGCACAGCAGCTTCCAGCTACTTTGAGGAGCAGGCGCCAGCAGAGCTGCTGAGGCTCGGCAGGCTTGGTGGCCGTCAGGGCCCCTCAAGTCCCGCACACACTACAGTGGCATCTGACGCAGACCCTGATCTCTGGGTCCCAGGGAGGACATGGAACTTCTCAGGAGCCACTGAATTTTGGCCCTGGCTTGCCAGCACTACCATCTCCATACCTGCATCCTGTTGCATGGTCTGGGGGCCCTGTTTGCTACCTTGCTCAGTTATTACGTTCCCATCGTGTGCCAGGTTGTGCTGTCTGATCAACATGTATTCTCTTATAACTCTAAGTATTGTTATCTGATTTACAAGCAGCTGAATTACATAGTTGAAAAGTTAATTAAAGGGTGTGTGGTAAATTCTAGATGATCATCCAGTTAAAGTGAAAGGAATTATGGTTAAAATGAAAAGAATTATGGTTACAAATGAAAGGATCGTGGTAACATTTGTATTGCAAAACATGAGCTGGGAGTATATGAAATGTTTCCCTGGATCATGGGACAGCCTGGGCAAAGGCACACGAGTAGGAACCCACAAAGTGGGTTCAGGGGATGATGAACATTCCAGTTTGACCGACATAAAAGACTCATGTGGGGAGGCCTGGGAAATAAGTCTGGGAAAAGAAGGTAGCAACCAGATGGCTTCGAGCTCTTGGAGCTCATGCCAAGGAAATGAGGAGACATAGTTTTCTGAGCAAGGAGGTGACCAGACCCAAGTTCTCCTCTTGCAGGCTGATCTGGCAGCATTGTGGTGCAGGGCAGAATAGAGCAGGAGGATCTGGAGGCGGCAGGATTGATGAATGCAACATCTTTCCCCATGGGCTGTAGCCACCTGCTGCAGCCTCACTAGGGTGCTTGCTACAAATGTGGAGTACTGACACCATCCAATACATTCTGGATTGCTGTCTCTGGGAGGGGGCCAGACTTGGTATTTGTGACTATTCGGATGCAGATGGTAGATGAAACACACTTTGAGCAAACACCCTAGAGAATCCAGCCTCCACTGCTTAGCCTGGCATTTATAGCTTTCGGTAACCCTCCCCATCCATTGTTTCCTTACAACTGCATTTTTAAAGTTAATTGAGATATAATTCACATACCATGCAAATGGCCCATTTAAAGTGTACAATTCAGTGTTTTTGGTATATTCAGAGTTGTGCAACTATCATTACAATCAATTTTAGGACATTCTCATCGCCCCCCAAAGAAACCCTGTACTCTTCAGCTCTCGTTTTCCCCTTCCCCTGTACCTCAAGGCAACCAATACCCTCCTCTCTGTCTCTATAGTTTGCCTATTCTGGATGCTTTATATAAGTGGAATCATACATGTGTTCTTTTGTGACTGTCTTCTTTCACTTAGCATATTGTTTTCAGGGTTCATCTATGATACAGAATGGACTTCATTCTTTTCTGTGGCTGAATGACATTCAATTGCATGACTATACCACTTATTACTTATACATTCATTCACTGATGAACTTTTGGGTTATTTCTATTTTCTGGCTATTATGAATAATGTTTTTCTATGAACATTTGTGTGCAAGTTTTGTGTGAATGTATGTTTTAATTTCTCTTGACTATATATCTACCTTGGAGAAGGATTGCTGGGTCATATGGTTATTCTGTTTAACCTTTTGAGGAACTACCAGATAGTTTTTCAAAGGAGTTGCATCATTTTTTATTCCCATCAGCATTTATGAGGGTTCCAATTCTCCACATTCTTGTCAACACTTGTTCTTAACTGACTTTTGATTTTAGCTATCTTAGTGTAAACTGGTATTTCACTGTTTGTTTTTAAAAGTAGCTTTATTGACATATAATTCACATATCATACAATCCACCCATTTATACAATTAAATGTTTTTTTTGAATATTACATTATTTCATTGTGGTTTTAATTTGCATTTCCCTGATGCATATTTTCCTGTGCATATTGGCCATTTGTCTGTCTTCTTTGGAGAAATGCATATTCAGATTCTTTCCTCATTTTTAATTTGGTCATTTATTTCTTTTTAAAATCCTTACTCAAGGATATGTTTTTTGATTTTAGAAAGAGAGGAAGGTGGGAGGGGAGAGAGAGAGTGAGAGAGAGAGAGAGAAACATCAATGTAAGAGAGAAACATCAACTGGTTGCCTCCTGTACACACCCCATTTGGGGATTGAACCCACAACCTAGGTATGTGCCTTGACCAGGAATCAAACCCACAACCTGTTTGAGGTATGGGATGACACTCTAGCCAACTGAGCCACCCAGCCAGGGCTGATCATTTGTCATTTTATAATTGAATTATAAGAGTTCTTTGTATGTTATAGATATAAGTCCCTTATCAGATACATGATTTGTAAAATGTTTCTTCCAATCTGTGGGTGGTTGTCTTTCACTTGCTTAATGGTGTCCCTCAAAGCACAAAGGTTTTTAATTTTGATGAATTCCAGTATCTCAATTTTTTCTTTGGTTGCTCATACTTTTGGTGTCATGTCATGACAACCATTACCTAATCCAAGGTCAGCAAGATTTATGCCTATTTTTTTCTCCTAAGAATTGTGTATTTTTAGCTCTTACATTTTTGCCTTTGATCCAGGTTGAGTTAGTTTTTGTATACAGTGTGAGATGTCCTTTTGCATGTAGATATTCAGTGGTGCCAGCGCCATTGTTAAAAAGACTACGATTGCATTTTCATCAGTCCCTCTCAGCAAGTCTTATGTAGACTATAGTCTGAGAACCATGAATTAGAGGACATAGAACTAGGCTAGGCAATGGGGGTCATATCAAGAATTGAGATAAAAGGACAGATGGGAGATATAGAGGTGAAGGAAATGGTAATAAAATGGTTGTAGTTACCCATGAAAACCTAAAGATGATAATAGCATATGACACTATTTCTTTGTGTACGCTTTCACAACTTAAAGTATATCTCCATAAGACCTTGTCTCATTCAGTTGCCTCAGTGAGGTGGAGAGGGCATTACCATCTCCATATAACAGATAAGGAAAGGGAGGGTCCAAGATGTGGGTCATAAGCCACCCAAACAGGACAGATCCCAAGATTCTGAACGTCAGTGACTAGGTCACTGAGGAAAGTTGGGAAAACAGGGGTGAGAGCCTTGAGCTGTTTCTACAAGTTGGATTTGGGCTGTCGGCCAAACATGTTGAGCAGACCTCAGAAAACGCACTGGCAGTCAGTGCAAGGGATCCGGGTTGAAGACAGGGTTTGAGGAGCCACTGTCAAAGGGCATCACTGAAGTCATCAGGGCAAGCACGCGATCAGGAAAAAAATTGCAGAGAAAAAAGCGAAGGGCTGAAGCAGAGACTCATGAGAAAAGGCCTGTATTTAGAGGCCAGGAAAAAAAATCATCAGAGGATAAGAACATGAGGGATCAAAGGAGTAAACAGGGCAGGAGGTAGGAGAATTTTCCTACCCAGCAGGGTGAAACTTCCAAAAGGCAGAGGCATGTGAGGGAAGGGGGCGGGGAAGGGATATCAAAGGTCATTGCTCTGAAGAGTTGGCCATTGGATCACCCTTTATTGCTTGATGGCACTGTGTTTCTTGAAGGAAATGCTTCTTAAATTCTTTTAAAAAGCCAATAATCAGCCCTGGCTGGTGTGGCTCAGTGGATTGAGCGCGGGCCTGCAAACCAAAGGGCTGCTGGTTTGATTCTCGGTCAGGGCACATGCCTGGGTTGTGGGCCTAGTCCCCAGTAGGGGATATGTGAGAGACACAACCACACATTGATGTTTCTCTCCCTCTCGCCTTTCCTTCCCTTCTCTATAAAAATAAAAAAAATTAAAAAAAAAGCCAATAATCACTCTCTGATATTTGTTTCCCTCTCTCTCAAAGAGAATTTTCACATAGAAGTTTTGCCTGAAGCTAGCTATGCCTGCCTGTGGAAGGGAGGACAACACGCTTCCGAAATGCTTACCCTCCAAGGGCAGAGGAGTCGGGCCAGGTTTCTCCAGTCTGAGTGTAGACTAAGTAGGCAATTCTATGAGTTTTGAGCTTACATTCAAAGTCAGGGAAATGACAGGTATGGGGTCACTAACCCTATCCTCTCCATGACCCTCTAGACCCTTTATGGCCCTGTGTTACTAAGAGCAAGAAGCACTTGCCAGGGACCTGACCCTTATGTTTAGCTTGTGTGCGTTAGCTGTCAGAGAAAATGATCTTCAAGGTTCCCTGAGAGATGCAATGTTAGAGCGATCAAGCATCTGGATACTCCCTTGTGGGTTTAGTTTGTATCAGGGTAGAGGTGGGGCGTGAACTAATGGCTAAATGCCTGGCTTTGTGATAATTTAGTTCTATTGAGCAGGGCTCTCTGAGCATCTGGTATGCGCCAGCTAAGCACCATGGGGGACAGAGTGATGTTGAAGATAATTCCGGTCTTGAGGAGCTCACGGTTGCCATACTAACAGACAAGAGATGTGGTCTCTTGTACATACTTGCATACAAAATTGAATCAGAACAGACAATACAGTGGTCTAAAAGAGAAGCAGTGAGTGTACATCATGGAATACCAGGTAACCACTTCAATGACAAATATGTTGGCTACAGCAAAGTACAAAGACTGTAAATAAAATGCAGCCATTAGATGAGGCAGAGGCCACACCACAGATAGCTGTGCAAAGCTCTCAACCAAAATCACAGGATCTATGGGCAGTAAGGGTTACCTGTTTAGTATCCCATAAATTTTCTTACTGTAAACTTACATAGGTGCCCTGACTGGTGTGGCTCAGTGGATTGGTCCTGCAACTGAAAAGGTCACTTGTTTGATTCCTGGTCAGGGCACATGCCTGGGTTGCAGTCCAGTCTCTGGTCAGGGTGCATGCAAGAGGCATCTGATCATGTTTCTCTCTCTCTCTCCTCTTACCCCTCTCTCTAAAAATAAATAAAATCTTTTAACAAACTGAAATAAACTTGAGTAGGTTCATAATAAAAATAAGTGGTCTGAAAAATAAGTGCTACAGAATTGTGGAGGACAGAGGGGTCATGGAGAATGAGACTAAAAATGATGGATGTTCAAGGACAGGTAAAATTCACCCAAACCCAAGGGGGTGGGGAACACCCCAAAGACAGAATAGACTATAACAAGACATAGTGAGGAATACAGCTGAGCTTGGAAAAGTAGATGTGGATCCTGACATGAAGGCATACATGTCAACCTAAAGTATCTGGATTCTCATAGTAATCAAGACAGTGTGGTATGAAGCATGAATAGACAAACAACTCAATGGAATAGAACCTACATAAATATCATCACCTGATCTTTGACAAAGGAACAAAGGCAATACAAAGAAGCAAAGACAGTTTTTTCAACAAATGATGTTGGAACAACTGAACATCCACATGAAAAACACCAATATAGACTTTACACTTTTCACAATTATCTCAAAATTGATAATAGATCTAAATGTAAAATGCAAAACTATAAAACTAGAAGATAACATAGGAAAAAATCTAGATGGCTTTAGGTTTGGTGATGACTTTCAAGATATACCACCAAAGGCATAATCCATGAAAGAAATAATTGATAAGCATTATTTCATTAAAATTAAAAACTTCTAAATGTCCTTATCAGAAATGATAATTATGTAATGTGCTGGAAGTGCTAGTTAATGTTATGTTGGAAATCATATTGCAATGTATAAATCTATCAAATCAACACTTGAACACCTTAAACTTACACAATGTTATATGTCAATTATATATCAATAAAAACAAAACCCCCAAACTTCCTCTCTGTTAAAGACAATGTCAAGGAAATGAGAATACAGGTCACATACTAGGAGAAATTATTTGCAAAAGACATATCTGATAAAGTACTGTTATCCAACATATGTAAAAATCTCTTAAAACTCAACAAGAAAAGGAATGGGTAAAAGACCTGAACAGACACCTGACCAAAGGATATATTTAGATGACAAGTAAGCATATTAAAATTGTTCAATATCACATGTCATTAGGGAATTGCAAGCTGAAACAGTGATATATCACTACACATCTATTAGATTGGCCAAAATCCAGAACACTGACAACACCAAGTGCTGACAAAGATATGGAGCAATAGGAACTCTCCTCATTGCTGGTAAGGATGTAAAAATGGTATAGCTACTTTGGAAGACAGTTGGTGGTTACTTTCAACACTAAATATACTCTTCCCATATGATCCAGCAGTTGTGCTCCTTGGTATCCACCCAAATGAACTGAAAACTTATGTCCACACAAGAACCTGCACAAGGGATGTACCTAGCAGCTTTACTCATATTTGTCAAAACTTGAACGTAACCAAGTCCTTGTAAGTGAATGGATAAACTGTAATATATCCAGACAATGAAGTAGTGCTAAATAGAAATGAGCTATCAAGCCATGAAATGTCATTGAAGAAACTTAAATGTATATTACTAAGCAAAAGAAGCCAATCTGAAAAGGCTCCATACTGTATGATTCTAACTATATGACGTTCTGCAAAAGGCAAAACTATGGAGGCAAGTAAAAAAAAACTAGTGGTTGCCAGAGGACTGGAATGAACAGACTCAGAGGATCTCAGGGGATTTTCAGGGCAGGGGAACTATTCTGTATGATACTGTAATGGCAGACTCATGTTATGGCACATTTTCAAAACCCATAGAATGTACAACACTAAGAGTGAACCCTGGTGTAAACTATGGATTTTGGGTGTTAATGGAGTATCCATGTAGGTTCCTCAACTATAACAAATGACAGTTGTGGGGAGGCATGTTGTTAGTGGGGAGGCTATGCATTTGTGAATAGGAGTATATGGGAAATCTCTGTACTTTCTACTCAATTTTTTTTTAGTCCAGAGAGAGAGAAACATCGATCAGTTGCCTCCTGTACATGCCCTGAATGGGGACAGAACTCACAACCTAAGTATGTGCCGTGACCGGGAATCGAACCCATGATCTTTCAGTGCATGGGCTGATGCTCCAACCAACCGAGCCACAATGGCCAGGGCTCTGTTCACTTTTGTTGTGAACCTAAAATTTATCTAAAATAAAGTTTATTAAGTAAAAAAAAAAAGCAAATGGCAATTATGAAACAGTGCTGTGCCACATAGTCTCTCACTAAAACGTATCTTGTGTTCTCCAGGGGTCTCCTAGGCATGTTTGTGGTAGACAGCCCTGAACTAGAAGGACAGAGCATGATGAACACAAGGCAGAGGTGAGCTACCAGGCCTTGTTAAGAAACCTTGGTTCATGTCCTGCTCAGACACTGATTAGCTCTGTGGCTTCAGACAGGTCTCATACTCTTCCCCTGTCTCTCTCTGGGGCCCAGTTTCTTCCTCTCCAATAGTTTAGATGGTCTATCCCTTCATCAAGGCCCATTCTAGCTCTCACGTCCTGTGCCTATGCCAAAGAACTTGGGAGCTCTGGCTCTCTGGTACTTAACTTGAGACAACGCCCTTGGAGATCAACCTCAGAGGAATCAGCCAAACCCAGAGCCCCAGTTGTAATTCATAAGGCCTGACAAACAAGAAACCAGCAGGATCCTGAGGGTTGATGAGATCCATTTGGCCTGCTGGGGACTGCCATGCTTGGGCCCTCTGAACTCCCAGAAAGGGACAGCAGCTCCACCCAAACAAGTGCATCCCAGCATCCTGCAGCCAGGTGACTTGGTGCTGCAACAGCGGTGCTGTGGGTCATTCCCCCTGGTGCTGGCTGCCAACAGGGTTAGCTGGAAAGACCGGCTCTGAGGGCTCCAGAGAGCATGCACTGCACTAAGGACTCCCAACTCAGAGCGAGAGCAGAGAAGAGAAGACAGTGAGCAAAAGAGAAGACAGAAGACAGTGAGCCCTGCCCAGGATCCCTGGACTGGACGAGTGAGGCCTCATCCCACCTTCCGCTGCCACCTCCCGTAGCCCTGCAGACAGGCACTGAAGGGAACTTTGAGGGGCCACGAGCTTGGGTAGACGGGCCGGGCTGCCTGGGCTCAAGGGTCTCTGGTGGATTTCCGTCTTTTCTGATCAGAACTGAACTCTCTTCAATAGAACATCCTGGTGCTAAATTAATTAGGTTTTGACAAGAGTAAGTCTTTTTGGTTTGTGAGGCAATATCAAAAGCACAGAATTTCTGGTAAACGAGAAAAAGAGAAAAAGCCTGAATATTTTTCTCAAGGGCGATGAATTATGTCTTCCTTGTTGTGTCCTACAGACAGAATTACTCAACTGGCTTGTTCTGTTTTAATTAACCCAGCTAATAACTTCCCTGCTGGATTCCCTTGTTCATAACTTCTTGGTTTCACATAATAACGTGTTTGTTTCTTCCTTTGTGTTCTAATGAAATGATAATAACCTTCCCTGGCATTCATTTCACCCTTAATATCCGGAAATTTCATTAATATAAACCCTCTTTCCATCTGCTCTTGCTTCCTTTTAAAGGAAACATTTCTGTGTTCTTTCTACCTCTCTTCTTTGAGGAGCCTCAGCTAATCTGTTCTTCCAGGAAGAATCTTTTAGTGAGGCTTCCTTGGGCGACGGAGCTGCATAAGTTCTACCGGTCACCTCCCTTTCCAGGGCCTCACTGATGTCTGTGATGCTTCTGGCACCAAAATCATTGCTCACTTAGAGCCTACCCCTCCAGGGAAGGCAAGGGCACTAAGTTGCTAACACCTCAAGATACAAGAGTGAAATGAAATTGGTGTGGGGGTCTTGCGCTGCCCCAGGGCCTGTCCAAGTCCTGGGACAGTGGTGTGTGTTAAGACCAGAAGCAGCCCATAGCAAGGGCACTGGAAGGCGGGAACAAGAGGATAGGCGGAGGTCAAGGAAGATGTGAGGCTAACCAAGGCATTGGGATAAAGCAGGAACACACCGTCTGTCAGTTCATCAGTAACTTCTGCTGTCTGGCTGTCTTCTTCATGGTTTAGCTCTGTGGTCAGGAGCTAAATCCTGAGTACAAACCAGTGTTAAAATTCCCACGGAATGAAAGTCTGGGTTCAAAATGATGCCTCATTGAAACACCTGCTGGGTGACCAACACCCCGCACCACACAACTCAGCACCTTCTTGTATGTGGTCTTCTGCTGTTGTGGGGTGGGAGGAGCCCCACTCTGCCCTGAAGAGTTTCTATACTGGTGGGAAACTGAGACCATGCTCCCCAAAACACCAGCCACCCCAGATCCTGAGGGCTGGTGCCCATTGAATGCACATACCCTGATGGTCCCAGAAGTGAAACTTTCCTTGTAGCCAAGTGGAAAGGAAAGGCTTCTGCTCTTCCCTGGTGCCTACTTACTCTGATTTCCATTACCATCTAGGCTAGGAGTCTCTCCAGGGCTCCTAATCTGTAGCTAATCTAGCCTCGCTAGAGTTGGGAACTGCTGGGAGTACAGCAGTTCAGGTCCTTGGACCTACTGATTAAGGGGAAAAGCACAGGCTGTTTAGCCAAACGAAGCTAATGGAAGAACTGCCTGCAGCAAACCTGAGATCTGTTATAGGACTCTTGCTGGGACTGAGGGCTTGAAGGAAGATGGTAGGGTTCAGTTATGGTCTGTCTTTCCTCAGCTGCCTGGCCAGCACAGCCTGGCAGGCCTCACCCACTCCACAGGGTCTCCTAAGCAGCCATCCACAGATGCAGGGAGACTGCTCCTGCCAGCTGGCAGGGCCCACTCTGGCGGCCCAGAGCACCTTTACCTTGTTTACTTCCACCACACATGCACCCCTGACCCCTGCACCCAGCAGTCACAGCAAATACGGCCACTGCAGCCAGCCTCTGAGTCATCTCATTGCCCCTAACATGGTGGCAGGATGTGGGGAGAGCAGGGGCCTGCCTCTGACACCAAAAGAGAGAACCTTTACCACCACAACAGATTTACTTCTTCAGGACCCCAAGAAGTAACGAGCCACATCACACGCTCTGGCTGCTCTGCTAGGGTCAGCACGCACGAATGTGCACTTCTTGGCTCCTTGCATTTAGCAGTTGCCTCTGCGTGGGTGTCAGCCAGGGGGGATGATGCCACCGAGGCAGGGGTAGGAAGCACCTGTGTGCAAGGGCCCCCTGCAGGGACAGTGCACACAGCACAGGCACGGCCACACTCAGTCATGCATCACGGTGTAAGTCTGGCTCTTAGCATAGCAGGCTGGCTGCAGCGAGGGATGCTACTGTCCTTATGGCCTTGGGAGCTGGTCCCCGGCCTCATGATCTGTCTGGAGGTGTGTGCTCCAAGGAGGAACTGCAGGTCTCCCGTGCAGTGATACCATTGGGCAGAAAACCAGCCTAGCTGTGCTGTTTTGCTTCCTCACTTCATGAGGCTAGCAGCAGTCAGCCCCCAGACACCAGGCTCAGGCAGGCCTACCTCTAGCCCACAGGTAATATGTGAATGCTCAGGAAAGCCCTCCAGGAATGGAACCTCCTCTTCCTCTCCTTTTTGAGGTCTCATTTCACTACTAACAATTCTCCTTCTATTCCAAAGTGGAGGTGAAGGGCCCCATCCATGAGGCGTATCACCTGAGCTCACCTTCCAAGCACGTTCCATCCAGACCTTCTGACAAGCAGTTGGACACAGCCCTCTCTGTGACCATGGAAGGAAGAAACACCGCCTGGCTCTCGAGGGAATGGAGCTCAGGCCTTGTGCCTACTACTAGGACTTCACTGTTGGGACGTCCCTACTGCAGGCTAAACTTAGTTTCTTCCACAGAGTCAAGATTCTCATACAGTCCTGTTCTAGGAGGCCAAGCAGAACCTAATAAAAGGATGTGGTACCTGGCAAGGTCACAGCTGCCTCTCCAGGAGACCACACTGGGAGAGCGTGCTTGTGGGAGTAGCAGTCTCTCCTCCTCCCCCCTCCACTCTGTGGTTATTCTTGGCTCACTCTGGGCCCAGATGCCTCACCCCTGCCCTATTGCCCCATCCTATTTGGAACCTTTACTGCAGTGAGTTCCAAGCAGTTACTTTCCCCCTCCCTCCTCTCACCCTACCTTTAATCTCTGTCCTATGCCTGAAGCCCTCCAGTTCCTGCTTAGAGGCTGTGGGATAGCTCCTCAAAGAATACATCAGACAGGAATTACCAAAGAGAATTACCAAAAAGAACTCTGGCAAAGGGTATAGGACAAGTTTTGAATCCTCTCTGGTACCACTGTCCTCTTATCTAATGGTCAAGGAAAACCATCCCTGCATTTACTTCACTGGCCTCGGATGGGATGGCTAGCAGCTCACAGCTTTGTCTACTCTCTCTTTGGGAGGCCAAGATGCAGACTTTACAGAGGTGGAGGCTGTGTCCCTACTGCGCCCCTTGCCCCAGGAAAAGCCTCTTTGTCTTAGGAAACAGAACCATCTTAGTCCTGACACTGTCACCCCACGGCATGCTCTGCAGCCCTTCACCACTGGCCAAAGGCGAGAGACAGAAAGGAGCTCGCTTGCCATCAGTCAGCACCACGTGGCCAGTACTCGCACAGCAGGGGCGGCCACTATGACATGGCGGGAAAAACAACAAGGTGAGCGCGAATGCCCAGGCCTGGACTCCCATCACCGAGGCAAGCTATGGAACTTGCTCAGCACATATCAGAGAAACCAGCCGTCCTGACAGCCTTCCCAGGATCCGCACTTTCCTGCAGCAATGAACACTGTGGGCCACCTCCTTCCCGGAAGTTTCCTTTCCCATGTCCTCTTCCCCCAGGGCCACTCTCTTAGCTTTCTGAAGTCTGTCTTCTGTCTCTCTCCTTCACTGACAGATTTTGCCTTTTCTCTCTCACTCTATACATGTAAGTGCTTCTCAGGACTCTGTCCTAAGCTCATTCATCCATTATTTATTTCTCCCTTTCATAAACATAGGATTCCTGCTCTGGGCCAGGTACTGGGCTGGGCTTTGGCCATTTACTTCCCACGTCCCACTCCCCACTCAAGGACTTCCACAATTCCTGCAGCAATAACCACCACTTCTGTGTCTCCAATGCAGGCCTTTCCTGATGATCAACCCTGTGTTCTTAATTCCAGTTGGACACCTGACCACAGAAGATGAAGCTCAGACACTACAAAAGCACTGAACATCATCTCCCTGAGCCTGCTCTTTCTGGTTCCTGCCTCTCTGACTTCTATTACCTGTTTCAGCATTTTCTTGGTCACTGGAGCTGAAAACCAGAAGTTGTCTCTAACTGACAGCTTGGCATCAGATTCAGTCACCAGCTGTGTCTGGCTAATTCTGCCAACACAGTGTTTCTCTAATGCATCTGCCTCTTCCTCTCTACTCATCCTCATCACTGCCATCACCATCTAGCCTTCCACACTTTCCTCAACTTCCCCCTTTCATCCTGGCTCTCTCTCTAGTCCACTCTCCCAAAGTCCCACACAAAGTTGCTAGATTAATCTTTCCAAAAAAGCTTTTGTCTTGGCATTCCTCTGCTCAAAGGCCTTTTTGAATTTTCAATCAGCTCTCAAGTGGTGCCCAAATCCTGTGGCCAGGCACTGAAAGCATTCATATTGTGTCTTTTCTAACTGTTCTGGCCACATCGTGCCTAAACACACCCTCCTTTTCCCCAACATTGCTTATTCTGGTCCCTAGACCCTTTATGCCTTCTTTGTTATTTCCCATCCCCGAAGGACAGGATCAAATGTTGCCTCCCTCCCGTGAAGCCTTCCTTAAGCACATCGTGCTTCTACTACGATGATTCCTTTGGCCTCATTGCCCAGACTAGACCACACTCTTAGTTTCCAGGACCTTTTCTCCTTCCTCACTGTGCTACTCCTAGCACCTAACACAGTGGGTGTTCACAGTGTTTGTCAGATGAATGAAGATACAATTTCTGCTCCCTGGGGAAGGCAACAGATTAAATATGATTGGGTGTAGGCTACAGGTTCCTCAGAAGAAAAGTATGGAGAGTGGTCACCGTTGTACAGAGATGTCTGCAGAGAAGCAGAGAAGCCCTACTTCCATTTGAGGAACAAAGAAATGGTGCTTCCCAGGAGGCTACTTACAGGATTTTCTCTAAATGTTTTTAAACCATAGGATTGCTTCTCCCCTTTGTCAGAAAATTAGATACCGTAACTTCTCAAGGACCCCTCCAATACTCAGACTCTCCCCTCCAGTGGGGGTTGGCACCTCACATGTCCCTCACATGCCAACTCTTCCATCAGCTGCTGGGTCACTCTGTCAATGAGAAGAGTCATCTCCATGTTCTAGTCAATTCTTGACTTACCTTAGGGACAAAGGAAGAAAATCACCACATGGGCCATTCAATGCTCATTTGTTGGAATGTATGATAGCACTTTTTTTAAAGAGAGACAGGCGAAGGGAGGGAGAAAAACATCCATCAGTTGTTTCTCACTGGGGACCAAACACACAACCCAGGCAAGTGCCCTGACCAGGAATCAAACCAGCAACCTTTCACTTTGCGGGACAATGCCCAACCACCTGAGCTACATAGGTCATGGCCATGATGACACTTCTTAACCCAAGACACCCCATTCAGCTTCAGAGAGGGCTTCTGTACTGATGGCAACATGATTGTTTGTAGGACAAGCAAGGGTTAGAGTGCTTCCCCATAGCACCCTCCCCCTTTCCTAAGTTTTCCCACTCCAAGTCAGGACTCGACTTACTCCTTCTTAGACTTAAGCAAAAAACCAGCCTAAAGCACAACTGGCCTCCTTCTTCTACAAATTTGCTGTTTCATGTTTTCCCTGGGGCGGGGGTTAGTGAGTTGGAAAAAAGGGTTTCTCTTCCAGTTTACTGATGCTGGAGTAAACCAAAGGATTTGGCTGAGCAGCGAAGAGGCAATCATGTCTATAATGCACTGAAAGCAAGATGTTTCCTCAAGAACTCCTGCAAAGAAAGGGGACGTGTTTTATCTGTTGTAGCTGTGTGGAGGGTATATTTGGAAAATGATTCAACAAAGAGAACCAAACTCCTCCAGGTCTCAGAGACAGAAAAGGAGCAGAGTTCAGTTCAAACTTGAGATAGGTTCCCTTTGGTTTGGGTTTCCTCTCCTGGCAGGAGGCCTGCTTTCCATCTCTACAGAACACACTTCTGCTTCTGATGATTAAGGGCATGTCTCACTGTCTGCTGCTGGCCCTGCTCAGGGCCTCACTTGGTAAAAATGGCTGGGGAAAACCCACCAGGGGACAACGAAGGCCCTGTGGGCTACCAAGTAGGGGTTCAGGGGGTGGCAGCCCATGGGTGGATTCTGATGGAAAGGGTAGCCTCAGCTAAAGCAGACAGGTGGAAGATGTTTGCAGAGCATGCTGGGCCATCGGACACCATTCCAAGAACCGGTTTATCTGGGTCTGTTCTACCTGGTGACAGACTGATGCCCAGCAACAGCAAGAGGTTACAAGTCCCACTAGAGTAAAAAGCCAAGGGCACTTGGGCATTGAGTCAGATGGACCCAGATTTGAATTGCTATCTTAGTCTTTCATTCTCACTAGCTGGTAGATTTGGAATCACCATCTAACCTTGCTGATCCTTAGTTTTCTCATACATAAAACAAGGGAAACGATACCTGCCTTACAAGGCTGTTAATGAAGATGAGATGAGATGCTAGGATAAAGTGTCCAAGACAAGACCTGTCACACAGAAAGAACTCAACTTGCTAATATTTTTTTTGCTAGAAAAAAAATCCAGTCCTGAAGGAGTTTATACTCTAGTTAGGCATACAAATTGCATGAACATTAGCACACAAACAGCAGATGATCAAGCCCCAGATGGTGGGGTACAGCTTTAAAGGCAGCAATTCAGAAGTAATAAGATCTCTGATGGTCACAGTCATCAGGGAAGTCAATCTGCAGAAGGTGGGATGAGCATAAATCCTTGAGAGCCAAGGAAATGCGGGGGCCAAATTTAAAGAGTGAAACCCAAAGGGCCAAGTATAGTCAAGTCAATTTCTAAGAATGGGTAGAGGGAGAGTGGGCTTTGTAGGCCTTGTGCCAGGTGCTTGGGGGTACAATGATGAACAATGAGTCTTGTGGGTGAAACAAGTCATGTAAAGGTGCTATGATAGCTTTCATACATTGCTGGTAGGATGTAAATTAGTATAACCTATACGGAAGGAAATTTGGTAACATCTATCAAAAAATTTTTAATTGTTGTTCAAGTACAGTTGTCTCCATTTCCCCCTACACTCTTCCCTACCTTACCCACCCCCAACCTCCAACCCTCAATCCTACCCCTCTTTGGCTTCATCCACGGGTCATTTATCATGTTCCTTGACAACCCTTCCCCTTCCTTCCCCTGTTATCCCCCTCCCCACTCCCCTCTGGTTACTGTTGGTTTGTTCTTTATTTCAATGTCTCTGGTTATATTTTGCTTGCTTGTTTGTTTTGTTGATTAGGTTCCACTTATAAGTGAGATCATATGGTATTTGTCTTTTACCACCTGGTTTATTTCACTTAGATAATGCTCTCCAGTTTCATCTATGCTGTCGCAAAAGGCAGAAGCTCTTTCTTTCTCTCTGCTGTGTGGAATTCCATTGTGTAAATGTACCATATTTTTTTGATCCACTTATTTACCAATGGGCACTTAGGTTGCTCCCAGCACTTGGCTATTGTAAATTGTGCTATGAACATTGGGTTGCATAGGTTCTTTTGAAAAATTTTTAATGCATACATCCTTTGATCAAGCAATTTTCACTTATAGAAACTAATGATGTTCATTCATAATTTTACAGCAAAAGATTGGAAATAACTACCTATTAAATAAAATCCCAATAATCTTAATTAACATTCATGGAACACTCCACTGAACAACAGAACATATTCATTTCAAGTGTTCATGGCGTATTTACCAAACTACATCATATTCTGGGCCATAATATAAATCTCAATAACTTGTAAAAGATTCCAATCATACAAAGTAAGTTCTCTAATCATAACAGAATTAAATTGGAAATCAATAACAGAAAGATATATGAAAAATCCCCCAATGCTTGTAAACAATAATTTTGAAATAATCTATGAGTCAAAGAGGAAATCCACATGGAATTTGGAAAATATTTTTAATAAAATAAAAATATGACATATCAAAATCTGCAGGATGCAACTTAAGCAGTATTTAGAGGGAAATTTAAGAAATTAAACCTTTATGTAAGAAAAGAAAAATGGTCTCAGTCAGTGACCTAAACTTCTACCTTAAGAAACTGAAAAAAATAGAGCAAGTTAAGTCCAAAGTAAACAGCAAAAAGGAAATAATAAAGATAAGCACAAAAATCAATGAAAAAGAAAACACAAATAATAGAGATCAATGTAACTTTTAGTTGATCAGTAAAATTGATTAGACCAGTTGGGGAAAAAAAGGACAGAAGAAATGATTTAGCGACATCAGCAAGGAGAGAAGGGACATCACAACAGCCCACATGGACACTGGAAGGAAACAGGGCACATCATGAGCAGTGGTATGCTAACGACTTAGATGAAATAAAAAGTTTCTTTGAAAGGAGGAAACTATCAAAACTCACTGAAGAAGTGGATAACCTTAACAGCCCTATTATCTATTAAAACAATAGAATTTGTAGTTAGAATCTTTTCTACAGACAAAACTTTAGGTCCAGATAACTTCATGGTAAATTCCAACAAACATTTAAGAAAGAAATAATAGCAATTCTACACAAACATTCAAAAAAATAGAAGACAAGGGAACACTTCCCAACTCATTCTACGAGGCTGGCATTGTTCTGACACCAAAATCAAACAAAGACATTGAGGAAAAGAAAACTACAGACCAATATCCCTCATGAAAATAGATACAAAATTCATTAATTACTTTTAGAAAATTAAATCAAACAATATTTGAAGTACACTACAAATGAAATTTATCTCCAAATCGCAAGGCCAGTTTAACATAGAAAAGTAATGTAATTCACTCTGTTAACAAACTAAAAAATTATCATCTCAATAGATGTAGAAACAACATTTGATGAAATCCACATCTATTCATGGCAAAAACTTCCAGGAAGGAAAGAGAACTCCCTCAATCTGATAAAGAGCATCTGCAAAAAAACCTACAGCTAACATCATCCCTAATGGTGAGAAAGTAAATGCTTTTTCCTAAAGACTGGGAACAAAATCAAGAATAAAGCAGGAATGTCTACTCTTATCACTTCTAGTCAACATTGAACTGGAGGTCCTAGGCAGTGCAAAAAAGCAAGAGGACAAAGAGTATACCCATTGGGAAAGAAAAGTAAAAGTGTCTTCCTTCACAGATAACAGCATTGTGTATGTAGAAAATCCTAACAAATCTACAAAAAAGCTACCAGCACTAGTGAGTGAGCTTAGCAAGATTGCAGGATACATCACCATTATACAAAAATCAAATGTATTTTATTTCCATATTTACTCTATTAGTGATTAACCAGGGCAGAAGGAAACTATTTGGGGTAATGGGAATAGTCTATGACATGATTGAAATTTAACCAATAACACAGACGAATGGGGGCATTTTACTGCAGACTGTATATTGGATAATATTGTATATTTAGGTTCAAGTTCTTGGGTGTGAAAAACAAAAGTTCTTGGGTGTGATTGTGGTATTACGATCATGGAGAAGAATGTCCTTGCACAGGAGATATATACTGAAGATTTAGGGGTAAAATATCTTGGTGCCTGCAAATTACTATCAAAAGGTTTACAAAGTGTGTGTGTGTGTATGAGTGTTTAGAGAGAGATATAAAACAAATGTGGCTAAGAGTTATTAATAGGTGACTCTAGGTGATGGGTATATGTATATTCTTTAAATTTTTCTGGTTTTCAAATTTGAAATGTTTGAAAATGAAAAGTTGGAAAAATACCTAAAAAAAAGAAATTTAAACAAGAACATAAGCATAAAAATATAAAACCATAGGGAAAACATTGACAAAAGGTGTTTAAAACTACGTACTGAAAACTGCGAAACATTGCTGAGAAAAATTAAGACCCAAATTAAACGGAGAGATATATTGTATTCACAGATCGGAAGACTCAATATTTTAAGATGCAAATTCTCTCTAAATTGACCTGCTGATTCAACAAAATTCTAATCCAAATCCCAGCAGTCTTTTTAGTAGACATTGACAAGCTGATTCTGAAATGTATGAGGACATGACTTCACCTTTATGTGAGATCTGAAGAGCAAAACCAACAGTATGAAAAAGACTCGGGCACGGAGAACAAACGATGGTTACTGGAGTGGGGAGGGTCTGAAACCGTGTGAAAAGAGGTAAGAGGGATTAAGAAGTACAAATTGGTATTTGTGGGGATGTAAATTACAGCATAGAGACAATAGTCGTAACTATGACTATTAGTTACATAACTATCATACAGTGATAGTTATCACAGTTACGTGATAACTATGTGGGTAGTTATAACATGGGTGCCAGGTGGGCACTGGAAATATCAGGGGGAACACTTTGTAAATATATGATTGTCTAACCACTACGCTGTACACCTGAAACTAATACAAAATAAATATAAACTGTAATTGAAAAATAAAATTAAAAAATAGAAATGTATGTAGACATACAGTGGACCCAGGAGAGCCAAAGCAATTTTGAAAAGAAAGACAAAAGTTGAAAACCTGTTGCCACTTGACTTCTTAGAGAGTTATTTCTTATAGGCTTACTATAAAGCTATAATAATCAAGGCAGGGTGACAGACATACACAGGTAGACACATAGATCAATACAAACACAACAGAATATCCAGAAGTAGATCCACAGGTATACAATCAATTGATTTTTAGCAAAGCTCCTAAAGTAATTCAAGGAATTCTTGGGGGGAAAATCTTTTCAACACATGGTGCTAGAACAATTGGGTATCCATATTTTAAAAAATGGACTTTGACCCTTGTCTCACACCATATACAAAAATTAACTTAAAATGGACCACAGACTTAAGTGTAAAAGCTAAAACTAAAAAACCTTCTGAGAAGTAAACATAGGAAAATTCTTAGTAACCTTGGGTTTGGCAAAGATTTCTTAAACAGTACTCAAAATATGAAATATAAAAGAAAAAAATTAATAGGACTTGAAAATTAAAAACTTCTGCTCTTCTAACAGTGCTAAGAAAATGAGAATGCACACCACAGATTGGAAAAATGTGCAAACCCGTCTGACAAAGGAACTATGTCCAGAATATATAAAGGACTCATACTTAATATAAACACAAACGACTCAATCAAAAAATGGATAAAAGATTTAAACAGACACTACATCAAAAAAGATATACCAATGGCAAATAAACACATGGAAATATATTTAACACCATTAGTCACCAAGAAAATGTAAAT
This sequence comes from Trachops cirrhosus, assembly GCA_028533065.1. NCBI lineage: Eukaryota > Metazoa > Chordata > Mammalia > Chiroptera > Phyllostomidae > Trachops > Trachops cirrhosus. Next base: position 25,530,151 of record CM052546.1, on the reverse strand, counting down.
TACAGCCACAGTAGAATAACACTCTATGCCCCCAAAACAGCCAAACTGAGAATGATCATAGAAAAGGTTGGGGAGGATGTGGAAGAATGGGAACTTTAATGAAATGCTGCTGGGAAAGTATAAAATGATGCAGTTTGGTGGCTTCTTAAAGAATTAAACATGTACCTCCTTATCACCCTGCCAGGTCCTTTCTAGGCATTTATCCAAGAAAAATAAAAACATGTCCTCACAAAGATTTGTACTCACAAATGTTCACAGCAGTTTTAATTGCTCCAAACTGGAAACAATCAAAATGTCCATCAACAGGTGAACGGATGAACACCCGAGGTATACCGATACAATGGAATACTGCTTAGCAATAAAGCAGGAGAAACATAAAACATGCGACAACACAGATAAATCTCAGAAACATTATGCCTAGTAAAAGAAACCAGAAACAAAAGAATACATATACTAGATTTCATTTAAATAAAATTCTAGAAAGACCAGCTTAGTCTGCAGTGACAGAAAGCAAGTCAGTGACGGCACGGGGCAAGAGGGAACACTTCGGGGTAGTGGACATGTTCTCTAACACGATACTGGTGGTGTTTTACATGACTGTATACATTTGTCAAAACTCAGAGCTGTACCCTTAAAATTAGCAAAGCTTACTGTATGTAAATTCTATCTCAATAAAAAAAAGATGAGGCAGTTCTATCTGGTACATAGGGAATAAACTTCCAAGTGTATAGTAAGTGAAAAAAAAACCCAGGTGCAGAACTATGTATATAGTGGTCTATTATTTGTGGGGGGAAAAGAAAACATATACAGGCAGACTTTATTTTCTATCATGCATTCTTGGACTTTCTGCCATGTGCATTTGCTTAAAGGTTACTGATGTAGGGAGGTACAGGGTGTTGCGGAAGTTCGTAGGAGGAATATCTAGCTCACATGGGTGGAGAGTGTCAGTAAATACATCCTTGGAAAGGTTCTGTCTAAGCTAAGACCTGAAGGACAATAAGAAGTCAGCCAATGGAAGTGGGGAAGACGAGGAAGAGCACTTCCTCGAGGAATAGGCAAAGGGCATGGTATGCACAAAGAAAATAAAGTGTGACATCAGGTAACTGCAGGATAGTTCTGAAGAGCTGGAACATTAAAGGACAAAGATGAGGTTGGGAACATAGGTTGGGCTGGGTTTTCATCTTGCAAACTGGAGCTCAGCAATTTTTTTTCAATAATGGGCCAGATAGTAAATATTTTAGACTTTGTGAGCCAAGAGGCAAACTCAAGCCTATACTGTAGATACAAGAAGAGAAAAAATTAAATTCTATAATTTTTATTGATGAAATTAAAAATATAATAATTGAGTACAATACTTTGTAATATGAGCTTCTAGTGAGAATAATGGAATTATTTTTTTGGCGGGGGGGGGACTAACATTTCACTTAACTGGGATGCACAGTCAGTGTCCCTCTCATCAAAACTGACTGCAAATGCTCACCTGTTAATGCAGGCTGCAGGGAGGTTTCATGTATTACATCTTTGAAAACGTCCTTTCGCACATATAAGCACTGCCAAATATCGATAGCAATCCATGATTTGAATTGGGCATATTCATCACTTAGAAGGTATTTTTAGAATTCTACTAGATTCTTCTATTGATATTTGCCTTTTCGCCTGTCATTACACTGGAGATTAATCACTTCCAATTGAAGGTTAGGTGGAAGCCCCTCAACGCATAGTTAAAGGAATTCTGAAATATGGAAATTCCCTTTGCACCTGCATCACCGTTGGAAAAACCACTGGAACTGTAGTTTGAGCTAGAAGATACTGTGGAAATGAAGATCTTGCTTCTTATTTCGACTTCTGCCAGCATGGGAAGTACGTGAAGCAGCTTGACGTTGCTAGTGATTCAAACAACATTAGTCATAGTTGAGATTATTTCACCACAATACAAGTTTCACAAACAAGCATTGTTTCGCCTTGTAATTTTAGGTTTAATTTGTTGATAAATATATGAAGTCTGCAGCAAAAGCTAAATTCCAAAGCCATGTAGGTTTGATAATAGTAGTGGAGGACCATTGTTCTCCCTCAGAAATATTTCTATCTCAGCTCTGAGCTCAAAAAAATCACAACAAAACTTTACTATATTAAGCCATCAAAATGCTGTATGTAGAAGTTCATATCCTCAGCTCTTATTTCTGACAAAAATTCACAGAATTGTCAATGGTCAAGTTTCCAAGAATGTGTGTGTGTATGTGTGTGTGTGTGTGTGTGTCTCTCTCTCTTGACTATATATATATAGATAGATAGATAGATGGGGGGGGATATCTATCTGTAGTATACACATTATGAAGTTCACTGTTGACACTATTGGTTAAATAACACATGATAGATTAAAATATTTTCCTCAAAGTACCTGCCAATGAATAATACAATTAATAATTATAGGCTTTAAACACCTTTTATGTTTTCACAAGTTTTGTAAATTTGCCCAGCTAAGCCTTTTTCTGCTCCACACATATTTTTGCTGCACATGTCAGTAGTTATAACCCATCTTAGCAGATGCCATTCTGGGCTGTACTGAATATGTGTTTTCTCCGATATTCTCACCTGTAATTCTCCACACAGACTATTCTTAGAGGCTAATTCTTCAGTCACTTCAAACTTGGCGTCGACCCCTCAAACAAACAATAATAACTGGCCAGTATCATTAACATCTGTCAACTCATCACGAGCCAAGAAAAACCTCTTGGAATCATTTGTCTTGTCTTTTAATTTACTGTTTATGTTGCTCCGAATGTCGTCAGCATTTTGAACAACTATTTTTGCCGAAAGGCTAATAGTCTTAAGTGAGTTTATTTTCTCTGGACATATTCTTTTGTTGCTACAATCAAGCACAATTTAATTAACTTGCCACTTGTAAACAGCTTTCCTTGCTTTCCTAACAAATGAGCCACTCCGAAACTTAACTTTGGTTGCGGTCCGATTTTTGTTTTTTATTTTTGTGAAGAAATCCTGCTGGGGTGAGATATCCCATTTTAAATTTTCGAGTTTTTCTAACCATTGCTTCCCTGCGAGTTGGGAGTATTATGACAAACGTTTAGTTTGGCAATGTTGATGTATTTTGCGTTCTTTTAGCATAGCTATAGTGTCATTGGGTAATAAACAATTGTCACTTAATTTGACAACAAAATAACCCCCAGCCCACCATGGCCTCAAAAGCAAGGCATTCAAAGTCCACTTTCTTCATCTTTTCTTGTTTTGACACGTGTGTTTACTGGTAGTGAAGAATAAAATGCCGCAGTACAGTGGTATGCACGTTGCTTGAAACACTGTCAAGCTGGAGGTGCATGGCTGTGCCTTGCGGGGCGGCAGCGCAGAGCGGCGACAGCATCATACACAGCTCTTATCGCAACCACTCGACTCCGCTGCCATGGAGAAAAACGCCCACAGACACTGTGTAAACAAAAAGACAGGCTATGCATTCCTGAAAACCTCACGGCACTAACATTTAGATTTCATAAAATTGTCACATGTCAAAATATTGTTCTCTGATTTTTTTCAACCATAAAAATGCATGGGCAAGAAAATGAAATAAAAGGGATCCAGACTGGAGAGGAAGAAGTAAAATTATCTCTATTTACAGATGACAGGATCTTGCATACAGAAAATCCTAAGGATCCACTATCAGAATTCCTAAACAAGGTCAGCAAGTTTACCGGATACCAGACATATCCGCATCCCTCTCTCTATATACATATAGCTATGTACGTATATGTATGAGGTATATATTGAGTTGATATGTATTTGTTAGAATATATATCAATTGTATTTCTATTCACTTGCAATAAACAATCAAAAATGAAATTAAGGAAATAATTTCACTTATAATAGCATTAAAAAGAATAAAACTCTAGGAATAAATTTAACAAATGAAGTGCAGAACTTAAACTCTCAAAATTATGTTGAAAGAAATTAAAGATCTAAATAAATGAAAACATCTTATGCTCATAAATCAGAAAACATAATATTGTTGAGATGACAAAATTCCCCAAATATATAAAGAATGCTTACAATTTAATAATAAAAAGATAAACTGCTCAGTTTTAAAATGGGCAAAGAAAAATTCAACAACAACACCAAAAACCAAACAACTTGATTAAAAAATTGGCAAAGGACATAAACAGACATTTTGCCAAGTAAGATACACGAATGGCCAATAGGCACATAAAAAGATGTTCAACATCATTAGTCATTAAGAAAATACAAATCAAAACCAGGAGACACCACCTCGTACTGAAGAGGATGGCCAGAACACAGAAGACAGGTAATGACATGTGCTGGTGCAGATGTGAAGAAACTGAGAACCCTCACATACTGCTGCTGATACTGCGAGATGGTTTGTCTGCTTTGGAACACAGTCCTGTAGTCCCTCAAAAGGCCAAATACAGAGATACCATATGACCCAGCAATCCACTCCCAGGTGGATATGTACTCAAGAGAAATAAAAACACGTGTCCATATAAAAATTCGTACACAAGTGTTCATAGGAGCACTATTCATAATAGCTAAAAAGTAGAAACAACCCCAATATCCATCAACAAATGAACAAACAAAATGTAGTGCATATGTACACATATGTACATACAATGGAATATTTTGGCAATAAGAAGGAGCAAAGTACTGATACATGCTGCGACATGAACGAACTTCTGAAAACATTAAAGACGCCGGTCACAAAAGACCACATGTTGCACAATTCCATTTACGTGGAATATCCAGAATAGGTAAATCTACAAAGAATGAAACTAGATAGGTGGTTGCCTAGGGCTGGGGGAGATGGGAGTGACAGAAGGCTAAAGAGTACAGGGGTTTCCTTTTTGGAATGACAAAAATGCTCTCAAATCCATTGTAGTGATAGTTGCACAACTCTGTGATTATGTTAAAAACCATACAGACTTTAAAGGGTAAACAGTATGGTATGTGGACTTGATCTCAAAGCTTGCTGGGATATACCAAAACAGAGAGCAGGCTCCTTTCCTGGGGGCAAATGCTCTCCACAGCCAAGACTGAACCAGAGTCCACAGAGCTTCATTGCCCTTGACCTCTGGTCACATCCAACCTCAGGGATCTCACATATCAACCCTTTTAGAAATGAGAAAGAAGTTCAGCTCTGGACTTCCTAAGAGAACTAACCTGAACAGACCCCCGCCTCCTGCCACTCGTCCCCCAAACAGAAATCCACTTTGCAAATCATGGCTACCATCGCTTTGATGATCACCGCCACATTCCAGCCCACCATCTCAGTCCCTATCCCAGTCTACACCCCAACTCCTAGCCCAGCCCACATCCTGGGCAATAGCAGCTTCCATGTGTTGGGCACCTGCTACGTTGTCTCTGATCCTTATTGCCAACCTGCATACCAAGGAGTCTAGACTTTATACTGAGTGTTATGGTTTTAATCAGTATAACCGTAAGGTCATTCCTGCATTTTAAGATTTACTCTGACTGTAATGTGGAGAATAAATGTGAGACTGGACTAGACCAGTTAGCAGGCCATTGTGGTAATTCCAGGTGACATAAAGGGGAAGACAGCCAGGATAAAAAGAACTGGTACAACTGTAAGGGACGTTCAGCAGGTGGAACATGTAACGCCTGATTTCGGATTGGGCAGGGGGGATAAGATAGAGGCTACAGTCCAGATACCTTTAGCACAGGCAAGTTCAGCAGCCAAGAGTGGCTGTCTCCCACTAACTATCAAGGTCTCTGAGTCAATGACCCTGGAGGTTCCCAAGACCAGATCACTCAAGGGTCTAGCAATAGGATTCCCCAAAGATTCATCACATAGGCATTCCATTCAGTGAGGAATGAGACTGATAGAATTAATTTGACCACCACAGAAAGGGTCTCCTATTTTTCCTTTCCTTTCAAGAGAAAAAGGAACTCTTTACTCTGGATACCAAAGGATCTCCAGGAGGTCTAGTCTTCGTCCTGCCAAATTTCTATTATTTCCATCTTTTTATCAGCCCTTAAAAATCCTTCAATCAGTTAATCCCACAGACATCTGATGGTCCTGCTAGGTACCAGGTATGACATACTGTGTTAGGTTGAAGGGCTCGGAGATGGTCTCCGTACTCTTAGGAAAGGACGCCGAGCTGGTCTTCACTGCAGCACAGATGAGTGGCGTCTTAGTGTGATCTCCCTTTAAGGGGAATTTGAATTAATTTTTTTTCTTATTTCAAAAGCAACTCATGAATAAATACAAATAAGACATAAAAATTACGAGAACTTCCACAACCTAAAGACAATCATTATAGACACGTTGATCTTTCTCTTGCCAGACTTCTATGCTATTTCTTTGTTCTCTGCTTGTATTTTATTTTAACTAGGGAATTTAAATTTTACTTAAGAAGGGCATCTTAGGATAAAAAATGATCCCAATGTGGCTGCTATTTGGTGCAGAGAGCTTTCTCAAGCCCTCAAAAGTCACATCTCTAAAAGTCACCACATACGTGGTTGTTTCTAAAGGAGGCCCGGCTGGAAGCCTGGCCATGGGTAGGTGTTAATATTTACCAGCTTCCTCTATGCAAGCTCTGCCCATTTTGGTTTTGTACTACAAAAAAGAAAAGTAACAGACAACCTCAAAGCCAGGGCAGGGGCTGGTCATGGGGTGAAGTCTCCCAAAAGGCAGCTGGAATTGCTACGTTCTTTGCGTGGCTCCTGCTTCTGTCTAAATAGCAAACCTCTGTAAGGACCGGGCGCATCCGTGACAGGGATGAGTGAAAATTTGTTAAGAGAATGATGTTCCAGACTCGTCCTAGGGGAGACTGATTCAAAGGATTATTTCAAAGGATCATTAGTAGCAAAAGAATTTCAGGCTCCCCAGGGTAGAGTTGCCTTTGAGCCAGGCTGTTTCAACACTTCTAACATGTCCCCTAGAAGGTCAGTTGGAGTGAGCCACACACAGAGACCAAACTCCCAATGCCAGGGGCACAGATGGTCAATGCTGGCCCGTCCCTGTCTGGCTGAAACTTCATGATGGACCCCAGGGGAGAGCTGGGGAGTCTGCCCATCCCTTGGGAGCTGGATTGTAGGTTCCAATACTTGCCTCACACCCAGCGCCAGGATATGCCTTCCGTAGAGCATTTAGCTTCTTTTTAAGTAGAAAATTCTTGATGATGAGAGAGCCAAACTCTCCTTCCCCCGAAGCCTGAGAGCACCTTCCCATGCTCAGCTCTTTAGAAAGGTGCTGGTCCCAAAGCTGTGCTGTGACCTACTCTGTCCTGGGGACTGAAGGCGTGGTGCTGGATGTCCCCTAGGCAGATTTCTGGGGCAAATACAATCTACAGCCAGGAGTGAACAGGCTCTACACAACCTCACTATACTTGACATCTGGCTATATCCAACCTCAAGGCCCCCACGTACCAACCCTTCTGGTGGCGGGAAACAAGTCCAGCTCTGGACTTCCTGAAAGACCCAACCTGAATGGACCCCACTTGTCCCCCAGACAGGGATCCACTTCACAAATCCTTGTCACCATCACTTTATCACTGCCACTATTCTAGCCCCTATCCCAGTGACCATCTGAGCTGCATCCCAGCTACTAATCCAGTCAATATCCTGGCCACTGCTGCCAATAACAGCTCCCATTATTAGGCCTCTGCTATGTTGTCTCTAATCCTCACTTCGAACCTGCAATTTGCTGATGAGGAAACCATGGTTTCACAGTGTTGGGTCATGGCACAGAGAAGAGGTAGAGCCGGGCTTTCAATCTAGTCTGGACAATCCTGAGTCTGTGTTGTTCCCAGCCCCCCTGCTGCCTCCCGATGGTGGGCTAAGCTCTAGATATAGACTATGAGGGATAATGTACAAATAAATATGCTGGCTATGTGACCTTAGGCAAGTCACTTACCTTCACTGTGCTTTACTTTCATCTCTACAATGACAGTTTTTTTTTGAGGCAGTGTTTGTGTATGTCTGCGATTGCATCTGTGTCTCTGTTTTGGAATGAGGAGAGATAGGGGTGAGGCTGTCATTCCTGCCTAGGGCAGCCAACAAATGGAGCTACCACTGGGATCTAGTCAGTCATGGTCAGGCCGGCGGGCGCCTGTCCACCTCCTGCTGACCCGCGAGGGTGCCACATTCTTTGGTCAGGAAGATGGGCCCTGGGGATGCCGTTGGAATGTTCCATCTTCTGGGAGCCTTTGGAGGGCTGATGGAATGATAAGGCAACAATAGTGGCCTGGGCTCTGTGGCTCTCTTCTTTCCCTCTAATGAGGTTCCTTCTGCCCCACAGCCATGGAAAGCTCCCAAGTCCCCCAGATGCCTCCCTGCTCCTCCTGCTTGTCTTTCATCCTATACCGCCCAGTTTTCTCAACTCCTAATTGTGTTTTGGAGACCTCAGTCCCCAGGTCCTTGACCAACCAGGCAGTAAATCCACAGGTTACAACACCATGACCTCAGCCCAGCATCCCCTTGCTGCACACCATCTCCCAGCTCACCCTGACCGTCCCACCTGGCCTGGCAGAAAGGCCAAAATCCATACCCTCATGTATCTGTAGAGTCCAGTGGCCAGGAAGGAGGACCTGTGGATGGGTAGAGGCATTCACCAGCTAAGTTGCCAGGAACACAGCATGGCATAAGGACATATAATTTATAGTCAAACAGACTAGGCTCAGAATTCTGGCTCTGCCTTTTCCTAGGGCAAGAGACTTAAGTGTACCTTTCTGAGCTACACTTTTCTCCTGTGTAAAACAAATATAATAATATTACCTTGCTGGTAGTTGCAAGGATTAACCAAGGTAATATATTTAAAGAACCTAGCTCAGTACCTGACATACAGTTGGCACCTAATAAATGCTGGTTTCTCTTCCTTTCCCTGAACCCCCTACCCAGCTTCTGCCAATACCAATGGACAAATCGGGCAGACCACGGCTCAGTTATCTGAGGAACCAGGGCTCAGCTGACATATCTTTTGTCCTCTCAACTGTGCAAGCTGTGGACAACAAAAGGTGGGGAAAAGAAAAATGAGACAAGGTGAGAAGGTGGGTGGGCAGCAGAAGGGTGCAGAAGGGCACCTCAGCATGAGACAGAAGAGCTTGTGTGGCTTCAGGCCCTAAGTGAGCCTCAGAAATGCAAGAGAAACTTGTTAAAATCAGCCGGCACCTGCGGGGGTGGGGGAAGAGGTCAGGTAGGCTCCAGGTTCAGAGCCTGGTTTCGGGTAGGTCATTACCATTGGCCTGTTCAGGCTGGAAGCAGGAAATCTGATGGTTACATACCGCTGCAGATGTGTCCCCATGACCTGCCTGCCCCACTATGGTGCAGGGGGAATCCTCGCACCAAGGCCACGCTCCCCTTGGAGGGCCAGATGACCTCAGTATGATCAAATAGAGGGGGGCGAGTGTGTGTGTTTGTGTGTGTGCATGCACGCGCACAGAGCGGGCTGCAGGCCTGAGTTTGGAGGGATGCAAAATCTGGCCAGCTGTGAGCCTCAGCCAGATGTGCGCAGGCCAGATGTAGGGCAAGCTCCCCTGGGTGGGGGCTGCACAGGCGGGAGTCATAACCTCATTGTGCAGCCTAATCCTGAATATATTACTCTGGAGTATGTGCACCTTCAACAGCATTGCCATAAAAAAAAAGGCCCTCAATAAAGAGGAGGGGAAAGAGCAAGGCCCAGAGTGTTGTCAGCAGGCCCCTACACACTTTCTGGGGCAGGAGCCAGCCCAGGAGAGTGTGGGCAAACACTTAATCCTAGGCTCTAGCAGTGCATGTGCTTGTGAGGGGAGGGCAGGGGGCTGAGCTGGGAGAGGTGTCTCCCATCCCATAGACAGAGCTACTGAAAGTTCAAAGTCGTGGTCATGGCCAAAAAGAGCCTTTGTGACTGAGGTCAAATGGTTAATGGATCCGGGGAGGAAAGGGGCGCCTGAGTCTAGGAAGAGCTAGAAGTGAGCCAGCGATCAACTCTGGGCCTCTTTCTGGGGCCTTCTCGAAACTAGGTATTCTGGATGCTTCAGGCGGGGAAAGTGCTAGAATATCTGTCTGCTCCTCCCCTCTCCACTGTCCCCACTCTCAACCCCCCAACCTCCATCTGGAGAGAACCAGCCAGGCCAGCCACAGAGATGCAAAGCCAGGATATCAGGGCGGGGCTGCCTTTACTACCTGGGGGCATTGGGCCTGGTTCCACCCAGCTTTTTGGGAACATCGACATCTTGAGGTGGTCACAGCAGGCTTCCTGGATGGAGGATAGGGAGCTTTCAAAAGATAAGAGGAATTTGGCTAGATGATGAGAAGAGGACAGCAAAGGAGGGTGTCAGGCCCTGAGAAGCTAAGGCAGAGAGGGAGAAACAAAGGAAGAATGAAAGAAAAAAAATCACACGAGAACCAGACAGACCTCAGAGCCCATGGACCCAAGCTCTTTATCTAACAATAGGGAGGAAGAGAAGAAAGAAGTGTACTTAGCAGGAGAGAGCTGTGAAAGGGATCCCCAACAATGGGCTTACAGGCACTTGGGGAACCCTGATGCCACCCCAGGCAGCTTCGCGCTGCCCTGGAAACCCAAAGAGAGCCAGGAAGAAGGGGCCAAGATTGAGGGCAGGTGGACTGTTCACTGGGAAGGAAAGGGAGGTGGTGGCTGGAAGCTGAAGAAGAATGGGACCAGAGAGAGGTGGGAGACACGCACAAGCCAGCAAGGGGCTGGGCTGCCCATGTCCTCCCCCTCTACCTCCTACAAGTTTGAGGCAAACACAACTGCTTCTCATTAGCAAAAGTGACCGTGGAGGAGAAATCCAGCCCAGCCAAGGTCATGGTCACAGCCCTGAGCAGCCAGCCTCAGCCAAGCCAGAGAGGGGCAGGCTGGGGCGCCAGGAGACCTGCAGCTGCTGTCCAGCCCTGGGGTCCCCGGGCCACCCATGTCAGCACCTATTGTGGGCAGTGATGACAGGGAAGGACTGAAGGGGCTGGAGGAACAGAAAAGGGAAGGCAGCTGTGTTACGTCAGTACCCTCCTTCTGGCCTTCTTGCCTGTTTATTTCCCTCCGAATTCATTTATCAACATCTTGGTCAAATCCGACCCTGCCAATACCCTGCTGAGAAAGTGGCAATGACTTCCTAACACCTAGATTAAGACAAACTTCTGAGCCCAAATCTAAAGGTTCTCTGTGATGTGGCCCCTGAACTTCACCGGTTCATTCCCATGGCTCCCTACACCGAGCCCTCCGCTGCGCCGCCCTCTGTGAGGTCCCCGTGCGCTTCCTGCCAAGCCCCTCTGTGTCTCTGCTCACACAGTTTTCTTCACATAAAATGCCTTTTCGCCTTGACCAACTTATTATTCCCCTTTTACATTCCACTCATCTGTAAAATTGGAAGGGTAATAATGCCCACCTCATAAGGTTTTTGTAAGGATAAAATTAGAAAGTGCTTGGAACAGAGCCTGGCACACAATAACGTTAGCTATTTGTGTGGTTATTATTGTTCTATTCACTCCCGTCCCATCTGAGCCCAAGTTCCACCTACTCCATACAGCATCGGCTCCCTGATCTGCCCACCCATGGTTGTCACCTCCCCGCTTCTCTCATTTACCAGCTCAGCTCACTTCTGTTCAGAGTGTTTGCCAGGCAGGCGCCCTGCACGATGCTAGTCATCATGCTCGCTCGGCAGCAGGGAGGAAATGGGGAATGAGACAAGTACTGTCCTGCCCTCAAAGGGCTTACAGCCTGGAGGGAATCAAACAAGCAAAATACAGTTATAAAAGGGCAAGCAAGTGCTGGGCTCAGAATTCCTGTGCACAGAGTGCCGTGGAAGCACAGAGGTAAGACCAGCACTGAGGATCAGGGAAGGCTTCTTGGAGGAGGTGATAAGCAAGTGGGCATCTGCAAGCTGAGTAGAAGTCAGCAGTGTGGAGTGAGGGAGAGGGGTTGAAAACAGCAGGAACAGCATGAGGGGAGGGGAAAGGTGATGGGTTTGGAAACCACTGTGAGCTCAGTAGGGTTAAGAATGAACTATGAGGAGGGATGGAGAATGCTGAGGCTAGGGAGGTTTGGCAGGAGTGAGATCTGGAAGCTGGAACTAATGCTGGGGCCGAGTCCTGTGGGCAATGGGGAATCATGGGAGGGGCTGTGCTGCTCACTTTGGCCCTTAATATACGTGTCTGGAACTATTTTTAACTGTTTCACATCTGTCAGACTCATCTCTCAGGAGATGTATAACCTGATGCCTTTTCATATGCCTTTGTTAATGAGGTAGAATGCAAATAAGTAGATAGCTCTTAGATGCTCCTTGAAGGCAGACCAGACTGCACTGGGTTGTGCATGGAGCAAGGGCTGAGCACATGTGTGGGGCCAGGCGGTATTTGAGGGGCTCTCTAAACCTGGATCAGCACCCAGCCATAGGGAGCCCAGGGACAAACCACTTGAATGGCCCAATATTCAGTTTCTTCCCCTATAAACTGAGGACCACGCCACCTGTCCACCTGCCTGCCACGAGTGAGAATGCAGGTGGAAGCAAAGGTGCCCAAAGGAGAAGCAGAGGTCGAGACAGAGAGAGGAGGGCTGAATCCAACAGCAGAGCTCGCTCTGGAGGCTGAGGAAAGGATCCCAAACCAAGAAGAACAAGAAACAAATGTGGTCTCTCAGCAACTCCCCCACCCCACCCCCAGTGCTTTCTCTATCCACTTCCCTCCAGCACGTGGGAGTCACTATCAACCCTTTCCCAACACATACTGCAGTAACTGGGGACCTGAAGGTGTCAGGTTAGAAGGCTCCAGAGTGTCCCTGTCCTGACCGGTTAGCACCTCCTTTAGGAAGCCTTCCCCGACTCCCCACTCACAGGGCTCTCCCCCATCGCTGACTTTCGCACTTCCACGCAGCACCATTCATGAAGTACAGGACTGTGACTTCCCTCTAAGGACTCCAGACCTCAGAGGACCCCTCCTGTCCTCAAGACTCCTCAAGACTCGAAGATCCTTGAGGGCAAGATCTGGTTGTCGCCCCACCACCATCCACCATGGTCCCCAGCACAGGTTTCCCAAAGGTGCTGGGTGCTGGTTCCTGCTCCTTCCTCTTTGAAGCTGAGGAAGAGGATCTGAGGGTCTGGATGGGCCGGGCCTGGGTCCCAGGGATGGAGAATAGGAAAAGAGCGCCTCGCCTGACATACACCCACTCCGCTTTCACCAGGCAAGGGCCATAAGCTGGGAGCAGCACTTATGTAGCTGCCAGATGAAAAGGCTTAAGCAGCTGTACAGCAAGGGCCAAAATCCCAACTGGCAGGATGTGCAGGTTCCTGGAGGCCAGGCGATGGGGCAGGAGGGGAAGCCAACAGCTGCCCAGTAAGAAATTGAAATGTAGGGAGGCTTCAGTGCCTGATAATGGGTCTAAGGCAAGGCTTCACTCCAGGATGCTGCCCCAAACGCCCCCCCCCCGCCCGTCCACAGCTTCATGGAATAGTGGGTGTGTCCAGAGCAGAGAAGCGAGGATGAAAAATGGGCTACCATCTGGAGAAGACGACAAGGTCTGCAAGACAGTGTCACCACACGACCTTCTCCCTGAAGCAATCAGGGCAGGCCTCATCAGCACTTTGAAATAAGCATCTGGCTGGTTCCAGATGTGGAACCAGATGTGAGAAAATGACATCCTGGCATTGGCTGGTCCGTTCCCTACCCTCCCAGCTGGCAGGGCCTTCTCAAGGTCTTTCTGTCTGTGCCCCCGCTGGCATACCTCCTGCGGTCTCATATGCCCAGCTGCAGGACTCTAGTGGCTGGCCAAAGGGCTCCTCAGGTCTGGTTCTGGTCCATCCCAGAATGAATTTATTCTCTTGTTTCACTGAGATGGGAGCTAGCTGGTCACCATCCCCCAGGCAAAAATTGTGTGTGTGTGCGTGTGTGTGTGGGTGTGTGTGTGTGGGTGTATACATGCACATTCATATTCCAACTTAGATCCCTAGCCCTGAAAGGGGCATTGGAGAGGATGCAGCCCTTCCCACCTGCTATCCAGGTAAGGAAGCCAAGAAGGAGAGGAGAGGTCTCCCAGGGGCACTTAGGAAGCAGCAAGAAGTGGATCTAGCAGACTCAGATCTCAGGCATCAGGTTTCCCATGTTCTTTCCACACTGCCACCTCTCCCCCACCCATTCCACCCCTTAAACCCGCCCAGCTCTTTGTTTCCTGGGTTGAGGCTCTCACTGTCAAGCGCTGTAGTTGTTGATGTACAGATGCCAGAGGAAGAGGTGCAATTGAAAGAAGGCATGTCCTCTTCCAGTTTGGATTAGTCAGGATTAAGAAGAGTTTGAAAAAAGCCAAGTGGGACTTGGGGGAAAAGGCAGATGATAAAAGAGAGGCCCCCCAAACACTGGTTTCTGAGAGATGGAGCTCAGGCCACGTGGCCTGATGGGGGCGGTGCCCTTTCTCACCTAAGGGAGAGGCCTCCATTTCCTGTGGGGACTTGAGCCCTTATCTCTTCATTCCTCAGGGGCTAGCCCTTCTGGATTTTCCCCATGGTGGGACCTGGAACTCCAGACTCTAGGCTATAAGGTACCTCCTGGCCCTGACCAGCGCGGCTCAGTGAGTTGGGTGTTGTCCTGCAAAGCAAAAGGTCGCTGGCTCAATTCCCAGTCAGGGCACCTGCCTGGGTTGCAGGTTTAGTCCCTGGTTGGGGGTGTGTGAGAAGCAACCAATTGATATTTCACAAACACCTCAATGTTTGTCTCTCTTTCTTTCTCCCTCCCTTCCTCTCTCTCTAAAAATAAATAAATAAAAATCTAAAAAAAAAAAGGGTAGTTCCTGGAACTTTCCTGGGACAAAGACCTCAAAGGTAATCTTTTCAAAGACCAATTCATTTCACCTTACAAAGCAGTGCAGGGCCTGACTCCAATTTTGCCCAGTCTCGGCCTCTCAGTCTGTGAAATAGGTACAGAAAACCCAGAGTGGGAGAGGAAACGGTTAGCATCTTTGAACAGAACATGCGGCCTCCTAGCCCCCGAATCACTCCCATGAGATCTACAGCCCGAGACTCAGGGTCTACCCTGAGTAGCTTCTTAGGATGGGTTGCTGTATAGGGCAGCGAGCTGGCAAGGAGAAACAAGTGCAGGGTTTGTCAAGCATTGGTGATTTTCTGAGTTTGAAACCTCACTTTTTTGCAGCACATATTGTACAGTCCCTTCGTACGGACTAATTACAGCCAAGTTTGAAGTCTTTAGAGTTGTCTGGGAGTTACATGAGCTGAAAAAGAAAACATAACTATGTTGTTTCTTTTCTAAATAGAAAAAGGATTTTTTGTGGGTGTTTGCAATACTCACAAACAGCTGAGGGGGTTTTACTCTATCTGTCCAAAAATCATTGCTCCAGGTCATGACCAAATATGGAAAAAATGACCAAAAAATAAAAATCCCCAAACCACAAACTTTTCAGAAAGTTACAAATAGTTGAAATAGAAGCACGTAATAGAAACGGCCCGTGGCCTTGCCTGGTTCAATTTCCCTGCATAACCTGCCCTCCCTGCCCACCATTCATGTCTGTGAGGTGCCAGGCATCTCTCAAGAGATTTTCCCTTCTAGGCTTCCTAGAGCCAAGGTGCCAGGCACAGAACTGCATTACCATCCTCATTTCACAGGTGAGGAAACTGAGGCCCATCAGAGGCTTAAGTGACTTGCCCCAAGGCCCCATAGCCAAGCTATGGCAGAACCAGATCCCCAAGCTGGCTTTTACCGAGCTGTCCCCCGATCCCCCAGAAATGGTGCAAGGCAGACCGGG
Source organism: Trachops cirrhosus (assembly GCA_028533065.1). Classification (NCBI taxonomy): domain Eukaryota; kingdom Metazoa; phylum Chordata; class Mammalia; order Chiroptera; family Phyllostomidae; genus Trachops; species Trachops cirrhosus. The sequence goes on along the minus strand of CM052546.1, from coordinate 25,514,433 downwards.
GAGGGGCGGGTGTAACAGGTAATGGGGAGCAAATATAAGGAAACAGAAAGAAACTAGACTTTGTGTATTGAACACGCAATTCAATATACAGATATCGAATTATCATATTGTACACCTGAAATGTACATAATGTTGTTAACCAATGTTATCTCAATAAAGAGAATTATGCACATAAATACCCAATGAATGAGAAAACATTAACAATGAAACATTAGGTGAGTAAAACTGGAAAACCAAAAGAAGCTGCCTATGGCTGGGCCCGAGTCATGCACAGCACTGAGAAAAGGGAGCCCTTGCAGAGAGGAGGGTGCGGGCTCGGAGAGAAACAGACTTCTTCCCTGACTGGGAAGGGGAGGGAAGGAGGCTGTCATGGAATAATACACTCACTGTGCTAGCCCTTGCCCCAGGTAGCTCGGGAACCCCCCTGCCCAGCTCCTGGACAGCTGGTGTGAGGGAACGGTGAGCGGGGGTTGGTAGTACCGCACCCTTCCCCTGGGTCCCTGCCTCTGATGCCCCAGAAACTGTGTCAAATCAGGAATCTCCTCCACAACATCCCTATAACCAAGGTCCAGGCTAAGGCTTCTGAGATGTTGTTCCCCAGCCCAGTGTTCCCCTAGGAGTGAGAGAGAGAGAAGGGGGGCTGGGGGTCCTCTCTTCAGAGCTGAGGCACAGGAATCTGCCCTAGGTATGGTCCAGAGCAGGAATTCAATGTTGAAGTTCAAACTCTGGCACCAGACAACCGGGCCTTGAATCCTGACGCAAACACTTGCTAGCTGTCTGATCTGAAAGTCACTTAACTTTTCTGTGACTTGGTTTTCTCATCTGTGAGTAGAAGTAATGCCCATGCCTGTGTCTTCTGGTTCACAGTAAGTGCTATGGAAGTTGTAGCTATTCTTACTGTTGTTATCTGCTCCATATTGGCAACTTATGGAAGAAAGAATACACAAGTGGATACCTAAGAACCGAGAACCTATTTCCTAGGTTGGATAGAACCCGCCTGCTCCCAGCCTCCTACGGGCTCCTCCGTGAACTCTGAAAAAGTTGCTAGGCTCGTCTGGGCCTTGGTTTCTCCATCAGTAATATGGGGATAATAGAGCCCTTTGCTGTTCTGTCAAGTTCTTTGAGAGGCTCGGATGAAAGGCACCAGCAGTGGGGTGAGATGCTGCTATTACAGCTAATGACAGAACCGCACGCTCATAAGCTGCTGCCCAGCTCTGACTCAGGCTGTTTACGGTTCCAAGCCTTGCTAGTGGTGAGGGGGGCGGGAGGTGCTGAGTGGGTCTGCAGTCGGGGCAAAGGGGGAGCCTGGGCCGGTGTCCTCACCTGCCCCGCTGCAGTTAGTGCGTCTCTGTGACCTGGACGCTTGCAGGGCTCCCTCTCTCTAGGTTGAAGCCCTCCTGCCCTGTCTCCCTGAGAATCCCAGCACCCCTTACCCCCACGCCTGCCCCCACTCCTTCCCTCCTGCCAGGACTCCGGCTCCAGCCCTGCGTGTGACACATCGCTCCAGAGGACAATCAAGTCTGTTTAGAAACATGTGGAAGCCATGGTCTTAGGCTGCTGCAGCCAGAAGAATAAAACATTCCTGAAGGCTAGGCCCTCCCTCTCCCGCCAGCCCAGGGACAGTGGCCCAGAAGGGGACCATCCACGTGGGGATGGACTCTGTCTGTGACCTCCACATCTGGTCAGATGCTGCAGCCCCTCCCCCACCCCCCACCTCCCAGGGAAGCTTCTCATGGGAGGCTGACCAGGGAAGGGAGGCCTTCGTAAATAAGCACCCCCTCCAGAAGGCTGTGCTGGGCCTCCTGTTTTGTATCACCTGCTCAGTGTCTAGGCTGGGGTTGCCCCCCTGGTCCCCTATAGGAACCAGAAGTGGCAGGGTGAAGCCAAAACAGTTGATGTCCGGCCATCCCCCGGACCCCAAGAGAAGAGCCCTCTCCTTGGCAGCTCAGTCCAGCTGTAGGAGGTGCTGCAATAGCCACTGTCCTCATCCTAGGACTAGCCTGGGGACAGGAAAACTTGTTCAACCTGGATCCCAAAGTGACTTGGGGCCGAGGCAGCCCTGAGCAAGTGCCCCTTGATCTCCCAAAGTGTCTCCTTCTCACCAAAGCTCTGACTTTCCTTACCAACCCAAAGAGCAACAGGTCACTAGATGGCCAGGTGGCAGGAGGCACTGCAGCAAGGGTCACCCGCATGCTTCTTCCAATCTCTCTCTGGCCCCAAGAACTAGTCCCCAGTCCCCTGGCATCCTTTCCCTCTTCCTCACCCTTCCTTAGGCTCCTGCTACTCCCAGGTCCAGCCCCGACAGTCCTTCCTTCCACCAGCACTGCTGAGCCCCTGCAGCAGATCATGTGGCAGACACCGAGTGCCAGAACTGGGACAGCCAAAGCAAGCACAGAGAGGAACGCTATGCTGGAGGCAAGCTATGGAGGACGGAGACAGGGAGAAAACTGAACCTCCAATGGGAGCAGCACTGGCCAGAAACCAGTGGGCTTCAAACAGTCAGGACAGAATGGGATACGTGAGGAGAAGATTGGGGAGAGTGTTCTGGGCAGAGGTAACACCAGTTAAGAAATGGAGGGGGGAAGTCATGTGGCTTCTCCAGGAGAATTAGCTCCTAGAAGGCACATGGGCTGGGGTGGGGGTGGTGGAATGGAGAGGGACCCCAGATTGTGCTCTGGAGATCCTGGGCAGTAAAGGTAGCACATGGACTCAGGTAGGGGTGTGGATGTAGCCAGGGAAGTCAGCTCACACTATCTTCACAGGAACTCCCTGGAGTGAAAAGATCAGAGCCTCCTCTTCAGAAATCCAAGCAATCTTAGAGAGGCAGGCCCCTTGCCACCCCCAAACCCTGGAAGGCAGGGAGGACCTGAAAAGTGCACTTTCATCACTGTTTAACAGAGAGGGGAAACTGAGGCTCATTGGTGCTTAGTCATCTGCCTAATGTCTTAGAGCAAGTCAGCAACCAAGCCAGTGGAATATTCTAGATGCGCAGGTGTAGACAGGTCCTTAAGAGGTCAGCTACTCTACTGCTTGCCCTAGGCATGCCAGATCCCAACAAATGGGGCTTCTGCCTATGCCTAACCATGTCAGGAAGCTTTTTGTTTTTAAACCACCAGTGCCAAATATTTGCTGAATTCAAATCTAGCCTGAATCTTTCCTGCTGCAGTTTGCAACATACAACTTGTCTGGTTCATAGGCAAGAGGGAGTCATATAAAAACCTCTCTAGACTCGGTTACATTTGGTCTCCCCCTTAGATTTTCATATCTAGGTTCAATCTCAACAGTTTCTTTCTCTGTAGGCACAAACCTGCCATGATTGACAGGGCACACATGCTAGGTGCTTTCCATGACAACCAAATGAATGGATGGATGGATGGAGAATGAATGAACAAACAAACCAATGGTCTCCAGAAAAGCACAACCCTTGGGCCCCCATGAAATAGATCTCAAGCCCAGCCCCCAACACCACTAAACCTGCTTAATGACCTGACATGTAAAGCTACTGCCCACGGAAGTCGGGAGGTATTCTTGGGCCACCTTCTTTAAAAACATGTGTATCTTCCCTCCTCATCTGCCTCAGTCCTTTTCCATCTTCAGAGCTTTTGCCAGGGTGGGGCACCATGCTTCCTCATTGCCCTCTCAACCCCACACTATCCCCCACCACACGCACGCACGCACACACATGTACTTTGTGTGCCAGTAAAGCGTAGGTGCCAGCCTCTGGGGAAAAACCCATCCCAGAGTTAACCAGATTGGCATCTCTGCTGGGGTCTTTTGATAAAGAGGGTTACTTCTGTAGACAGCTAAGGCCTACCTCCCTGAAAACCCTCCTTATCTTCACTCCTATGATCCTGATATATGGGAAGAATTGAGCCCTATATAGGTATCACTTATACTGGCCATGTGACAGGTGCGTGCCAAACACTGCATATTTACTTTCTCACCCTCACAACCACCCTATGGGTTCCAGGAGAGCAAACAGACTCAGACAGGTGCAGTCTGGCTAGGAAATAACAGGCAGGCTAGGACCCTGGTCTGCCTGACTCCAGAGCCCACCCTGGTACCTTGCTTGCTGCCCTGCCTCTCCCTGGGCATGGTGGTGAGGGAACTTGAACGTCCCTAGGGCTCCCTGACAACCAGCCTCCCCGCCCCCCACCGCACACAGAACCACATCTAGTAAGAACACTCGGTCGCAACAGTGGGTGTTGGTCACAACCAGCAACTTGCCTTTGTTCAAACTGGTTCCTTTTCTGGTTGTTTCCTTTGCTCCTAATCTCAGATTGAAGACCTATTATTTCCAAGCCAGGAAAAAAGAACAAGGGAAAAAAAAGGAGCTCTGTTCCAGGAACTGTAACATCTCTCTCTACGCTGCCCAGTTTCTCACTTCTCTGACTCTTGGACAAGCCCGGCCGTGCCTGGCCCTCAGGTTTGGCAGGGCCACTGGTCACAAAGCCTTTTTAGGGTCTCCCCCCCATATACCTCCAGGCCAAGACAGGGGTGAGAAAACAAGGAAGGAGGGGAAGAAAAGCAGGTCAAGGAAAGCACTGGGAAGTGATACATTCTGGTTCCCAACCTGGCCCTCCAACGTGCAGCCCCTACTCTCTCGGGACTGCACTGTGCATCCCCTCCCTGGCCTAGAGGAGACGCTCCAGAGACAATGTGTGGTGAGTCACACACAGAAACACAGGTGCGTGCACACACACACACACACACACACACACACACAGGTGCCCATACCAGAATCAGACAGCTGTGAACATATATCCCAGCCTGCCCTCACTCACAGAGGCACTCAGAGCCTCAAAGGACACAAACCTCCTTGAGCCCAAGACACACATAATCATAAGCATATGCACTCTGCGTCACATGTCTCTGGACACTGCCACAGACATGCCCTTTCTCTTAGGCACAAACATTATCACATGCACGCGCAGGTCTCTGGACACAGGCATTTGTGGACAGGCCCAGATAACAAAGGAGGCTAGAGCTGGACCAAAATCAGAGGGGTCCCTGACATCCATGGAGCCCCTATTTCTCAACCCCCACTCCAGTCAATCTCTGGAGTTAATGAACTGGCTTGGCCCCATCCAGTACAGGGAGGGAGGAAGGCCCTTCCCAGCTCTTCTTATGACCCCCACCCCAGAGCCCAGCCCACAGAGCCAACCCTGAGCCGACAGAGGTCAAGCTTATGCCTCAAGGGTGGTTTGCGTCCAAATGTCAGGAGACTCAGGAGACACCACTGTGTCTCCGTGGGAGAGGAGTGGAATTTCTGGCCTCAGGCCAGCGGGAGCTTCTAACCTGCAGCTGGCACCCACTTTCCTAGCTGAAGGGGAGACAAAGGCGCCTTGACACAAGGGCACCACAATTGTTGGTGGCAGGAGACACGTCAGCACTGCTCCAGGGCAGGAACCCTGCCACCACCCTGTTAACCCCTCATGGTCAGTCTGGCCCTCCAGCCTCCTCACCTGACTCCACAAAGCAAGGGCCCCCTTGCCCTGGGCCCAGGCTGGCACGTGCTCCCGCCTGAGACCTCCCAGAGCCTGTATGAGCAAGCCCCAGGGGAATGAGGTGGGGGACAGAGGGGAAGCCAGACGGCTCACTATGTTCCACACTGGGTCAGGGGAGAGCACCCGCGAGGGACACTGCAACTCCCTCAACATGAGCTCACCAAAACCAAAGCCATGAATTTTCCCAGAAGGCAAACAGCTGTTCAGGAGAGAAAGCAGCCCATACCAGCACAGCTGCCAATGCAGCTGGAGGCACTGCATTCTCCAGCCCTGGGCCAGGCCGAAGAGCAGTGGCTCGGTCCTCCCAGATGGCGCCAGTGGCAGCAGCTCTAGGTGCCACCCAGAGCCTATGGCTTTCATGCCACCCAACACCAGTTCTGCTGACTCCTCCAGTGAGTAATCAGGAACCAAACATGTCACCCAACCAGACCCCGGATGGAGGGACTCCGTGTCTGCTGACCAGTCCAGGCCCTCCTGAAGGCTGCCCCAGCGGCAAAGCCGGCGCACCTTCACTGCCCAAACACCTCTCCTCCCCACCCCGGAGAGCCCGTCACCCTAGACACAGTCAGTGCTAAGAGGAAAAGCTCCCAGGAGTGCTCGTCAGTACAACTCTTGTTGGAGTGAGAATGTGACCCTGAGGGAAGGCCAGCAGAGGTGTGACTGTGGGGGCTCAAGCCCCCACAGGGGAAGAGGTGTGCTTGCCACAGGGCAGAGCAGATCGAGAGGGCCCGGCCCCTCTGGTTGTGCCGCCGGAGCACCTGAGTCAGCCCAGGCATTTCCTTCTCCGGACTTACCATGAATACGTACTTGTTTTATTTTCAGATTTGCTTACTTATTGTTTGTTTTCTCCACTAGGATGTAAGCTCCGTGGGTTTAGGGACCATGTCTGTTTATTTACTGGACTTAGTAATATTTTCTAAACATATGAATGAGTGGTCTCCACCCACAGAACCTCTGCACACTGAGCTCTACTGCCCAGAAACATGGGACCGCAGTCCCCAGAGACCCAGAGAATCCAGACCAGGAATGGCAGCAAGCTCTCCTGGGAAGGCCCCCCTGCTCCCATCACCCACCGGCTCACACCACACGCCACGAGCCTATCCTGAGCACTTGTTAGGTGACCCTGGGAGCTGAGGACACCTCTGCAGAATTAAAACGAAACCAAAAAACCTGGCCCCTGCCCTAAGAAGACAGCACTTGGGTACGGAAAGCATATCAGGGAACAAAGGACTACAGCTCAGCCTGACGAATGCCATCCGAATGGTGAGAACAGAGAACCCAGGCTAGTCCTAGGGAGCTGAAAGTTTTCCAGAGAAAGGGACGTCTAAAATGAGCCCTGAGGAGTGGTATGAACTGCTCAGCAAAGGCATGGGAGGGAAACAGGGTTTCATAAGGAGGAATCAGTACGCACAAGAGTCTGGAGGTAAGAACGCGCAGGTTAGACAAGGCGGGAGAGAAGTTCAGTGTAGCCAGTGATGGTGAGGAAATGCCAAGTCAGAGCACAAAAGCCGACGGAAATGCTGCTGCAGTGTATGAGGTGGGCGGGGAAGGCAGTTCGTGACCAGGTGTGAGGAGAAGCAGAGACACTTATAAGGAGAGGCTGGTAACTTAAGGCCCTTCAGAAGCAAGGTCTCACCATAGCTGCAGGAGGCCCGAACTCTAGACAGAGATCAGCCACCGACCCCTCAGGTAGCTTTGTAAATTTTCAAGCCTGGGCTTTGTTTTTTTTTTTTAACCCATAAAAGGATAATAGGACTATGTAGTCACTCAACTCCTTCCAGTGCTTTGAACCAGTGGGGAGGAGGCTGTGTTGGCCCCTAACCAAGGCCTCTGATGGAAATAGCTTCTGCTTTCCTAGTAGACACTGGCAGCCTCCTTCCTGCTAGGCCTTCCCACTCTCTGGTTGTCCCTGTTTCAGTGGAATACCGAGGTTGGTCCCAGCATGGCCATGTTTATCAGACTATCTGAGTAAGTGTTAAAGGGGAGGATGTGGAAGCAAGAAGCTAGAAGCAGCTGTTGACACAGAATAGAAAAAGAAAGGAACTTGGTGTGTCTGGGCCCTGAGTTGAGAGGGCCTGGGTCAGGGGCCAGGAGCCCCAAGAGTTTAGGTGCAGCCTGGGACTTGAACGACCTCCCCACAGACGAGGTCCTTGGAACTCTGCCAGCTCGCCTCAGGAGTGGCCTTTCTCCCAGTTGTGTGAAGGGAGGCACCTGGTAGCTAGGCATGAGCGGGGAGGGCCAGAGAGATAGCAGCAGCTTCCCTCCAAGACCTGCGAGGGCCTGGAAGGAGGAAGGAAGGCTGGAAAGGGCAGAAGGGGTAGCTTCCGAGCTGGAGCATCCATCAGTCAGTCATCCACACTGGGAGGTCTCCATTCAACTAACCTGCACTGTGCGCCTGCTCCCATTAGGCTGTATTCTAGACATCACTCTGCTGAGCAACATGGCAAATTCTCTAACAGGCTGCATAGGACTCAGACAGCAAGGCCACCAAGAGCCCCAGTCCACTGCCCCCACAGGGCAGCAGAGGCACCAGCTGGCGGCCCTCAACCGGGAGGAAAGCCAACTTCTAGGGAGCACTTGGTTAGGCTTTCCTTGTAGCCCTAGCCCAGGAGGAGGGGCCTCGTTCCAGAGGGCAGTTCAGGAGCTGATATGCAACATACCCTGCCTGCCATCTGGTGGAGAGAGAAGGAAGGTGCTCCAGACTACACTCAGACCCGGAGTGCCCTGCCACCTGGTGGAAAGCCAGGTGCTCACGGAATCGGCCCCAGCAGCTGAGCACCCAAACTTGGCACCTGCTGCTCCCACACTAGAGGATGAAGACTGTAGCCTTGCTCCCAGTCCTGGGATGTGGTCCCAGTCCTTAAGGACTCACAGTTGTTTGGGGGGAAACAGAGCTCATTTACATGAAAGATTAGACAATACAGTTGTACTTGCTGGATTATTCAATTCAGTTCATTCACCCATCCAACCACCCATTCATTCATCCAACCAAATACTTAGAAGCTCTTACTAAATATAAGGTACTGTGGAGATTTTTGAAGGAATAAAAGTTACAAGACTTTATCCCAGGCATCAGGGAGCTTAAACGCTATTGTCCTTTGGAAGACTTGAAAAAGAACATGGATTTCCACTGGGTTCCAGTGGCCAAAGGAAGGGAATAGAGGAAATGACTTGGTTTGGGCACTGGATAAGGTCTGGGCACATGGCTGGACCTTTAGGCCAGGTGCATAAAACTCTATGAATAAAAAGGTGGCCTTTTAGGACCACTAACACTAGAGCAATGTCCCCACCTCCATTGGAGGGACACTCAGTGAGGCACCAGAAAATGCAGGCAAGGCTTACTTGGGCTGTGCTCTGAATAAGACTGACCACAGGGTTCTAAGTTCTGCTCCCCACTCCAACCCTGTCCATGGCCATGTGGCTCCTACTACTTCCCATCCCTGCATGTGTCTCTCTAACAATTCAAGCCCTACATCCCTCTGCTGGGCTGAGCTCCCCTAGGGAAGCTCTGGGGCCACCTTCTACTCCAGCATGCAACCTGTGTAGGAAAGACCAGAAAGCAGGGAAGAGGGGGTGACCGTGGCAGGGAGCTGTGGGAAAGTAGGAAGATGAGGGTGTTCATCACTGGGAAATAACCCTCAAAACTCAGAATGAAATGGCAGTGCTAATTTGTAACATTCAACCAAAGTGGGATGTGTAAAACCTTAATCAGCACTATCTACCAAATCTTTCTAAACATGTTTGCTTCAGACTTACAAAGAATCCAGTCTCCATAACCAGTTTTTCTTTTTTCTCAACCCTTGAGTCTTGAAAGTTAATGAATCTCCGTCCTTCTCCGAAGGAACAGACAGCTGCAACACCACCATCCTGGAGTCTGTTCAATGTGCCTGACCCCAGTTTCTCTAATATGGAGAGAAAAGGAGTGGATCCAGCCCTGCCTCCGGACCACAGTCCAGATGCCTTCAGTCACTCCAGAAGCCAAGGGGGTGGCATTGAAAGGCCCTTAAGTTTTCCTGAGAGCTCCTAGGGTTGGCACCAAATTTAATCTACTTTCTACCTCCTCCATGATCTCTCTGCCTGACTGAGCTTTGATACGCATCTATTTTTCACTAGATGGCGAGCCGCTACTTCTCCGGGGTCCAAATGGCTGGGGTTGGAAGAGGGAGAGAACTGGGTGGGCATCTGTTCCACCACACATTTTAAGAGGCATCTGACAAGGAGCTGAATGTGCCTGCCCCTCTTTCTCTAAATTCCATGCTACAACCACCAGGAATGACAGAGAGGAGCTGCGGCTCAGATCCAGAAGGAAATTAAACAGCCTCAAATTAGGTCAAACACGCCTTTGGCACAGACCCACCAAAGGAAAAACCAGAAGATAGCGAGCATATTTCCCTTCCAGTTAGAAAATCAATGTGTAAAAATCAGGAGCTCTCATGTATGTGACCACTATACAATCGGAAAATATACCAAAACACCATCCCATGAACAACATCAATAAAAATATAAAGTGATAAGAATAAAGTTTGTAGGAAATGTACAGGATCTACCAATAGAAAACGAAACTCTAGCTTTACTAAAGGAAACAAACAAATACACATGATTGATAGGAAAAAGCAGTACTTAACCATGTAAATCTTTCCTGAGATAATCTCTAAATTTAACACCACTCCAATTGAAAGCCCAAGGGCATAATCGATTCTCAGATTTGTCTGAAAGAAAAAATGTATGCGAATAACCCAGAAAAATACTGATAAAGAAAAACAAACCAAGAAAAGTGGGTGGAACTTGCACTGTCAGTATTAAAATGTACTATAAAGATACAAAAACTTAAAAAGTGTGGACCAGGCACCAGAATGGATTGATCAGTAGAACACATTGTAAAGGCAAGAAACAGTTGCAAATGTCTAACAAAGTCTTCATCGAGGGTGTTAGATGAAATGTAAAAATATAAATACACATAGGGTGTGTTTAGTTTATAATTTTAAAAGTACTGCTTAATAATATATTAATGTTATAATTTTATATTAAGAGAAAAAGAAATGGATAGTCCAATAATGGTGCTGGAATAAATTAACTACATTTTTAAAATACCATACTTATAATATACAGAAATAAATTGTAAATAATTAAAAGATTTAAATGTTCAATAAACACTAGAACATTTATTTAGGTGAATGTTTATGTAACATAGGAGCAGGAAAGTCTCTCTATAGATCCAAAGGCAGTCTAAAATGAATATTAATATGTGACTACATTAAAAAATGTAAATCTTCTGTACCAAAAAATGTCACAAAACTAAAGGTAAATAATAAACTGGGGAGACTATATATAACATTTATCAAACAAAAAAAAGGTTAATACTCTTGATATAAAAAGAAACTTGTAAACCAAAAAGATAAATACCTCAATAGAAATATAGGTAAAGACATAAAAGAAGCACAAAAGCACTAATAAATATTACAATATTTAACTTAAATAGAAATCAAAATAAATTAAAATGAAATAACATTTTGCATATCAGATATGGTAGCGTGAAAAAGAACACTGGTGAGTGTGTGCAGAAATGGGTATTCAAGAACTGGCGGTGGGGTGTAAATTGACATAATCTTTCTGAATTATAATTTAGCAATAGGTCAAAAGCATTAAAAGGTGCGTATCTTTAGTCCCTACAGTTCCAACTGGGAATACATGCTAAGGAAGGAAGAATATGCAAAAAACTTTATCTAGAGGCACAGCTGGCATAATAAAAACTCAAAAACAAACTAAATTTCTAATAATAAATAACTGATAAAATAGAGTTGCATTTATAAAATAAAGTATATGTGAACTTTTAAAAACTGGTAGAGTTTACATGTCAACTATAATTTAAAAAATTAAAAAAATAAAATGATAGCAAAGAAATGCAGCTATTGCCACGAAAAGATGTTTCTGATATATACTTTAAATGAAAAATGGGGAGTATATTATGAGATCATAGGTATAGTATGATTCCATTTTTAAAACAATTTTTATAGATAGCAATAGGTCTGGAGGAATTTATTGCAAAATGTTTACATTTTGTGGCTGGGTGGTAAGATTATAAGTGTTCATGCTTTCTTTTTTCATCATCCATATTTTCTAACTTTTCTGTATTAAGCACTTCTTATATAATATTTAAATTATTAAAAAGAAAAAATTGGGAGCCGCAGGCAATTCCTAGATACTCAGTCCTCCCTGGCCCTGTTTGGTCTGGAGATAAAAAAGCTTCACTAAGGAAAATTGATCCAAGAAAACTGCCACAAAAGGCTTTAACATGACAAGAACTCAAGCTTCCCCGTTTTCCTCCTCTTCCACATCTCCTATCCCCAAAGAAAGTGCCTCTGACCCTGGTAAAATGGGATGCCCTGGGCCTCGGAAGGCAGCAGGGTACTCCAAAATGCATAAACCAAATGGGTCACTTAGAGCCAGGGGAAGGGGAGAAGGCCATGGGCCAGCAAAGAAGGACTTTGGGTTAAGTTGGCAGCGCAGGAACCTGAGCGCCAGGAGTGGCCACTTAGAGCTGGGGTAACAGAGATCTGGGATCCCTGAAAGGCTGGAGGCAGAAGCAAGATATCACACACTCAGCTAGGGTCATAATTAAATAGTTTTGATAGAGTAATTTACCTATAGTTTTTTCTGCCAGTCAGAACCTAGATTAAACATTTAAAAATCTAGCCTCTTCTTTCCCCCAGCTATTACCATCCCTCACTGCTCTTCTCCACACGGATACAGGTCTCAGAAATGGCCTAATCATCACGCCAGCCTCAGGGCCACCCGTTCTCAGCACCAAGGCAGGGACAGCAGCTCTCCAAAGGGGGCTTCACAGGGGCTCCTGCCCTGAGAGGGCCTCTGCTGGCAGGCCAAAGATCCAGGCCGCTTCCTTCCTAAACCCAGAGGGGGTCAGACCCACGGAAGGACTCCTTAGATGTGATAAATGTTCCTTGGATGTGGAAAACCCATTTCCTGGTCTGTATGTGGGCCATTGGCCTCCCACGTGGGCTGGCAGCCAACCCGCCTCTGGAAAAGAGGTTCCTGAATGCTGACACACACGCACCTCCGGTGTGTGTGTTACGATGGTCTATCGTGTGCATTACACCGGCATGTCTAGGCTGCCCTCCTTAATGCAGCAATGTTCCTGTGCCTGCCCCTTAAATCTCTTGGAACCACTCAGTCAATTCTAACCCCAGGCAGTGATGAACTTGGGCTCAAAATGAAGTCCAGCTCTGCTGGGGGGGAGGCGTGGTCAGTTGGTTGGAGCATTGTCCCATGCAACCAAAAGGTTGCAGGTTCAATTCCTGGCCAGGGTACATAGCTAGGTTGTAGGTTCCATCCCTGGTTGGGGTGCCTATGTGGGGCAACTGGTCGATGTTTCTTGCTCACATCAATGTTTCTCTCTTTTTCTCTCTTCCCTCCTTCCTACCCCTGTCTAAAATCAATAAAAAGATATCGTTGGGGGAGGATTTAAAAAAAATCAAGTCCAGCCTCTGTGATGCTGTGCCTTCTGGTGACAAAAAGGGTGGGGGCTGGTCTCAACACCTTTCCCAGCACTGCCAGAACTCACAGTGAGATCCCTCTGTCCCTATTGCGCCAGACACTGGGGCCTGAGAGACACAGATGGGACCACCTGCTAGAGAAGTCAGCCCAGCTGGGTGGCCCAGCTGGGCCCAGCCTTCTACCCTCACCAGGGTCCTGCCATGATGGAGGGGCTGCTCTCACTCCCCTCCCAGAGCGTGGTGTCCAGGACCCCAGGCAGATACACAGCACTCAAGCCTCCCTGTGGAGAGCCAGAGAGGTTGACTCAGAGCCAGGTGCCAGGACCGAGAGGCGCCCTGCAGCAGGAACTCTGTGGACGGTCTTGTTCACCTTGTTACACAGGGGAGGTGGCCCTCCAGAGCCCACAGGCCATCTGGGGAATATCAGGCAGCAGCCGGGCAGGCTGGCTGGGACAGTCAGGGCTGGGCTGGGCCGGTCTTGTCAAGGCTTCCTTTGCAGCTGGTGGAGAAGGACCCCCCCCCACTGCCCTAATACATAAAAGCTCTCTGTAGCCCAGAGCTGAACTGCTTCTCCGCAAATGGAGCTTTCTAGCTACTTGGAACTCCAATAGGGCAACAGATCTCCGAGTCAAAGAAAGAATAATTTTTAGAGCTAGAATTAAAGTTGGTCTACTCAAGCAAATCCTAAAAACAACTGCTATTTATTTATTAAGCACTTATTATGAGTTTAATTAAGAATTGTACACACATTATTACATGTAATCCAAAGAATAACTCCATGAGGTAGCTATGCTTATATTGTCCTTATACTACAGATGATGAAATGGAAAACCAGAGTTGTTGAGAGACTTGTTCAAGGTCATTAGCTTGTGAAAAGTAGGCTGTGTCTGTATGACTCTCAAGTCCACGTTCTTCACCACTCGGGGACACTGCCTCTGGGGATCCTGACAAGTCACTCTTTTATGAATAAAGAAATGATCTGTTCAGTGCTTGTGCTCAAAGAGTGGGTTTCTTTTATGTTTCAGAAAAAAGTATTGTTCACAGTGGCTTCTCTAGAGGCCTTATTCCTGAAGGCTCTTGGACCAGTTAAGGGCAATAAGCTCAACACAGAGCCCACAGCCTTGGGGTCTTCCTTGGTGGGCAGCCTGGAGATTGGATCCTACACAGTGACTGATCTGTCATACCCACCTGCAGACTCACTTCCCAGGTGCCGATGAAGCTCGGTGTGTGGGCAAGCAGGACCTGCTTTCTCCCCAATGTTCCCACCAGCAGCCCCCAGATCCTCTGGACAAGGGCTTTGGGATAGACTGACGGTTGCAAAAAGTCAGAGGCAGAAAAGGTCCAGGGCCATTAATGTAACCCTGTCAGCCCACAGATGAGAAAGCTGAGGCTGAAGGAGTTGGTCACTAAAATAGCCAGTCTCCTGGTTTCCTCTTATCTTTCCCATAAACTTAACCTCACCTCATCACACAGGGGAGGTGGCCCTCCAGAGCTAGTGCTTATGTGAGTGATTCCCTCCTTGGAAGCAGAGTGAGGTGGAGAAGCACACAGGGTTAAGAGCACTACATGGGTGACAGACACCACAGTTCAAATACTCACTGTTTCTCCCAGCTCTGTGACATTACCAGGTTAATCTCTTTGTGCCTCACTTTCCTCTTCTGTAAAAGGAGATAGTCATAGTGCCAACCTCACAGGACTGGTCTGAGAATTCATCAAAATAATGTATAGCCCAGTGCCTAGCTCAATTACAAAGGAATAACAAGGAAATCTGAATAAAGGATGGACTTTAGTTAATAATAATGTGTCAGTATTGGTTCACTAATAGTGACCAATGTGCCATAGGAATGGAAGGTATTAATAACAGGGAAAACTGGGTTGGAATATACGGGAACCCCTTGGACTATCTTCACAACTTGTCTGTCAATCTAGAATATCTAAAGGAAAGGTTTATTTTGAAAGCTAAAAGGAGTACAGTAGAAGGTGCCCTTGTTATAGAAGGGGATGATCATGAGCCATGTCCAGAAATAGCCAGAAAGAAGCAAACATCAAAACCCATCACACTCAGTCAACTCAAGCTGGCTCCAACTCCCAGCCACGGATACCAATAGCACAGATGGGATGGCGTCAAGGCATCAGAGAAAGGCTACTGAACCTGAAGTTGGACAGACACCGAGGCTCACATTCTAACCCATCCCTTAGTATCTCTGCGATCCTGGGAACAGCCCCTCACCTCTCCAGAGTCCCTTTCCTCCTTACCTCTGGACTGTTTTTCCTTGTCTAGAGCATAAGAGTTGTGGTGAGGCTGCAATGAGAGATGTGGCGGGCAGCCACTAAGTTGGCCCCCCAAGTCTCTGTCTCCTGGTATTTATGCCCTTGTGTCATTTTCTCCCCTTGGGTGTGGGCTGGACTTATTGACTTGCTTCTAACAGATACACAGTGGTGAATGATGGGATGTCATCATTTATATCATGAGGTTAAGGTATAAAAAGATTGTGGCTTCCCTCTTGGATGGCTTGTCCTGGGGAAAGCTAGCCGCCATGCTGCATGGGGGCCTTGTGGAGGGGCTCACATGCATGAACTTGGAAGCAGATCTTCCGAAGCCTGCCAACAACGCATGAGTGAGCTAAGAAGCAGATCCTTGAGTCCCAGTTGGATCTGGAAATGACGCAGTGCTGGATGACAGCTGCACTGCAACCTTAGGAGAGACCTTGAGCCAGAAGCACCCAGCTAACTCACATTTGGATTCTCAAAACACAGAAACTGTGAGATAACAAATGTTTATTGTTTTAAGCCATTACGTTTTAAGGCAATGGTTTATGTAGTATTATATAACTAATTCAAGAAAAAAAATCTATGAAAATACTTTGTTGAAAACTAAGAAATTTCATAAAGCCAGAGACCAAACCAAACCAAACCATAAGGCCCATCAGATTCCACAAAGGCCCCTCCGCATTGTCACATCTCATGCCATTTCTCATGCGTATCACTTCTCTCCCTTCCTCTCACTCCCTGAACTTCTGAACCTCTGAAAACAGATGGGTCTGGTGATGACAGCCCGTGAGATTTCCCACACTGGGAAGAACTCAGCCACTCTGGAGGCCAGGAACACTCAGGTGAGGCAGTCTAGCTCTGTGCTGACTGGACAGAGGGGTCCTGCTTCAAATCAAGCCAAACAGTTGCCCCAAAGAGAACTGGGGGATTGCTTTCTGTAATTCACAGAATGTTCACTGTACTACCGTGTCCACCTTGTTTAGCTCTAAGGCTGAAGATAAAGGCAAATTCTTGAAATTAGAGTCCAACCCTTAGATCCATGGGAGTACACAGGCAAACAAGCTCTGCCGCCAGCACAAGTCGGTGCCAGTGTGTTCCCTCCAGGGCAGACGCCCTACTTCTGTGCCCACTATTCCCAGGCAGACATCCTTGAAGGATGAGGAACAGGAAGACTGTCCACCTTCCAAGGAGTCCAAGTCCTCCAGCTGCCATTCAGCACCCCCAACTCCACTGAGCTCTGTGGGGAAAGAATGATCTCGAAAGGATGAGGGCACCATGGAACGAAAATTGCCTGTTCAGACAAGATGGACTCCACCTAATGCCAACACCAAACTCCACAACCATTTGGCTCCAATACAAGAACACCCCCACCCCCCAGTTTCTTTCCCTGCCCTTCAATTCTACCACTACAAATCCTCCCCAAACTTTTCTGAGCTCACCAGGCAGCCCCTTTCCCCTGGGGAATCTCCCTCCTACTTTCCTTTCCCAAATGGCTGAAATCTCTGCATCTCTTGACTTGATTACCCCCTGCAAGGAACCTGGGAGTGCAGAGAAGAGATTTCTGTGGATATTTCCCTGAGGGGACAGAAGGGAAGTGGAGACACTAAGCCTGAGCTCCTGGGGTGCAGCTGTGGCTGTGAAGAGATGGCAAAAGCGTCAACAGTGAAAGTGGCTCCCCAGGCAGTGCTTTCCATGGTGTGACTGATCCAGAAATGAGGGCCCATAAGACAGCCAGCAGGATTCAGGCTGGGTTCCCTGCACATGTGCTGAGGCCTGGAGGAGAGAGCAGCTGCAGAGCACATGGCACCTGCTCAAAGCTCGCACCAGCCTGAGAGCTGCTTGTCTTGGGCTGGGCCCAGCCTCTGGCCCTCACTTCTCCATAATCCCCTTCTTCAAGGAGGGGCTGGGACAATTTTTCTTATACCTAGGGCTGGGGTTCACAGGCAGGAAAATGTAGCCCACCCACTCTACATAGCCATGGGGGAGGGGGCCAGTCTTCCCAGCAGCCACTTCCCTCCCTGCTCTGGATGTCCCTCATGTGGCATTCTTTACAGAGCCTAACCCTACCACCCCGGGCAGAGTCATGCTTCGGCAGCCTTCCCCCTTCTCTTAACGAGGGCTGCTAATCTGGAGGGAATCCAGGTAGCTGTGTAGAGCTAGCCTGAAGTTTTGTTTCTACCCCAGGCCCTCAAGAAGAAGGAAGTCATCAAGGGGCAGGTCTCAGAACTCCCAAAATGCCATCGAGGGTTCCACAGTTCCAGGATGCTGTGAGGGAGACCCAATTCAGCATTGGAGGCTCCAGACTGTAAGCCCAAGGACAGACACATCTGTGCGCCAGCACACAGCCTAGTCCAGAGCAAGCCCCAGCATGTCTGCCCTCCCTCCTGCCCTCACTTCTAACGAGCCCTAGCCTGCCGCCCTAGAGGAGATGTTAGTGCAGAGGAGAGTAAAGAATGAAGTGGAAAGAATGGAGGTGCTGCTGGAGAAGGAGGGGCTCACACCTGTCCCCAAGGCTATGTCAGCCGCAGAGCATGCTTGGGGCAGTACAGCTCAGCACTCAGAAGATGCCTTATATAGCTCAGGGGGTTTTAGGCAGCCTCACTGAGGGCAAAAAAGAATTAATTCAGTGGGAGTAATCAGCAAGACATGGCTTCCTACACTTCCTCACACTGGGGGTTCTTTCTACTCTCTATTTGCTATAGAGTCAAGACTAAACTTTTCTGCCTGAATTCAAAGCAATCCACAATCTGGCTGCCTCCCCACCCTCCCACTGCTTCTCCATCCCCAGCAGCTGGTCCCCAGCAGCTCTGCACAATCCTGGGTACCAGTGGACTGGCTCATTGCTATCTGTCCCTGCGGATTCCTATCCTTGCTAAACCGCTCCTTTCCCCTTCCCTCCCTCTTTACAACAGATCCGAACCTTCAAACACTGGATCCTGGTCCTGTTCTCTGTGAAACCTGTTCTAATCACTTCAGCCCACACTAATCTCTGCCTTTTCGGAACTCCTACAGCATGCCTAACGCGCACCATGTGACCAAGCCCATTTATAGCATCTCACATTGCTCATTAGCTGCTTTTCCTCAAGTCATCATCAACTAGAACAGAAGAGCAGCGCGAGGACCAGCAGAGTGCCTGTCAAGTTTAAGTTCACAGAGTAGGAACCATGTTTGGATTGTTCCGTGTCTCTCCTGGCTGAGGGAGGGCTCAGTAAATGCCAGTAATGATTTCTTTTCAGGGACTATCCTCCTCTCATCACCCTGCAAGGGGCCTTGCTTTCAGCAGGGACCATGATTAGGGTCAGGCTCTGAAGACCAGCCATTTTTGTGGGACTCTAAGTTGACTGAGGAGTAGCTTTGCCCAGGGGCGACTTTTATCTTTTGCCTCACTCAGAGACTGGCTTAACAGGGGTGCGTACTGCCATCTCCACAGTGCCTACCTCTTCCCACCCCTCCACCCCCACCAGCACTCCCCTTCATCAGCCTTTATCAGCTCCGTTCCCATCTCCACCAGGCAAAGCCTGTTTCTGGGGGATTAACTCATCCCCAGGGCTCAGTACCTTAGCCTCTGTTTATGACCCCCAGTTTCTGGCCCTGTGAACTGGGGAGTGTTGCACATTCCTGTGGACAAGGAGGAGCCATTTCACACAAGATATTCTGTAGGGATTTTCACAGTTGCTGTGTTGGAGATGGGTAGTTGGGCCCCCTCCTGTCCTCTCCCAATTTCCCCAGCCCAGAAGCCAGCCTATCTGAAGACCGAAAGAGGAGGCGGCTGTGAGCTTGACCAGATAGGCCAAGAAAAATGCCTTCCAGAGAGCTGAATCCCAAGGTGCCCACTGTCCAATAAGAAAGGCCTCTGTGTCTTGGGTGGCCTCCTCAGGGCCTTAGCTAGGGAGTGGGCCCCAGGACGGAGCTGGCCCAGCGTGAGGTTTGTCCTGAAGGGTAGGCTAGCCCATCCTGGGGCTGCTCCTTTGCAGGGCTTTTCCACGCCAGGCCTCTACCACACTCCTCCTGAGGTTTCCTGGTCTTACTTTTCTCTCAGTCCCTCAGACTCTCGCCCTCATTGTCTGTTTCTCTGTTGTTCTCCCACTCCCATCAGCCCTCAGTCTCATTATGAGAGAAGGCAAAAGAACCACCTTTACTACACTGGTATACTTTCAATGAGTTCCCATACACTCAATTCTCAACCTCTCTACAACATTCCTTCATGTCAGCTAAATTAAGGAATAGTCTCCCCAAGCCTGAGAAATAATGCAACTTGCTCGTTATTAACAACTTATATAGGGCAGTGACTGGAAACCAGAGTTTCAGACACTTAGGTGAGAGCTTGCTTGTTTGTTCTTTTCAAGTACTGCCTTGCCTAAACTCCCTGCCCTCTCATCCTGAAAACCTCCTTAGCATAAATGATTTGCTCTCCTGGCGTAAAACAATTCTAAAAGAGAGAAACAGATACGAATTCTACTGAAAAAGTTTATCCCCTCCCCTCCCCTCCAGATCATGGAGATATCCACCTCACATACCCAGAAATGCCTGGATTGCAATGGGTATGTGAGATGTATATGCACAGTGAATGAACAGGCATTTGTCATCATTCTCGTTAATGCCTTGCACTGCTGTATTTGTGTGTGTGTGTGTGTGTGTGTGTGTGTACTTATTGAATTTTATCAGCTTTACCTTTTGGCCCAGTAACCTTGGTTTTAAGAATTTATTATAAGAAAAGAGAAATGTATATAAAGATTTGCATATAAGGTTATTCAACATAGCATTATTTATAATAATAGAATATTTAAAAACCACTTATAAACAGCCTATATTTGGGGATTTGTTAAAGTTTCGTTCTTTCAGATGATAAAACATCAGCCATTTAAAAGTCAGGATTCCGAAGAACGATGAACGGTGTGGGTTACTGGTCACTAGACAGCGATAGGTGAGAAAGCAGTACATACAATTATATGAACACTATGATCTAACAGGGAGAAAAAATTATATGCATGGAAAAATGACTTGGATACAGATACTGAATCATAATATTGTGCTCCTGAAAAGAAACATGATATGTCAATTATGCCTCAATAAAATAAACATCTGTTTATTAGAAATAGATAAATAGAAATAAAGAAATAGATAAATAGAAAAAAAGTAAAATGAGGATATATTTCAACATAGTAAAATTGTAAATGATTTCTATTTCTAATATAGTTCTTGGTTTTCCATATTTCCCACAATGAGCAGTTATTACCTTTAAAGTAAGAAAACATAAAAAAGTGCTAATTTTTGTTAAATTCCATTTTATTTTTTTCATAATAACTGCAGTCAGCATTTAGGACAGGGAAAGTTAGCTCATTTTACAGATTTGTATAAGAAGTACAGGGAAGCTAAATGACAACCAGTGTCACAAAGTGATTTAAGCTCAGCATCAGGATCAGGATTCTAATGTCCTCGAGTTCAGCTTAAGACCCCTTCTGTTCCCCAGATGGCCTTCCTGAATGACGGTTTCCCTATAACATACTCACGCTTTTACTTTCAGCCCGGAGACTTGCATGGATCACCACACTCAGGTACATGCATGTCTTCTGGGGTGTGCCCACACAGTTACCAACCTCACTTAGGGCCAAAAGTCTGGGAGGGTCAGATGTCAGGGCTAGGGGAGGGATATGTAGGTGAATCAAAAAGCGACTTAATTCTACCTCAAGGGCTGGACACAGTGCTGGGCAGAAAATGCATGTAGACTTATACCCACACACTCTCACACATAATTCACGGAGGTTTACAGACCTGAAGCCAAGCAAAGGTCCCAGGCTCTCAGGACTCAGCAGACAGCCTGCCCAGGCAGTGAGAAAACCAGGCCTCTCTGCATAGGCCTATCTAGAGTTGCTTCTTCCTTGCCCTTTCAGCTTGCCACCTCTTTGCCTCAATGAGCCCTAATTAGCTCCTCTTTGGGAGGTGACTCAAGGCTATTATCCTGCCTCCACCCCTGATGACCCATTGGGAGAAGAGGGGAAGTGACTTATATAGAGAGTCATACCATGAGTCAGTACACAAACCAAGACTGGAATGTGGCATTTGGGGCTTTTTAATTTTTTAAATTTATTTTATTTTATTTTAGCCACTGGGAAAAGGTGCTTCTCACAGCAGAGTGTGGACAGAGGCAGGTGTTGACCACCACCCCAGGAGACTACAAAGAAGACAGAATTTGGAGCTGTATTACCACTAGGCACTCCTTTCTTGCATTTCCACAATGCTTAAGAGCAGCTCCATCCTCATGATTCGCAAGAAGAAACTGAAGCAAGAGGAAGGAATGAAGAACTGAATTTTTGGCTCATCTAACATTCTTCCTCAGGACCACTGCAGCAAACCCAGGACACCCTCAGACTGTCTGCCCATCAGACCCTGCCCTGGAGGAAAAGGGCTTTGGCCAGGGATGGTCAACGTCATGAACTAGTGACCAGAGTTCTCTTAAGGAACACACACACAGTTCTTAAAACATAACTGTCACAGAACTAGAGTCTCCTGCCCAAGGCCAGGGAGGAAAAGGTAAAAAACAAAACCAAAAACAAACCAACCAAAACAACCTAGGTACATTGAGAACTGACCTGGACCAGCAAGGAGAAAACTAGCAAGTCATAAAATTGATAGCAATAATGTCCACCTACCCTCACTGAGCATCCCAACCCCATACCTAAAAGGACCCCTGGGAATATTTCCTGAGCAACTCCACTCCTACAGAGCTCTTCAATAGAACCTCATTTGATGATGAAAACATTCCATATCTGTGTTGTACAACATGGTAGCCACTGGCCATATGTGGCTATTGAGCACTTGAAGTGTGACTAGTATAAGTGAGGAACTAAATTTTATTTATTTTTAATTAACTTAAATTCCAATTAAAATTTCCCGTGTGGCTGTTGACTACTGTATTAGGCAGCACAGCTCTGGAGACTCTGAGGGGACATGAACTTGAGTCATTAATTGATTAATTCTTGCATATGCGTGCTTAACATTTACTCAGTGGACTCAGGAAAAACTCCCAGGTTCATTAGAAATCCCCAAGGCCTTCTGAGTGTGTGTTGGAGGTGGGCAGAGTCTGAGGGAAAGACTTTTGTGCAGAAAAGAAGGGAAAGGGTCTCTTTGATTCATATATAAAGGAGCCTTCCCCAGGGAGGGGAAGACTATGCCATCTTATGTCCTGGACTGCATGCTCCTGGGGGTGGAGGGGCGCAGGCCCAGTGCATGAGTCCAAAACCCTGAGAATGCCCACGGTAGGAAGCAGGGCATATTCTGTGAGTGGGAAGGATTCTGGCCACAGGGAGACTGAGTAACCACAAAAACCATTCCAGGGGAAATTACCAGGAAGATGCACATGCTCTCAACCATCAAGCAGACCATTCACGAGCCGTCCCTGGATACAGAGCTCTGGATGGAGAACAGAAGGATGGAACAAGCCTCCCTGTGGGTACTGGCTCATACTGCTGGCTGGAGCTAAAGGGACTCAACCGTTCAGGAAGGTAAGTTGGTAAAATGTCTTAGAAGCCTTATTAAATGCTCATATCCTTTGGTATCACGATTTCACTTCTGAAAGTTGAATTTAAGAAATTTGCTCAAGATTGATTAAGATTAAGCTACAAGGCTGTTCATTTTGATGTTTTGTGGAGCAAAAATATTGTAAACATCTACATGTACAATGACAGCAGATCGTTAAATAAACTAGGGTAGCTTTTGTGTAAGAGACTATTCCTTACTCCCCACACCTATGTCATCAGCGCAAGTCCCCCAATACCTCCAAACTATGTTCTGATTCTGTCCAGTCCTCGTCATCACAGTGCCATGCCCTCTCACCTAGACTACGAAACAGCCTCCTAACTGGTCACCTTGCTTCTGCCTTTACCCCTTTCAACCCATTCTCCACACAGCAGCCAGAGCCGACTGACTTGCTGACTGCCTCCCTAGCCAACTGTTTTAATGTAATAAGCACTCATAAACCCACCACCTAAAGCAAAAGCTAGGAACTGGACCCCCACTCATTCCATCGCCTTAGCGCCACCCAGGCTAGGCAGCCATTACCCTGAACCCTCATTTGCTTGCTTTCGTTTTTGTATAGTGTTATTGCACCTATAAGAATACCTAAATATGCATATTTTTACAGTTATTTTTAAATTATTAAAGGAACATCATGTGGTATGCAATATTTTTGCACCTAGTAGTATTTTGCTAAGATTCATGCATATTATTGCATGTCACTATAGTTCATTCACTTAAACTGCTGTCTAAAATTCCTCTGTGTTTATAGACATGGTTTATCCAATCTCACATTGATGGGCATTTAGGGTTTTTTCCTGGGTTTTTATTATTGTAAACAATGTTGCTGTGAACATTCCAGCCCATATCCTTTATTGTATGTGTACAAGAGTTTCTCATCTATATATATCCAGTGTGAAATGTCTGCATTTTAGGGTATGTGAAAGTTAAACTTCAACTGTTTTCTAAATTGTTCACCAATTTACACTCCCATCAGCAATTTTCAAGACCCTGTGGGTCCACTTCCTTTCCAACACTTGGCATTATAAATCCTTTTCACTTTGGCCAATCACAGGAGCATTAAAAGTTATCTCACTGTAGTCTTAATTTGCACCTCCCTGAGCACTAATGATGTTGAACATCTCTTCGTATTTTTATCGATCTTAAGTGTTTCCTATTCTGTGAAATTTTTGTCATTTGCCCCCTCCTTTTTTTCCAATTGGGTTGTTTGTGCTTTTCTTAATTTGTAGTTGTTTTTATGTATTTCTAACACTAATCCTTTGCTAGCTGTGTATGTTGCAAAAAGATCTTTCTCAGTCTGTAAATTGTCTTCTCACTTTCTTGAAGATGACTTTTGGTATATAAAAATTCTTAATATTAATATGGTTAATCTATCTATATTTCTTTTGTAGCCAATATTTTTGTGTCTTATTTTAAAATCTTTCTAAAAGAGAATCATCTGTATTTTCTACTAAGAGTTTTAAAGTTGTGGGGTTTTTTACATTTCTATCCTTAAAACACCTGAAGTAGATTTTTATATGTGCTTCAAGGCAGAGATCCAATTTTACCTTTTTGCTTATGAATTTTTCAAGTTCTGCTTATTACAGTTCTTTAGTTCCCTCCTAATTTGACATTCTACTTCTCTCATATACCAAGTTCCGTATCTATGTGAATCTGTTCCTGAGCTCTATCATCTATTTTACTGGTTAGTTGGTCTATCCCTGTGCCAATCCCACCCTGCTTTCATTACCTTAGCTTCATTGCAAGTCCTGCTCTCTGGTGGGGCAAGTCTTCCCTCCCAACTTTTCTCTTCAGAATTTCAGGATCACTATCAAGTGACATGAAAGACCCTGTTGGGGGTTTAACTGGAATCTGTAGGTTAAATAGGGGAGAAGTAGAGAAGTGATACCTTATGGTATTAAATTCCCCATAAATGAATGCACTATCTCCCTTTATTTAGTTCTCCCTTTAATATATCAGTGAAATTGCACTTTTTCTGTAGAAGACTTGAACATCTTTGGTTAGATTTATTCTTAAGTATTTTATTTTCTCTGATAGCATTCTTAATGTGTCTCCTTTTTACAGTTTCTAGTTTGCTGTTGGTATATAGAATACTGATTACTTTTACCTACTAATCTTATATCAAGTTAACTAGCTAAATTCTCCTATTATTTCTAATAACTTGTCTGTATATTGTTTTTTATTTTCTACCCAGATAATGGCTCTTTTATTTCCTCCTTTCTAATTGTTATGCCTCTCCTTTATTTTTCTTGAATTTTGGCATTGGTGATAATGGGCACCTTTGCTGCATTCCTGGTTTTAAAGAGTATTACTCCTAACATTTCCCCATTTAGAAAAATGTTTGCTCTAGTATTTTCATCTTGTGAGAAAGTTCCCTTTCATTTTATGTTATGCTAGTTGTTTGTTTGTTTGTTTTAACTTATAATAATTAGCCCTAATGTGTCCCTTCCAATTACAGCCCCTTCCTCCCCCTACCTAAAAGTAACTATTCTGATGTTTTGGTAATCACCTGTTCACTTTTTCTTTGGCAGTTTTACCACCCAAAACTAACCCCTAAACACTGTAGTTTAGTTTTGCCTACCTTTTTCTAAGTTTTAATTATTAAGACTTTACTTTTTAGAGCAGTTGTTAGGTCCACAGCAAAACTGAGGGGAAGGTACAGAGAGTTCCCATACACGCCCTGCCCCCATACATGCCATAGCCTCCCCATTGTCATCACGCCCCACCAGAGGGGCACATTTGTTACAACTGATTAACCTACATCAATATAAAATAATCATCCAAGGTCCAGAGTTTTCATTAGAGTTCACTATTAGTGTTGTACATTCCACAGGTTTGGACGAATGTAGAACGACAGAATCTACCATTATGGCATATCGTACAGAGCGTTTTCACTGCCCTAAAAATCCTCTGCGCTCTGCCTTTTCATTCCTCCCCCAGTCCCAACCCTTGGCAACCACTGGTATTTTTACTGTCTCCATAGTTTTGCCTTTTCTAGAATGTCATCTTGTTGGAATCATACAGCATATAGTGTTTTCAGATTGATTTCTTTCACTTAGTAATATGCATTCACCTGATTTTTAATATGTTTTCTGAATCTCTATTTTTTCCCCTCTTATAATCTATTTGGTGAAGACACCAGATCCTTTGTGGTGTTTTCCTCTGCTGGATGTGGATATTTATCAAAGGTTTTCTTTGAATCTGAGTTGCTTATGTGGGGTTTTTGTCTCTCTTTTAATCTCTCTGTTAATGAGGTAAATTACACTTACAGAAACAAATCATCTTAAAACAAAGTCCTTCAACAGCTTCTCACTGACCTTAGAATAAAATCCAAAGTCTTGACCATGGCCTACAAGGCCCAACAGGGTCCTATAAAAAGTCCCATCTACATCTACCTTTCCGACTTAACACACAATTTCCCTCTTGCTCACTCTGTTTCAGCCATACCAGCTTTCTTATGGTTCCTTGAATGTGACAAGTTATTCCAAAGCTTTGGTTCTTGTATTAATTCTGTTGCTGAAAAGTTCTTCCCCCGATCTCTGCATGGTAGCTCCTAGTATCACTAAAGTCTCAGTTCAAAATTTCCTTCCTCAGAGACTTGGAACCATCTGATCTAAAGCAGCACCCCACTCTCTCATATTGCTCTTAGTAACCCTTGTCAGTACCTGGAATTATTCTGTTCCCTCGTTCCAACCCATAGTGGAAACTCTAAACAAGATTTGCTCACTGCTTCCTTCCTAATACCTACATTAGGAAGGCTGTTCTCAACAGATAAATTAGGTCCTCAATAAATATTTGTTGTATCAAAATTACATTATAATGGAATTTATCTATTGACAGGTAAAGATATCCGAACCACATTAAGCTGATAAAAGGGGTATGTATCCATGACAGGACTTTATTTTTGTTAATTTTATGTGTCTGAATTGGAAGAGCCCATATCAGGAAGGACAGGAGCACAGAGCTGACAGTAGTCGCATCTGGATGAGTGAGACTACATCCACTACTGCCATTTATATTCTTTTGCTTGTCTGTATTTTCTGCCTTTTTACTTCTTTGACAAGCACATATTGTGTTTATTATAAGACAAAATAATGAAAGTAACCTTGTTATGATAAAAGAACCGAGGTTCTTTTTTAAAAAAATCACTATCTAGTAGAGAACACGTAAAGATCCCTGAAATACTCAAAACTCATCGGCATATGCCGTCCCAACAACACAGAGTGTGTGCCCAGTCCTCCCCTCAGTGTCACGGGGAACCCCAGGACCTCATCTGCATTAATTTAGTCATGATATTCGGCCTTGTGCCAAAAAAGGACTTGTTGTGGCTCATAGGAAGGTCCCCCTCATGTCGTCTATTTAGGGAGATGAGACATGCACAAATGACAAAGCTAGACTCTACTCAATAACAATTGTGAACACTTCACGTTGGGCAGCTGTGTCTCATCTAGCTTCACAGTCCCCTAGAACCTACCAAGGACTTACCTGGAACATCAGCACTCACTAGATGTTACCTGAAATAAGCAGTTAAGCATTTATCATATCAAAACACGGTCCTTGATAAGAGCTGAATAAGTGATATGGGGAGTCGGTGTTTAATGGGTATAGAGTTTCAGTTCTGCAAGATGAAAGTAGACTTAACGCCACTGAACTGTATACTTAAAAATGGTTAAGATGGTAAATTTCGCTATGTGTCTTTTTCAACATTGTTTTAAAATGCTGAATTAAGGGGTACAAACTGGTACAGACCACAGTACTAAAAGCATCTAGCCCAGGACAGATCGCTGCACACGAGGGGTCTGGAGGAAGGACCTGAGCTGGCCTGGGACAGAGGTGTAGCGCTGGTTTCCACCAGACAAAGGAGGCCAACCCAGAGAGGCAGGGCACACAGGAGCCAGACTGCAGATGTACTGGGGGCCGGTGGATAAACATCACCCCCTTAAACAGATTGATCAGCTCTGATGAACAACAAAGGACTTAAGAAGGTCAGTCGTTGGACCAAGGGGGTGAGGTCAGAGTGTGAATGTCCTTGGATGCCAGTCTGCACTTGAGCCTCGAGTAAATGAGGAGAGACAAAAGATTTTAGATTTGGGAAATGATATGATAAAAGGAGTATTTTAAAAATACTAATTAACATTCAAATTAGAATATAGTACACATTAATCTCAAACCTGCTGAAAGAGACAGAAAAGGAAGCACCAGGTCTTCTAATGTGACATTCAGATGACAGCTACATCTGAGACAGACACAGAGTCTAGACCACATGGGCCACCTGAATAAGCTTTACAGGGAAGAGAGACTGTGTCCCTACCACTACTGCAAAAAGATGGAGGCCATCACTCTTGTCTGGTGACCTTTCCCCAGAGAGGCTCAGAATCTCAAAAGCTCCTCTTTCTTCCCAGCACTGTAATTACCTAGACAGTGGGCAGCAGCGATTCCCTGACTAAAATGCAAAGTATGAAGAAGGCTGGTTTCAAAAAGTCGGGCTCCCACTTAGGCCGACAGGGGCAATCAGCCCCACCTGCGTGTCTAGGGCGCACACAGGCCCCCACAATGAGAAGGGGCACTTAGCGGCTACCTCCCAGGCATTGCTTCCTGGACCAGAAATGAGCCAGCTCGCCAGTAGCTCTCGTCTCCAGCCAGCTAACTTGTCATTTCAGGAACTAAAGACCAGAGTGGGCCATGGGCAGCTGTCCCCTCAGAATAAGGGGCACGTGACTCTACTGGGTCTGCCCACCCACAATTGGTAAGAGACATTTCAACACTTTTCTTGAAAAAAGGGAAAAACATTAGAAGTTACTTTATTTATAAGTTAATGCTTATGTAGCAAAAAATAGAAAATGGATAAGCAAAAAATAGAAAATGGATAAGCAAAAAGATTTTTTAAAAGTTTTAGCATGGGACTTCCGGCCAAGATGGAGGCATAGGTGGACGCACTGTGTCTCCTCGCACAACCAAGATAGGGACAACAACGATATAGAAACAAGATAATAACTAGAACTGACAGAAAATTGAAGTGTATGGAAGTCGCACAACCAAGGATTTAAAAATAGACACTTTCATCCAGACTGGTAGGAGGGGCGAAGTCGGGCCGGGCGAGGGACGCGGAGCGGAGAGCTGAGCACCCGGGCGGCGCGCAAGTCCGCAGCAGGCGGACCCTGGGCGCACAAGCAGCAGTGGCTGGTGAGCCCCGGCCAGGCGGTGGTGACCGGCAGACCCAGCGAGGCAGCCATTGTGAAGCAAGGCACTGCACGCAACT